>CM067341.1:122322500-122987500 GCA_034376525.1 Nicotiana benthamiana | reverse complement strand
GCCCATGATTCCTCCTCGCCTGAGCTACCAAATCAACTTCGGGTAGGATAAACTCATCATCAGACTTGAAGGGCCTTGGTGCTACTGATTCTATTCTTTGTCGCTTAGACTTTGGTTTGGATGAGGGCTTTGGTAGAGTATACTTTTGTCTGGGAGCCATATCTCCACAAGGGTGAAGTGTGAGTGATGACATCAATACATTGGGAAAAGATATAGAAAAATTAAGAGGAAAAACTCAAAATGTGGTATACTCTGCGGTCGCAAATCCACAATGCGGACCGCATAGTCACCGAAGACCCCAAAATTTGGTCAATCTGCGATGGTCTATTCAATCGCATAACCATTATGCGGACCAAATAATGATCGCAGAACGAACTTGCTCACAATATGCAACAACAAATGCAATCACATATCTTGTCGCAAAGCAAAGAATGTGATCGCAGAATGACCGCAGAATGCAAGGCTCATTCACAGGGATCTCTGTTCAACTCTGTGGTGGATTTGCGGACCGCATATCCACCGCATTTTCATATTTCTTGCACAGATAAAATTTTGGTCAGTTATGCGGTCAATATGCGGACCGCATATTAATGAAGCGAATGCATCTTGACCGCATTTGATCATCGTCCTCAGAGGACCTAGGGTTTTGTGATGACCCGACCCGTCATCTCATGAGTTACTACCATGTTATTCCCATTTTAGGCTTTCTTGTATTTCATTACCAGTATTGGGTGCGTTAAAATTGATTTGGAATGATTTTGATAAGAAATGAGACAACTAGTCTCTCTAAGGAAGAATTAATTTGGAAAAGTCAACCAGATGTTGACTTCTGAGTTAGAGAACTCTTAATTGAATTCTGATGACTCGATTAGTTTCGGGGGATGATTTATGGCTTAGGAGCGCAATCATAAGTAATTTTGGAGGTCCGGTGAAGAAGTTAGTCTATTTTGGCGAAGTTAGTATTTTGACGATTTAATTTTATCCAATCGCGATTGCGTTTTTTACGCGAAATGTGAGTTAATTGTTTAACGAGCGAAATGGGTATTGAACTGGGCAAACAAGCTCCGAATTGAGTTTCGATTGATGGGTTATGTTCGTATTATTATTTGTGACTCATAGGAACAAGAATCGTCTAATTCTGAGTTTGTATGACGGATTTAGAGCCATTTTAGTGAAACAAAAGCTGCTGCAATTTTCTGGGCAATTTATGTATTTTTCGTACGTGTGAACAGTGATCGCACTTGCGTGAACAGTGTCCTGTACAGTACCCGTGTACAGTTTACATGAACAGTAACTGTGTACAGTACCATGTTACAGTATACATGAACAGTGTCCTATGAACAGTGCCCGTGAACAGTGACGTGAACATTGCCCCTAAACACTGACAGACTTAACGTTAAGTTTTGGAAATGGGACTTCGAACCCATTCTCCAGTTTTAGCAATTTGGAGCTCGGTTTGGGCTGATTTTTGGATAGATTTTCTTAGTAAACAATGGAGTAAGTGTTCTTAACTCAAATTTGGTTGTATAACTCGAATCTATCGCAAGTTTTGGTTTTTAATTTGAGAATATTTGTTGAAAAGGGTAGAAAACCCTCTTGGATAGAAATGGTGATTTGAGGTGTCAAATGAACTCTGATTTTTATAAATTTGGTATGCATAGACTCATGGCAAGATAAGAATCGTATTGCTGTAAGAATTTTATGATTTAGAGACTTGGGTCCGAGGCTCGGGTTTTGCAAATTTCGTAATTTTCGATATTTTCGAGTCTTTTCGATTTGGTTATATTGCCTTAGCCTATTGTAATGTATTCGTTGTAATTTTCGATAGATTCGACACGCGTGAAGGCCGGT
Organism: Nicotiana benthamiana; assembly: GCA_034376525.1. Classification (NCBI taxonomy): domain Eukaryota; kingdom Viridiplantae; phylum Streptophyta; class Magnoliopsida; order Solanales; family Solanaceae; genus Nicotiana; species Nicotiana benthamiana. The sequence goes on along the minus strand of CM067341.1, from coordinate 122,985,649 downwards.
TTGAGGGGAAAATGCGTCGTGGGCTAGAGATTTTGCTGGTTCGAGGTGAGTAATACTTGTAAATGATATCCTTAAGGTTTGAAACCTCGGATTTGCACATCATAGTGCTGTATTGAGGTGACTTTCACGCTGCATATGAGTGTGGGGTAGAGCACTGTTGGGGATTATAACTTGTTCTATCCCGTTTATTGATTTTACTGAGTATTTGACTGAAATTACTTGTTATCATCATAATTTGAGCAGATTTCCATGTTTGGGGCCTTGTGTCGACTTGTAAAATCCTTCGAGGATTGATATTACTTCTTAGCATGATTTGCATATAATCTAACTTCAGTCCAAGGTTTTAAATGATGTTTTGCAAACTCAGCTGTATTTTTAAGTTTTGAATACTTAAATGACATTATAAATGTATTTCGGGCTGGAGACTTCGATTTTGTAAATGCCCAAGGGGCTTACTATATTATTTTCTAGACTGATAATAAAATGACTTGAAACAGTGGTAACAATGACACTGTAATGTATACTTGATACAGTGGTAACAATGACAGTGTAACATATACTTGAAACAGTGATAACATTGTCACTGTATGTTGTACTTGAAACAGTGGTAATAATGACACTGAAATATATACTTGAAACAGTGGTAACAATGGCACTATATGATATAAATTGGTCAGGTAAAATTGGCTGACTGGAATGGTAACATTGACTGACCAGTATATTGCGCTTGGGCTGTAGGAGCCCCTTCGGAGTCTGTGCACACCCCAGTGAGTGCCGTCGACGATAAATAAATATGGATAGCTCGGGATGCACGCTGCAGTGGGTAGTGGAATGTACCATCATATGCATTATATAGCATTCACATATTTGTGCACTATTTATTATTTGTGTCATTTCTTATGATATTTATTAGTTGTTCTGGTATTGTCTGATCACTTTTAGAGTGCATGAATTTGACACAGTGGTAACAATGTCACTGTATGAGGTAATTGGGTCAGATAACAGTGGCTGACTAGAAATAAGAATATTGCCTGAAGGGCGAGTTGTGAGCTCAATTATGCATACTTGCTTGTGCCAGAGAGGCTGACTTTTGTGCTGACTTGCACTACCTGTCCTATATTTACTTGTTTAACTGTTGATAAAAGATATTTCTAAAAGTGGTTTTGAACTGCCACAGATATTTTCTAAAGGATTTCCCGAAATTATTTTTCTCAAATGGTTGTGTTGTCCCATATTGCATGGTGGAGTGCTCTTACGTTATTTCTTGCCTTCAGTTATTATTTACTATTATTACCGCTAAGTTGGAAGTACTCACTTTACTCCCTGCACCTTGCATGCAGTTGCAGGTATTGTTCACCCGGTAGCGGGTTATTAGCGGATTGAAGAATTGTTATCGTAGCTGAGCCAGGTGACCGTTAGCGTCCGCGGATCCAGATCTTCTCCCTTATTTTATTTTCTTCATATTAATTTCTGACTTTATTTCCCATTTTGATTCTGTAGTAGCTCATGACTATTGACACCCCGACGTAGGGCTGTGACGGGATGATTCCTAGTTGCTATCATTGTTTTCTGCACTTTTAATTATGCTAATCATGTTATAGCTTTATAAATATTAAATAACTGTCAAAAGGAAGCGTTTATTTTGTTGGCTACCCTTGTCTTCACGAGAGACGCCATCACGATCGGGTTTAGGATTTGGGTCGTGGCAAGTTGGTATCAGAGCCTAGGTTACTAGGTCTCACGAGTCATGAGCTAGTTTAGTAGAGTCTCGCGGATCGGTATGGAGACGTCTGTATTTATCCTTGAGAGGCTGCACAACCTTTAGGAAAACTTCACTTTCTTGGAATTCTTATCGTACGTACTTGATTCAGCTTGAAATATACCTCTTGAAATTCCTTCCACACGTCAGTATGCGGACATGAGCACTCAGTAATATATGTGCCTTGATGGCTTGTGATTCCCCGATCGAGGGGGCGAGATATAATATCCTTGAGTTTGATATTTGTCCAGTCTGGAGGACTTGAGGCCGGATCTTTGCTTATGGCTTGAGCACCGAGGTGCTGATTTTGTGAGCAAGTGCTTTGAACTCATTTGTTCATTATTGTCCTTATTAGCCAGAATGACGGTTGGATATCCATATGATGAGTAATGTGTATAGCGGTGGAAAGTATACAAAATTATAAACTAAAGGTAAAGCTAATAGGTAATTGGCTTATGAAGGGAAGCCATTTGTCATACTAGTTAGATAAGTCTGCGAGCTGAGATCGCTTCTGTAAATGTATTATGACGAAATCGTTGAGTCGAGGAGACCACCTTGAAGGTCAGAAACATTAAAGAAAGAATATGTTCTTTCTTAACTGAATAGCCCAATAATGGAGGATTGAAATGTATTTTTCTTTGTCTTATGATTCGAAAGGTGCAATGCATGTCCATGTATCAATTTTAATATAGTACATGTAGTATTGAGATTAATGTTGTTGATATACTTTGTGATACTTTGTCAAGTTATGGACGTGTTATTAGGATGGTTTGGTGATTCTCTAGCAGGTGGATAGGCTCATTTACAAAGGAAAACTCTGCCGAAATTTTAGAAAAAATTGAGACTTAGTAAAAAAAATTGTCGCCTAGAGAGTGAGCTTAACTGTTGGTGAGTAAATGCAAGAATTGCAGAAGAGTTAAAATTTCAGATGATTTCTGTTTCCATGAGCCTATGAAGGAGTGAGTTTAATCTCACTATGGTATTACGACAGCAACAGAGTATAAATGTTGTGATTTACGGCTTCGAGCCAAGTTGGGGAGCTTGCTATTGGTTAGCGGATTGTACGGTTATGTACTATGTTAGTTCCAATTTGATGCATACTGGTGAGTTAGTTCTGGTTGTGGGAATTTGGCATTGAATGGAATGGGTGAAAGAAACTTTTTGACAAAATATCATGAGCTTGGATGACCAGGAGATAAGTTTCGATGTTTAAGGTAAGTTGGAATTGTCTTCAGCGTCACCTTAGATTGGTATTTTATAAAAAAACAAAGGGGTTTTGCATCCTGGAACTGATTTTTTATCGCTCTTCAACGTTAGTGCGACCAGTGGCTTGGAGGTACGCACCAGATATTGTTGTGGTATGTTGTGAGAGTGTGTCCCACGAGAAGATTATATAAATGTGGCATGTGACCACTTGATCGATTAAACATGTATACCAATTATGAAGTTTGTGATGGTGTCGTTAAATTGAAGATTCATGCCTGGAGGGTATTTGGCATATTGGATTGTGAACTGGGGAGGATTACTCCGACTGTGATCGTTTTTCTTGTTTTTTAAGAAGAAACTGGAACTTATTATGGACCTTTGAAAGGTTATCAGGCCAGTTCACTGTGATCAAAATCTGCTTGAAGTCGATGGATAGATTTAATGTGAATAATGGCTCTATATCAGGCCAGATGTTTGAATTTTGTAACGCGGTCCTCATGAAGGAGTACTTAGGTTGATGTTTTATTGTTAGATATTTTGCGTAGTGATGCATTGCGTCGTGTGAGTTGTAAGGCGACTTGAGAAATTGCTATGTGTTGAGAATATTTGTTGGAATGATGTTATATGAGCATCTTGGCTCTTCAAATTCATATTTTATATCGCACTTCAGTTGTGCTCGAGTTTTGTAGTTTATAACGCTAAATATCCCTCTGGGATGATATTATGCACTTAGCATGCTTATAACCGATATTCGGTATTTGGTTATGATGAGCAGATTTGGCTTGATGTGTAGCTCCTTATGTGAGATCTATGTGTGGATCGGGTGGCATGCCGCCATTGGTATGTTATCTTGATTGGCTTGCATGCCACAACAGTGTGAAATCGGGTATAGTTTTTCTATATGCTATCCTTATATGCCTTGCTTCTTGTTTTCCTAGGAAAGCCTGTATTAGTGCGTAGGATTTGGTAATTCCTTCTAGAGCTCGTTTTCTTTTGTATTGCGTTCGAATTGGTGGCCTATTGTCATATTGGGGCATCATATGTGACTTTTAATTATGTCTTGAGTAGCTTATTGCCCGAGCAGTTCATGCTGGGCGAGGCGAGATAATTGACTTTAAGATTAGTGAAATCTAAGTATGTGAAGTAAATTAAAGAGCTAAGACCATTGTTTAGATAAAAATGAGGTTATAGTTCTTGCAAAGAGTATAGAACTAATGAACTGTTGTTTCGGTAGTAGTTATGAATGTGTACAGGTATCATCTGTCGTGTCAATATTGTAAGAATTTGAACAAGACCTGTGTATGTCATGCAGAGCATGAGATGTGTAGTGATTCCTCCTAAGTGATTAGATAAATGATCTTCAGATGATTTGGGAAAATGATATTACAAAGTGGAAGTGATTTGATGGGAGTATATGTCTAAGAAAAAGGTAATGTGATTAAATTGATTATATTTCAGTAGTATTGCGGCATGTTTTTGTTGGGTGAACTGGTGGTATTCGGGTTGTTCGGAAGCACGAGGTAATATCTAGTATATGCCATGGAATTAAAGAGTATCAAATGTGTGCGGGTACTGCACGGTGGAAACTGGGATCTGGTATGATGAATGGTGTGCTATACGGAGTGGGAGACTGGATGGGATCGCGCGTGCAACAAAGAACTGTGGAAACATGACCTTGCGCGTAAAATTTGTGTGTCCTATTTCTATGATATGAGAAAGGGTCTCAGCCTTGTGTTGTGGCAGTACTAGTGAGTTTAAGGTACAACTCTCTCAGTTGAAGCATTTTTTTGCTTTGAGTATGTTCGAACCGTTTCTTATTGGTGCGCGTATAACGCAAGTTAAGGCTTAGGCATGTATTGAGGTGTCATATCACTAGAGTGGTGTGTTGGATTCGAGGTGATCATTGGGGTCATTGGCTGATACGAAAAGATTTGATTCTGGCTTGTTAGAAGGATAATATCGAGGTTCAACTAAAAAAAATTCTATGGTGCTTGCCAAAGGAGAAATGGCTTTAAGAATGGTTGATCTAAGAAATGGATATGGCTTACTGTGTGTTTTATTTATCAATTGTAGTATATGAAGGTGTTGAGATGATACCTTAGTTAATACGAGGGTTTCTTTTGGTATTCAATTTTTGTGTGCAGCTGCAGTTATTAGAAGTTATCACCGCAAGCGTTTGAGTCATGTGTTATGTAATGTAATTACACATGAGGTTGCAGGTATGGGAATGTTATAGATTGTTCGGGCTTATTCATGGTGTAAATGTGAGATTCTGACCATATGAAAGATTTCAAAAGTTTAAATGTGGTCGAATGGTTTTGGGCTAGATTCGATTGCAAAATTTAAGTTACAATGTATTGTCGGACCTATATAAGATAGGGTGACGTTGGATCATCCCCGGATTTATGCTTGATAAGTTCATTCAACTTTTGGTTGGCTTCTAGGACAACTCTGGGTCTGTTCGAGGATGAACGTTTATTTAAGTTGGGGAGAATGTGACGACCCGATCCGTCTTCTCATGAGTTACTACCCCATTCTTCCCATTTTTGGCTTTGTTGTGTTTCATTACCGGTATTTGGTGCGTGAAAATTGATTTGGAATGATTTTGATAAGAAATGAGACAACTAGTCTCTTTAAGGAAGAACTAATGTGGAAGAGTCAACCGGACGTTGACTTCTGAGTTAGAGGGCTCTGAATTGAACTCCGATGATTCGGTTAGTTTTGGGGGATGATTTATGGCTTAGGAGCGCAATCGGAAGTATTTTTGAGGTCTGGTGAAGAAGTTAGCCTATTTTGCTGAAGTTAGTATTTTGGCGATTTCTAGTTGATAGGTGAAATTTTGATCTGAGAGTCGGAATGGAACTACGAGAGTTGTTGTAGCTTTGTTATGTCATTTTCGGCTTGTGTGAAAAATTTGAAGTCAATCGGACGTGATTTGATAGGTTTCGATATCGGAAATAAAAGTTGGAAGTTCTAATGTTCATAAAGACTGGATTGGAGGTTGATCCATGATTTTAGCAATTTTTGATGTGATTTGAGGCCTCGAGCAAGTCCGTAATATATTTGTGGACTGGTTGGTGTAATTATTCGGGGCCCCAGGGGCCTTGGGTGTGTTTCAGATGCCCAACGAGTTACTTTTGGAAGATTTTTGCCGTTTTGAGCATAAATGTAATGATCTAAAGGTTCATTTTTAGTTCTAGAGATCCAAATTAGATTTAGAGACTTATATAATTTAAATCATGAATTATAGGACTGATCAGGAAATTTTAGTTTAATTTCATCCACTCGCGATTGAGTTTTTGACGCGAAATGTGAGTTAATTGTTTAACGAGCGAAATGGGTATTGAACTAGGCAAACGAGCTCCAAATTGAGTTTCGATTGAAGTGTTGTGTTCGTATTACTATTTTGACTCATAGGAATAAGAATCATCTAATTCCGAGTTTGTATGGAGGATTTAGATCCATTTTAGTGAAACAAAAGCTACTGCAATTTCTGCATTTTTCGTACATGTGAACAGTGATCGCACTTACGTGAACAGTGTCCTATACATCACCCGTGTACAATATACATGAACAGTAGCTGTGTATAGTATTAGCAATTTGGAGCTCGATTTGGGCGATTTTTGGACAAATTTTCTTAGTGATCAATGGCGTAAGTTTTTTTAACTTAATTTTGGTTGTATAACTCGAATCTATTGCAAGTTTTGGTGTTTAATTTGAGAATATTTGTTGAAAAGGGTAGAAAACCCTGTTGGATAGAAATGGTGATTTGAGGGGTCAAATGAACTCTGATTAATATGAATTTGGTTTGTATAAACTCTTGGCAAGATAAGGATCGTACTGATGTAAAGATTTCTGGATTTCGAGACTTGGGCCCAGGGCTCGGGTTTTGCAAATTTCGTGATTTTCGATTTTTTTCGAGCCTTTTCGATTGGGTTAGATCCCTTCGCCAATTGTAATGTATTCATTGTGATTTTGGATAGATTCGACGCGCTTGGAGGCCGATTTGAGGGGAAAATGCGTTGCGGGCTAGAGATTTCGCCGGTTCGAGGTGAGTAATACTCGTAAATGATATCGTGAGGGTTTGAAACCCCGGATTTGCACATCATAGTGCTTTAATGAGGTGACTTGCACGCCGGATATGAGCGTGGGGTAGAGCACCGTTGGGGATTGTGACTTGGTCCGTCCCGTTTGTTGAGTGAAATTTATTGTTATCATCATAATTTGGGCTGATTGCCATGTTTGGGGCCTTGTACCGACTTGTAAAATCCTTCGCGGATTGATATTACTGCTTAGCATAATTTGCTAATCATCTGAATTCAGTCCAAGGTTTTAAATGATGTTTTTTGCAAACCCAGTCGTATTTCTATGTTTTGAAAAGTTAAATGACATTTTAAATACATTTCGGGCTGGAAACTTCAATTTTGTAAATACCCAAGGGGCTTACTATAAAATTTTATGGACTGATAATAAAGTGACTTGAAACACTAGTAACAATGACACTGTAATATATACTTGAAGTAGTGGGTACAATGACACTGTATGTTATACTTAAAATAGTGGTAACAATGACACTGTTACATATACTTGAAATATTGGTAACAATGATACTGTATGTTATACTTGAAACAGTGGTAACAATGACACTGAAATATATACTTGGAACAGTGGTAACAATGGCACTGTATGATTAATTTGGTTTGGTAACATTGGCTGACCGGTCAGGTAACATGAACTGACCAGTATATTGTGCTTGGGCTGTAGGAGCCCCTCCGGAGTCTATACACACCCCAGTGAGCGTCGTCGACGATAAATAAATATGAATTGCTCGGGCTGAACGTCGTAGTGGGTACCAGAATGTACCATCATATGCATTGTATTGCATTCATATATTTGTGCACTATTAGTGTCATTTCTTGAGATATTTATTAGTTGTTCAGATATTTTCTGATCACTTTCAGAGTGCATGAATTTGAGACATTGGTAATAGTGACACTGTAAGATGTAAATGGGTCAGGTAACAATGGCTGACCAGAGATAAGAATATTGCTTGAAGGGCGAGTTGTGAGCTCAATTATGCATACTTGCTTGTGCCCGAGAGGCAAACTTTTATGCTGGTTTGCACTACTTGTCCTGCATTTACTTGCTTAACTATTGGTAAAGATACTTCTAAAAGTGGTTTTAATCTGAGGCAAATATTTTCTAAAGGATTTCTCAAACTTATTATTTTTCTCAAATGGCTGTGTTGTCCCATATTGCATGGTGGAATGCTCTTACGTTATTTCTTGCCTTTAGTTATTACTTACTCTTATTACCGCTGAGTTGGAAGTACTCACTTTACTCCCTGCACCTTGCATGCAGTTGCAGGTATTGTTCGTCTGGTAGCGGGTTATTAGCGGATTGAAGAATTGTTATCGTAGCTGAGTCAGGTGACCGCTAGCGTCTGCAGCACCAGATCTTCTCCCTTATTTTATTTTCTTCATATTAGTTTCAGACTTTGTTTCCCATTTTCGTTCTGTAGTAGCTCATGACTACTGACACCCCGATGTAAGACCGTGACGGGATGGTTCCCAGTTGTTATCATTGTTTTTTCCGCACTTTTTATTATGCTAATCATGTTTTAGCTTTATAAATGTTAAATAACTGTTAAAAGGAAGCGTTTGTTTTGTTGGGTACGACCGGGTTTGGGATTTGGGTCGTGATAGGTTTTCTCTGTGACCAAAATGCGGTCTACATTTAAGACATGCAGAGCGCATATGTGTTTGTTTTCAATAGCAATTCTAGCATTCAGCAATGGCTACCTATTTTTAGTTCAACCCCCTAACCCTCATCATTTTTAGCCCAAAATAGATTGCAACAACAAGTATCAACTATACAAACTCTTCTAAGCTAAACATTTCCACACGATTAAAACAACCATGAATATCATCCTACGAGGGAAAGTAGAAGAAGCAAAATGAGGGAAAGACGAAGACATACCGGAATAGAGAGCACAGGTTTAATCACTTTGACGTCTTGAGGAACGAGCTTCAGGTTCGATTCAGTTTCCCCCAATTTCCTTGATTCATTTTGTTTTTTTTCGTTTTTGTTTTTTCCTGGTGTTTTGTTTTTTGTTTTGTATAAGTGAAGTACACGTGTACTTACCTGAGTTTGATGGATGATGCATCACATAGCACACTATGCGACCGCATAAGTGTTATGTGGTGCAATTAGTGCTCTACATTAGAAAGGATCATTTGCGGCTTATGATGCGGTCGCATAAGTGCGATGCGGTCGCATAAGTGCAATGTGGTCCAAAGAATGCACCTTGTCACCGCAGATTCACCTGCAAATTTAGGCCCCTTCTCTATGTATGTCTCCGGTTAGAATATGGTGTGCATATCACTAATGCAACCATATTTCCACCGCAGACTTCACATTGTGCCTCTTCTTCAATTTCTCATGCATTCTCATCAAGTGTTGAGAACTTTTGAACCCCATGAACTCCAACACACAATTTAAATTTCTCAACTAAATCTATATACTAAAAATGAAAAAGTGTAAAGTACAAAAGGGTGTTACCACACATGGGTTTCTTCCCAGAAAGCGCTTGATTTAATGTCGCGTTACGACGGGATTGATATTCCTTTGATTTCACTCAGTGGTCGGGCATGGACCATCCTTTAGAGCCAGCTGCTCCACCAAATGCTTTTTACCATCAGTGCCCAAATAATGTTTTATGCGTTAGCCATTTACCTTTAATGTCCGGGACCTATCTGTTGATTCTAATTCCACTGCTCCATACGAGGTGACATTTACCACTTTAAAGGGACCGGACCATTTGGATTTAAGCTTTCCTGGAAATAATTTGATCCTCGAATCAAAGAGAAAGACCAAATCACATGTCTTAAACTCTCCTTTTAAGATATTGTTGTTATAGACAAACTTCATTCGTTCATTGTACATCGCAACACTTTCATAAACATGGAATCTGAATTCCTCCATTTCATTGAGTTGTGTCAACCTCAAATCTGCAGCCTCAGCCCAGTATAGGTTCATATTTTTTAATGCCCACATAGCTTTGTGCTCCAATTTCACGGGTAGATGACATGCTTTACCAAAGACGAGCCCATAAAGAGAAGTAACAATAGGAGTTTGTAGGCCGTGTGGTATTCACAGTTTTATCTATAATGCTCTTGATCTCTCGGTTGGAAACTCAACTTGACCACTTTACTGCGGATGATAAGGTGTGGCCACCTTGTGCTTGATACCATATTTCTCAGGTAGCCCCGAAAAATCTTTGTTACAGAAATGCGATCCACCATCACTAAGAATGGCTATAGGAGTGCCAAACCGAGTGAATATGTTTTTCTTAGGAAGGTGGTCACACTCCTTGCCTCATTGTTTGGTAAGGCGGCTTCTTCAACCCATTTAGGAAAGTAGTACACAAATACCAAGATGTATTTGATCCCACAAGAACTTACAAAAGGACCCATGAAGTCGATCCCCCATACGTTGAAAATATCTATCTCCACCACAAAGTGCATTAGCATTTCATGCCTCTTGGAGATTGAACCTTGTCGTTGACATCGGTTACAAGCCTTGACCATTTGATTGGCATCATAGTGGATGGAAGGATAACAATATCCATATTCAAGAGCTTTAGCCGCTGTTCGATTTCCTCCATGATGACCCCCAACCAGAAAGTCATGGCATGCCTTGAGAATCGGCATAACTTCTTCTTCTGGAACACACGTTATAATAATATTGTTAGCACACACACGGAACAAGTATGGTTCCTCCTAATAGTATTGCCGACAGTCTCTCAAAAATTTCTTTCTTTGATATAACTCCAATCCTTCTGGGATAAGGTCACTAACCAAGTGGTTAGCAATGTCGGCATACCAAGGAGCGAAGAGCCGCATGATCGGTATGCACCACCACCTTGGACCCCAACAAATAGGCTCGGAAGTTTTCAAAAGCATACACAATAGCAAGAAGCTCTTGCTCAGTTGCCATATAATTCATTTGCGCCGCATTGAGAGTTTTAATTGCATAGTACACCGGTGAAAAACTTTGTTGTGACATTTTCCAAGCATTGCTACAATGACTACACCACTGGCATCACAAAAGATCTCGAAGGGACGTGACCAATCGGGTGTGACAATGATGGGTGTCGTGGCGAGCCTTTATTTTAACTCCTCAAAAGCTTTGAGATAATTCTCGTCAAACATAAAGTTGGCATCCTTTTCGAGGAGTTTGCACATGGGGTTAGCAATCTTAGAGAAGTCCTTGATGAAGCGCCTGTAAAACCTGGCATAACCCAAGAAAACATCTAACACCTTTCACAGAAATTGGTGGAGGAAGCTTTGAAATAATCTCAATCTTTGCTAGGTCGAATTCAATTCCATGCTTTGAAATTTTGTGCCCAAGCACAATGCGTTCGTCAACCATGAAGTGACACGTCTCCCAATTTAGCACAGGATTTGTTTCTTTCGCATCTCTTGAGAACTTGTCTATGGTTATCAAGACAGTTCTCAAATGAATCCCCAACCACAGAGAAATCGTCCAGGAAGACTTCAAGAAAGTCCTCAACCATGTCGGAGAATATGAACATCATACACATTTAGAAGGTAGATGGAGCGTTGCACAAACCAAATGGAATCCGGCTAAAAGAAAAAGTACGATACGAGCAAGTGAACGTAGTTTTCTCTTGATCTTCCAAGGTGATGTTTATTTGATTGTAGCCGGAATACCCATTAAGGAAATAATAGAATGACCTCCCTGCTTGCCGATCAAACATTTGATCAATAAAAGGCATAGGGAAGTGGTCTTTTTAAGTTGCACTGTTGAGCTTCCGATAGTCCATACAAATGCTCCATCCGGTCACAGTTCATGTTGGGATGAGCTCATTCTTCTCATTCTCGATCATAGTCATGCCACCCATTTTTGGCGCACATTGTACTGGGCTCACCCAAGAACTATCTGTAATGGGGTAAACTACCCCGGCATCCAACCACATGATAATCTCATTCTTTGCAACCTCTTCCATTGATGGGATCAACCACTTTTGATGTTCCACATTGGCTTTGTCTCGCTCTCCAATTGGATTTTATGTTCATAAATTCCCGCGGGGATCCCATGGATGTCCACAATAGTCCATCCAATAGCTTGCCTGTATTTTTTCAAGACCTCCAACAATTTTCTTACCTGCACATCATTTAACAAAGATGTTACGATTACGGGTAAAGTATCATTATATTCAAGAAATTTATACCTTAAGTGTGGCGGGTGTGGCTTGAGATCTAGTTGCGGTGGCTCGATGATTGATGGCTTGGAGGGAGGTGTGTCCCTATTCTCCAAGTCAAGAAAAAGCTTTGCCGGAGTATAAGCATAGCATCCAAGACCCTCCAAAGCATTTACCGACTCCATGTACCCATCCATGTCCTCACCATCAAAATTTACAAAGATAGCCGCTAATTCCACACCAAGACATTGCTCTTCCATTTTTAACTCGACGGCATCTTCAACCTCATCAACCACATCAATCACTAAAATGCTCTCATACTCATGAGGCAATTTCATACCCTTGCTCGCTTGAAAGGTGACTTCTTCATCATTCACCCGAAACTTAGTTTCATTTCGCTCCGAATCTATGAGTGCTCTTCCCGTTGCTAGTAATGTTCTTCCTAGTATGATAGGGATTTCTTTATGAACATCACAATCGAGAATCACAAAGTCGACAGGTAAATTGAATTCTCCAACTTTCACCATCACATCATTAACAATGCATACCGGTCTCTTAATAGATTGATCGTCCATTTGTAACCTCATGCTTATTTTCCTTGACATCCCTAATCTCACTTGCTTGTAGATGGAAAGTGGCATCAAGCTAATTCTATCCCTATTGTCGCAAAGAGCTCTTGCAAAATCACGCTCTCCGATAGTGCATGGGATAGTAAATGCTCCCGGGACTTGTTTCATTTGGACAGGGCTTGTGGCAATAATGGAGCTCACCCGATGAGTCATGTTCATTACCTCACTCTTTGTGTTCCTCTTTGTGGTGATCAAATCCTTCAAATATTTGGCAAACACCGGCATATCTTAGAAAGCTTACAAGAAAGGAATGTTCATGACAATTGCTTAAGGATATCGTAGAATTTCTCAAGCTTGCTATCATCAACCCTTCGAATACGTCTTTAAGGGAAAGGTGGAGCAGGTATAGGAATAGGGAGTGGAGCTTTTGATGTCTCCTTGTCCTTTTATTTCACCTTTTCTTCTTTTTCCGACACCTTTTTAACTTCAACAACCCCTTGATCTTCGGCTGCAACTTCTTATTCCGGCGTCCTTTCAACTTCAACGACCTCTTGTTCAATGTCACCTTGTAAAACCTTCCCTCTTCTTGTAGTTATTGCCATGACGTGAGAGGTTGAGCCACCTCCACAACTCTTCGGGTTCGCAATGGTATCACTAGGAAGTTGCTCTTTCTGCTTCGGGTTTTGCTCTCTTGAAAGGTCTCTAATTTGTATCTCTAGCTTTTGGACAGATGCGGTGTGAGAACCAACAACTTCGGTCATGTTTTTCATTGATGCGTCAGACTTCTCCTTGTTTTGAAACACTCTTTCAAGCATGCTTTCTAACTTTGACTCACTCGACAATCCTTGATTTGCATATTGATCTTTAGGGGGAATATAGGGGTTGGAGCTCCCGTTTGCAAAATTGTTGTTGTTGTTCCAATTTCCTTGATGCGAGTTACCTTGATCATTTCTCCATTGTTGGTTGCCTTGCCCTTGCGGGTTTGGCCTTCATTGGTTTTGTTGCCCTTGACCATGGTAGGGTTGCCTTTGATACCCTCATTGAGGGTTGTTGATATAATTTGCCTCCTTAAAATTTTCCTCCATGTTAAGTTGGATATCCTCAACTGCATTTACTTTCTTTGACCGATTCTCAGTAAATATCTTTGTTAGCTCATTCACACTTGTTGCAAGCCCAGCAATCACTTGATCCCTTTCCTAATTTTCCTTGATCAAATTATTCAAAAAGGGAGAGCCATATGAGATTTCTCCGGTGGTATCATCTGAATGACATGTTTGATAGTGCTTTGCCATTTTGTCCAGAATTTGCATCACTCGAGCAAATGATTTGTCCATGAAATATTGGCCAGCTTCATTCTTGGCGATGGATTGGTTCAGAGGGTCCAAACCCATGTAAAATTATTCCAACAACATGGAATTTGGGAACCCAAGGTTTGGAGACCTCACCAGGTAAAATTTGAAGCGATCCCATGCCTCATGCAACTACTCCCCCTGTATCTGCTTGAAGAAGAAAATCTTATCCTACAACTTAGACGTTTTGCTTTCCGTGAACCATTTGGAAAGAAATGCCCGAACAAGCTCAGGCCAAGAATGAATAGAGTTGGGAGGTAGATTATAGAGCCATTTCCTTGCATCCCCAACTAGATAATACTTGAAGCATCACAACCTCAGGGCATTGTTGGATATATTGTTTCATTTGTGCATTGCGCACACACCCAAGAAATTCCTATGGTATTGCGTTGGATCATCGTCGATGGAATACCTGAAGAACCCTTGTGCCTTAAGCATTACAATTAAACTATGTTCCACTTTGAATGGTGCCACTCTAATGGCTGGAGGCACAATGGCGTTGGTATCCTCAATGTATTCTTCGATGTCTGTGAAAGGATTTTCGCCCATTTCTCCCTCCACATCATCACCATAGTCTGATATGTTTTCCTATCAACACCAAGAAAAGGAAGCAAAGTGTGATGGAATAGAAATAGACTTAAAGTAAACTACACACTAAATAGTAATTTCAAAACTGTATTCCCCTGCAACAACGCCGAAATTTGATACGCTCAAATTACACTTTAATAAAGAGTGTAAGGTGATCGGTATCAAATAGAATAATCTAACAAGGTTGGGGTGGAATTCCACAGGGGATAGGTTTGAAAAGGTTACTTGTTCACTGTGTTTCTCGACTAAAGTCTTATCTCTATTCGGTTAATAGTAACAACGTAGTGGTTCATAGTGACAAGAGTATGTATGGTGTTTGTTTTGAAGTAACAACTAATTTCAATATTTGATGAGTGAATAATTGGATTAAAGAAACCAAGGCCGTGTCCCCGTTAATGAAATGTAATGTTTACTGGTGTTAATATTATATATTTCTAATGGAAGGTTCATTTGATATGCACATAATCCCTAAGTTACTACCCAATATTTTCCAATAAATAAGTAGTATTTTCTCATTATAATTTTCCCAAATGTAAAAGATTTGCAATTGAGAATCATCAATAAATACCAATTAAAACCCACTATACCTAAACGATTTTACCAAACAATGTTTAAAGCCTGGAGCAATTGATATTTACTTCTACCAAAGTCTAATAAACTTTCCCAAACAAAGCAAGAATTTAATGGCTTTTATTAATGTTTGCAACCACCAACAATAAATGAAGAAATAGAAGTAAACAAAAATCAACCAACCATTATACATATATTCAATGTTAAACACCCATTAACATAACACCCATTTTGGGTCCACAACCTTAGTATTTAAAGTTAGCTACACATGCTAAAATACAAGAACAACCTAATATTTAATGTAATAAATGCTTACAAAGTAAGGAATCTCCCACTAGAAGCTTCCAAAAAGAGAGAACATTTATGTCTTGGAATGTAGCTTAAAATTTAGACAAGATGAGCCCACAAACGCTTCATCAACTATTTATAGTGGGATAAAAAATCGATAAAATTGCCCTTTCAGGTCCGAAACGCGACCACATTCTTGTCGCAGAGCAAGTATGCGGTTTGCATTTTGAGCATCTTCACCACAAATGAAAATCCTAGTTTCAGGTCCTCGTCGCAGTTGCATTCTGCGGTCCTTATTTGAGTTATGCGGCTGCAGTTTTCACCGCATTTATGACCTTCAGTTTTCTTCATGGCTAATTTGCGGTCCACTATGCGAACACATAAATTTGGGCTAGGACTCTGTTTCAGTCTCCCATCTTGGTGTTCAATCTTCGGCTCGCATGTCTGATATGCGACCGCATAATGAGCCGCATACCAGCTTTTGTGGAACATTTTGCTCTTTTCTTGTCTTTTTGCTTCCATTTTCATGCCTTGGATTTCCCTTCCTAATATACTGTCGAAATAACAAAACTACATAAGTATTGGTTATATATGCATTAAAAGAAGCCAAAATCTACGCAACTAGTATGCATATGTGCCGAAATTCTCAGGCACATCAGTTTACTGAAAGGTGTAAGGTACCTGAAAAGAATCTTTAAGGCAAGAATGCCTATCCATCTTTATTGTAAAGGACAATGAGAGATTACGATGATAAGTACAAGTTTCAGCAAGTAAAAGGAGCAAGGTGAAAAAGGGTACGAGTTACCCAGTTAATGAAGGCTAACAACGTCTATAATTGAGGTAGAGGAACATAAGATTTTTGAATTATATTCAATAGCAACAGAGGTATATACAATTCGTCGCACCCCTTCCATACATGCCTTATGTGGGTTAACAAAAGTACTATAGAAGATTTGATGGATGAATTGTTTGCACCAATTGACATTTCCAAAGCATATTATAAATATGCTAATAGATCTACTCATGAGATACCAGATGGTGCACCCTAGAATATTATGATTAGATGTGAATACTAGCATTAAGAAGATAGGCAGTGAAAGCATGGATGGGATAAATATTACCTTAAGTGTGGCTCTCATCCCTAGTAGAGCGAGGATGTTGAGCAACCCAAAGAGCCATTGGATAGAGCAATGAGAAGCTAAAGGAAAAAATGTCGAATTAAAGTTTTCACAAGGAAAGGATATGCAGAAATATTAGCAGAGTAATGAGAAGAGAGATAAGGAAGCAGTGTGAATAAGGTGTGATACACAGATGAAAAGGGTAGAGTGTTACAGAACCTATAGTCAAATGAAGAAAGAGATGAAATATGATGGGCCTTAAGACAAAGAAAGAGTATAGGCCATAAGGTTATGTCCTCATTTTGAGAAATATGTTCGTGACTCCAACGCGATTACCAGGATAATTAATCCCCAGAGTAACAAAAATCAGTATGGACTAGTAAACAAGATAAACTAAATATGAACTAGGGACAGAATGGTTGGTAAGTACTCGACATCATGGGAATTTAATATTTTATTCTAGCGGTAATAGAATGGACAACAGAAGAAGATTCACGACGAATTCAAAAAATAGTCATTTAGGAAGACGTTTCCATAAAGCAAACAAGGGGGCAAGTTAAGCTTAAGGGAATGTATGTGCTAGTTACGTTAACTGTCACCCTTGCGAGTAAGGGAATTTGTCATCCTTGGTACAGAAGGATTTCCGCGAGCTGAGAGATCATTGATGTTGAGAAACAACTCCAAAGATGAAGAGGTACAACATCTATAGGTAGATCCTCGTGGCTTCATCTTTTAGTACACCACTAAAGGGGAGAATATGGAGTGATGTGGCATTAAGTAAAAAATTACGTAGTTCTAATGACTATTTAATGGTAAAGGAATAATGTGATAGATGAAAGAGGAATGAGATGTGACTTATCCAAATCTTATTAATATGCTACGATTCAAGAATATTGTGCAAGCACGACGTCAAAGAAAAGGAGTAAAGGTTCCTGCCCGAGTTGTTATTAGTAAATATGGAGCCAGTTTGAGACATAAGTTAAGACAAAAGAAATAACCCAAGAAAGATTACGAGGAATATTGATATGAGAATAGGCCAACTAGTCGTTAGTAATTGGTCAGGAAGATCCCAATTATGGCTAAATAGGAAGTATAGACGAGTCATCAGATCATGTAAAATAAACATAGTAGAACCCAACATAGAGAATTCAGCCTTAGAGAATATCATTATAATACTTGAGAAATATTCAAATAGGAGTACCGGTAGTAAAAGTTACCGTATGAGTTTTATGGAAGTAAAATAAAGTTCCACTAGGAAGACAGTCAAAACATCAGTTCAGAAGTAGCTGTATGAACATATGAGTATGGAGGTAAGTAACTAAGGATAATTACAAGTCAGCACAAACATAAGAAAACATTCTATCAAGAATACAATATAATAAGCTCTCATCTTTACAAGCGTCAGAGGGTCTTCCCTATGCGATACGGCGAAAGAATAGCTTAAATAAGGAAGAAGGTTTCAACCTCAGTACATCGACCTAAAGAGGAAATGGACGTGTGACAATAGTCTCAAAACAACATTGTATGCCCTCCCTAAGAAAGTGGCACCGATAGTGATATTCAGTATCATATGAGTTATATGGAATTTCAATATATATGGGCACTAGGATAAGCTAAGTATGGACACAACAAGGGGGAAAAGATCAGGAAAAGTAATAGCTTACGTTTAAGGAGAGCTAAGATGGAGGAAAAAAGGGGGAATTACTCGATCAATTATCCAGAGTTGGTTATGTTAAGAACACACTTAAGGTTTTGGAGTTTTATATATGCAGCATATACAGTCGTAGAAGATTTTGGTATACGTTAAAAGAGTCCAGGTCATAATTGAAGGATTAAATTGTTAAGGGATTGTATCATGCATATTCCTCAGTGCCCATGAAAGGCTAAACAGAACAACTAATACCATGAGTCGTAGGTTAGAAGATATCTTAAGCCTACATAGAGGTTGATCAGAAAGAAGAGGAGACTAAAGAGTTACATCGACTAAGCAAAAAAGGAGGGACCAAAAGAATTATAGACCTCCGGATCACTCTTATGTAGCAGAAGTATAAGAAAGATAGTACAGTATCCACAATTTATAATAGCTCTATGATGAAGATTACTGAAGAGTACCAGCCTCATAAGAAGTTAGTATGAAGCTCCCATCGGATTGTATGCAGGGTGCAAGAATTATAATAGAGCTTCATGTATGGACGTGAATTATACCTATCTGGAAGAGAGGTCATGAAAGAGATAGAAGATATGATGCAAGATTTTAAGGTAAGAAGGTAGAGATGAACATCGTATGAGATACTCCAAGGCAGAATATGTGAATAGTCTATATTTTGGATAAATGTCTATAAGCACGGGAATCCAATAACAGGGAATGATAGCAGAAGCATCGGTGGCATTTCTTCCAACCTATTGTTTCTAACTACTGAGAGATCTAGTTAAGAGAATAGAGAAGAGTTGGGGGTGATGTGATGTATCACTTAACATTCCAGAATAACATAAGGAAATCTATGGTGCAAGCAAGTTGAAGGAAAGTTGCGAGTATTATAAATGGATATTTATAGGTTTCAAGCTAAAGTATGGTAGAGTGAAGTTTTAAGAAAACATAAGTAAGAATAAGGAAAAGCAAGTGAAAAGGTGATGAGAATGGATAAGTCCTCGGGATTAAGCCCATAAAAAACAAGAATAGCTGATGGTTTCTCTAAGTTACAGAAAGCTTAGTATAGCCTGAACGAACTCCAAGGAGTCTAAGACTAGTAACATTTAGAAAAAATGGAATGCTACCCTGATCGTACTATGATGATGTAATTGTGATGGATAAAGGATGACGTTTAGGCCTTCGAGTAGGTAATAATTTGAAGAGGATTTCATGGATTGTACAAAATTAGAATACCCCTATAAGGTGAATCATATGACACTATGAAATATGATTATAGAAATCATTTCAAATATTCCTGAACGCAACGTAAGCCTCAGTTGTAATATATTACGTAAGAAGTTTCAAGTATTCATTTAGAGGATTATAGATCAACAATGAGGCGAATCAACAATGGTCATATACAAGTTAAAAAGTATGACATGAGATTAAGTCATGACTCTTAGGACGAACGGTGATGAAGAAGTATTGAAGGACTAAGATTTATACCTGAAGGATAGATAACAAAAGTAACTGGGAACTTGGTAAGAATATCTCGGTAAAGATAGATTAAAGTAAAGATTATGGTATATTATAATCCATGTAAATGTTTTAAAGCCATATGAATGATCTATGAAATATGATATGGCCAACATAAATATATTTATAGAGGCCCAGAGAGGTTTCCTATTAAACCTTGTATATACAAAGTAAATCCTAGAGCATGACTATAAAGAAAAGATGTATGACATAAGTACACTTATAAAGTTAGGGACATACAGGCTGCATGACATGATGTAACATAATCGCAAGATTAGGAGGATATCGACCATAGGTTATGATATGAGCAAAAAGACTAAAGTGAGGAATACCCTAGACTTTGAATTTATACGCAGAGCAACTGCTTAAATGGAAAGAAGAGTATTAAGGTATTCACAAGAGTTATAAGTTACGAAAATGATAAAAGCATGAGTCAACATTCGAGGATGAATGTTCCAAAGGGGTGAATGATGTTACGCCCTGCAATATTATGTTGATATTATGTTCTGCAGTATTAAGTTAAGAAAATATTGTACCCAGCAATATTACATTACGGGGATGCTATGCTTCACAGTAATAGTGCGATGATATTGCACAATGCAGTACTGTACGTTGAATTTGTCGTAAGGTAATTCACATTAGTCCAAGGAAAAGATTATTTGGGAATTATAAGTATTATAAGTGATGAGTAAATTCCTGAAGGTAAGAGGGTAACTAATATCGAAGAAAATGAATTTTTGTCGAAGTTTGGGATGTTAGTGTAAAAAATGGTCCGAGCTAAAGTACCCGGTATTTACGGACTAGTGTCATATAAGGTACTACATGGCCATGATAGTAAGGTGTATGAGGTATGTGGAAAATGAATAGTATTTTAAGTAAATTGTAACAATTTATAAATTATGTGGGTAACTAATTAATTACCAAATAATAAAACATTATACAGTTAATTAATAAGCGGACAAAAATCTATCAATATCCTAAGAGGATTACGTGGCAGCCCTTCCATGCCAAAAGTGTGACTCTTAAAGTCATTATGTGAGGCGGCCATTTATGATAAAAGGTAACCTTATATAGGAATCTTGGTTCATTTTAAGATCAGAACAATGATTTAACCGTACCTCATACGATAAGTCTTAAAGTTTAAAGAGTCTTGATTATAAAAAATTAAAATTCATTCTGGAAGTGAACGCTAGAAACAGAACTTGAATCCAACTTCAAAAACGTTGGCACAAAAGTTTACCCTTTAATTTAAATTCATACTTCGCTCACAAAAAAAATAATATTTGAAGCCTTCTATCCATGGCAAAGTTCGTTCCAATTTCAGAACCAGAAGCTTTATTTTCTCATTCCAACATATTTTACGGAAGCAAAAGCTTCACTTCAATCAAATAATTCAAGAAACAGGTATATTTAAGCTATTCATTCTTTCTTTTGGCATGATCCATACGATACGAACGAAACATGCAAATGCAAAAATTTCATATATGACACTATTCATAGAAGTATTAGAAGTGCCTATGTTCTTGAATTTTCATATGCCTTATTATTCCATCGTCTTTTCTTGGGACTCAGAAAATACGTAAAATTATATTATGATATTATTCAGAGGTATAATGGTCTTATGACATATCGAGAGGTTATGTTATTGTATTTCATATGTATTTCATGCATTTATATATGTACATTGACCCATGGCTCAGACGACGTTATATAGGCATATATGAGTATGTATTCAAATGGCGTTATTTATGTATGTATTTAAATAGCATTATATATATATATATATATATATATATATATATATATATATATATATATATATATATATATATATATATATATATATATATATATGGGATATGGGAAATGTTATGGTGTTATATACGCACCACCACCTGATCAGTAGGTATTCGATTATGACTTTGCCCACAATAGTCGATATGATATGATGGGATTCGCTCAGAGGCTGATGATGTTATGAAATATATACCTATGCACGACATAATATTAATACTCATATGCATGACGCTGAAAGTAATTTATGATTTACAAAGTTATTCAGACTTACATGTTGAGTCATGCACTTCATATATCTTCCATGTCTCCTATGTATTGATATATGTGCCTTACATACTTAGTATATTATTCGTACTGACGTCCCTTTTGCCTAGGACCGCTGCATTTCATGCCGCAGATCCATATAGATGAGTCGAGGGCCCTCCAAATAGGCTATCAACTCAGCGGAAGATGTTGGTGCAATCTATTTACTTCGGAGTTGCTTGTTTGGTTAGTATGAGTGTATTGTTTGGTGTGGCGGGACTCTGTCCCGACCTTTATAGCAGTTATGTATTCTTATAGGCTTGTAGACATATGTCGTGTACGAAAATATTGAACGGCCTTGTCGCCTACGTTTCGTGTTAATAAAAGATCCGGTTGGCCTATTAGGCATGTATGTCATGTGTATATGATGATATAATAAAAAAGATACGGTACGTTCGTACTCGGTCGAGTAATGTACCAGATGCCCGTCGCGCCCATCGGTTTGAGTCGTGACAACATACTTTGAACTCGAACTCATATGTACGTGGGATAACTATGGGTCAGCCCAATGACCACTTGATATCCCTTTGAGGAAACTACACTAATTACCCACTAAACCCAACCATTTTAATAATAATTGTTAGAGGCATTTGTATATATATCTGCTTTTTGTATTATATTTTAACCGATGCCGACATTGCAAAAAAAAAAAATTACAAGCGTACCCGCTTTTTCACATAACTTCATATACGGGCTGAAGTAGCAAAGGCAATCACGCAAAACTTCAGCATTCTAGTAGCTGGGCCTATGGTTCAGCTCTAGAGCAGAAATATTTGTGTTATAGCTGGAAACTTCTGCTCTAGAGCTTAAGTTTATCATTTTACCACCTATTAATATTACATACTAGAGCTGAAGTTACCAGAAACAATACAAAAACTTCAGCTCTAGAGTTGAAGTTTTTGTGTTGTAACTAGGAAACTTTAGCTAAGTTTTTTTTACCACTTATTAATATTACATACTAGAGTTGATGTTTCCAGTTACAACATAAAAACTTCAACTCTAGAGCTGAAGTTTTTGTATTATAACTAGGAAACTACATCTCTAGAGCTGAAGTATTTTTTACCACCTATTAATATTATATAGTAGAGCTGAAGTTTCCAATCACAACACAAAAACATCAGCTATAGAGCTGATATTTTTTTACCACCTATTAATATTATATAAGAAGAAGTTGACAATTTTCACTGGGAGGATTTTGAAAGAAATAGAAGGAGAGTCTCCTGGAAGGGAGATATTTTTTTTAAAGCATGGCAGCTGTGTCGCCTCAACACTCGAAGCTCTGGGTCCCTGAGTTCTACTGTGTAATCACACAGCGTGTCTAAAGTATATTAGTAATCTCCTCCAGGAAGCAGTTGGATTTTCGGAAATCATTTAGCATCATTGCAACCAGTCATGGGCATTATCGTTTAGCATCATCACAACCTGTTTGGCTGGCGCACACTGAAGGAGGAGAAGGGGCGGAGAAAGGGAGCTGAAGTTATTTAAAAGGTGGGTACAAGTTAAAAAAATTTAAAAAATGAGTCTAAGTTAAATGGGGCGCCTTATTTGGTCGCCCCATGCAATTTTTACTAATTACTATACCTACCTAACCCAACTAAAATTATTATCTGTCCACTCATTTCTCAATTGCCTTACAACTTTCTCCTCATTAAAGCTTCCTTTTCCCACTTCCTTCTGTTTAGCTCAAAAAATATATTCACACTTTATAAGCTTAAAATTAATCAAAAATATAAAGGGGTAAATCGTATTTAAATATAATGAGACCTAGATATGGTTATCGTGTTGAGATCATTGTAGATCTAAAAGTATGAAGACAATAAATTTAGCTTAAGAGAGAAGCATTGTTGGAGATCAATAAAGAGATAGAGATAAAGAGAGAAGTTGTATTATCCGAGAATAGTCATGATCTTATTACAATGTGAAGATCTCCTTTACATAGCAGAAGACCCTCCTCGAAATAATCAAAAAGTACAAAAGTTGGTGGCTTCCACTAATTAAAGAAGTTAGGCACAAGGCGACGTCGCTTCTACTTTACCAACTGGGTCGTGCCATTACTTCGGTTGACTTTATCATAATGGACGTGCCCACTCGATGTGGGGGTGCTAAGAGCTAAATTTTACCCTATATAGTTAGTTCCTCTGTTCGTTGCAGACGTGCTTGATGACCGTCTTCAATGGACAGACATGCATATTTCACTTTTACGAAAATTTGTCCGCACCAATAGACGCCATTTTCAAATGGTATGAGCGTGGGTAATATTGTTGAGCCGTTGACATACGACCCCCTTTTCTAGAATGACGTCAGCAGTCATGTGCGTCATTATTATACTTGTTACTGTTCAGATCATGACATGACATTTTGTTTTCCCGTGTCAGTTTCCGAATTGTGACTTTTCGATTTCCGCATACCTTTTTCCTATAAATAGAGGAGTGGATCAATGGAATTCATCTTTCGAACCTTTGGAGAGTTTTCCTTTATTTCTTTCTTCATCTTTCTTTCTGGTAATTGTTGCTTCATTTGAGAACTACCATTTTTGGGGATTGTACATTTTGTCGTTGAAATGTTTCCTCATATATTATATCATGGCGAAGCATCATATAGACAACAAAAGGAACAAGGATAATGCCCTTTCTAGGGCTCCGCCTTCTTCCGATGGTGAGGGGGAAGAAGTGGAGAAAACCCTAGTTCCCCTAACGGTGGATAATATCTTCCAAAGAACTTGAGTGTTCGAACTGACTTCAACTCGACATGCCCCTCTTTTCCTTGGGAGCACAGTGAGTTATTGTAGTCTCACCTAGACGCCCTCAACGCTACGTACAACATCCCTGGCCATATTGAAATGGCTCCAGCTGGGATGGACTATGTCAATGTGCATAGGCTTGGGTTCTGTATGTTCTACGAATATGCGCTTAGGATCAGATACAGCTTTCCTCTTAACCCTATAGAGGAGGAGATTTTTTGCTTTTATCACGTGTGTCCGGCTAAGCTCACACCTTATGCCCTGAAGGTGTGTTGAATTCTCACCACGCTTGCGGGCAAGGCCGGAAACGTTATTTCTGTTCATCACCTGCGGCAGATGTTCAGCCCTAGCTACATGGGAGGTACTATGATCCAATTGAGAAGCAATGGTAAAAAGCGCTTCATTGTGAGGGCTGACGACAAAGCTAACCGTAACTTCTGGCACAAATACTTTTATATTAGGACGAAGAACCTGGTATCGAACCTCAAAGGGTTTACGAAGACGTGGAACTCGGGATGTAAGTATCTTTGTGTATGTTTCGTGATGCTTTGTTTTGACTGATCAATTATTCTAATTTACTTTCCTTCCTTTTGTAGTGGTGGCTCGCCCACCTCGTCCCGTTGATGACATTATGTCATTTGTAGCGGAGCTGATACCTTACGCGGAGAAATGGTGTACCTGGGCTGAGTTTCGTAGATTGTATGGCCCAACTGGTAACAATATTTGCTGTTCTTTTTCTCATTAACTTTGTTTTGGCTTAGAGACCCCTCTATTCAATGTACTCTCATTTGGCAGGTCGGGTCACTTCTACAAAGGCGAAGAAGTAGAAAATCATTACTGGCCCGTCTAGGGCAGAGTCTGACTTTGATGGGGGAGATATATTCGGGGAGCCTCACCTAGAGATAGTTCTTTTTTGACCTCACAGCAGCGGGCTGCGCCGGTGGCTGCATCTGAGGTAGTGCCCGAGGTTGTTCCAGTGGTGATACCTGAGGCCGTGCCAATAACGACGCCTAAGGCCATACTTATTTTGGTGCCTAAAGCCGCTCCAACGACGACAACTTTTGAAGTCGAAGAGCCACCGGAGAGAAAGAGGCGGCGACTGATTACCAGCAAGAAAATTGCAACTGAGGGCGTGAGGCCTACTAAGGCCAGCCAATAACCCATGCTAGTTTTTATGTCTGAGGCCATTCATTCAAGGAGATTGGCTCCTCGGGAACGACCATCGTTGTCCGCCCGACCGGTGCCCTAGAAGGCGGGTCGTCTTCTGCAGGTAAGGGAGCGGGCATGGAAATTGAGAGGACGGGCTCTGTAGCCGCTCTTGGAGAAGCAACAGGGGGCTCAACCCGCGTGGAGATGAGGACAGGCAGGCTACTCGCTGAATCATGATCCCTGGCGGGTATAATTTGTTAGAAGACAACGAGCAACCCAAAGCAGACATGGCCTTATTATGTGCTGCTGCGGAGCATGAAACGCTGAAAAACGTTAGTAATAGGGATTTGTCGAGACGGATCACCAGCGCAGCTTTGCAGGTAGCTTTCAGTTTTTCTTTTATGAGTCGTAAAAGCAACTTTGGTACGTACTGACATGTTCCCTCTCTTCTTTTCAGACCCTCATCTTGGAGGTGGAGCTGAGGTGGTGTTAACAAAAGAAGGCGATCACCTTCAATAAAATGCAAAAAAATACAAAGAGTGTCGTGCCAGGCATCAGGCGTTGACAGATGTACTAAAGCAGGACCCTCAGTTTCGGATGCTCTGTGAGGGTATTGAGGAATCAGAAGCTCTGTTGAAGAAGAGAGTGGCCGAGCTGGAGGAGATTGATGAGTAGTTGATGGCCGCTTAGGCTTGAAATATCGAGTTGGATAGTCTACTTCAGTCAAAAGATGAGGAATTAAAGATAAGCCATGGGGTAGAGGTGGAGGCTACAGAACTACGGTCCCAGGTCACGGCCCTCACAATTGAGCTTGATGATAGGACAGCCGAGGTTGAAGTCCTTAAGCGAACTGCCCCACAAGACACTGCGCATCGTGATGCGCATGAGATGTGGGTGTACCATGATGCCAGGTTGGTCGTATTTGAGGAGTTCTTGGTGACAAGTCGGCCTTCTGATTTGGAAGTCGAAAGGCAATGGCACTTAGCCCATGCTGCCCGTGAAACGGTTGATTATAGCTCCAAATCGCCAAGTAGGGAGGGATACAACTCTGTGGAGGTCAACCGTTTGGACTTCAGTTCATAGATTTCTAAGATTTATCAACCAGGAGATAGAAATGGACCGGACGGCGATCAGGCAGGTTGTGATGGGCGGGTCAGTGAAGGCTCTTAAGAATTTATATATATATATTTTTGTGTAAATGAGGCCTTTTTCTAAGGTCAGATGTATGTATACTTGTGGAGATAATGGAATATGACTTTTTCCTATTACTGTTCTTCTTTTGTTCATTAGAGCTTTTATTGCGTTTTATTGCTGTTTTTGCACTTCCCACCGTATTTTAGGCTAGGTCGGCATGCGCGTTTTTGACTGTCATTGAATTTGTTGTTTGTCGTAGCCGAATTTATATTAACGACCTTAATCTTCATGGATCTGATGACCTTAGACAGACTTAGATAAAGGACCTTAATCTTGATGAAGTCGATAACTTTGGTATTTGGCCATATACGTGACTAACTGTCGTTGTCATTTGCTTGCCGTAGTCAAACTAGGTCGACTTTTGGCGGCGATGACCTTGGCCATGCTGAAGTTGATGATCTTTGGTCATAACTTATAGATGGCCATATGGTTGATTTCGATTATCGTCGAATCATTAGCTTGTCGTAGTCGAACTAGGTTGACCGTTGGCGGTGATGGCCTTAGCCATGATGAAGTCGATGACCTTTGGTCATAGCTTGTTGATGGCCTTGGCCATATGGTTGATTTCCACTTTTTTTGAATCATTAGCTTGCCGTAGTCGAACTAGGTTGACCGTTGGCAGTGATGACCTTAGTCGTGATGAAGTCGATGAACTTTGGCCATAGCTTGTTGATAGCCTTGTCTATATGGTTGATTTCTACTGTCTTCGAATCATTAGCTTGCTGTAGTCGAACTAGGTTGACCGTTGGCGGTGATGGCCTTAGTCATGATGAATTCGATGACCTTTGGTCATAGCTTGTTGATGGTCTTGGCCATATGGTTGATTTCGACTGTCGTCGAATCATTTGCTTGCTGTAGTCGAAATAAGCTGACCGTTGGTGGTGATGGCCTCAGCCATGATGTAGTCGATGACCTTTGGTCATAGCTTATTGATGGTTTTGACCATATGTTTGATTTCGACTGTCGTAGAGTCATTTTCTTGCCATAGTCAAACTAGGTCGACTGTTTGTAGTGATGGCCTTGGCCATATGCGCATTTGAGGTGGTCGTAGCCATTTATATACGGGAGACGGTCGTATACATTTACACATTTGAGATGGTCGTAGCCTTTTATTCATTGGAGATGGCATTAGCTTTTTCATACATTGTATATGGGCGTAGCCCTTCATACATTGGAGGTGGCCATAACCCTTCACATATTGAAGATGGTTGTAGCCTTTCATTCATTGGAGAAGGTCGTAGCCTTTCATGCATTGAAGATGGACGTAGCCTTTCATACACTAGAGATGGTCGTAGACTTTCATACATTGAAGATGGTTGTAGCCTTTCATGTATTGGAGATGGTCGTAGCCTTTCATACATTGAAGATGGCCGTAGCCTTTCAACCACTGGAGATGGCCATAGCCTTTTATATATTGAAGATGGTCGTAGCCTTTAATACACTGGAGATCAAGCTAGTCCAGTCCCTTAATCAAGTCGGCCTGGAGATCGTATAAAGAGGTTGATATGGTAAATTTTGTGCCACAAATATCTCCAAGCGTCCCCTTTGCCACCTCGTTAAAAACCTTCCCGAGAAAATCCAGTTGGGAAAAAACTCGGGTAAGGGAAAAAGAGTACGACTCGGAAGACGCCTTTCAGAAGTGGAAATACTTGAGGTGGGCGACGTTCCAATTGTTTTGGAGAATTTTCCCTTCCATTGTTTCCAACTGGAATGCTCTTTGCTGGCTACTGCTGTGATTTTGTAGGGTCCTTCCAAGTTGGTGCCCAATTTTCCGTCACTTGGGTCTTTGGATGACAATGTCTTGATGTGAGGACATAGTCTACCACTTTTAGTGGTGATCTTATCTTGGCCCAATTGTTTTAGTATCTCTTAACATGTTGTTTTTGGGCCACCATTCTGATGTGGGCTATTTCTCTCCTTTTCTCAGCTTCGTCGAAGTCTTGGAGCCTGTTTGTGTCATTTTCTGTTCCACTGGGGTGTGAATACCTTAGGCTTGGTTCGCCAACCTCGACGGGTATGACCGCGTTGGTTTCGTAGACTAGCGAGTATGGTGTTTCCCCTATGCTAGATTTGGGTGTGGTCCTGTGCGCCCACGACACTTTGAGTAGCAACTCGGGCCATAACCTTTTGGCATACTCGAACTTCTTCTTCAGTATGTTTTATATTGTTTTGTTGGAGGATTCTGCCTGGCCGTTAGCGGCGGGGTGATATGGCATGGAAAGTATCCTTTTGATGCGCCATTTCTCAAAGAATTCGATCATTTTTTGACCGATGAACTGTCGTCCTTTGTCGCAACTAATTTCTATGGGGATGCCGAAGCGGCATCTTATATTTTTCAATATGAAGGCGATAACCTCATGTTCGCGTATTTGCGCGTAGGCACTTGCTTCCACCCACTTAGAAAAATAGTTATTTAAAACTAGTAAAAATCATACCTTTCCCCATCCTACGAGTAGGGGGCGACTATGTCCATTCTCCATTTGATGAAAGGCCATGGGGAGCTGACTGAATGGAGGGGTTCTCCTGGTTGGTGTATCATGGGGGAGTATTTTTGGCATTGTTCGTGTCGGCGAACGTTTTCTACTGACTCCTTCTTCATAGTGGGCTAGTAGTAGTCGGCCCGTATGATGTATCGTACGAGAGCACAACTACCTGTATGGGCGCCGCAGTGGCCCTCGTGTACTTCTTCGAGTACTGGCCTTGTTTGGTGCGGCCCTAGGCACTTGGACAAAGGTCCGGCAAACGTTCTTTTGTAGAGGTTATTGTTTATTAGGCAATATCAGGCAACTTGCACGCAGAGTTTCTTTGCCTTTTTCTTGTCGAGTGGTAGCGTTACGTCTTGCAGATAATATACAAACTGGTTGCGCCATTCCTAAGAAAAATTTAAGCATAATACCTTAGTGAGATCAATGTCGGAGTGGAGGAGGGTAACCACACTCTCTTGGTTGATGTTTTTAGTGACGCTAGTCAGCTTCACTAGACCGTCTCCTTCGATATTTTGTGCCCTCGGAATATGTTCGAGGCGGCATTCGTCCAACCCAACCATAAACCTATGGATTTTCGACTGGTATTTTTTCAACCTTTATTCTTTGATTTGGTAAGTCCTAGTGACTTGGTCTACTACGATTTGAGAATCGCTGTGAAGGACGAGTGGTGAGCCCCATAGTTGATGGCCAGTTTCATAGTTGTAATAACGGCCTCGTACTCGGCCTCGTTGTTAGTCATTTTAGAGCATCGTACAGAGTGGCGAATAATTTCGACCATGGGAACCTCGAGGACGAGTCCCAGTCCTGACCTTGATGAGTTGGCGGCGCCGTTGGTGTAAAGGACCCTTAGGTCGTTATTGGTGCAGGCATGCTCTACCTCAAGTTCTACTTTTGGCAGGACTTCAGTGCTAAATTCAGCTATAAAATCGGCCAAAACTTGAGACTTAATGGCAGTTCTTGGAAGATACGATATGTCGTGGTCGGAGAGCTAAATAGCCCATCTGGCGAGCCGGCCTGATAATCCTGGCTTGTGTAAGACGCTCCTTAATGGGAAGGTCGTTATCACTTTTATGTGGTGGCACTTAAAATAGGGCTCTAGCTTTTGTGAAGCTACTACCAGTGTCAGCGCCAACCTCTAGAGGTGTGGGTACCAAGTTTTGGCGTCCACTAAGGTTTTGCTAATGTAATAGATAGGGGATTGTATACTTTTTCTTTCGCAAACTAGTTAGGCGCTAACAGCGACCTCAAACACAGCCAGATACACCAACAGGGATTCGCTTGGGCTCACCTTGACCAGCAGGGGCGGCAAAGACAAGTACGCCTTGTGCTTTCTCAAGGATTTGACACATTCCCCGTTTCACTATAGCCCTTGGTCTTTTTTCAGCACATTGAAAATTTTATGGCGCTTGTCGGATGACCATCAAAAGAATCTGGATAGGGCGGCTATACGACCCGTCAGCTTCTATACTTGTTTCTTGCTATATAGTACCTCGGGTATTGCGTCTATAGGCTTGATGTGGTTTGGGTTGACCTCGATGCCTCGTTCCGATACGAGAAACCCTATGAATTTTCCTGAGGCCACACTGAAGGTGCATTTCTTGGGGTTCAACGTCATCCCGTACCTCCTTAGTATCTCGAAGGGCTCTTTTAGGTGGTCGATGTGGTCTTCTTTCTTTTCCGATTTTATCAGCATATCGTCGATATAGACTTCCATGGTCTTATCGCGTTGCTCTTTGAAAATCCTGGTGACTAGCCTTTGGTATGTGGCTCCTGCATTTTTTAGCCCGAAGGGCATTACCTTGTAGCAATATGTCCCCTGGTGGGTGATGAAAGTTGTTTTTTCCTGATCCTCCTGGGCCATTATGATTTGATTGTAGCCAAAGTATGCGTGTAGGAAACTTAGCATCTCATGCCCTGCGGTCGCATCTATCAGCTGATCGATGTGGGGCAGTGGGAAAGAATCTTTAGGGCATGCCTTGTTCAAGTCGGTGAAGTATACACACATTCTCACTTCCCATTTTTCTTTTTAACCATGACGACATTGGCGACCCATTGAGGGTAATTTGATTCCCTGAGGGAGCTGTTGGCCAGAGGTTTGTCCACTTCCTCGCTGAATGCTTCGTTGAAAGTGGCGTTGAATTTTCATATCATTTTCCGCAAGGGCGGGTGTAATGGGTCGACGCCCAGCTTGTGAGTGGCGATTTCTCATGGGATCCCTAGCATATCTGAATTGGAGAAAGCAAACAGTTCCGTATGGTTAGATAAAAATTTACGATACTTACGTGGATTTGAGAGGTCGTGCTCGATGTAGGCTTTCCTTGTACTGTCGTCATTGTCCAATTGGACTGGGTCGAGGTCTTCGACGGTGGCCTTGCGGTCTTCTATGATATCAGGGTCTCTAATGGCATTCTCTGTCTGATAGACTTTAGTCCCCGACATAGCTGATTGCTATGCATCTAAGCTCGCCCCTTTAAGTTTTTTGGTGTGTCCGCAGTCTTGAGCTATTTTGTAGCATTC
Source organism: Nicotiana benthamiana (assembly GCA_034376525.1). NCBI lineage: Eukaryota > Viridiplantae > Streptophyta > Magnoliopsida > Solanales > Solanaceae > Nicotiana > Nicotiana benthamiana. Next base: position 122,953,624 of record CM067341.1, on the reverse strand, counting down.
ATGAGCAGTGCGATGCTCACCTTGAATACTGAATACTTCCCATGGGGTGGGAAATTTGATCATTTGATAGAAGATCAACGGGACCGCTCTCATGGTGTGTATCCACGGCCGTCTAATGATGGCGTTGTATGTTGTTTCCTGGTTCATCACGTGGAATTTGTTTTCCAGCCTGACCCCTCATGCTAGGACGGGTAGTGATATCTCCCCGGAGGTTTGTTCTACTGCATTATTGAAACCAGTTAGTGTTATGCAATACGTTATTATATTATCATCGAGTCCTAATAGTACGAGGACCCTCGGGTGGATAATACAGGCACCGCTACCGTCATTGACCATTATTCTTTTAAGATCCATATCTATAATACGTAAAGTGATAGATAAAGCATAGTAATGAGGAAAAGACAAACCGTTGGTATAGGACTTATCTAAGGTGATACAATCTTCGAAGTCATCATACCGTTCGTGGGCGATGGTTTGTTTCAGCTTGTGGGTAGTAGTGAATTTGACGTGGTTGATCGCCGAGTAGTCACCGTCTCTGATGATCATGTTGATCATGTGTGTCGCTGAAGGCGGCTTTGGTGGCTCGTGGGTTTTTGCCCATCCTCGTGCAAAGTTGATTTTTCCTTTGTCACTGGTAGCTTTCTTAGGAACCCTTGGTTCAACATCTTGACCACCTATTGTCGTAGGCCTATGTAGTCTTCGGTTTTGTGTCGTCGTTCCTGGTGGAACTTGCACATGGCAATTAATTTCCTGGTGGCGTGGTCTGAATTCATCTTTGTCGGCCATTGCACCTTGTTTCCCAGCTTCTCAAGTGCGTACACTATCTCTGAAGGGGACACACAAAAGTTATGGGCACATAATAAAGGTGGCATACCTCTGTCATTTTGTAGTGGAGCGACATGTCCCTGTTGTGTGTCCGCGTGCCTGGGTGGCGGTGGGTGAGGGGATCTGATGTAGGGTTGGAGCCTCTCCCTATTGGGACATGAGACTTGTTCCCGTCACTCTTCGTTACGTCGGTCCCTCCTGATTTCTGGGTGTTTTGTTATTAAACATTGGGTCGGCCCATTGAGGTCATCCTCATCTACACGTACCTCAGCGCACTAAGTGTTAAGGATTTCTTCCCACATGGTGGGGGGATACTTCATAAGGCGACTTAGTAGTTTTTTGGTTGCCCTCGAGCCGTCCCTACTTAACCCGTTCTGAAAGCGGCAACCGTCATGCGTTCTGACACAGTTGGTAGGCTCATCCTTACCCTGTTAAACCTGGCTAGGAACTCTCTGAGTCCTTCTCCTGTGGTTTGCCGAACAATGAAGATGCTGTTGACTCTCGCTTCTGCTTTCTTTGTTCATGCATGGGCGGTGACAAAATTGTCCGCCATTTCCTCAAACGTAGAAATGATCTTGGCCGGTTGCTGGGAGTACCAGGTTAGTGCTCCTCATGTCAGTATTTCTCTGAACGTCTTCAGCAGCACGGACGGTACCTGTTCCTTCGACAAGTCGTTACCTTTTACAGCCATTATGTAATGGATCAGGTGATCCTCGAGATCTGTAGTTCCATCGTATACTCATAAGTAAGGAGGAATTTTGAAGGTTTTTTAGATGTAGTACGGTGCAACCTTTTCCGTGTAAGGTTGTTCAACAAACCTTCCCACGTCACGCTTTGGCAGCAGCTTGGGAGCACCAGAAATCTTGTCTACCCTTTCCTGATGTTCCTTCATCTGGTCACGAAGTAACTTATTTTCGTTTTCCATTTCCTCCATATTCTTGAGGATGGCTATGAGCGTGCCATCGTTGGCCCGAGTATCGATGAGTGCATTGTTTGCTCGTACGATCTCGGGTTCACCTTCAGCTACAGTAAGGTCTGTTGTTGGCACGCATCTGACGTTGTTTTGGGGTGACTTTTTAAACAGGCCACTTAGAGTACTTGTTAACCATTCTTCCATTAGTTTCATGACCTCTGGGAATGCTTCTTACGTTACAGATGTAGAAGCGCCCTTTTCCCGCAAGATCATTAGATCTTCAGGTAGGGGAGGTGGGATTTCCCGCTTGTTGTGGTGCTAGGGGTTGCAATCGAAACACCCTCTTTACCATCTTCGTTGAGAGGACTGAAGAGGTTGGTTGCAACATCTGCTATTGCTTTTATTCTTGCGTTGTTGTCAGCCTTATTTCATTTGTGTATTGAACAGTGGGGTTTTCGATGGTTCTCTATGTGCAAACTATGATTTTGATTCTCGAAATTCCCATACACAGCGCCAAATTGTTTAGCTCAAAAATTATATTCGCACTTTATAAGCTTAAAAACAATAAAAAATATAAAGAGGTAAATCTTAATCAAATATAATGAGACCTAGATATGGTTATCGTGTTGAGATCACAGTAGATCTAAAAGTATAAAGACAATAAACTTAGCTTAAAAGAGAAGCAATTGTTGGAGATCAAAAACGAGATAGAGATAAAGAGAGAGAAGTTTTATTATCCGAGAATAATTATGATCCTATTACAATGTGAAGGTATTCTTTATATAGCAGGAGACCATCCTCGAAATAATCAAAAAGTACAAAAGTTGGTGGCTTCCACTCAGTAAAGAAGTTAGGCACTAGATGACGTCGCTTCTACTTTACCAACTGGGTCGTGCCCTTACTTGGGTCGACTTTATCATAATGGACGTGCCCACTCGGGGTGGGGGCGCTAAGAGCCAAATTTTACCCTATACGCCCTTCTTCTTGTGTCTTCTTCCAGCAACAAAATACTATCTCTGTCTTACATATCTCATATGTTTTTTCGAGTCACTGTCCAGTTTTATATTGTGATTTTAATGAGGGAGATTTGATATGGTTTAATGATAACCTAAATAACTATTTTTTACGTGCAATACTACAAATAATTATTTTTAATATCTTTTGAGAAGTTCATAGTGATTTATTATATGAAAAATTAGATCAACCATTGAAAGACCTTGAAACTTGAAAATCATGAATTGCATTTGTCGAGTTTGTAATTGTTTGATTAGATTTTGTCAGGTGTGAATAAAATATCGATTGGTAACTGTAACTAAATATTGAGTCAGTTTGGTCGTGACTGGAGCTGAATTGAGGTGATTGAGATCGAAATTTCAGTTGAAAATCGAAGAACACAACTACAGTAATAATCGAAGAAGAACACTTTACCTAACAGTATAATGCTATAGTATACTAATATACTATAGCAATATCTAGTTATACTACAAAAATATACCATTATAGCATATAAATATATTATTATGGTGTATTGTAATAATATGCAAGTTATTGTAATAATATGTTGTAATAGTATACAATATGCTATAATAGTATACTTATTACCCATAAATTCACTGGCTTTTTCCCTTTTAATTTGTTTTAAGCTTTTACTTAGCGTGAGCGGCAAATTGAAAATGCAAATATATATATATATATATATGCTATATAATGTAACGGTATACTCTTACAATTAGATTCTTTAAGATTTTTTTAATATTTTATTGACAACTGATATTATTTCAGTTTAATAATTAAATTTAATTATTTTTAACTCTTTGCGTACAATTGTATACCCTGTTGGCATAACTATATACTATACTGATATGAAATTTTAGTTAATATTTTTTTAATTGTATTAGCTACATTTAATTGGTACACAATTTGATTTTCTTTAGTAATAATATATATATATATATATATATATATATATATATAAAGGATAGTAAAAAGATAGTAAAAATAGTAAATGAAATTATATTATGAAGAGAAAAAGAAGTTAAATGAAATTAGAATAGGAAAAAAGAAAAAAAATAAGAAAACGAGAAAAAAAAAGGAGAAAAGAAAAGAAGCATAGAAATAAAAAAAGAATTGGAGAATAAGGAGAAAATTTCCCACAAAAACTAGTATGAGCAGGACATATAATTAGTTTATGAGTAAAAAATAAATAGGTAGATTAGGGTAAATAATTTTAATTTTATGGGTAACTATGTGAAAACCCATTGATATTTTGGCACGGGATCACAGCAAACTACGTACGAGTTAATAAGAATAAGATATTGACATGTTGCGAAGTGGATTAGGGAACTTTACTTGTTAAATTCTTTCAAACCCTTTCGCCCCACTCCGGAAAAAAAGAACTGAAAATTTTTCTTTTGCTGGAAAAAATATGGAACCTTTCCTTTCAAAAAATTATAAGAACACTCATGATACATGCCTCAACATCTTTAACCGTGGGTGAAGCCCACAATTGGTCCCCCTGGTAATGAGAAATTGAGAATTATTCGGAAAGAACAACCATTTCCTTTTGAATTTAGTGAAGATTATTATACAACTAACAACTACGAGGCTTCATTTACTTTTAGAAAGAGAGATACTAATTATGTTAGGGATACAGTAGATATTTCCTAGATTCAATATTATATTTGATAATTTGAATATATTTTTGTGAATGTTATTTGATATAAAATATATGGCAATTGATATTCTTTTATCATTATTATTAATTGTTTGATTAATTTGATAAGGTCCTTGATTAAATTTTGAGATTTGTCATCGTGATAGAGATCATGATAATGAGAGCAAAGTCTGTTACAATTTAATCTAAACTTGTTCTTGATCGTAGGATTATTAACTTGGACATTAGTAATCCAGTTAGATCAATATTTATGTGATCGTCTTTATTGGATAAAGATTAGTTGATCTCATTCACTAGATTACATAAATAGATGATGCATATAGAGATATGATTATTGAACCGACTCATTGGATAATTCCTAATGGTTAGAATTACCATAAACTGTCAATAGGATATTCTCTTGAAGAATGTGATATAAGAATTTTCTTTGACTTGAGATCGTCATAGTAATTGACAAGTTATTTATTGTGCTTTAATACTAGACACATATGGCCCTAGGGGGATAGTTGAAGGGATATTGGGTACGATTCAAAGCTTGTAGAATTAGTGATCGATCAAGATGGAAACTGTCAACTCTTAGTACTGAGTTTAAGCTCCTTGTTGTCATGAATTATAAACGACCAATTTAAGACCTTGCCAGGGCAATTGAATGAAAGAAGAAATGAGTTTCTTATGTCATTCAATGGTCAAATAAAATTAGTTACTAGTCCAAATGAAATATTATTATGTTCTTTGCTAACATAGAGGATATAATTAATATTGTCAATGAATTGAAGTTTTCTATTTGAAAAAAAATTAAATTATATCTCTTGTTTAAAATATATATGTGATATATATTTAGTACTCATACTTAATATTTATTTATATATATGGGATGTATATAAATATTAATAAAAACAACTCGTTACGTCCAATTGGAATTGGACTAACGAAGAAAGTCCTAAAGGTCGTCGCCAGTTTCTTACCTATATGGAATGGGATTGAAATTTTCCCATTGAAAATTATGGAAAGAAAAGTCCAACTCCATATTTGGTTAAGTAACGTCTTTCGTTTTGCCCAAACCAAATCGGAAAGAGTTGGAAACTGATGAATATACAAATATAATATAAAATAAAGGTTAAGGCACTTCTTCTTGGAGAGCCACAACGAGAGATATTTTGACAAAGTAAATTACTTTCTTTAACGTGTAGTTGGCTGAAAGTTTTGAGAAAATTTTAGCACTATGTATATTTCATTTAATTTGTACACGGGTTTCATTGATCAAATAATTAATAGCAATGATCAGTCTCGGTGTGGATACGCATAGAGTCTTCGCACTATTGAAGAATTTGGAACGCGACTTTCTTCACCATGTACGTCTTAGATCCGATCTATTAATATATAAATAAATTTTGAACACAAAAAAATATGCATAGGATTGTCCGGTGCGTGTTACGAACGCCTATACGCAATCCTACAGTGGTATCAGATCCGTGGTTTATTGTGTCTAAAATTTATTTACGAAATATTTTAATATTATATTTGAAGAGTTCAAACCATAATAGATGTATCTTGTGCAATAGTCAAACCGTTTGAATGTTGATATTATTTTATTGTGGATAAAATATGCATTCATATAACTATTGAGATAGTTCATAACTTGAATTTGAAATTTTGTATTACATACAATAGGAATCTATAATAGGTTACATGATTCTATTGTTATTTTAATTGTTATTAGTTAACGAGATGTTAATTAATGATAATATTCTACCATGAATTCTTTTTATGTGATATATAAGATAAACATGTTAGAGGATATTGAATTTTTTTTATGTCATGTGCTTGTTCATTTACATAATTTTGAATTATTTATTAAATGTGATGTAAATTAATTTAGGACTAAGCATGTAAACAACTTGAACTAAATTCACATGCTATAAAAGATTCGATCTTTGTGTTATTAAAAATTATTTTTGTAACAATTCCCTCTTACTAAAATTTGAGTTCTTAAAAAATAAATATAAGACATTTTATTATAGAGCTATCCATCAAGGTAAATAATTTTACTTATTTCTTGTTTATAAGGAGCGGCCTGACTACCAGGAGACTTATAGTTCGAGAATATGTTAAAATTATTTATTGCATTAGATGTATGGATTGAAAGAATTATTCAATTTTACACTAGAAGCTGGACTACCCGGGGAGTATAAAATTTAATAAGTTCTTCGCTATCATGATGGTTGAACTCAACTATGCCAATAGGAGCGACCTGACTACCAGTGGACTATTTGACATAGAGTTATTTAAGGAAATTATATGGGGATACAATTGGTAAGAGTACCTACCTTTAAAATATATGTGAGAAATGACTTGACTTTCAAGGGGCTCATATATATTGTTAAAGCATTCCTTTACTCCACTAAAAGAAATAAAGTTTTTTTTTTAAGTTTAACTGTCAATTTCATTGGTATCAAAAAATTTACAATGTAAGTTCTATAGTAGCAGCATTGACTAGCTGCTACTCATTTACAAACATCACAAATCTAATACAATCTTAAAACAAGCTATCTTGGTATGAAAACTATTAGACTATAGCTAAGGGTAACAGTTTAGTTGCCGCAACCCATCCTGCCATCTTTTACAGTTTCTGCCTCGTATATGAATTAGCAATGCAACCTCTCTACAAAACTGATCTTCTACAAATGCCTTGCCGTCAAAATGAATGTAGTTTCTATCCCTCCATATAAGTGCTACAGCAGTCATAAAGGCAGAAGCAGTGAGTGCTTTGTGCCATAGTTTGCTTCTAGCTTTGCTGCAGATCCATTGAAGTTCATCTTCCCATTTTCCAAATGTTCTTTTGTACCCCACCAGCAACATATTCTAGTCCATAATCGATTAGTGATTTGGCAATCAAAGTACAAGTGCTCAAAATTCTCAGCATGCTGTTTACAGAATAAACAGTCAGCAGGCACCTGAATTCCATACTTCAGCAATCTGTCAATAGTAGGCACCCTGTGTTGAGCAGCTAGCCAAACAGTGAATTTGTGTCTAGGTTGCACATTGGTAGTCAGCATCACATTCTTCCACACTACCTTATTGTAACTAGGCAGCATTGCAAGGTAAAGTTTTTGGATCTGAAACTTGTCTAGCCTGCACATTGATTGTAATCTGTTAAGGAGATCCCCTTGGAGCTGCTGCTTTTCCATAACCGTAATCCTGCAATCCAGAATCTTTCTAACAACCCAAGAAGCAGTCTTAGGCAGAGACATAGAACCAATATCAAACTGTTTGATGTAGTAACAGTCCAACCACTTGATCCAGAGACAATCTTTTTTCCTAGCCAGGTCCCAAAGGATTTTGGTAACAGCTGCCTTATTCCATATAGCCATATCAATGATATTCAGTCCCCCAGCAGAAATTTGTTTACAGACCTTTTCCCATGCAACCAAAGCCCTTTTGGATACAGTAGCACTCCTGTCCACAGGAAAGACCTGCATATTGCTTCAATGGTTTTCAATACCTTCTTTGGCAATATAAATACTTGTGCCCAGTAAGTCTCAATGCCAAAGATGACAGATTTAATCAATTGACATCTTCCTGCATAAGAAAGCATTTTGGCTGACCAGCAAGTGACATTGGCAGTGATCTTCTCAATCAATGGTAAGTAATGATGGATAGCAAGTTTTTTAGAGTTGAGTGGAATCCCTAAATACTTGAAAGGAAGCTGTCCCTCAATAAATCCCAGCTTTTCCATTATTTCTTCTCTGGCAGACTGGTGTACACCAGCCAAGTAAACAGCACTTTTGCTAATGTTAGCTTGCAAACCAGAAGCTTTAGAGAACTCAAGGAAAGCCTCTTGTAGAATCTGGATAGAAATAACATCAGCTCTACAGAACATAAGGAGGTCATCAGCAAAACATACATGTGCACAGTTTAGTTTTCTGCATTTGGGATGAAAGTTGAAATCCCCATTTTTGTGTAACTGTCCCAGTATTCTGTTCAGATACTCCATAGCAAGAACAAACAAATAAGGAGACATAGGATCACCCTGCCTAATACCCCTCCTAGCAATGAAAGGCTTAGTTAGGTTACCATTCAGTACTAGGAAATAGGAAACAAAAGTAACACAAGCCATTATCCAGTTAAGAAACTTAGCAGGAAATCCAAGGTCAATAAGGACCTGTTTAAGAAATCCCCATTCAAGAGTGTCATAAGCCTTCCGTAAATCCCTTAAGTACACATCTGGGGGATACTCCTTCTCTTGAATATCCCTTGAAGATTTCCTGACTAAGCAGTATGTTGTCAATAATGCTTCTACCTTCAATAAATGCTGACTGAGCTTGCCCAACTAGACCACCAATTACAGCTTTCATCCTCCTTGTAATAACTTTGGAAATGATTTTGCAAACAGTGGTACAACAAGCAATAGGTCTATAATCTTTGACAGTTGAAGGAGTTCTAACCTTAGGCACAAGTGCAATAGCTGTGGTGTTGATCATATGGGGCAGATTGCAGGTAGAGAAGAAGTCCTTAGTAGCAGCAAGTATATCTTCCTTCACTATCTCCCAGTTGCTATTAAAGAACTCCACAGGAAATCCATCCACACCTAGTGCTTTGTCCTTAGGCATCTCCTTTAGGGCTTCTGTAATTTCTTCCAGTGTTACCTCTTGAATTAGCATTTTTTGCTGTGATAAAGTTAGACATTGTCCTTCCCTCATAACAGCAGTGTTGATACAAGGTAGTTCATCAGTATATTCTCCCATCAATGATTTGAAAACCTTAATAAATTCCTGTTCCACAGCTAATGGATCTGTTAGTTTTATACCTGATCCAGTATATATAGAAGTAATGTTATTCTGGCTAGTTCTGATCTTCCATTGAGCATGGAAGTACTTAGTATTAGCATCTCCACATTCAATCCAGCAAGCCTTGGATTTCTGCCTCATAATATGTTCCTCCACCTTGCTCCATTTTTCAATTTCATGCAATGCTGCTTTCTCATCAGTGAATAAATTCTGTGAAAGTGGATTAAGCTGCAGCTGACTTTGTACATTATTCAGTGTCTCCCTAGCATGAATAAGCTTCTGTTTGTAGGAAGCCATCTGAATATTTATACCCTTTAAGCGCTGCTTCAAGTTCTTCAATGTGGTCCATACCAGTTGCGTAGGTGATCCTTCACAATTTTGAGCCCAAGTTTGCTGCAGAATGGTATTGAACTGGGGATCCTCCATGATTGCAGTATAGAATCTGAAAGGTTCGGGGTGTAGAAGTTTTTGGCTACCAAATTTAATGAGAATAGGGGAATGGTCAGAAACTGAAGGGTTCATGAAATCAGCTTCAAGGTGTCCATACTGTTGAATCCACTGAAAATTTCCCAAAGCCCAGTCAATCTTACTATAGACTCTAGTGTCATTGCCCTGCTTATTTGTCCAAGTATATGCCACCCATTAGCTCGAAGGGGAGTAAGTTGAAGATCAGTAATAACATCATTGAACCCTTTGATCTCAGCATCAGTGACAGGAGAACCAATTCTGTCTTCAGAACATAATACAGTATTGAAATCCCCACTCAGTACCCAAGCATCTGACTGGGAATGTTGATTGCCCTTAAATCACTCCACAGTTGTTCCCTAATGCTTGCAGTATTATGAGCATAAATGACACTCATATGGATTCTGATCTTACTTTGAGAGTCTTCTAACAGACAGTGAATAACCTGGTCAGTCACACAATAGATAAGGACTTGAATGTGAGGCTTCCAAAGAAGCCATATCCTTCCATTTACAACTTTAGCATAGTTGCATTGGACCTTCCATCCCTTAGCAACCTTATCTAATATCCTCTTAGCTTTATGTTCTTTCACTCTAGTTTCAAGGACTCCTATGATATCTACTTTATTTTCAGACAGAAATTTTTTCAACTCTTTCTATTTATGGGCTTGATTAAGCCCTCTTATATTCCAGGTAACTATAATCATGAAGCAATAGAAGATTTACTCCAAGAATTTCCCGGATCCACCTGTTGACCTCCTCTACCAGCATCCAGTATATCAATAGTAGCCTTCCCCTTGTTGGTGTTATCAATCAGAACCTCACTGATCCCAGTAGGTACCCCTGTGGCTGTAGTGTTCCTGCCAGAGCCAACTAGTTCATGCTGTTCCTCAGTACTATTCCCCAGCTACATATCACTATGTTTTTGAATAGTAATCCCAGTAGTATTAGTTTCTAGCTGCACTGTCTCACTGATATGTTCTGGTTGATCTGGTATAGTTACCATTGCATCTGCAATAGTCTTAGCAACCCATTCTTGTTTAGTAACTTTGACCTATTTTGACATTCTAGTTCTTTGCCTTCTTCCCTTCTCTTGCTCACCATTAACCAGTTCTACATCATTGCCTGCATTATACCAGCAGTCAGGAGCATCATGGCCAAATTTCAGGCAATGATTGCAAAAACTAGGTTTCCAGTCATATTCGATCTGTTGCACTTTCAGGCCAAAAGGAGTTTCAATTTCAATCTGATCAGGTAGGGATTGAGCAGCATCAACCTCTACTAAAACTCTCGCAAAAAAGATCTTCTCATAATGTGCAGTAAATTTATCAATGTACAGTGGTATACCCACTGCACTAGCCAATTTACTCAGGACATCAACAGACCAGTAACCCGCCGGAAGACCAGGGAATCCAATCCATACAGGTATAGTGCTGAGAACATCATTTTGAAAAGAAAAATCAACCTCCCATGGTTTCAACACCATAGGTTTGTTTCTGTACGAGTATGACCCAGATTGGATAACTAACTCTTTATCCTCTTTACATTGAAGCGAAATATGCAGTAACCTTCAGAATGCATCAATATTTGAGGTTTGGACACAAAATTCCAAACATGCATCACGAAGTTCTCCATCATTTTAGCATTTGGATTGTCTCCAATTACATATCCAATTAATGCATTAGCCCAGTAATCTACCTGAGATTGTAGATCCTCTATACCGATTGTAACTACCATTTGGCCATCTCTTTCCATCGGAGACACAAATGAGAGCGACTTACCCATTTGTGCATCTCGATTTCCTTGAACAACTTCAGCAGCAGTCGGACGTGATTTTGCAGAATCACTTGCTTCAGAGAATTGAAGTCTTCGAGCAGTCAAGTTATTCGGTACTTCAGTTTTGTCCATCGGGAGTGGATTTACAGTCTCATCAACCTCTGCATGCACGTTCTCTGGCAATTGGAATTTCTGTGGAAGAAAATTTCCAAAGGTCAGAGGTTCCAGCTCCTTGGTGATTCCATGTGCAGGGGTGAAAATCAGCTCCTTGGTGATTCCATGTGCAGGGGTGAAAATCAGCTCCTTGGTGATTCCATGTGCAGGGGTGAAAATTTGAGTGGTTGTAGGTGCCAAATTTCGCCGGCGACGAGCCATCAATCGGACACGACGGTGGTCTTACTATCATGCACCGAATATTGCTCGTTCAACTGCTCTGGAAACTTAGAGAGAAGGCAGAGCTTCTCTCTCTGGAAATAAAGATTTTGTAAACTATAACAAGGGTAAATAGTTTAAAATAATTAGTGGAAATATCATTTAGATAAAAGTCCATGTCTTTATAATATATGCAAATATGTTCTTATATTATTGCATTTTCTTTTTTATATTTTAGATTTCTAAATATGTCTGCTATATCACTACGTGGAATACTTGAGACCAACAAGTTGGTAGGACCAAACTTTGATGATTGGTACAGAAATTTGAGAATTGTTCTCATGCATGAAAAGCTTATTGATGTGATCGATAAGCCTGCCAAGGAAGTCCCAGATGAGAATGATGATGATGCTACCAAGATTTATCAGAAATACTTGGAAGAATGTTTTACTACCAAATGCATCATTCTCGCTTCTATGAATTCTGAACTGCAGAGAAAACATCAGGATATGGATCCACTGCAATCACTGAACATCTTAAGAAGATGTTTGGTACACAAAAATGGACAGCTAGATGCCAGCTATCTAAAACTTTGTTTGGATCCAAATTGACTGGAAACTCACCAGTTGGACCCTATGTCAATCATATGATTGATCTTATTGAACAACTTGAGAAGTTGGGGTGCAAACTGGGTAAAGAGCTTTCTCAAGATTTGATCTTGCAGTCACTATCATAATCCTTTTCACAATTTGTTATTAATTTTAATATGAATAAAATGGATTGTGATCTTCATGAGATGCTTAACATGCTATTGATTATGAGAATCAACTTGCATCTGAGAAGAAGAAAGGAACTATCATGTTGGTTGGAAACTCTTCTAAGAAGAAGGGTAAGGGTAAAAGTAAACCCAAGAAAAAGCCTACTACGCCCAAGGATGGTGTGACCAAACCCAAAGGCAAAGAAAGCAAAGCTGACCAATCTGATGTTGTATGTTTCCATTGTAAGAAAATAGGACATTGGAAGAGCAATTGCCGAGAGTATCTTGCAACTTTAAAGGACAAGAAACAAGGTAAGACTTTATTGAAAAATATTTTCAAGGTTTAACTACTACTAATTCTTCATTGTAGGTATTATATATTGGTAGTGGTTATAACATCTACAATATGCTGCAAGGGTTCCATATAAGTAGAAAGTTGAAGAAAAGAGAAATTAATCTACAAGTTGGAAATGGTGCAAAAGTTGCGGCCGTAGCTGTAGGATCAATTTCTTTAATAATGCCTGCGGGCAAAATACTTATGTTGGATGATTGTTATTACGTTCCTAAATTTGTTTCGAACATAATTTCAACTTCTGTGTTAGACAAACGTGGTGTTCGCATTAATATAGGCAATGGTATTTGCTCTATTTATTATAGTGATAATTTATATGTGAATGGCTATCTCCAACATGATGTTTATGTCTTACCTAGTGTGAATGCTAATTCGCTTATGCATGTTTCAAGTCTCAAGAGGAAAAGAGATGATCATGTAAATCAAACATACCTTTGGCATTGTAGGCTTGGTCATATTGGAGAGAAAAGAATTAACAAGTTGTACAAGGAAGGGTACCTTAACAAGTATGATTTTGAATCATATCCAACTTGTGAATCTTGTCTCAAAGGAAAAATGACCAAATCTCCATTTACTGGAAGTGGAGAAAGAGCTTCTGAATTATTGGGACTAATTCATACAGATGTTTGTGGGCCTATGAAAATTCAAGCTAGAGGTGGATATTCTTACTTCATCACCTTCACTGATGATATGTCAAGATATGGATTTGTGTATCTTATGAAACATAAGTCTGAATCTTTTGAAATGTTAAGGTTCCGTAGTGAAGTTGAGAAACAGACTGGTAAAAGTATCAAAGTACTAAGGTCTTATAGAGGTGGAGAATATCTTAGTGACGATTTTACCAGATATCCCAAAGAGATTCTCTCACAGTGGACACCTCCAGGAATACCACAACACAATGGTGTGTCTGAAAGGAGAAATAGAACCTTATTAGATATAGTGAGATCTATGATGGGGTTCACTGATCTTCCAATAAATTTATGGGGATATGCTTTGGAAGCAGCAACATACTTACTTAATAAAGTTCCCACTAAGTCAGTCTCTATAACACCATATGAGATATGGAAAGGATGTAAGCCTAACCTTAAACATATTAAAGTTTGGGGTTGTCCAACTTATGTTAAGAGACTACAGTCTGATAAACTTGACTCAAGATCTGATAAGTGTAGGTTCATTAGGTATCCCAAGGAAACAAGGGGATATTATTTCTATCACCCTTCTGACCATAAAGTGTTTGTGGCTAGAGGAGCAACCTTTTTGGAAAGGGAATTTCTTTTGGAAGGATTATAATGGAGAAATAGAAGTTGATGAAGATCAATAAACTAATGAATCAACACAATATAAAGATCATGAGACCCAAGTTGAAGAACCGTTATTGGATGTTTTGAAGTTGCCAAGGAAATAGCCATCTTCAACGGTTGAAGTTCAAGAACTAAATGAAGATCAAGAACAGGTTAATGAACCAGTTCTAAACCAAATTGAACAACAACCAAATCCAAAACAAGGTGAACAGGTTGTACAAGTACCTCTTCGAAGGTCTACACGAGAACGTCATGTACCGACTAGATTAAATTTATTGGTACAAGATGATATATCAAATGAGGTTGATCATAATAATGATGACCCTAAGACCTATGAAGAGGCTATACAAAGTCCTGATTATGAGAAGTGGCAAAAGGCCATGGAATCCGAAATGGAATCCATGAAGGAAAATAAAGTGTGGACTTCAGTTGAACCTTCAAAGGATATAAAACCTATAGGTTGTAAATGGATTTTTAAGAAAAAAATTGGAGCAGACGCAAAGGTTGAGACCTACAAAGCACGTCTTGTTGCCAAGGGATATCGCCAGAAAGAAGGGGTCGACTATGACGAGACTTTCTCCCCGTGGCAATGCTCAAATCTATTCAGATTTTGCTTGTTATAGCAGCATACTATGATTATGAAATATGGAAAATGGATGTGAATGCAGCTTTTCTTAATGGCGAGCTAGAAGAGGATGTGTACATGACATAACCTGAAGGTTTCACATCTTTGTTTGATCATAATAAAATTTCTAAGCTATAAAGATCCATTTATGGACTAAAGCAAGCTTCTCGAAGTTGGAATATTCGCTTTAACAAGACAATTGAAAAGTTCAATTTTGTTAGATGCGAAGAAGAACCTTGTGTGTGCAAAAAGGTTAGCGGGAGCACAATTATATTTTTAGTGTTGTATGTTGATAATATATTTCTCATAGGGAATGACATACCGGCATTGCAAAATACCAAGATCTAGCTATCTGAAGAGTTCTCCGTGAAAGACTTGGGAGAAGCAACTTATATATTAGGAATAAAGATCTATAGAGATAGATCTACGAAGCTGCTTGGACTTTCCCAGTCTTTGTACATTGATACCATCGTAAAGAGGTACAACATGGATAATTCCAAAAGAGGATATCTACCGATAGGCACTGGAATACCTCTCAGTAGGGAGGATTGTCCTAAAACACCTGAAGAGAGAGAACACATGAGTAGGATCCCATACGCTAGTGCAGTTGGAGCTATCATGTATACCATTACATGTACACGTCCTGATGTGGCTTATGCACTTGGAGTAACTAGCCGATATCAGGCAAATCCCATTGAGGAACATTGGAAGGTGGTGAAGACCATTCATAAGTACTTAAGAAGAACTAAAGACCAATTCCTCATCTATAGGGATTCTGAGTTGAAACTTGAAGGTTATACTGATGCAAGTTTCTTTTCAGATAGGGATGATAGCAAATCTATTTCTGGTTATGTATTCACCTTAAATGATGGTGCGGTGAGTTGGAAAAGTTCCAAGCAAACTATAGTAGCTGATTCAGTGACTAAAGCAGAATATATATAAGCTAGTGAAGCTTCTAAGGAAGCTATATGGATGAAAAAGTTCTTAACTGAACTTGGTGTGGTTCCTTTATTAGAAGGTGCGGTTCCATTGTTGTGTGAAAATACTGGAGCCATTGCCCAAGCAAATGAACCACGATCACACCATAAGTCCAAACAAGTTCTGCGAAGGTATCACTTTATAAGAGAGATCATTGAACGTGGAGATGTCGAGATTCAAAAGGTTGATGGAAAGGAAAATGCTGCACAGTCGTTCACTAAAGCTGTTGGAGCAAAGGAGTTTGACAAGCACAAATGGAAATTGGGGATGAAGTACAAGAGCGATTGGCTCTAGTGCAAGTGGGAGATTGTTAGAGATATAGTAGATATGCCCTAGATCCAATAGCATATTTGATAACTTGAACATATTTTTGTAAATTGATATAAAATATATGGCATTTGATATTCTTTTATCATTATTATTAATTTTTTGATTAATCTGATAAGGTCCTTGATTAAATTTTGAGATTTGTCATCGTGATAGAGATCATGATAATGAGAGCAAAGGCTTTTACAATTTAATCTAAAGTTATTCTTGATCGTAGGATTATTAACTTGGACATTAGTAATTCAGTTAGATCAATATTTATGTGATCATCTTTATTGGATAAAGATTAGCTGATCTCATTCACTATAGATAGATGATGCATATAGAGATATGATCATTGAACCGACTCGTTGGATAATTCCTAATGGTTAGAATTACCATAAACTGTCAATAGGATATTCTCTTGAAGAATGTGATGTATGAATTTTCTTTGACCTGAAATCATCATAGTAATTGACAAGTTATTTATTGTGCTTTAATACTAGACACCTATGGCTCTAGGGCGATAGTTGAAAGGATATTGGGTACGATTAAATGCTTGTAGAATTAGTGATCGATCAAGATGGAATCTGTCAACTCTTGGTACTGAGTTTAAGCTCCATGTTGTCATGAATTGTAAATGACCAAACTAAGACCTTGGCCAGGGCAATTGAATGAAAGAAGAAATGAGTTTCTTAGGTCATTCAATGGTCGATTATATTTGACATGAACACATAGTTGTTCGCCTATTAGGATTTGACAGTTGAACCATATCCTAGGGTGATCTAGAGTTATAAAGACAGAAGGAATTATTATATTATTCGTCTACTGATTCTTGAGAGTAAATTGTATACTTCATGTTATTCTATCGTTAAGGAGTGTTGCTAGACGCCACCCTTGATTAGTATATTGATGTGATCAATTTACTATCGGTTTAGTATTGAACTTATCGGTTGCACACTAACGAGTGTTCTGATCTTTGCTAAAGGATTAATTAACTTATTATTTGATAATAAGGAATGTAATTAGACAAATAGATTTAGTCATTAGTCCAAATTAAATATTATTATGTTCTTTGCTAGCATAGAGGATATAATTAATATTGTGAACAAATTGAAGTTTTCTATTTGAAAAAAAATTATATTATATCTCTTGTTTGAAATATATATGTGATATATATTTAGTACTCATACTTAATGTTTATTTATATATATGGGATGTAACATAAATATTAATAAAGACTACTTGTTACGTCCAATTGGAATTGGACTAACGAAGAAAGTCCTAAAGGTCGTCGCCAGTTTCTTACCTATATGGAATGGGAATGAAATTTTCCCATTGAAAATTATGGAAAGAAAAGTCCAACTCCATATTTGGTTAAGTAACGTCTTTCGTTTTTCCCAAACCAAATCAGAAAGAGTTGGCAACTGATGAATATATAAATATAATATAAATAAAAGGTTAAGGCACTTCTTCTTGGAGAGTCACAACGTGAGATATTTTGACAAAGTAAATTACTTTCTTTGTGGTGTAGATGGCTGAAATTTTTGAGAAAATTTTAGCACTATATATATTTTATTTAATTTGTTCACGGGTTTCATTGATCAAAGAGTTGATAGCAAGGATCAATCTCGGTGTGAATACGCATAAAGTCTTCGCACTATCGAAGAATTTGAAACGCAACTTTCTTCACCAGGTACGTCTTAGATCCAATCTATTGATATGTAAATAAATTTTAAACACAAAAAGATCTGCCTAAGATTGTTATTGGTCTGTTACGTGTTACGAACACCTATACGCAATCCTACAAATTAAGCAAACCACATCCACCATGACATTTCACCCTTGCAGTTAAGTATTTCAAATGATACACCAATGCTTCAGTCATCAGCTGACAACAATAATACATATGGTGCAAGATGTTGGAGCAATAAAAGTCGCAAAAACTAACATAATGACAATGCTGTAAGTCTTACATGAGCAAAGGGACCTACAAGGCTACAACCATTTCTACACGAATGTCAGGATATCGATGTATTCAAGCCTGCGGTTGCTCAACCCCTCCTCTGCAATAACACACACAGCATAAGTTGTTTACAGTAAGATTCCGCTTACAAAATAAAACTCATCTCAATTACAAATAATAAAGATCAAATTATACACAACTGCTACAAACAAAATGGACAATAAGCTCCACTAACCGCATCTAACACAATATTATTTCTTCAGAATAAAGATTCATATATAATTAGATGCTGCCTCTTTTTCTTTTCACATGCAGCAGTACTTTCACCAAATAAAGATTAGTATTGCTCAATTCGATCTAAGTTACTTCACCAAAACAACATTAAACGATTTCTCAGCTTCAAAACTTTTGGTGTACAGTAATGGTCCTCTTTAAGCTTCATTGTCCAAATCAATGGTCCCTCTTCTAAACATAGTGCCCTTCCTTCTTCCTTAAAACTGAATAGTGAGAAAATGTACAGATTTCTTTGATATATTGTGGATGAAGCCAATTGATTCAGTTGTTATCAATGAATTGTTGCTGGAACCATGTTTTATAAAAAACTGACCAAACACCTGTTGAGATATTGGCTATGATGATACACTATTCTGAGCCTAATAATTGGTCATTTCCTTAATTGTGGCTACTTCTGTAATTCCTTTATTCTTTTGTATTCTTTTGTAAAATAGGCTATGTGTGCAAATAGGTTGTATTTGTAAATAGGCTATTCTTGTAATGAGTATATCTGATATATACTCTCTCTCTTAACTCGACCCTTCAGAGGGGTCATTTTGGGTTCTTTTGGAAACTGAGTCTTCTTCGAGACTCTTCTATTCTCTCCTCCTTCTCTCTACTTTCTCTCTCTAAATTTTCTCCGATTCTCTGCATGTTTTCATGGTATCAGAGCCGGTACAATGATCCGGTGATGTTTATCGTGTGAATCAATAGTTCATCTGAACTATTTTTTAACAAAATTTGAGATTTTTCTGAGATCGAAAAGATCGATGATGGTTTCAACCATGTTAGGGTTCTTCGGTCCATTTATCTTCACGATCTACGTTTGTTCCTTCTGTATTGAACGGTTCAATCGTTTATTGTGAGTCTTTCGGAGATTTTGCGGTGAGTTTCAACCTCTAGGGTTTTCTGGTGGTCAAATCGAGTGTTTGATTACCATCCGGTGGTTTGATACTTACTTTGCTGAAATTTTGGTCATCATCGGTGGTGCTGTGACATCTTTATCAACGTTTGTGGTAAAATTTTGACGGTTTCACTACCTAGGGTTTTGTCTATTGTTAAAGGCCGATCTTCCGGTTGCGAAGAAGGACGGTAACCTCGTTCCTATTCTCTGGTTGTGATTCCTTGTTTGTATATATGATTGTCCATTTGTGAATAAATCATTTAACTTGAGAATATTGAGTGTGTAGACTGTCAATATTGTTTGGTGATATTGTGTTTTCAAAAGATTTGATTCATTTGTTGAGCATGGCTGCTAACATGAATGCTGGTAGTTCTGGTGCTAACTCCGGTCCTATTGACCCTTCCAATCCATTATTTGTGCATTCTTCTGATGTTCCTGGTGCATGTTTAGTCCCCACTCCTTTTTCAGGAAGTGGTTATGGAGGATGGAAGCGTAAAATGACTATGGCTTTATCTGCTAAAAATAAAATTTGTTTCATTGATGGTTCCTTTTCCAGACCTAGTAATAATGTGAGTTTGCAAAGGTTGTGGGATAGATGTAACATGCTTGTTATGTCATGGTTAACCTCTTCTGTGTCATCTCAAATAGCTGACAGTGTTCAATACTCTGACACTGCACGAAGCATGTGGTCTCAACTTGAGAAGAGATATGGTACTCCTAACAAAACCAAAATTTTTGAATTAAAGCGAGAACTCTCCCAAACTTCCCAGGGTTCCCTTGATGTAGCCTCATACTTTAATAAACTCAAGAGTTTGTGGGATGAATTAGGGACAATGGTCCCAAACCATGGGCAGAAGTGCACCTGTGCTGCTAAGAATGGTATCATTGAGGAAGATGATGAGAACAAGATTTATCAGTTCCTTATGGGACTAAATGAGACATATTTGGGTGTAAGAAGCAATTTGTTAATGATGCAACACTTTCCTTCCCTTGACAGTGTCTATAATATTGTGTTGAATGATGAAAAGCAAAGACAGGTCAAGTCCATTTCCCATATGAGCCCAGACTCAATGTCTTTTAATGCTCACACTGATAGGCCCCCTGCTGGGTCCAACCAAGGGAAATTGTCTGGCTTTAATTTCAGACCTAAAGTCAATTTTGAACAAAACAGAGGAAACTTATTTTGCAGATATTGCAAGAAGTCTGGACACTTAATTGATAAGTGTTTCAAACTCCATGGTTTTCCTCAAAGCAATTCTTACATCAAGGGAAGGAAATCTGCTGCTCATCTTTCCACTAGTACTGATTGTGTATCTGTTGATTCAAGAATTTCAGGTGTGTCTGCTCCTCTAGGGGATCCTGTTGCCAGTCAACCTGTGATACCAGGGTTGAGCAGACAACAATGTGATCAGATTGTGAGCTTGATTCAACAAACACTTTCAACCAGTGATCAAACTTCTTCTTCCATGAGTTCTGCTAATTTTGCTGGTACTTTAATGTCTGAGAGTCTTGTTTCTGATTCCAAGTTATGCATGCTTACACACATAAATTCTGCTACCTGGATCATTGATTCAGGAGCTTCCAATCATATGACTTATGATAAAAATTTATTGTTTGACATTATACCCCTAACTGCGCCTTACCTTGTTTCACTTCCTAATGGATATAAAGTCAAAGTTACTTGTACAGGATCATTTGCATTAACTCCTTACCTCATTCTTCATAATGTACTTCTAGTCCCTTCTTTCAAACATAATTTGATCTCTGTTCATAAGTTGATGAAACAATTGAATTGTTTAGTCTTGTTTACACCAACCTCATGCCTTCTTTACCTGTTACAGGACCTTTCTCTGAAGAGGCTTCTGGATCTTGGTAAAGAGGAGGCTGGCTTGTACAAGTACTCTTGGTCACCCTCTTCCTCTTCTGCCTCTTCCAAGCCTTCTTCTCTTGAGCATAGTGACTCAGATGTTTGTAATGATGACATTGTTTCTGATAACAAACATTCTAGCTCAGTTATTCAATCTTCTAGTTGTAATAATGCTGTTCCTGATGATATGAACTATATTTGGCATTTGAGATTAGCACATACATCTTTTGCTAATATGAAACATGTTTCTAATTTGCCTTTTTCTATTGCTGCTAAACAACCTTTTCCTTGCTCAATTTGCCCTATGTCTAAACAAACCAGATTGCCCTTTCCTGACCAAACCATTCCAACTTATTCATGTGGATACTTGGGGTCCTTACCATACCCCTACATCTCTTGGTAGCAAGTATTTCCTCACCATAGTTGATGATTTTTCTAGAGCTACCTGGACACATCTAATGGGTTCTAAAAGTAATGCATTCCCTCTACTACAATCCTTCATTTCCTATGTTCAAACTCAATTCAATTCCCTGGTCAAAGTTGTCAGAAGTGATAATGCCCTGGAACTGGGTTCCAGTGCTGAAGGGATTTCCTATTTTAGTAAACTTGGGATTGTGCATCAAACAACTTGTCCCCATTCCCCTCAACAGAATGGGGTTGTTGAGAGAAAGCACAGGTCTTTACTTGAAACTTGTAGAGCACTTCTCTTTCAGTCTGGTTTGCCTATTTCTTTTTGGGGTGATTGTCTGTTAACTGCAACATATATCATTAATAGACTGCCATCCAGGGTGCTTCATTACAAATCTCCTCATGAATTATTACATGGTTCTCCCCCTTCCTATTCTCATCTGAGAGTTTTTGGCTGTTTGGCTTATGCTGCTGTACCTATCCCTCATAGGGATAAGCTGAAATCCAGAGCTCATTCCTGTGTTTTCCTTGGTTATCCCTTTGGTAAGAAAGGTTATAAACTTTATGACTTAAATTCCAAGAAATGCTTTATTTCTAGAGATGTTGTTTTTCATGAAACTCACTTTCCATTCAAGTCTCCTCCTCCCTCTTCTCCTTCTCCTCCACCTGTTCCATTTTCTGATGACATTCTCCCTCAACCTTTCACCCTACCATCTTCCCATGAATCTTCCCCTTCTTCTTCTCCTCACCCTTCTCCTGATTCTCCAGTGTCTATTCCTTCTCCTATTTTCAGTCATGACATCTCCCCTCCTACATTGCCTGTCTCCCAGCCTGTTTCTTTGCCCAGAAAATCCACCAGATCACATCTCCCTCCTTCTTACCTCAAAGACTATGTTTGTCAAATTCCAGCCTTTTCTGGCTCCTCTTCTTCTCACTTGGAATCTGAACCTATGTTTTACTCTCAAGCTGCCTCTGTACCAGCTTGGCAGGATGCTATGAGGAAGGAATTTGATGCATTGGATGCTAACCACACTTGGGACATTGTGCCTCTTCCTCCAGGTAAGAAACCTATTGGCTGTAAGTGGGTTTACAAGATCAAATATAAATCTGATGGCTCTATTGAAAGATACAAAGCCAGGTTGGTTATTAGGGGTGACACACAGGTTGAAGGTGTGGACTTTACAGACACTTTTTCTCCTGTTGTCAAAATGACTTCAGTCAAGTGTCTCATTGCAGTGGCTGTTAAAAATCACTGGCCATTGTTCCAACTGGATGTTAACAATGCCTTTCTTCATGGTGATTTGGATGAGGAAGTGTATATGAAACTTCCTCCAGGTTTGGTGGTATCTGATCCTTCTTCTACTTCTTCTTCTACTACTTCTTCTTCTTCTTCTTCTTCTTCTCTTCCTCTGGTCTGTAAACTAAAGAAGTCTTTGTATGGGCTCAGGCAGGCCTCCAGGCAGTGGTATGCTAAGCTGTCCTCTGCCCTTCATTCTCGAGGTTACAGGCATTCTTTAAATGATTATTCACTGTTCTTGAAAGGTAATCCTGATTCCCTTGTTGTGGTGGCTGTGTATGTGGATGATATAATTGTTACTGGGGTTGACTGTGATGAGATTGCAGGCTTAAAAGCCTTCTTGGATGATACTTTCAAGATAAAGGATTTAGGGTCATTGCATTATTTCTTGGGTCTTGAGGTTAAACAAATCCCTGGTGGGATTCATCTGAATCAGCATAAATATGTTCATGATTTGTTGCATCATTTCGACTGTGTATCTGTTTCCCCTGTTGTATCCCCTCTGGACATTTCTTTAAAATTACATGCTGATTCTGGTGATCTTTTACCCGCTCCTGATCAGTTCAGGAGTCTTGTTGGCAAATTATTGTTTTTAACCCATACTAGACCTGATATATGCTTTGCCGTGCAACATCTGAGTCAGTATCTCAAATCCCCAAGGGTTCCCCATATGTCTGCTGCTTTGCATGTTTTGAGGTATCTTAAGGGCACTTCCTCTTTGGGTCTATTTTACTCTGATGCTGCTGACTTCTCTTTGTCTGGGTACTCTGATAGTGATTGGGCAGCTTGTCCCGACACTCGTCGCTCTGTTACTGGTTTTTGTGTATTGTTGGGTGGCAGCCTGGTAAGTTGGAAGTCGAAGAAACAACCTGTTGTCTCTCTTTCTTCAGCTGAAGCTGAGTATAGGGCTTTAAGCAAAGTTACTGCTGAACTCACTTGGTTATCTCGTCTGCTTACTGATCTTGGGGTATCTGTTTCCTCTCCTATTTCTGTGTTTTGTGATAGTCAAGCTGCTGTTCACATTGCTAATAATCCAGTTTTCCATGAGCGTACTAAGCATATTGAGGTGGATTGTCATTACGTTCGTACTTTGATACGCAATGGTTTTCTCACACTTTCTCATGTTTCCACTTCTCAACAGTTGGCTGATCCGTTGACGAAACCTTTATCCGGGACTGCTCTTTCTCCTATTTTGTCCAAGTTAAAGGTGGTTTCCCCCCTTCAACTTGAGGGGGGGTGTTGAGATATTGGCTATGATGATACACTATTCTGAGCCTAATAATTGGTCATTTCCTTAATTGTGGCTACTTCTGTAATTCCTTTATTCTTTTGTATTCTTTTGTAAAATAGGCTATGTGTGCAAATAGGTTGTATTTGTAAATAGGCTATTCTTGTAATGAGTATATCTGATATATACTCTCTCTCTTAACTCGACCCTTCAGAGGGGTCATTTTGGGTTCTTTTGGAAACTGAGTCTTCTTCGAGACTCTTCTATTCTCTCCTCCTTCTCTCTACTTTCTCTCTCTAAATTTTCTCCGATTCTCTGCATGTTTTCAACACCATCGAAGGAAACAGAGGAACTGATTCCCCCAAATGCAGTAAATTTTGATACCCTTGAGAATTGAGAGTTTACGCAATATTTTGGCCCAAGAAAAAAGGTGTTATCTATTTGGGTGGTACTTCACGGCTGATATCTGTGGTGTGTTCTTGATGGAGAAAGTAACTAAGATGATTGAAGGTGAAAGAGGGGAATCTATTGAAGATGGTGAAGTAATGTGGCAAACTGGGATGAGCCTTGGTCTCATCGGCAATGAGGTTCCGGCTAACCAGTGAGGAGGAGAGAAATCATATAAATGGTGGCCGTGGTTTTTAGAAACAGTACCTTTTAAAAGCAAAGATAATAAATAATGTCAAACAACTTCACACGCCCAAGAAATGTGAGAAACACTTTTTTTGGCATGTGTTTAATAGGTACGCATTGACTAAGGTTGAAATATCCAATGGGAATATGCCTTAGTTTAAATGTCAAATGAAAAATTGTCACAACTGCGGCTTCATATGTATCTAATTGATTTTTAAGCACAACTTTGGATTTTACCTTTTTATAAGTTGAAGTTCGGCAAATGCCATGTCAATATCCTCCTGTTCAACTTTAGTGTCTGTCCAAACGGTGTCAGCTATATTTGGTGGCACAGCGCGAGTCACGGCGAGGAAAAATGATGTTTGTATCAACGCTGCAAGATCAGCTCCACTAAATCCTTCGGTTTTTTCAACTGCACATTAAGCATATATTTACTCCCTAAACACTTCAAAAATTCTTACAGCAAAATACCTAAGATGCAAAAATATTACTATTGTTAAACTAACCTAGCTCATCAAGGTTCACACTTGAACATAATGCACCTTTCCACTGTAATCTTTTGACATTAATTCTAAGAATCTCCTTTCGTCCTTCTTTACTTGGAAGACCTACAGCCATATGCAACTCAAATCTTCCAGGCCTACAATATTACTATTAGTTCTTTACATGTAAAAATAAAACTAAAGCATCTCCACTTCATACTATTTGGAATAAGTAAAGTACCTCAACAGTGCTTTATCAATCAACTCTAGCTGGTTTGTTGTCCCAACAAGCAAAACATTGCTTAGCTCTCTATAGCCGTCAATCTGATATTATTAAGAGTCACTAGTTAGACATAACATAGATTAAAATTAAGAAGAAAAAGCTACGCAATGCACGGAATTGAGGGAAGGGGTGGCACAAAGGAGTAGCAGGTTTAAGTCCAACCATAGTTAACAGTTGATTGACAACCCTATCTGATGTTGTCTCAGACCGACTTGTTCCTCTTGCCTAATGTCAATAGCCAAAAGTTAAAAAGATAAGAGATGTCAAAATAAGTAGAACAAAAGCTTAACAACTCAGAAATGCTTACCCTTGCAATGGAATCTAATTCATCAAATACTATCACATGAAGAGGGCTCTCAACACCTGAAGAAAATAATGTGCCGTGTTATGACCAAGCACACCACTTTAAACGAAGTACAAAACACATTGTATTACATAAATAAGGACGCCAAGTTATTGCCTCCAATATATGAGATCATCCATCATTAGCTGGCGTATATCTAAATATACACGACTGTCTTAATTAAGTCTAAATAGGTAGAGTTACAAAGGCATTTGAACAAACAGTAGTTGGGTAATGCTTGTGCATTATTGGAGATGTCTATGCGAGGGTGAGACGATGAATGTATATACTATATTAACAATGCACACTAGAAATGGGAATAAGCTTTACATAATGGTTAGAGTAAGGGGTGGTAGGATGTACTATAAGAATAGTACTTAATAGGATAGTAACGCAAAGGTCAATTATGTTGGGATTCTTTGTTTGATGTATTAAAATAACAACATAATTTTTTTAAGAATTATTTATTTACAAAGATACCCCCCATATTCTTTACCTTCGTATACTTTCTTTGCAAAGTTTTAGTTATTCATTCTTAAAACGAAAAAAAAAAAATTGGTATTCTCACTTAAACTATATATTTGGGGAAAATTTTGACATCTCGATAAATTGGAAATGAAGTAATCCATATTATTTAAATATAGAGCATGAGAACCAAAAGAATAAATAATCTACACTCAAACTAATAAATAAAAATATGATAGAATCCCAAAATTAGACGACTAAAAAGAGAAATTGAAGAACGGCCATAGCAGCTATATAACATTTATACTAGAGTTAAGCTATTTAATAAACATTACATAGATGCAATTTTTTATACATGCTTGTTCGTGTATTAGAAATCATTGTAGTGCTGACTAATACCATGATTTGCTATAAGAATAGTACTAAATAAGTTGAGTAATACTATCAAACAAGGAATTTATAATAGCAAGCTAATACATGTATTATTTTTCCTAATACATTTTACCAAACGACCCCTAAATGATAAAATGATGGGACGATGACTCAAACACTACAAACTAAACTATATGACAAATCATATTCTTACCTTTTTCATTAAGATCATTAATGGCTGAATTAAAAATCTCTCTTATCTTGCCTTCACTTGATCCCATAAAATGACTGAATATTTCTGGCCCTCTTACAATCTGGAGAAAACAAAAGCAACAACTTTAAACAAAGAAACTAACTAAAAGAAGTAAAATTTTCCTGAAATAAAAGCATTCGAAACCTGTAATTTTCCATTGACAATTTTTGATATGGCTCGTGCTATAAGCGTTTTTCCAGTTCCAGGCGGCCCATGCAATATTACCCCTTGTTTATATTTGCAGCAAACCCTGCAAAAAACAAACATAAGCATTGTGTACACTAGCAAAATCTTCTTTAAAATGGAGAATAGATGAAAACCCTTACTCTCTGGCATATTCCTGTGGTATAAAGCGAGGGACAACCAGCATAGAGAAGAGAAATTTGAGTTCATTCCCGAATCCCCCAACTCCCAAGGATTTCATTTCAGCCGCAATATCATGAAGGTTGAAGTCTCTTCTTAAAACCTTTTCGACTTCTTTTTGATCACTTACCTAAACATAAAAAACAATGTGAGTGACCACATTGTTAAAAGCAATTAAAAAGTCAGCTAAAAATGTACCGGGAATTCTTTTCTCAAGCTTAAATGTTATGTTTTGTGAGGGGTATCTGTATAACAACTTCTAGTTATCTTCTTCTCATTTCTAGATGCTAAGAACATCAAAATTCCGATTTATAGGAAACAGCTCGTAATGAACTAACACAG
The DNA here is from genome assembly GCA_034376525.1 of Nicotiana benthamiana. NCBI lineage: Eukaryota > Viridiplantae > Streptophyta > Magnoliopsida > Solanales > Solanaceae > Nicotiana > Nicotiana benthamiana. The sequence continues at coordinate 122,926,015 of CM067341.1, read as the reverse complement.
TTTTACCCTTAAGGTAATGATTTCTACTTTAAACTTATATCAAAGTTGGGCAAAATGGTCGAGACAAAGAGTACAACAACAACAACAACAACAATAACAACTATCCAGTATATTCCCACCAGGTGGGGTCTGGGGAGGGTAATATGTAGACAAGCCTTACCCTGCCCAAAAGGGCAGAGAGGCTGTTTCCAATCGACCATCGACGTGTAGGATTAAAAAGGAGAAGCTGCATTAAGAAACAAAGGCAAAATTAGAAACACACGCAAGATAAAACAAAATAATAAAGCATAAGTAATCCCGCAGAAATAACGTAAATAATTATGAAATCATAAGCAACATAAATACAGTCGCATGCAATAGCAACAATCAGTAACTACCATACTAACAACCATATGGGGACATAAGCTAAAACACTAATCACCTATGGGTAACCCTATTATCCCACCCAACCCCGGGAGAGGCGTACGAAGAACTCTATGAGCCCCTAGCCTACAATCCTGATTCTAGACCTCCAGACTCCCCTATCAAGGGTCATGTCCTCGAAAACCTGTATTCTGGTCATGTCCTGTATGAGATGTAACATAAAAATCTTAACAACTCATGAAGCATACTATTTATCAGAATAATCCATTAACAATTCTTAAGGTCAGCATATCTTAGAAAGGGCTGAACTTGGCTCCTTCGGGCAGCAAACTCCAACACAGGTTCCAGCAAAAAGGCCGTCATGATTTCAGGTGCACAACAATGTATATTCAAATAATATTTGGAAAGAGTAGATATGCAGAAAGTAAGGTTAATTAAAACTAATTTTGCATGGTTAACACATACAGTGGAACAATGTTATGGAGTCAACGCTCTACGGTCATGACTAATCATACAACGAACGACTCAGAGAGAAACACATACTCAAGCATCTAATAAATACAACCATCATTAAAGATGCATAGTGAATCAGTTAGGAGAAAGTTGAAATAAAATGGAAGACTTTATTGGCGATTCACTTAAACATTTAGTCCACGGAAAGATCATTTTAGAGAAAGCAGGGGAATATTCATCTATTTAGCTTACTCGGATATCAACTTAAACAAAAATATTAACCATAAGTATTAACAAACAGATCATTGCACATTTTGGTAAGGGAGCAGTCACCCAAATACAGTCAAGAAAGAGATAAAATCTCAAGTTATTTCAACTCTAAGGAAACATTTAAATAAGATACTACTACCAGTTTTGTTTCTAATTCACTTTGCGCACCTTAAATAAATCGGACTCGAAGAAGTGTATCTCTGTTTTCTTCACAAGTTTTCCTATACCAACATTCCCAGCTTCTTGAGTGGCAAATGACACTCTCATATGTACCCTTGCACCTCTGTGCTCAAAAAACAGCAATTGTTTCTTACAGAAGATGTGTCCCTTGAATTGTTGTAGGAAATCTTTTGTAATATGTGGATGAGAAACCTGTAAAACCAAAATCGTTAGCTATACTTCATCAACAATAAGTAAGAGTAATTAAAGTACATCAGAATCAGATGCGACTAATATTACCTTAATAGTTTTTTTCCCACTGTCTTCAACTTCTAGCCCAAGTGTGGTTAATTCAAGATCTGGAGGTGGAGGGATAGTGAACCTACAGAAATATTGTCATTAATTAATGATGGAGCTTTAGATTTCAAACAAGAAAATTAAACTCGACTGCTTGAAAGGAAAATGAAACTCACGATTTCAAACGAACAACTTCTCCATACAACAGATCCAAAAAATCTGCGTGGAGATAATTAATAGCAACATGGTCATCTGGAACCGAAGTATCCACTGTAAACTAAAAGAATTAGGGAACACCACGTGGATTGTTTGTGCTCTATCTGTATTCTCTTAATCTCCATCATAAAATGAAGAGCAACAGTAAAGTTTAGCTCAGAGCTTTTGTACTTTCAAGAATAACAATAATAATCCTATTTTGTGAAATGAAAAATATCATATCTAGTGAAACATGAACCCCTGCCATTTTGTCCTAGTTCAACAAGCCCAAAGGCAATTTCAAAGTTGTTTGCATGTTCTTCCAAGCGAAAAATTACTATGTCCCAATAACGAAAGCTTATCTTATGCGCTACTAAAAAAAAAAGAAAAAAAAAGAAGAAAAAGAAGAAGTAGAAAGAATTGAAACTACACTTGAAATTAAAAAATTACTCCATCATTGATAGAAATGGCAGCAAGAAAGGGCAAAAGCAGCCACAACCCTAATACACAGATAAAGTCATATCAGAATGGGCAATGAATATAAAACATACAGTTTCCATGAATGGAGTAGCAAAAAGATCAATATCCACTAAAAACCCCTGAGGAAGATTGAGTTAATTAAAAAGTCTTATATCCAAAGAATGTAAATTAAAGGAAGAAAATCGTTCAGAGTTATTTCAACTATTATGCAAAATCAAAAATAGGTACGACGTACGGTGCCAAAATTTGAAAATCCATTACAACTTAGCTAAAAGAACTTGTAAACGATTTTAAGAGTAACTATTGTACTTCGCGAAGAAAAAATTGCACCCTATTTCAAGAGCAAAACAAGTTGTGGCACTGATTAGCTAGAGAAGAAACTAACAAGTGTGACAGTGGAGTAAGGGTATTTACACGCACAAATTATCAATTAAAGTGAGTACATAAATTAGAACGAATAAATTAAATAGGTACATTATTTTGAAATAATAAGCTAAAAAGAGAATAAATAAAAATATGTAGAACGATTTTATTCCGGAAACAAAATATAGGGATGAGGAGGCTGAATACGGAACCGTCACCTTCAGAACCCATGGCAGGGGGAGTTTTTAGAAAGAATAACAACAAAAGGATATTACGAAAAAGGCAAATCTAGGTAGAGTAGACTAGTTTCATGGCAACACGTCAAATCATGAAAAGTGGTGAAATAGTACTTAATAATCACGGCTAAAGCTAATAAAAAAATCAACAGAAATCTATAGATAATAGGCAACAGTAGAGTGGAGTATTAATTAAAGGAATGAATAAAATAAAAGGATATCTTAAATGCAGGACGAGCTTGTCATTAATTTCTGCAACGTAGGCAACCTTGTTATCCCTTAAGAATCTCTTCTTCAAGATCTGAAGAGGGAAAAGTTTTAACGTCTTGCCGTTCACATAAGCAAAATTCTCATAATGTGGGTCTTTTCTAAAAACTTGAAACATTTGGTTATCATTGGGTGCGGGGGAGGGAGAAGAAGTAGGGTGAATCTCGCTAACTGGAGCTGGAAGGCAAGCTGAAGAAGAAGCTGCCATGGAAGTTGAAGAAGTTGTCATGCTAGCTGGTAGTGCTGAAGAATTAGGGATGATGAAGAATGCAAATGGCAACAATGAAAAACGGAATATTATGTTGCTGTTGTACTGCTACTGCGCTCGTAACGGAATTGGCAGTTTTTTTCACTGCACAACTAACTATCGGTTAGCTTATTTTGGTTTGTTTCTCTCTTTTACCATTACCATGCTTACATTACCTATCTAATTTTGAGCTTAGAATTATTACTTCCAGCTTTTATAACCTAGAAAAACATATGCTAGCTCTTCTGTATAATTATATCTCTAAATTATATGCTCTTGAAAATGAACTACTTAGTAGTTAAGATAGGATTAGTAAGTAAATAGTTCCTAAAACTGCACCACTATTTATTAATTGTGGCAGATGAGCTACATTATTCTGGCTCATTTTCTGATTAAAAAGGCTTCTGTGTGTACTAAGGTTACTTGAGAGTATGTTCTCAATCAGTGCGTTTTCAAGTCTACAATTTATTTCAATTATCACCGCAATATATTGAGGTTAATTGGTCTTTTAATTTCTGCAAGATTCGTCTCTTTTCATTTCACTTATGGCGTTAAGCTACTATTTACTCAGTAAAACTATTATAAAAAGTTAACTAAGTGCAATTTAACCTGGAATAGACAAGTGAGGCTTGCTCAGTTGGCAAAGCACATTCACCTACGACCGTTAGGTCCTGGGTTCGAGTCACCAGGGAAGAAAAATGTGGAAGCAGTATAGATCCTCCTAATCTGAGAGGGGTTATAGAAAAAAAAAATCTGGAATATAATTAAAAGGTAAGTAACCTATTACGTATTATGTAAAAAAACTAATAAATCACATTAATAATGCAAAACAACGGTCTAAATTTTGTCTAGTAATTGAAGAAATTGTATAGTATTGGTTATTAAATTTTTATAGCTACCCTTAATTGGCAACCATGAACTAAGAGTAAGCTCCCGTTTAGGTATAAATTTTGGCAAATTTTTTTCGTGATTCACTTAAAAAAAACCCCAATTGCTAACGGATTTTACCAACGCCCCGAATTTTGTTGGTGAATTAGTAACAAATTGCTAACCAAATGATAACTAATTTATTTTTCAGAATTTAGTAACAGATTCCTAACGAATTGCCAACCAAAATGTTACTAACTAAATAATTTAGTTGGTAAATATGGCGGGAAAAATAGGCGGCTAATATAACAACTGCGTACTAATGGATTGCCAACTCAAATGTTACCAACAAATATTTTTCGTTGGTAATATTACCAACGGACTGTATATCTGTTGCTAAATATGGTGTAAAAAATAAAGTATTATTTATTAACAGATTAGTAATGAATTACCAACCAATTATTTACCAACAGAAAGATTTTGTTGCTAATTTTACCAACTAATTTAAAATGCGTTTGTAAATTACCAACCGAATGGTATCTGTTAGTAAACTTGCCAACTAATACTTAATCGGTTGGAAAACTTTATTGATGGATCAAGATTTTGGTTTGTAATTTATTAAGAGATTGAAATTAATTATTAAAATTACTTATGATACTTATATTATTAATTAAAGAATAAGCGAAAGTATGATCGATCTGAATTGTTCGAGTACATCAAATCATACATTTTAACAAAATCATAAATTAAAAATCATTTTATCTCAATAATTAAGAACCAAAAAATTATATATCTTTTAGACTTTTATTCGATTTCTCTAAATACATTTATTATTTTGAAATTATCAATAATATTTTTGGGTATTATTTTTACTTATTTCTTAAATTCATTTTAAAGTATATGCTTTAATTAGTGTTATATTCAATTCTCTGTCTCTATTTTTCTTTCTGTATGTATACATATATTTTTAGGGTTGCTTCTGAGCCTTTATTGACTAGTTCTTACGTTGTTTAACTAGCTTGTGCTCGTTCGACTTCGTGTTGAGGGTTTTGGCTTATTCTTGATATTGGAAGTGCGCTTCAATTCGGAGCGAGGTGAGTCTCTTTCCTAACCGTGTAAGAGGGAAATGTCCCCATAGGATTTATAAATGAATAATTGTTGCTAAATGCGGGGGATACGTGCGCACTACGTGACGAGAGTTGGTGTTTAGCTACTATATTAATTATCCGGGTAGTTTAGGACCCACGACATCATGCCTAATTTATGAAATCTCTATGTCAATGATATCGCCTAGGATATACTAGGGACTTGAAAGAGGATAAAAGTAACTTTGTATACTTGTTGAACTCTTGTATGGCATAATTGGATATTTATGTGCCTTCGTGTGTATATATACATGATATTTGCTTGATATTTGTGGATCGAGCCGATCGCCTAGGTATGAATAGATGCATCTATAGGCGGCCGTCGACCCTCGGCAAGTGCACAATTTATTTCTATTGGTTCGGGCAGTCGCCTCGGCATAACGTGCGGATGATTATTGTGTGAAAACTTATACTCACATTGTTCATTATTATGCAACAACAAAAACAACAACAACAACAACCCAGTATAATCCCACTTAGTGGGGTCTGGAGAGGGTAGTGTGTACGCAGACCTTACCCCTACCATCGGGTAGAGAGGCTGTTTCCAAATAGACCCCCGGCATCCTTCCCTCCAAGAACTTCCCACCTTGCTCTTGGGGAGACTCGAACTCACAACCTCTTGGTTGGAAGTGGGGGTTACTTACCATCAGAGCAACCCCTCTTGTCCATTGTTCATTATTATACAAAAAAATAGAAATATTAAATCATTGTAAGAATGCATCTTGCCATAAACTGCTGATACTAGTAGCTTTCTATGCTTATAAAATATTTCATATATTATTTGACCTTAGTAAGTATCAAGTCGACCTCTCGTCTCTACTTCTTCAAGATTAGACGGGATACTTACTGGGTACATGTTACTTATGTACTCATGCTACACTTCTGTACTTAAATGTAGAGGATCCGAGGCAGGTGGATCTGGTTATCACTCGGGTGCACATCAGTGGGCAATCTGGGACTTCTATGGTGAGTTGCTTCCCCTTCATGACGATCTGCAGCCGAAGAATAGTCTTCTTTAATTTGTAATTTGTTTTCTGTCTATCCTGATTCAGACAGTATAATAGTATAGTATTCTTTTGTGTATATTATACTAGTTCCCGTAGCTCGTGACACAAGGTTCTGGCACACACATTAGTAGATTAATTTTGGGCTGTATCATTATATGCTTCCTACATTTCTTACTGTATTTAGTTTCTAAAACCCCATTGGGATCCTTTATCTTTTCTTAAAAATTATATTTTTGATAAACTTGGAAATATTTTCCGCACTTGGCTTGTCCGGCAAGGTTGATGGGCGCCATCATGACCTATTATGAAAATGGGTTGTGACACCAATAAGAGTTTAAGTAGTAGTAAAAGATTCAAGTCGTATATATAAGTGTCCTTCATAGTCTAAAACCTTCGATTTTTTTTGTGATAAATATGAGTTATTATTCGATTCTCACTATTTTTAGGATCTATGACACTGGCGAGAATGGTACTAAAAAATAAAATATAATAATAATTAAGCATGAGATTTAAGAAACAATTAATCTTTTTTCACGTTGCGTTTTTAATTAATTAATATCCAATGATTATCTATATTTAATTTTATCAAGAAGTTATTTCAATTTTAAGGTTATTTATATATATAACCTAAACAACTCTAATATTTGACATGGTCAGTGTACGCGCATATCGGCATGGATAATAATACTAGTTCTAAGGTTAATTAGAAATAATTTCATTGCATATTCGAACATTAAATAATTAGCTAAATTATGTTTGGACCTAGTTTATATTTAATAATTCAAACATGAGTGCAATTAAAATTTTATTATTTAATACAAATAGTTTGGTGCAATTAAAATTTATTAATTTGCATGATAATGTAATAACCAAATGATACATGTATTTAGTTAGTATTAACATAGTTTAATTAAGAATAAAAAATAAAATGGTTAAAAGAAATTACAAGAATGTGCATTTTTTTGTCTTTGTCGTTATGTGATTTTATTTAAATTTTTATTTTGTGTTTATTATTGAAGTGTTAATTAATATGTGTTTGATTAATTTCTTTGATTTTTATAGGAATTATTTAGGATATTATTTAATTTTGGTTAGTTGTGAAAGAAGAGAAAAGGGCTAAAATTGCAAAGAAAACGGGCCCAATTGCACGTTTGACCCAGGCCAAGACCAGGCTGATACGTTAAATGGACCCGTCTAGCCCTGGACCAATCCAATTCCATTTAAATGGAACGACATCGTTTCATCTTAGCCAAAAGATCCTGGCCATTGATCACTCTTGATCTAACAGACAGGATCCTTCCTCCTAATCCATACATATACTTACTCACTCACCCCGCACCCCCGAAAAGCACCCTACCCTCCTCATTCTTCTTCCCCATTTCAAACCCTCAGAGAGACCAGAACCCCAAAACCCTAGCCGCCTCTAGGCAATTTGCAGCAGAAACCCGGCGGCAACGACGCCGCCAGTCACCCCGTTAACACCACAGAACCCCCATCACACCCTAAAGCCAAATCCACTAACCCCTAACCTCGAATCAAACAGAACCTTCTTGAATCCAAACTAGTCTTGGTTAGGAGCTATGAGTCCAAATTACAAGGAGACAAGTCTTCTTATTAGGTACATTGCAGCTTTGTATTGGTCTATTACTACAATGACAACAGTTGGCTATGGTGATCTCCATGCTTTCAACACTTTGGAAATGGTCTTCGTCATCTTCTACATGCTCTTCAATCTTGGCCTCACTGCTTATATTATTGGTAATATGACCAATTTAGTCGTCGAAGGAACTCGTCGCACCATGGAATTCGTAAGCTCTTTGCTTTTCTTTGCATTGTCAGTGTACATACAAATGTTTCATCATTAGAGGTGGATCCAGTACTTTAGATCTATGTATATATACATACTAGACTATGCATCCAATGTTTTTCAAATTCTCGATCAGCCTTTATCAGAATCATCACTAAATAAATTGGATGTAAGTGATTTGTTATGGTATGTTGCAGAGAAATAGCATCGAAGCAGCATCAAATTTCGTATGTCGAAATAGGTTGCCTCCAAGATTAAAAGAGCAAATACTGGCTTACATGTGTTTAAGATTTAGGGCAGAGAGCCTAAGCCAACAGCAATTGATTGAACAACTTCCCAAGACAATCTGCAAAAGCATTAGGCACCATTTGTTTTTGCCAACAGTGGAGAAGGTTTATCTTTTCAAGGGTGTCTCAAGGGAAATTTTGTTACTTTTGGTAAGGTATCACATTTGCTTGAAATCGTTACGTAGTTTCGTGTGTGTGTGTGTTTGAGGTCTAACTGAAGAATCTGCAGGTTTCTGATACGAAGGCTGAGTACATACCCCCAAGAGAGGATGTAATAATGCAGAACGAATCGCCAGATGAGGTTTACATCATAGTGTCAGGGGAGGTGGAAATGATTGAGTGTGAGATGGAAAATGAGCAGGTTGTTTGGACATTCAAATCTGGAGATATGTTGGGAGAAGTTGGGGCATTTTGTTATAGGCCTCAAAGCTACACGTATCGAACCAAAACACTTTCGCAACTCCTGAAGATAAGAACAACTTCTTTGATTGAAGCAATGAAAACCAGACAAGAAGATAATATCATAATGATCAAGAATTTCCTTCAGGTTAGTGTAAAATACCCTGTGATCTTCCCAATGGACGATTTAGAGCTGAATCTTAATGTTGTACCTATAATATGGTAATTGCAGCATCACAAGAAGCTTAGGGATTTAAAGCATGGAGATTTATTTTCATGAAGTTGGGGCAGAAAATGGTGATCCAAACATGTCTATGAACTTGCTAACTGTTGCTAGTACAGGTAATGCTACTTTTCCTGAGGAACTTCTCAAGGCAAGATTTCATCCGGATATCGGAGACGCTCAAGGAAGAATTCCAGTGGTATGTGTCCTCTCGTGGCCTACACGTACTCGAAAAGGAAGATTTTCATTTTACCTGTTTTGTGCTGCCAATAACATTAGTTTCTCCATAACAGTTTATGACATTGTGTTTCTCTTTCTGATACATCAGCATATAGCAGCATCAAAAGAGCACGAAGAGTGTGTGATGGTTCTTCTTAGACATGGGTGTAACATACACCTCCGAGGCAAGTCATCCTCGATATATACTATTGTAAACTTCAATAGGGTAGAATGTTTGACAAGGCTAGTTGGCTAAGTAATGTCTTGAATGTACCATAAAATGCAGACGTAAATGGTAACACCGCGTTGTGGGAAACTATAGCAGCAAAACAACATTCAACATTTCGGATATTATACCATTGGGCTTCTGTCTCTGATCCCTATGTTGCTGGTGAACCCTTATGCACAGCAGCTAAGAGAAATGACTTAACAGTGATGAAAGAACTCCTAAAACATGGATTAACAGTTGATTCAAAAGATTGCCACGGATCAACTGCTACTGATGTTGCGTTGGGAGAAAATCATGAGGACATGGTAACAGCGGGACAATCACATATGACGAACTGAAAGATGGCTTGAAAAGAGTAGGATCTGACCTTGTGGAGTCCGAAATCAAGGCCTTGATGAACGCGGTACCTTCCATTTTAATTGAGTTCAGAATATACAAAGATCAATGAAATGCTTAGTCGAGTTATACCTTTCAGATAAAGGCGTACGCATTAGCCATTTTGTTACTGTTTTTTTATATTACCTGATTGTTGGATTAGTTTCCTGATCTTACTGGATAAAATGATTCGAGAGAGCGAGTAGAAAACTTAATCCAATGATTTTAGTCCCTCCAAATAAGTAGCAAAATGACAAGGTGCGATATGTTTTTGCAGGCTGACACTGACAACAGTGGCACAATTGACTATGATGAATTCATTGCCGCGACACTGCATTTGAATAAGATGGAGAGAGAGGAGAATCTGCTTGCTGCATTCTCCTACTTTTACAAAGATGGCAGTGGTTATATCACAACTGATGAGCTTCAACAGGCTTGCATTTTGTCCTTGGTGATGTTAAATTGGATGACATAATTAAAGAGATTGACATAGATAATGTAAGAGGAAAAACTAACTCGTCCAATATAGCTTTCAGTATTTTATTCATTTACTTTTTTGATCTAATTTCTGAGAACAACCAAGGTTATATCAATTTCTGTTTTGCAGGACGGACGTATAGATTATGGAGAATTTGCGACAATGATGAAGAAGGGAAATACAGGATTTGCAGCGAACTATGAGAGGCAATTTGAATTTTAACTTGGCAGATGCTCTTGGAGTAAATGACAGTGAGAAAAATCAATAGAAGGTTTCTATTACCATTTCCTTTCTTTAGCTAACTACTTGTTCTATCAAAAATCAATCCAATTTGTCGATAAATTTGAAAAATGAACGATACGACTCATTCAAAATTTCAGACTGCACTTCTGATATATGCATCTTTTCCTTAGATATCATGTTAAACATTAAGTTTAGCTTGTTTAGTATTCGCCTCTCTGATCCAAGCGTGATCCTTTACCAGACCAAGTGATAGAAAACGTTTCAAGGATCTAGGGAGATCGTGAGGCTTTCAATCGAACCAGGGAAGAGTCAACTAGAGCTGCATTTGCTGCGACAATGTTGGACTGTAACCAAGAGAGAATGGTGCATGGTTCTCTATTGTTTGACATGGTAGATAGGTTTAGTTCTATAGTAGCAGAATTAGTGTTGTTGCTGCTTTATCTTACTATATAATTGGAGGGCTTCTCCTCTATTTCACAAATTTAGATAGGAATCAATCGTCTTTTAAAGTTAGCATATACAAAGGCCATCCTGCGATCAGGAAAAGAACACATTGCTGTGAACCTGGGAAATTAATTATTCTTCCAAATTCACTTGCAGAGCTCAAGATCATTGCAGGTACTTCTGCAATGAACTATACTACTTACTTCTATGCAGTTTTTTAATCTTTTACTTGCTCTTTGTCCGCACGTTTTTTAGAAACACTGATCTGCTGCCTTTTTAGGAGATGAAGTATCTAAATGCCACCGTAGTAAGACTGCTGAAGTATTCGTTGCTTCGCTCCTTAATACCTCTTGTGAAAATAATTGAAAACTTTTGGGTCCAAGTTCTTTTTTCTTGATGAAAACAGGTAATGTTTTCATAGAAAATAAAAAACATTGTTCTTTCAGAATAACGAAAGATGCTTTTTTTTTTCTGGGCTCCCAAAGTCATTAGCAACCAATCTAGCAGATAACAGCAGTGTATCGTTGATGCTTGTCAACAACCTCTCTCTAGGCTAAAGCCCTCAACAGGCTGCTCGCCCCCGACCCCGCAGAAAATTAAAAAAATAAATAGAAAAAGGATAATAAAGAAAATGCTCTCAACCTGCTAACAATAGCCTCCTTCTACAATTATCAAGTCAGTCTCTCCACCAGAGGTTTATGGCTATGATCTCTCCAGCTTCGACACTATATTTGTCCCTCAGGCATTGCAACTTCTTGTTACTGCGTTTCTCCTTTCCCCCTATACACAGTCTCTTGCTGGTGTGTGCATAGTTGATTGCTGAATAGTACACTCTGAGTCAGGCAAGGTTTAATATGTTCCAATGATTACTGCAACCACAGGTTGGCAGTGTTGAAACACGTTCTCAAATCGCTAAAACTAAACGTGTGTTCATCTTTGTAGGTTTTGATAAATGACAAACCGACGCGCATGGAACATTGACATATGCCGAAGTCCAAGCACAAGAGAAACAAAGAACAAGATCAAGTAAAGCAACGAAGATATACATGGGTTGTTTTATATTGTGATCTTGATCCAACAATAGATTCAAGTCTTGGCTTCTCTCGTAAAATCATTTTCATCAAACCATGCATCTTTGTTTTGAAACAAAATGATTTTCAAACATTTTCATTTTAGCCAAAATGAATTTTAAACATGTCTTTCAAATCTGGACAGAAATAATCGATTATGTTTTTCTATAATCGATTATGTTAAGTCAGTGTAAATCGGAATTTACAAAACAGCAAAATAATCGATTGTCTTTTTGATAATCGATTATGTTAAGACAGTGTACAACCGGAATTTACAAAACAGCAAAATAATCGATTATGTCTTTTTGATAATCGATTATGTTAAGACAGTGTAAACCGGAATTAACAAAACAGCAAAATAATCGATTATCCTACATAGCATAATCGATTATTCACTGACCGTTGCCAAAGTATTTTTAAACGCTGAAAGATAATCGATTATGCACAAGGCAATAATCGATTATGCTAGCATAATATCAGCGTCTGATTTTTGAACGTTATCAGGTAATCGATTATGCAATTTGAATAATCGATTATTCTAGCTTAAAATCTGCATATGATTTTTGAACGATTTGCAGATAATCGATTATGCAAATCAGATAATCGATTATTATAGCACAAAATCAGCAATTAGTGATTGGCAATTAAGCAACGGTCCTTGGGTCTTTGAGGACTATAAATACACCTCAAAACCACTCTTTTAAGCACAACAACTGATTACAATTCTTGCTTAAGCTTACATACTTTCATATCAATCATTTCATATTCATTTCATAGTTTTTGAGAGCCAAATTCTTGACGAAGTTGTTGTGTTCCTGAGCGTATTAATTTTACTCACATCTACTCTATAAGAGAGTCTTGTCTTGAGTGCTAAGTGTTTGCATACACTTGAAGGGAAGTTCTAATCTCTTGTTGTAAGAAGGAAAGTTTAGTTCCTTGACTTGAAGTCTTGAGGTGAGGTATCCTCGAGCAAGTTGAAGTCTTGTAGAGTGTATATCTACGAGCAATTGTAACGGTTTGTTAGGCACCCGTAAGCTTAACGGAGTTAGTGTAAAACTCGAGAGAGTCTCTCGGGGACTGGACTAACCACACGTTGTGGTGAACCAGTATAAATTCGGTGTGTTCTCTCCTTTTTACTTTAATTACTGCACTTACTTTATTCTTGCAATTTTAATTCCGCAAATTTATCCTGATTTTTATTAAAACGCTATTCACCCCCCCCCCCCCCCCCTAGCGTTTAGCGTATATTCTAACAATCGGTATCAGAGCCTAACTCTCTGAAAGACTTAACAGTTTGAGAGAAACAATCCATGGCTTCTACTCGTAACGTTTATGCAGGGCTAGGTGAAGGACAATGCTTCACAAGGCCACCACTCTTCGATGGCACCAATTACACTTATTGGAAGGAGAGGATGAGAATATTCATCCAATCAAATAATTTTATACTGTGGAAAATTATAAAGGATGGAGAGCAAATACCAACCAAAAAGGTTGAAAATGAAATGGTTCCTAAATCCGAAGATGAATACGATGCGGACGATATCAGAAAAGTGGAGAAAAACGCTAAAGCCATCAACATGATGTACTGTGCTGTAAACCCCGATGATTATAGGAAAATATCATGCTGCACAACGGCCAAGCAAATGTGGGATAAATTGGAAATCACCTACGAAGGTACGGACCAGGTAAGAGAAGCTAAAATAGATTTTCTAACCCATAAATATGAACTTTTTCATATGAAGGATAACGAGAAGATAGATGATATGTTCGAACGATTTTCAAAAATTGTTAATGATCTTCATGCTCTTAAGAAGACTTTCACGGATAGGGAACTTGTCCGTAAAATTCTTCGAAGTCTCACTCCGGAATGGCGCTCCAAAGCCGACGCTATTCAAGAATCAATCGGCACTACAAATGTCACAATCGACGGGCTTAGAGGTAATCTCAAAACCTATGAATCTACTATTCTTAACCCTCCTTTGGATGATCAAAGGAAACGAAGAATCGCTCTTAAAGCAAGGACGGCTCAACCTCAAAATGATGAGGATTCAAGCGACGAAGATAACGAGTTCGGACTCGTTATTAAGAAATTTCACAAGTTCATGCGAAAGGAGTATGAACGAAAAGGTAAGCGACAAGGAGACCAATTAAAGTGCTATGGATGCGGAGAAATCGGGCATATCAAACAAAATTGTCCAAATACCAAAAAGGAGAAGAAATCCGTCAAGAAACAAAGAGCATACATCTCTTGGGGAGGCGACTCCGGAGACGAATCAAGTGATGGAGAAGGAAACGAGACCGCAAACTTGTGTCTTATGGCACACGAAGAAACTCAAAATGAGGTATGTACTACTTCTAAGAACTATTTCACTTTAGAAGAAATGCAAGATGCATTTGATGAATTGTATAAAGAGTTTATTAGCGCTTCTAAATCTATAAAAGATTTAAGAAAACAAATTTCTTCAAAAGAAAAGGATTTTGAAAAACTAACTCTTGAAAATGAGAAATTAAAAGAGGAAAACAAGTTTTACGGCAAAAGAAGCGCCGATAAAACCGACAATGGTTGTACATCTTGCAAATCTCTAAAAGATGACCTTGAATAAATTCAACTCCTCTCACAAAATCTCAATGAGGTTCAACATCCTCATCTATGCTACTTTCATATTCTTGGTGTGTGAGCTCTTAACCTGCCAACACTCTGTCCCGTACAACATTGCAGGCCTAATCACTGCTTTATAAAACTTACCTTTTAGTAACGCTAGAACTTTCTTGTCACACAAGACTCCCGTCGCTAACCTCCACTTCATCCAACCCACCCATATACAGTGTGTGACATCCTCATCGATCTCCCCGATCCCCTGAATAACTGACCCAAGGTAATTGAGCCGTAGTATTTTCTCTATTTGTTCAACTATATTATTCTTATGGTTGATTGAAGGGCCCTCAATTAGCTGTGCCTATTTATTATGTATTACTCGAGAAAGAGTGCATATTTAGGTAGTTGTTGAACAACATCACTCCCGACGTATGTGAGGAATCAATAACCAAGGGTTTAAAGGTGGGATTAGGGATAACAAAAGCTTGGGTGCGATCTAAGTAAGATGTAATTAAAGCTAGCTAACGTAACTCGGGAGAATATGTCTAGTAAATTATCGTAATTACTCGGGAAAAAATTACAATATGCAGAGCGCTCATGATCGGTAGAGAATACTTAAGCGAAATTATAGAAGACATAGCGGGAAGGATTCCGACAATTGGGGATATCATAACTCTATACCTCCTTAGTCTTTTCTTCAACCTGTAGTATCTCTAGTGTTAATTTATTATTTTATTTTGTTAGTTAGTTAGTTAAGCATAAGAATCTTAATATCTATAAGTTAGGAATTGTTCAAACTTGTATTATTGGTGATAGTGAACAGCTGTAACTAAGCCTTAGTTCTATGTGGAATTTGACTCCGGACTTGTCAACCAGATTATATTTGCAACGACCACTTAGTCATTTTTATAAGGCATAGTTGGGCGTGACTAGAAGCCAACTAACACCAAAAGAAATGCTCCTGCCATATTTAATAAATTTTTTGTTTACCGTATTCTGGATAAATTATTTGTATATAGTAAGTGAATTTTTTAATACAATACATTATTCTGGATACATGGTCTAGGCCGAAGCTCCTAAGGTATACGCAGTAATTTTAACTATTAATGCATTTTAATTAATTATAAATAATGCACTTGAATTGAACCCCAATAATTCAAACATGTTAACTTGATTGTGTAAAAGAAATTACACGCCGTCAGTCCGAGGGCACAAAAATTGATACTACAATCTAAGGTTCAATTTCAAAGTAAGAAAAGAATCAAAATTGTTTGCAGAAAGTATGCTGGGTTATTAAGACAAGTCCCGCCATAAGTTTTTGAACAAAAAAAAGTGACAGTTGTCTAGCCCTTAAATATTTTGCCGACGTTCACTTTCTTTCCATAAATTTAATTTAATTTCCCTTTTAATATATTCTGTGTAAAATACAAACAAACAATATAGTCATTTTAGCTTCGGCTCCGAGCCAAAGAAATAATGGACCGTTGCTACCAACCTAATTTCAAAATCTCACCAACTCCTACAACTGGTTGAAAGCTGAAAAGAACTCAAGAAATCACCAGCTCCTATTCTCTCTCGCTTCATTTCTCCAAAAATAAGAAAAAATGGGGTCTAAAAGAACTCCCACAAAGTCCATTAAGAACCGTAGATATCTCCCTAGCCATCTTCGCCGTAGCAAGAAGAAATCCTCATCAACAAAAAATGCTGCCTCTGTAGTTGTTGCTTCCATTAATAAATCCTTGTACACTTGTCATCGCCGCCTTATTAAACTCTTCTCAAAATTCACCCGCATTGCTACTCCTAAAAAAACTCCCAAAAAACAAGGATATCAGCTTCTAGGTAAGGTTTTTGATGAATCTGCAGCAAATGAGAACAATCTGAGGGGATCACTTTTTGATGACGGAAATGCCCTTCCCCCGTTGGTGTCACCTGATAAAATAACTCCCAAAAAACAAGGATATCAGCTTCTAGGTAAGGTTTTTGATGAATCTGCAGCAAATGAGAATAATCTGAGGCGATCACTTTTTGATGGCGGAAATGCCCTTCCCCCGTTGGTGTCACCTGATAAAAAAACCATTTTTCTTGACTTGGATGAGACTTTAGTGCATTCTAAGCCAAACCCACCTCCAGAAAAGTACGATTTCATTGTTAGGCCAGTGATTGATGGACATAGAGTAGAGTTTTATGTGTTGAAGAGACCATTTGTGGATGAGTTGTTAGAGTTTTTGAGTGAGAAGTTTGAGGTTGTTGTGTTCACTGCTGGACTTAAGGAGTATGCTTCTCTTGTTCTTGATAGAATAGACAGAAAAGGTTTGATTTCGCATCGATTGTATAGGGATTCTTGCAAGGAAGTTGATGGGAAGTTTGTGAAGGACTTGTCTGATATGGGGAGAGATATGAAGAGGGTGGTGATAGTTGATGATAACCCGAATTCTTACCTTTTTCAGCTGGAAAATGCTATTCCGATTAGGCCATTTACCGATGATCTTGGTGATGGGGAGCTCAAGAAGCTCATGGAGTTCCTTAATGGATGTGTTGAAGTTGAAGATATGAGAGATGCTGTGAAGGTTTTTCTTGCTGCTGAAGAATACACATCAGTGGAAATTTGATTTTTTTTTAGTGCTTAATTTATTTTTTATTTGCATTTATTTGGTGCCTTTTTCTGGAGAATGTATTAGGTTGAACACTTTTGTGTTCAATTGGAAATGAGAAATGAAATTGGGAACTGTATACAATTTGGAGAAGTTTAGTGGTAAACTGTCCTCTTTTGTTCTTCTCTGCAAAATTCCAAACAATGGTAGAAGGATTCTTGAATAATAAGGTTGAAAGTAAACTTACTGTTGTTGATGTTGAATTCCAAAGCTGCAAAACTTAGTAATTTGAGACTTTAGAAATTGGCAAGAGCAGTTAGCATTGTGCATTCAAGAGTTCCAAGTTTAACAGATTTCCACTCAGCTGCTGGAATTAATCCTCTATGTTTATGCAGCTCAATTTAGTTTCATATACACTCTATTACAAATTCAGAAACCGTGAGAACTGTTGCACAAGTAATATGACAGTCGTCAGTCCCACAATTGGGCTGCTCACAAGGTTCAACTTCTCCTGGTGACTTGGTCTAGAGCAGCTTTTAACTTGCCAATTGCTGTAATTTCATCAAATTATAAGTACATTTCAACGCAGCTTTTAACTTGCCAATTACTGTCGACATCTGTTTTGCATATACACTGACATTAGAGGACGCAAATAGTATAATTCGGTATTCATTTAGGGTTGCATATGTGTGAGAGAGAAAATGAAGTCATACATGGTTGTAGCTTGACTAAACTTCGAACTTCACCCTTGTTCAAATGCTGTGAATTGCTTGTCTAAGAGGTCAGTGTATGTTCCAGTTTTCCCACATCAAGGTCATTTGTGTAACCAGCAGACAGTTGACTTAACAAGTGGATCCAACTTGTTAGAGGAAGACTTCTTTAATCAAAAGAGCTGCTGCATGCACAAGATGTATATACACTTCTACAACCTTCAGATGAATCTCTCTCACAGTTATAGATTGTGAATTAAAAAGAAGCTAATCCTCGCAGCTTCTTCAGAAGGTCATTCATAATCCTAAAACTCATTAGGTTCTCTCTAATACCACTTCTTCGAGTTGCTAATTCTGCATAACCAGCAAACTGTGAATGGGGGACATATAGCAGATTTGACTGTAAACACATTCATTTTCACTCACTGCCGACTACCATCACATGATATCACCAAAAAATCTGGTGAATTGCTGTGAAGGAAACATAAAATCAGCAAGTATAGTTAACTGCTGAATAGAAAGGAACAACCTTTCCATCAGAATGATAGTCTAGAGTCTAAAATAGAAGCTGATCCCTAATCCAAGGCGGGAAAGATTGGTACTTAAGAAGTCTTTGAAAAAAGCTAAACATCATATTTGGCTCCTAGGATATGCAAGGAAAAACTTAGTAGAACAAACATAGGAGGCGAAGGCACAGAGCTTCATGATGATTCTTAACTAGCTGCGAAAGAATCTTCAAGCTCTTGAAACTAAACTTTGCCTACGTGACTGTCGATCTCCTTACAAAACCCTATGTTTGAAAATCATGGCCAGCTCATTGGCGGACATGCTTTCTGAGCAAAACAGGAGTAAAAGATTTCTTCGCCCCTGTAGCATTGCCTCCCCCTTCTCCAGTAGTATGTCAATCACATACATGAAATCCTTTCTATCTACTACTTAAGCATCAATTCAACAAATCATTTTCATTAGGAAATAAGTCAATCATGTTCTAACTTATTACTTAAGGTTAACGGATCTTTCAGATGGCTCAAAAGGGACAACAACAGGAGTTCTGAGATATTCAGAAAATGCCTCTTACATGATCACTCTACCCCGATGTCATCCACAATGGCAATGGTGGCCACCAGCCAAGGCCACGGGACTTCTCGCCCATTGACCCTATCCACACAATGACACCTATAAAGAAAAGCTCATTCTGCACTCGTAACTTACACGGTCCCATTCCTTCCATACTTGCTTCTTCTCCACCACTGTCAACTGGCTAAATACTAATCATGTACAAAACCATCTAATGCAAAGCTGAAAATCAGAAATCACACAGAGCAGCTCTGGCTTCAATAAATCTGGTTGACTACAACATCTACTGATACTGAATCAATGACCCTTTTTAAACCTCAAGCAAAACATTAATTTAATCTGTCTATATTGATTCAGAAACATTGAGAAACTAATAGCAAAGGCAAATATGCCATCCAAAATTAACAAGCTCATTATTGCAAATTAACTTGTCTATACAAAATATTAGAAAAAGATCACTCAATTCCTTCATGCTCAAACACAATGTATACAAAATCATATCTTTTACTTCTTCTGAGCAGAATGATAGGCCTAAATTATGCTAATATCACAGAAACATACACATAGAACAGCTCAGACGAACTTCACCCAAAAACTCAAAATTCATGGGGGAAAAGAACATAATCGAAAAACAAAAAGGTAACTTATTCTTATCACTTTTATCTCAATCTAACAACATGGAAACTGAAGATCTGAGAGGGTAAACTAGAAGCTTCAGATTTAGAGAAACAAGCGTCATCAAGAACATCACTTTTACACCATCGACATTCTTGCTTCTGGAAGCAATCAGATTTTTACCCAATATTGCCGCATTCAGGTACCCGATTTGCGTTTCTCATACTACTCAATGACTTTCGAATTGCATCTCCCAAAGTAAACCCGCCTGTCGATAACAGTAGAAGAAGCAGTAAAAGTAAGAATTGAGTGCTGAGAGGTTTAATGGTGCGTTTCATTTTTCATGCGCAAAAAGAAGGATGAAAATTGTTGATTCTGCAAAATTTCTTTGGAAGACAGCTCTGAAATGAATTTATCCAACAAAGGTTGGAATAGCCTGGGACAGAAGTTAAAAAACATGACAAAGGATTATGGCCAGGTGCCCTTCGCGTTATTAGCACAACGCTCTAACAAACTGAGCTAATAGGCCTTATTTGGCTGGTAACTTCTGGATACTGTATAACTATATATAGTCCGTATGTTACTGAAGAGTGAAAACTTGAATGACTGAAATTATCGAACACTCGAGAATTAGGAGATCCCTTACAACTTAGTATGATGGAGAGTGGCCGTCATAGTCTAACTCTGTCTCATCTTTGACTCAAAAAAGGTAATGTATTTTATTTACGGCTCTAAAACTATTTTACACAATCATAAATTTTATAGTGGTGTTCAAATCGAATCGAAAAATCAAACCAAATCGAAAAATTGAATTAAATCGATTAAAAATCTAACTAGGTTTGGTTTGACTTGGTTTAGTATTGAATAAAAAATCCAAACCAAACCGACATATAAATATATAAATTTTATTTATATTTTTAAGACTTTATAATAAATTTTCTTTAGAAATATTTGAATCCTCTCATGTATTAACCTTAAAAGCGTAAATTAACGAAAAATTATTGTTAGATGACTAAGAAAATAACTATCATGTATTACTAAAAAGATTCTTCCATTAGAATATTTTAATAAATCATATATTTATCAATTTTTCTATATTTAGTAAATATATATTCATTTATTAAATCTTTATCTTTAATTTAATAAAGTATGATTAAAATAATTAAAAATCTAAAAAATCAAAAAATTTTATAATACTGAATCAATTCAAATCGATATAATTAATTTGATTTGATTTTGATAAAAATCAAACCACCCCAAGGTAGTTGAAAATGATTGGGGTCAATTCAGATGGGAACAGATTAGCGATCCTACCTTTTAACTAGCCGCCTAACTATTTTATGGTGGCGTTAATTTGTCCACGTGCATATTCTGGAATCTGGTGCATGCCATGGGCCAAGTATCCCAATTATTCACGATGAGTCGATGACCTCGGTGGACGAGAAGATGCGGGAAGCGAGGCTGAGGTGGTTCGGGTATGTTCGGAGGAGGGGCCCTGATGCCCCAGTGAGGAGCTGCGAGCGACTGGAGATTGTTGGTAGTCGGCGAGGGAGAGGAAGGCCTAAGAAGCATTGGGGAGAGGTGATTAGGCAGGACATGACCAGAATGCAGGTTACCGAGGACATGACCCTTGATGGGGGAGTCTGGAGGTCTAGAATCAGGATTGTAGGCTAGTGGCTCATAGAGTTCTTCGTTCGTCTCTCCCGGGGGTGGGGTGTGGGATAGTTGGGTCACCCATAGGTGATTATGGTTGTTAGTATGGTAGTTACTGCTTGTTATTATTGCATGCGACTGTATTTATGTTGCTTATGTCTTCAGAATTATTTATGTTATTTTTGCGGGAGTACTTATGCTTTATTATTTTGTTTTGTCTTTGTGTCTCTAATTTTACCTTTGTTTCTTAATGCAGCTTCCCCTTTTTTATCCTATACGCCGAGGGTCGATTGGAAACAGCCTCTCTGTCCTTTCGGGCAGGGGTAAGGCTGTCTACATATTACCCTCCCCAGACCCCACTTGATGAAAATATACTGGGTAGTTGTTGTTGTTGTTGAGTCGATGACCTCTCAGAAATTGCATTAGAATGAGCTGAAATGAACAGATAAGCCATGCGTAGGATAATCAAATACTAGTTTTTAGTAGTGTTTTCTTGGTTTATACGTAATCGAGAAAATGTAGCGTAAGAAGATGAACAAAGAATGATACAGCACAATTAATCCAAGTAAAGACCGGTCTTTGGTCTTTCATCAATAACAACAATAATTTAGTATAATCTCACTTAGTGAGATCTGGGAAGTATAGTGTGTACGCAGACCTTACCTCTACCTTTGAGATCTTGGAAGTTCTCTCCAAGAACTTCTCACCTTGCTCTTGGGGAGATTCGAACTCACAACCTCTAAGTTGGAAGTGGAAATTGCTTACCATCAGAGCAACCCCTCTGGTCTTTCATTTTCATAATTAGAATAACACTTTTCAAGAAATAGAATAGCTCCCAACAGGAACCAAGATTTAAATATAGCACAAGGCCCTTTCATATTAAAGTCTTAACTTTAAAATTCTCAAAAATGTTTTAGAAAAAAATTTAAGTCGTGTCATGGAAAAGGGCATTAATCATTAATTAATGAACTATACACTCGTGACATATGATGTCATACAGAAGACAATTTGAATCAATCTGAAACATCTATATATACACTAGGTTAAGAATATGATTTTCCATATAAATTCTGCTGGTTAAGTATTTGATATTTCGTATTGGTAGGATTCTGTTATTAATGAACTAGTAATCATGCTTCAGGGTACAGGGGCGTCGTTCATGTTTGGCTTGGCAGTTGGTTCTATCCCAATGATGTCAATAGCCGTGTTTGGTGATGGTAATTGCTTCCAAAAGACAAGGCGGCGGCCGCCAACGGGTGGTATGGTAAATGGTTTGGACGAGACTAATGTTGCTGGTGGCAGAGGAGAAATTACATCTACCACTGCTAGTAGTAGTGCAATTTCAAGAATTGGCGGAAGAAGAATGGGGCTTAGAGGAAATGTTGAAAATGGTGGCAGAGGAAAAACTTACCCAAGTGTTCAGCTTGTCAAGGAAGTACTACCAGCTATAGTCCTACGCTAGCTACCTATATATATGGTTTGAGGATTTCGTCATTGTGTGTTGTGTAATATAATTAGTTTAGGCCCCATGCGTTGTGATTTGTGTGTTCTGCTGTATATACTCTAGTTCACTTGTGATCTAGCATAGCACATGTAACTTACTTTTAATTTGGTTAATACTACTTATTGATTTAATACTTTTGTTAAACGATATTACACAATCAGATAGAACTTGATTGATCATCTAGTCGTCCCACGCTTGAATTATGTATTTTCAAATTTAATCAGGGATAATTAACTCGTCTAACTCTTGAATGCGGGTTAGGCTGGGAATGTTTTTAGGCATGCTAATTTAATTTGGACATAACCAAAATAACACATCTAAAAATTTGGATCCATTTGGACTGACTTGAAATAAGAGTACTTACCTCTCTATATTTAAT
This sequence comes from Nicotiana benthamiana, assembly GCA_034376525.1. Classification (NCBI taxonomy): domain Eukaryota; kingdom Viridiplantae; phylum Streptophyta; class Magnoliopsida; order Solanales; family Solanaceae; genus Nicotiana; species Nicotiana benthamiana. The sequence goes on along the minus strand of CM067341.1, from coordinate 122,902,767 downwards.
TATTGCTAAAGATACACACGATTATATACAAGAGAGGTTCTTAGGGAACCTAATCTCTTAACCACACCAATATACACGAAGGGGAAGGCTGCAAAAGGTATAGCTAGCTAGATATATAGCATTCTTATAATTGTATATTTGTATCCTACATACGCTTGATGTTTATCCTTTATACCTAATTAAATTCGGGCTAATAAAACTGCAAGGAAATTTGTCAAAACATAGAAAAATAGTATTCCTTCCGGTTCACAATAAGTGTCCAACTTACTTTTAGCACGTCCATTAAGAAAATGCTAAAGTTTATACAAAAATACCCACTATGACTAAATTACCCCTAATTAAACATATAATGTAAGGAGTAAGAAAACTTTTTAGGGATATGTACATAGCGTTATTTTGTAAAAACGAACTAAATTCTTTCTTGATTACATAACTGGACATTTATTTTGAACCAAAATGAAAAAATAAATTGGACACTTATTGTTAGGGGTGTTCAAAACCGATCCGAAACCGAAAACCGATCCGAACCGAAGCTTAATGCCTTACTGGTAACGGCTTAACGGCTTCACGGACGGGGAACAGATAAATTTTATTTTATTAACGGCTTATCGGTTTGGGGGCGGATAATTCAATTTTCTTAACGGCTAATCCGTTAACCCGTTAAAGATATATATATATATATATATATATATATATATATATATATATATATATATATATATATATATATATATATATATATATATATATATATATATATATATATATATATATATAAAATTTATTTTTATTTATATATTAAATATAAAAGAATAAAACCCTTGATAATTATTAACTAAAATAAAATAAAACTGTTGAATTACAAGACTACATGTCTTCTAAGCCATTTCAATAGTTATGTAATTGTATATTGGTTTGGTATATTTGATGTATATAGAGTGTATAATGGGCAGTGATGATAAATACTTTGGGCTCATGTGTTGGGCCACTAACACGCATGAGCTTATTGGGCCATATCTGAGCCCGGGTCATTTGACCCAATATTCGACCCGGTCCGGTTGGTTGATATTTTGTAAAGTATGTATATTTGTATAGGGGTAGGTAAGGAGGAAGCAGTAGGTATGGGAGAATCAGTGAAGCCATCATCTTCTCCAGAAGGAATATAAGGGAATGAGGGGACAGAGGGTGAAATAACAGAAGAGGAAGATTAAAAAGGAAAAACTGATTCATGAAAGACAACATCCTTGGAGACCAAATAATGTACTGTACAACATTTAAGTCAGTTTCTCAAATGTCCCCGAATACCTCATATGAATGCTGCTCTACATGTGTTACGATATCTTAAAGGCACTGCCTCTATGGGTCTCTTCTACTCTGCCAATGATGATTTTTCTTTGAGTGGTTATTCTGACAGTGATTGGGCTGCTTGCCCTGATACCCGAAGGTCTGTTACTGGATTTTCTGTTCTTCTGGGTGGTTCTTTGATAAGCTGGAAATCTAAGAAACAACCTGTTGTATCTTTGTCATCTGCTGAGGCTGAGTATCGGGCTTTAAGCAAACTTGTGGCTGAGCTTTCTTGGTTATCTCGCTTGCTATCTGATCTTGGTGTTTCTCTTTCTCTTCCTATTTCTGTCTACTGTGATAGTCAATCTGCCATACACATTGCTACTAATTCTGTTTTCCATGAACGCACAAAGCATATAGAGGTGGACTGTCACTTTGTGCGTGATCAGGTCAATTCAGGTTTCATCAAGTTGTTCCATGTCTCTACTTCTCGGCAGCTGGCTGATTTGCTCACCAAGCCTTTAACTGGCACTGCTCTACATCCGCTGCTATCCAAGTTGAAGGTGGTGTCCCCCTCCAACTTGAGGGGGGGTGTTGAATTACAAGACTACATGGCTTCTAAGCCATTTCAATAGTTATGTAATTCAACAAAAACTCTTTTGTTAACCTGGACTAAACAATTGCCTTGAAAATTATCTATCATATAACACTGTCCACTGATATACCCTGATATTTCCACTAAAATGTTACTGATATGTGGTTGTTTGAGTCGACGGGAAAAGTCTTTGCAAAAAGAATTGGAAAACTCTGTTTTTCAGCTATTGGAAAAAATATTTGCTTGAGAAGTTTTTGTAGAAAAAGTAACTTTCTTTTTAAGGATTTCGAAACTTAATTTTTCAAACATTTCAAAAGTATTACCTCTTTACATATTTAGCAGTCTGCCACCAACAAATTCAGAATTTGACGTTGTTATCTCCTTACCAGTTACCAACAGCTTTTGACTCACCTAACACACGATCAACTACTCAGTTTTTAATATATATTATAGCTGAAGAAATCAGTAGAGCAAGATATTTAGTGAATATGTATGTTAGGCCGATAAACCGTCCGATAATCGTCCGTCAAGAACTAAACCGATATCAATCCGCCCGATATCTTATCGGGTGGCTAACAGATTAATATATTTAATAGCCGATAATCGTTAAGAGTAAAAAGCAGTCCAATTTGCCCGATAAGCAGCCCTACTTATTGTGAATCGAAGGGAGTAAGTTAGTAACCTAACCCATAAAAGATAACTTGACCTCGTTAGCTTATTCTTTCCACGGTAAGAGTTAGGAATTAATCAATTAGGTCCTATATATCATACTATGCTGTACGGCAAAAAATCATAACTTCTTAGAACTTCCTTTAATGGATGTTCGTTATGTTAAATTACAAGATTACATGGCTTCTAAGCCATTTCAATAGTTATGTAATTGTATATTGGTTTGGTATATTTGATGTATATAGAGTGTATAATGGGCAGTGATGATAAATACTTTGGGCTCATGTGTTGGGCCACTAACACTCATGAGCTTATTGGGTCATATCTGAGCCCGGGTCATTTGACTCAATACTCGACCCGGTCCGGTTGGTTGATATTTTGTAAAGTATGTATATTTGTATAGGGGTAGGTAGGAAACTTCGAGATACACTTTTCATTTCTCTCTTTTCCCAATAACCGACTCTTCGGTTCTCTCAAAACTATCTCCCTTCTCTCTACTTTCTCTCTCTAATTTCTCTGTGATTTCATCGATTAATTTCAACATTTACATGGCATCAGAGCGTTACAACGATCCGATCATGTTTATTGGTATCACTTTTGAACGTTTGTTTGACGATTTTTGACGATTTTTCTGAGATCGAATGGTCTGTGATGATTCAATTTTTGATCGGACATACTTCAAAAGTGTTTTACACCATTATACACTCTATACACATCAAATATACCAAACCAATATACAATTACATAACTATTGAAATGGCTTAAAAGCCATGTAGTCTTGTAATTCAACACGTTATTTAATGGATGTTTGTTACACTGATTCAGAAACTAAGAGACAATTTAGGTTTGCAAGATGGAAATGGTAATCTAATTACATAGTCAATTATAATTGGGGTCAAAGTAAACTAATTAACAGTAGGATGAGGATCATGACTAGCTAAGACAAAAGGACAACAATAAGTTTGTTGATTGACTATTCCATGAAACACCAAAAGAAAAAACACCCCGCCAGTTTAGTGCTACAATTTGTTGGCCAAAAATCAGGACTTAACCTCTAGTATTAATTCATATCAAAATGTAAATTCTAGAAATTTGGCTTGATAGAGGTTGTGATAAACTTGGGTTCCTCGTGTGAATGGTTGCATTAATTATTTTAGTACTACTTCTTCATAGTAAAAAGTATATATAGAGAAGATGAATAGATGATTCTTTTCAAGATGAAAAGATAAGAGGGGTTGCTTTGATGGAAAGCAACCCTCATTTCCAACCGAGAGGTTGTGAGTTCGAGTCTCCCCAAGAGCAAGGTGGGATGTTATTGGGGGGAAGGATGCCGGAGGTCTATTTAGAAATAGTCTATCTATCCAAGGGTAGGGGTAAGGTCTGCGTACATACTACCCTTCCCAGATTCCACTAAATGGGATTATACTGTGTTGTTGTTGTTGTTGAAAAGATGATAGTTTAACTTAAATGTACCCACAAATCTCTTAAAACTTGAATAGTAGTTTTTTTTACAGAAATAATAAAAGGGGAGAGACCAGAAAATGGTTAGAATCTCTACTGGTGTTGCACATAATGGTGCAGGCCTCGCATTTCAGGGTTCTGAGTTAACATTCATAGTAGGCATTATTCCACCAAAATTAATCTCGCAGCAGCAACTTTTGTGGATATTCCAGCCATTGAAGATGTTCGGAATAATAATGATGATGGCAAAGATAATAATAATCAATGCCATGGTAGTGACACCACAAACGCTGGTGCTGGCAAAACTGTAATTAGTGGTGGACATACCAATAGTAGTGGTGACAATAATTATATGGGAGGTCATACTCATATTAGCAACGAAACTACTACTTGTGGTGGAGGTGGTCATAGTAGCAGCGGATAGAGTGGTGGTGGTAGTTGGATCAGTTATCACGGCGCTAGCAATTGAAGTGGCGGTGGTTTTAGCGGTGGTGGTGAAGGTGGTGGTTTTAGCGGTGGAGTTTGGTGACAAATAAGTTATAACATTCTTGCTCCATTTCGGCAAGTCAATTGCTTTTATAAAAGATGTAATATATGCTCAAAATTCGGAGGAGTGGAGGTGGAGTACAGTGATGCCTTTGTACAAGAACAAAGGGGATATTCAGTGCTGCAACAACTATAGGGGTATCAAATTAATAAGTCATACCATGAAGGTCTGGGAGTGGATGATCGAGGCGAGGGTGAGGGAGATGACATCTATATCTGTGAACCAGTTCGGTTTCATGCCGGGTTGCTCCATTACGGAAAGTATCCACCTTGTCAGGAGGCTGGTGGAGCAGTTCAGGGATAAGAAGAAGGATCTGCACATGGTGCTTATCGACTTAGAGAAGGCGTATGACAAGGTCCCAAGGGAGGTGCTATGGAGGTGCTTGGAGGCGAAGAGCGTGCCAGAAGCCTACATCAGAGTAATTAAGGACATGTATGATGGAGCTAAGACTAGGGTCAGGACGGTGGGTGGCGACTCAGACCATTTTTCAGTGGTTATGGGGCTCCATCAAGGATCGGCGCTTTGCCCCCTCTTATTTGCCTTGGTGATGGATGCTCTTACCCGACATATTCAAGGGAATGTGCCTTGGTGTATGCTATTTGCTGATGACATAGTCTTGATAGACGAGACGAGGGTCGGTGTTAATGAGAGGTTAGAGGTATGGAGATAGGCTCTCGAGTCTAAGGGTTTCAAAATAAGCAGATCTAAGACAGAATACCTGGAGTGCAAGTTTAGCACCAAGCCGAGCGAAGTAGGCAGGGACGTAATGATTGGATCTCAGGTCAGCGCCAAGAGGGAAAGTGTTAGATATCTTGGGTCGGCGATTCAGGGGGACGGAGAGATTGATGGGGATGTCACTCACCGTATATGAGCGGGGTGGTCAAAGTGGAGGCTTGCATCAGGAGTCCTGTGTGACAAGAAAGTTCCATAGAAACTCAAAGGGAAATTTTATAGAGCTGTGGTTAGACCGGCCATGTTGTATGGGGCGGAGTGCTGGCCAGTGAAGAACTCTCATGTTCAGAGGATCAAGGTTGCGGAGATGAGGATGCTCAGGTGGATGTGCGGGCTCACCAGGTTAGATAAGATTAAGAATGAAGTTATTCGAGAGAAGGTGGGGGTGGCCCCGGTGGATGAGAAGATGCGAGAAGCGAGGCTAAGGTGGTTCGGGCATGTACAGAGGAGAAGTCCTGATGCTCCGGTGAGGAGTTGTGAGCGGCTGGCGATGGTCGGCGCACGGCGAGGCAGAGGGAGGCCTAAGAGGTATTGGGGAGAGGTGATTAGGTATGACATGGCTAGAATGCGGGTTTCTGAGGACATGGCCCTTGATAGGAAAGTCTGGAGGTCTAGCATCAGGGTTGTAGGATAGGGGCCCCTAGTGTTTTTCGTACTCCTCACCCAGGGTTGGGTGAGGCTTGGCAGGGCTATCCTTAGATGATGTGTGTATTTGATTGTGTCTCCCTTATGGTAGTTATTTACGGTAGTTACTGTATGATATTATTGCATGCTATTTTATTTATGGTTCTTATGCTTAGATAACTATTTACGATATTTCTGCTGAAGCTACTAATGTTCTTTTGTTGCTGTTTTTGTTTTTGTTGTCCCTTTCCTTCACTGAACTGAGGGTCGATTGGAAACAGCCTCTCTGCCCTTTCGAGTAGGGGTAAGGCTCGTCTACATATTACCCTCCCCAGACCCCACTTTGTGGGACTATACTGGGTAGTTGTTACTGTTATTGTTATGATATTCTTTTTTGGTTGGGATGTGGCATTTTATGCGATTATTATATGTAATTTCATTGATAAGCTGAAACTTGAATTACTATTGATCTTCAAAAGCGATACCTGACAAAATGTTTTAATTATGTAGGGTTGAATCTTCAAAATCTTTTGCAAAAGTCCATATTTGAATCATGAATATTATTTGTTGGAGATAGATTTTGCATTCTTTTCAATTTCAACTCGACTTGTAGGCCAAACGTCATTTGAGAATGAGTTAATACCCAAAAACTCCTTCATAGTATTATAATTTTGTCAGTTTTCTACTTAAATTATTCGGTGTTCCTAAAACTTCTCTGAAATATACTGCCCTTCGTATTTAAACCACTCATTGTTGACCTAGCATGACGTGTGTAGATACTCGCTTGGGAACACGTGGTAGTTGAAAAAAGCCATTAAAATAGCCCACGTAACAAAAAATAATGGCTAATTAGCCTAACCCCTTTCAAATTTATTTTTTAATAAGTATTTGATGATAGGTTATAATTAAGCATTTTAGTCGCTTATTACACTCGAGTTTACTGCATTTTAATTGAGTTTGAGCTTTATTCACTAGTGTTTTGCACTAATTGTGCGTTTTATGCCTTGTAGGTGTGATTTCGAGCAATATAGATGTTATGAAATGAATTTAAGTGATTTGAAGCTTTGAAGTCTGAGTAAAAGCTCAAAGGATTAAGCCGAGATCGTGTTTGGGGATCAACTTATGGGAGTTAAGAATGAAACAGAGAGTCGAGCGGGCATACGGCACATTGTCTAGTAAAATATACATAACTTTTTGCTCAGAACTCTGTTTGGGCTCCATAATATATCGTTGGAAAGCTATTCGAAAGGGCTAAAACTTGTCTTTTGCATTTTTGCAAATTCTCACTTTTGCACCGCGTAGGACGCCGCATGGTGCGGCGCAGTAGTGTAAAACGTTGCCTGACAAGAAAAGTTGAAGCCTCAGCTAAAGTGCACTATCACGCCGCATGGTGCGGCGCGACAGTACAAAATTTACAGAGCCAGAGTCCTATTTCGCACGGAAGAAGGTGTTTTCGTCTGGGACCAATCCTACTTGGTATAAATACATGTAAAAATTCTATTTTAAAGAGGTGAGACATACTTTTGACACAGATTTGACCTAAGGAGGCAGAGAACACATTGAGAGCAAGGCGGTGAATTCTTCTACAAGTTTTTTCTTTTCTCTTCCTATTTTTCATTGTTGGTTATGATATTTAGTATTGTAGTTTTACATACTATTATGAATAGCTAATTTGTTACCTAGAGTTTTGATAGAACCTTTTTGTAGGATAAATTCTTGTTATGCTTTTCTACAATTGAGCCATAGTTTTTCTCTGTTTGTTCAACTACGTTCTTGTTGTAGTTAATTGAAGAGCTCTTAATTAGTTGTGCCTATTTAGTATACGTAACTCGGGAGAGCGTGTATATTTAGGTAATTGTTAAACAACACCACTCCCAAAGTATAAGAGGGATCTATAACTGCGGCTTTAAAGGCGGAATTAGGGATAATGAAGCCTTGGGTGTGATCTGAAGTGAGCTGTATTAAAAGTCAGCTAGCGTAGCTCGGGAGAGTGCATCTAGTAAATTGTTGTGGTTACTCGGGAGAGATTTACGATAATAAGAGTGCTCATGATCGGTAGAGAATAGCGGGTTCCGACAATTGGGGAAATCATAACTCTAGACCTCCTTAATCTTGTCTTTTAACTCTTAGTATCTTTAGTTGTTAATTTATTTTTTTAATTTACTAATTAATTAGTTAAATACAAGAATCTTAATATTTATAAGTTAGGAATTGTTCAAGCTTGTCTTCTTGGTGATAGTGAACAGTTGGTTAAACCTTAGTTCTCTGTGGGATTCGACTTCGGACTTGTAAACCGGATTATATTTGCAACGACCGCATTGTCCTTTTATAAGGCATAGTTGGGCGTGATCAGTATTCTCCTTATTTCACTTATCCATTTTTCTTTCTCATTTTTCACCATTCTTCTTTATTTTTACCTTCTTCTTCATTTTTTATCCTTTTTTCTTCATTTCTCCATATATGTTTCCTCTGAAAAAATTTCTCCCTCTCGTGTTTCCTCTGAAATTATTTATTATCTTTCTTGTTTTGGTCTTCTCTCATGTCTTACACGTATTATTGAAAGAATACAAATTTAAATCTTCTTATTAAACTCAACACCTTGTAAAGAATAAAGTTTAATCTCTTGAACCTTCTTCTGAAATTAGAGAATGTAATTGCTGGGTAATTGATTTTTTCTTTGCAAAACTTTATTATGTGTAATCTTTTTTATGTAAATTAAAATGACTGTTAAAAATACAACACTATATGCCTTTATTTATATTTTAATTGTTCTACAAAGTGAATATATATAAGGAATTATCAATTGCAGTCTAGCATAAAGTACAATTATAATTAAACTTAAAACAAACACATTACATTCGATATTATTTTGGCCAAAACTCCTAGAATTAATCAACCATTCGAGAGTAATAAATCATGAGTAGACTATATTAAAAAACTTTGTACAAATCATACGTTAATATAATTAGAGAAACAAACCTTTAAAATTCCAATATGGGATTTTAATATATAGGAACATATAGTTCAGGGGATTTTGGAGACACCAAATAGTTTAAGTAGGTAACTGACAAAAGTGATAGTTTAGGCAGATTTTAGGCTGAGTTAAATAGCCGCATGTAGTGCTAAATGTCATATTTTTTAGACAATTAGGAGTGTGCACTAGACGCACCTCTAAGAATGCAATGAAGGGTTTTTAATATGAAGAGCAATATAGTTCAGGTGTGTTTTGGGGATATCTGTGACGATCCGATAGGTCATCTAGAGTTTTAAAGCCTAATTCTGTATTTCGAAACCTCAAATATCTTATTTTAGCCTTCTTCAATTTGTGTGTGCACTCTGTGTATCTTTCCAAAGGCTTTTATGATAAAAATTGATAGAATATAAAATCTTCAATTAAAATCAATTTGAGTTGACTTCGGTCAACATTTTAAGCAAACAGACCCGAATACGTATTTTGACATCCCGGAGGGCCCATATCGTGACTTGGGATCTGGGAATATGTCCGGAATCAAATTTAGAGGTTCGTAGCTCGAGTTATCACTTTTTGTCGAAATTAAAAGTTTAAAGGTTTAATTACTTTAAAGAATTGACCAGTGTTTGAATTTGTTGATATCGGGTCCATATCTCAGTTCGTAACTTGATATAGGTCCATTACTATATTTATGACTTGTCTTCCAATTTTTATGAGAACCAGAGTTAATTTGACATGATTCAGACGTTCGGTTGTAAAAATAGAAATTCTAACGTTTCCCTAAAAATTTCATTCGGTTGGTGTCCGATTTGTGGTTCTAGGCATTATTTTGGTATTTTTGATCATGCGAGCGAGTTCGTACGTGATTTATGGAATTATGTGCATATTTGATTTAGAACCACGAGGGCTCAGTTGAGTTTAGGATAACCTACGGACCTCGTTATTTGAAAATTATGGCTTTTCTTGACTTCATCTTGTTTCTGGTATCTTCTTCTTTGTGATCGTGAAGGTAGTCCTAATATCACAAAGGCTAAACTGGATTGGGGGAGGATTTGTTCTACGTGAACGTGAAGACATGGTCGCGAACGCGGGGCACTAATGGGGTCTCCTCTTCACGAACGCGACCGTCCACACGCAAATGCATAGAGTTAGTTAGGATGGGCTGGGATCAGTGAGTTGTTCTACGCGAACGTGAGCCAAGGGTCGCGAACACGATGGTCTGGGGGGGACAGACCATTGCGAACGGGTATGCTAATCGAGATGCTGCTTCGCGATCGTGTCAGGCCCTTCACGAACGGGAAGAAGGCTTGGCGCTCATTGATTTAGATGTTCAAAAACGGGATTTTTCACATTTTTCGTAACCCTTCCATTAGAGCTCGGCCTAGGGTTGACTTTGAAGAGAAAACTCAACGTCAATTTATAGGTTTGCACACTTCAACTCATGTTCTTCCATTTTTAACATCACCCATTAATTTTTTGCCCTAATCTTTGTTTTTCCATGGTAGAAAACTAGGGATTTAGGAAGAATTGAGGGTTTTTGCAAATTAGGTATTTAGTCCTCAATTTGAGGTCGTATTCTGAAACTAGTTACATAATCGGACTCAAGGTGAATGGGTAAATGGATTTTGGTCTAAACATAGGGTTTTGACCAAGCATGTCCGAGGTTGATTTTTGACTTTTCGAAAAAAGTGTGGAAATACTAAATTTATGCATTGTAATTGATTCCTTTAGTAATATTTGATATTATTGCGTCAATTGTGGTTATTTACGACTGGTTTGGAGGAGGATTCTAAGGAAAAGGCCCCGGTGAGTTTTGAGTTGATTGTGGAGTTAGGTAAGTGTTGAGTTTAACCTTGATTTGAGGAACTAAGAAGCCTCGGGCTATGTGCTATGTGAATTCCATGTATTGCGGCGCATATGCGAGGTGACGAGTGCTTATATGCTGCCAAGTTACTTGCTTTCTCTAATGTTTTGCTTCTTAATTAAATGTCTTCCATGCCTTAAGTGTTATGTGATTTAAATGCCTTCCATGCTTTATTTTCTACTTGTTTAATCATTGTTCCTCGTGTTAAAAATGTTAGACCTTTCCATATTTACATGACTCGCTTCTATTTTCCTTAATTGACTTAATTGTACCTTTTTAATTGCCAGTTACTAGACTCGTCTTGCCTTGTAGTATTATATATATGAATTCCCAAGTTGGCACAAGTTTCCTTTTTGGTTCCGCTTCATATTCATCAATCATAGAGATTCTTGTGAGTTGAACTATTGATTTGATTGCACTCATGGAATAGTTGATACCAATATGGTGGGATCGGGTTGCACGCTGCAACATGTGAAATAAGGATGGATTGATATGGAGGAATAAGGGTAAATTTGTACTGATATTGTAGGAACGGGTTGTACGCCTCAACAGGTGAAATAAAAGTGGATTTATACGGTGAAATAGGGGTTAATTGTGATACTTATTTTGTTATATGGTGGGATTGGGTTGCGCGCCATAACACATATTTATTTATGATTATTGATACTGTTACGGTGAAATAAGGAAGGAGTGTGTTGTACGGTGGGATCGGTTTGTGCGCTGCAATAATCTATGTGTTTCTATTTCCTTGAGTTGTGTCGGTTTTTAGTATTTTCATTGAAAACTCTACAGATTGGTAATTTTGATCGTCGCTGGTTTATTTCTTAAGGCTTTAGCTATTATATTCACTTAACTGTCTTATTTTTTTCCATATTTCCTTCTCTTGTCTTTATTATATATTGCGTACAAGTTGTAGTGCGAGTGACTGCCTTAGCCTCATCACTATTTCGTCGAGGTTAGGCTCGGCACATACAAAGTTCATGAGGTCGATTGTACTCATACTACACTCTGTATTTTTTGTGAAGATTTTTGAGTCGATTTCAGCTGTGGTTGTTAGCATGCTCAGATTGGCCAGCATTGCGGAGACTTGAGGTATAGCTGCTCAGCGTCTGCATCTCCTAAAGTCCCCTTTCCTTTTATTTAGCTATGTGCCTTCCTTCTAAAACCTTTATGTTATTCAAACCCTTATTTGTACCATTCTAGTAGCTCGTGCACTTGTGACACAGGGTTCAGGACTGTATTAAATATTTTAGTTATAGCTTCCACACTTTACTTTGGGTTATTTCAGTTAATTCAGTTCTTTCTCATTAATCAATTTAAACTGTTAAAAATGGATAAATTGTTCTAACGTTGGCTTGTATAGCAAGTGAAATGTTAGGCAGCATCACGATCCCGAAGGTGAAAATTCCGCCTCGTGACAAGTTGGTATCAGAGCACTAGGTTACATTGGTCAAACGAGTCATGATCAAGCTTATCAGAGTCTGGAGGATCAGTACGGATACGTCTGTGCTTATCTTCCAGAGGCTATGGTGTTTAGGAAGAATTTCACTTCTATTCTTCTCTGATTGAATTCTTCTATTCTATCCTCTTGCAGATGGAGAGAACACGTACTGTATCCTCAGTTGGACAGTAGCCAAAGCCCATGTTGGCAACTCTCATGGAGGGTAGAGGTTGAGGATAAGGTCATGCCAGAGGCCGCAGCAGAGGCAGAGCTCAACCCAAAACTCGAGCAGCAATAATAGCAACGGAGCCTCGGGTAGATTTTGATGAGGAGGTTCCTGATCAGAGTGTACCGGTTGGACCTGCTCAAGTCCCAAAGGAGTTCATCGTTACTCCAGTACTTCAGAACACTCTGATCCATTTGGTGGGCCTTATAGAGAGTATGGCCCAAGCCGGTACATTTCATGTGGCACCAGCTGTCTCTCAGGATGGGGGAGGAGCACAAACTCTTGCTACTCACACTCCGGAGCAGATGGCTCCCCAGTTTCAGACACCAACAGCCCCGCCAGTTAGGGTAGTTCAACCAGTTGTTGCGGCACAGGCCAGGGATAGGCATGCCATGTATTCTGAGGGATAATTGAGATTAGACAAGTTTACCAAGCTCTTCCCAATTCACTTAAGTGGTGAACCTTCTGAGGACCCATAGCATTATCTTGATTGCTGCCATGAGGTACTGTGGAACATGGGTATAGTTAAGACCAATGGAGTCGATTTTGCTGTGTTTCGATGACGGGTTGCTCCAAGAGATAGTGGAAGGATGTCATGACCCAAGTTCTCCCTCTGTAAGCTGTCGTGACGGTACCTAGTCTCTACAACTAGGTAAGCCTAAAAATTTGAGGAAAAGTAAATAAAGATATTAAACTAACAATTTATGGGAAATATAATAAATGAAGATTAAAATGCTGCTCATTATAGACCATAATAACACTCTCAACCAATAACAACACTCCCAAAATACGGAATTTCATGAAATCACAAGTTGTGGATACTATATAGTGTTCTTACTCCAGAATATCTAATCAAAGGAAAAATATAGAAGGAGCTATAGCTAAAAGAGAGAATAGAGATGGACTGCTTGGTCTACGGACGCGGCAGATATACCTCGAAGTCTTTGAAGATTATCTCGCCTCACTGATTGTATGGCTGGGCCGAAGAACCAGGATCTGCACACAAAATACATGCGCAGGAAAGGGTAGGAGTACACCACAATGGTACCCAGTAAGTTCCAAGCCTAACCTGGGTCGAGTGGTGATGAGGAAGTCAGGGCCCTGATGGTTATAGATGAAAAACTGGGTAAAAATGTATAGAATACGACAATATAATTTCTAACAGTCTATAATAGACAAAATCTTAGAAAGAATCTAACTCAATGCATAGAAATAGCAACAGGGGATCCCCCAGGATATCGTCCCATAGTCCAAAAAGTAATTCTCTAGAGGATCTCTCGAGATATCGTCCCGTAGTCTAGATCATAATATGCAGGGAAAAAGTCCCGGAATACCAATCTGTTGTCCCAAAGTAAATATCCAGTAGAGGGGAATCTGTTGGGTGTTGTTTGCAGTCTCAAACGTAAATATGTAGGGGGATCTACCAAAATACTAATCTGTAGTCCCAACTTAAACATACAGAGGGATCTCCCGGGATATCGTTCAGTAGTCCTAAAGTAAATACACATTACTCCTAGAAGAATTTATAGTTCTATTCAAGAATTAAACAATATATTCTATTCAAACATGCTGCACATAGTACAAGTAGGCAGCTAAAGCAGATAAGGCAATTAATCACATAAGCATGCTTCTCCTAAACTAAGCAAGAGGCTTCAAGTACAAATATTGCTCAAATACAAGAAACATAGGTATTAACTTAATGAAAACGGGATTTTTAATAATTAGCACGTGTACGCACTTGTAACCTCACGTACACGACACTCATATAACAACAATATCAAATCCTAAAGGGAGTTCCCCCACACAAGGTTAGGCAAGCCACGTACCTCGAACCAGCTCAATCAACTCGAAATCACGTTCTTGCCATGAGTACCCAACTTTAAATGACCCAAATCTATTCAAATTAATTGTATAATGTAAATATAACTTCAAGTAACTGATTTAACTAATTAATTCGAAGCTAACACGCAAAATTAAGAAAATCTCCCAAATAGCCCCCCCCCCCCCCCGGTCCAGCATCTCGGAATTGGATAAATTTACAAATTCAGAACCCCTGATCACTCACATACACACTCAAATAAAAATCAATGAAATCCGATATCAAAATCTCACTTAATCTCGAGTTTTTCAATTGGGGAACTTTTCTCCCATTTTCAAATTTTTACCCCCCAATTTCCTAAATTAGAAGAAGAAAATAACAATAGATTATAGTTCTAAGGTCAAAATCAAGATAGAAATTGTTACCCAATGTTTCTCCTTCAAAATCCCTCGAGAAATATCCCTCAACCGAGCTCTAAATCATTTTTCCAAGTTATGAATTCAAACCCTCGTTTATTCATTTTATTGCCCAGCGGTTTCTGCTTCTACGACCAGGGGACTGCATCTGAGGTCTTCTGCAGCAAATTAACCGCACATGTGACTTTTCATTAAAGCCCAAACATCCGCACATGCGCTCACAAACTCGCAGTTGTGGTCCGTTTCTGTGACCAACTCCACTCAAGTCTTAGCCTGCACTTGCGCTCATTGGGGCGCATTTGCGACCAACTCCACTCATCCCTTAGCATGCACCTGGGATCCTCATACCGCTTCTGCAGTGCCGCACACGCATGTGCGATTGTGACAGGTTCAGCCAAACATTAGATTTTTCCTAAGTCCAATTAAACTTCCGTTAAGCACCCGAAACTCACCCGAGGCCCATGGGACCTTAACCAAACATGTCAACCAATCCTAAAACATCATATGAACTTATTCTAACCCTCGATTCACATCAAACAACGCTAAGACCATGAATCACCCTCCAATCCGAACCTAAAGAACTTGAATCTTCAAGAAACCTACAACCGATACCAAAACCAACCAAACCAAGTCTAAATGTCCCCAAATTTTGCGCATAAGTCACATTCAACACTACGGAATTGGATTCCGACCTCGATATCAAAATCTCACTATTGATCTAGAAACATCAAAAATTTCACTTTCAGCATTTCAAGCCTAAATAAGTCACGGACCTCCAAATCATAATCCGAACACGCCCCTAAGCCTGAAATCACTCAACGGAGCTAACAGAATTGATGGAATTCTATTTCGAGGCTATCTTCATACTACTCCGACTACGGTCCAAATTCTAAAGCTTAATTTCTCATTTAGGGACTAAGTGTACAAAAACTCTCCGAAACTCAAAACAAATCATCTCGGAAAATCAAAATAGCATAAACAAATATGGGGAAAGTAGTTTATAGGGGATCAGAGCGTTATTCTTAAAACGAACGGCCGGTCGTTACATCCTCCCCATCTTAAATCATTTGCTCATCCTCGAAAGAGCGTAGAGACATACTTGAAGTAGTGGAAAAGATGAGGGTAACGGCTGCGCATATCCTGCTCGATCTCCCAAGTCGCCTCCTCGACCGGCTGACCCTACCACTGCACCTTCACTGATGCAATGTTCTTTTACCTCAGCTTTCGAACCTGCCTGTCCAATATCGCCACTGGCCCCTCAACATAAGATAGATCCTTATTTAACTAGACTGAATTGAAATGTAACACGTGCGACGGGTCACCAAGATACTTCTAGAGCATCGAAACATGAAATACCGGATGAACCCCTGCCAAGCTGGAGGTAAGGCAAGATCATAGGCAACCACCCCAACACGCCTCAATATCTCAAAAGGACCAATAAACCTCGAACTCAATTTCCCCTTCTTCCTTAATCTCATAATACCCTTCATAGGCAAAACCCAAAGCAAAGCCCGCTCTCCAACCATATAGGAAACATCACGACCCTTCCGGTCCGCATAACTATTTTGTCTGGACTGGGCTGCGCGGAGTCAATCCTGAATCACCTAACCTTCTCCAAGACATCCTGGACCAAGTCTGTGCCCAATAATCTAGCCTCACCTGGCTCAAACAAACCCACCAGGGATCTACACCGCCTACCATATAAAGCCTCATGCAGTGCCATCTGAATGTTGGATGGGTAACTGTTGTTGTAGGCAAACCCTGCTAGTAGTAGGAACTGATACCAAGAAACTCCAAACTCCATCACACACGCATGGAGCATATCCTCAAGAATATGAATAGTGCACTCGGACTGTCCGTCTGTATAGGGGTGAAATGCTGAGCTAAACTCCACCCGAGTACCCTACTCATGTTGTACGACCCTCCTGAACTGTGATGTGAACTAAGTATTTTTATCTAAAATGATAGAAACTAGAATACCATGCAAACGAACAATCTCGCAAATATAAATCTCCGCCAATCTCTCCGAAGAATAGGTAGTACATACAGGAATGAAGTGCATGGACTTGGTCAGTCGATCCACAATCACCCAAATGGCATCGAACTTCTTCTAAGTCCGTGGGATCCCAACTACAAAGTCCATGGTGATCAGCTCCCACTTCCACTCCGGAATCTCTATCTGCTGAAGCAACCCACCCGGTCTCTGGCGCTCATACTTTACCTGCTGACAATTGAGAAACCAAGCTAAAACCCAACTATATCCTTCCTCATCTACCTCCACCAATAGTGTTGTCTCAAATCCCGGTACATCTTCGTGGCACCCGGATGGATGGAATACCGCAAACTATGGGCCTTCTCTAAAATCAACTCCCGAAGCCCATCAACATTGGTTGCACATACCCGACCTTACATCCTTAATAATCCGTCATCACTAATTGTCACATCTCTGGCATCATCGTGCAGAACCTTGTACTTGAGGATGAGCAAATGAAGGTCATCATACTAACGCTCCCTTATATGAGCAAATAAGGAAGACCGAGAAATCATGTAAGGTAAAACCCGACTTGGCTCCGAAAGATCCACTCTCACAAACTGGCTGGCTAAAGCCTGAACATCCATCATCATGGGATTCTCCATTGTTAGTCGAAAAGACAAACTCTCCGCCCGATGACTCAAAGCATCGGCAACTACATTGGCCTTGCCCGAGTGATACAAGATAGTGATATCTAGTCCTTCCGCAGCTCTAACCACCTCCTCTAGCGCAAATTGAGGTCCTTCTGCTTGAATAAATGCTGCAAACTCTGGTGATCAGTATAGATCTCGCAAGGAACACTATATAAATAATGACACCAGATCTTCAAGGCGTGAACAATAGCAGCTAACACGAGATCATAGGCAAGATAATTCTTCTCATGCACCTTCAGTAGTCTGGACGCGTAGGCAATTAAGCTACCATCCTTCATCAATACCGCCCCAAAGCCAATCCTCGAGGCATCACAATAGACAGCATAAGACCCAGAACCTATAGACAAAAACTAGGGTTGTAGTCAAGGTTGTCTTAATCTTGTGGAAGCTCGCCTCACACTCTTCCATCTACTAGAACGGAGCAACCTTCTGGGTCAGCCTGGTCATAGGTGTTGCAATAGATGAAACCCCCTCAACAAATTAACGGTAATAACCCGCCAAGATAAGAAAATTGCAGATCTCTGTAGCTGAGGATGGTCTGGGCCAACTCTTTTCTGCTTCCACTTTTATCCCCTCACTCGACACCATGTTACCCAAGAATGTTGAGGAATCCAACCAAAACAGACATTTCGAGAACTTTACATATAACTTCTTTTCTCTCAAGGTCTGAAGCACTATCCTCAGGTGATGCTCATGATCTTCCCGACTCCAGGAGTATACCAAAATATCATCAATAAAGACAATGACGAACGAGTAACGATATGGCCGGAACACACCGTGCATCAAATGCATGAAGGCCACTGGAGCATTGGTCAGCCGAAATGACATAGCAAGGAACTCGTAATGACCATACCGAGTCTTGAAAGCAGTCTTCGAGATATCTGGCCCTGAATCTTCAACTGATGGTAACCTGAATGCAAGTCAATCTTAGAAATGCTTGTGCACCCTGTAACTGGTCAAACAGATCTTCAATACGATGCAAAGGATATCGGTTCTTCATTGTAACTTTATTCAACTAGCGATAATCAGTGCACATAGGCATAGAACCGCCTTTTATCTTCACAAACAATATAGGAGCATCCCAAAGTGATACACTAGGCCGAAGAAAACCCTTATCAAGAAATTCCTGTAACTGATCCTTAAAATCCTTCAACTCGGGAGGAATCATAAGATAAGGAGGAATAGAAATGGGTTTTGTGCCCGGTAACAAATCAATGCTAAAATCGATATCTTTGTCAGATGGCATACCCGGAATGTCAGCTGGAAACACATCAGGGAAATCTTGTACTACTGGGACTGAATCAACTATAGGGGTATCAATACTAACATATCTCATATAGGACAGATACGCATCACACCTCTTCTGAACCATTCGTTGAGCCTTAAGGAATGAAATAACTCTACTAGGAGTATGATCTAAAGTACCCCATCCACTCAACTCGCGGAACACCTGGCATAGCCACCGTCATGATTTTGGCGTGATAATCAAGAAGAGCATAATGGGACGACAACCACTCCACGCCCAAGATAACATTGAAATCTACCATGTTCAGAAATAACAAATTGGCTCTAGTATCAAAACCACTAAGAACAACCAAACACGCCTGATAATTACGGTCCACAACAAGAGAATCTCCCATGGGGTAGAGACATAAACAAGGGAACTGAAAGAATCCAGAGATACCCCAAATGCGGGGCAAAATATGAAGACACATAAGAATAAGCGGATCATGGATCAAATAAAACCGATGCATCTCTACGACAAACCAGGGCAATAGTTGTGATGACAAAATCGGAGGCGACAGCCTCGGTACGGTCAAGAAGAGCATAATATCTAGCATGGCCTCTCCCTCTATGGTGACCTCCACCTTCCCGACCTCTACATCTAGCTGGCTGAGCAGGTGGGGCAGCAACTGGTGCTGTAATAATAGCCTGAGAACTCTGTGAGGAACGCTGTGGTTAAGAAATATGTGGAGGTGAACCCCTACTAAGTTTAAACAAATTCCTCACCATATGGCGTATGTCACGACACTCAAAATAAGCTCTGGGAGGATGTGGCAGCTATGACTAGCTCGAGCCAGGTCTACTGGACTGACCACTAAGAGAACCCCGTGCAGGAGGCGTACTAGATATTGGAGGTGCATATTAAGGCTCCTGAGGTCTAGGAGGATCTGGAATACCACTAGCTGTTGGAAGAGCTGAATGAATGGGGCGACTCATATAAATCCTACCATGACGAATTGCAGCTGGAGCACGGGCACCAGAATAATGGCCAGACTCTCGAGACCTCTTGGCCTCCCTCTGCTCTCTATCACGATCATGCATACCCTCTACTACCCTAGCAATTCTCTCCACCTGCTGATAAGAAATATCCATCTACAAATCAAGAGCCATGCTGACATGATGCCGGGAATGAGCCCCTCAATAAACCAGCGAACACTCTCAAAAATTATAGCAACCAAGGCTCGTGCATGCCTAGCCAAGTCAGTAAAATGACAGCATACTCTGAAACAGTCATAATTCCTTGGCGCAAATTCTCAAACTCTGTGCGCCATGCGTCCCTGAGGCTCTGAGGGAAAAAATCTCTCAGAAACATATCTGAAAAACTAAGTCCAACTAAGGGATGTTGCCTCAGCTAGACTGTCCAACTCAAAAGTGTTCCACGACAAGTAGGTTGATCCTCAAAGCTGGAAGGCAGTAAAAGAAACCCAACTCGATCCTGATATACCCATAGTAAGGATGATATGGTAGCAATCCTCTAGAAATACATGGCAGCTTCTGATGCTAGACCACTGAATACAGAAGTCTTATACTTCTTGAACCTCTCAAGCCTCTGATGCTCCTCTCTGAAGCTGCTGCCCTGTCCTCGGGATGAACTGGGACTGCAAGCGGTACCAGTATAACCTCTAGGATCTGATCTACTTGCACTCACTGCTCAGGAGTGTGGGCGGCGAGAGTTTGTGCTCCTCCACCGGCCTAGGATGTGGCTGCAGCAAGAGGAATCAGCCCTACCTGAGATAGAGTGATGTACATGCTCATGAATTGTGCAAGAGTCTCCTGAGGAGCTGGAATAGTAGTAGTAGTAGTAGTAGTAGTAGTAGTAGTAGTAGTAGTAGCAGTAGTAGTAGTATTAGTAGTAGTAGGCGTATCAGGTGCTTGGGCTCTGGCTTGAGATGATCTCGATGCACCACGTGCGCATCCTCAGCCTTTACCCTTCTCCCGACCTATAGAGGCTCTAGCAGGGTCTCGGGTTCCTGGTCATCTCTGGTAGCATGTATCCTCACCATATGTGAGATAATGGAAGACAAAAGTTTAGAATTATGACATCAAGAATCTCACACGACAAGGAAACCAAATGAAGTGGAAATATTCCTAAAAGTTACATAGCCTCTCGTAGATAAGTACAGACGTTTCCGTACCGATCTGCGAGACTCTAACCAATCGGCTTGTGATTCATGACTCCTATAAACTTAGAGCTCTGATACCAACTTATCACCACCCAAGTTCTCCCTCCATAAAATGTCGTGACGGCACCTAGTCATTACGACTAGGTAAGCCTAATAATTTGCGAAAAAGTAAATAAAGATAAAAACTAGCAATTTACGAGAAATATAATAAATGAAGTTTAAAATGCCACTCGGTATATACCATAGTAACACTCTCAACCAACAATAACACTCCCAGAACCCGAAATATCACGAAATCATTGTTAGAATATACGCTTAACGCTAGAGGGGGGGTGAATAGCGTTATAATAAAAAACAATGTAAATTTGCGGAATTAAAAATTGCAGGAATAACGTAAGTGCAGTAATTAAAATGATAAGGAGAGAACACACTAAATTTTATCCTGGTTCACCACAACGTGTGGTTAGTCCAGTCCCCGAGAGACTCTCTCGAGTTTTACACTAACTTCGTTAAGCTTACGGGTGCCTAACAAACCGTTACACTTGCTCGTAGATATACACTCTACAAGACTTCAACCTGCTCGAGGATACCGCACCTTAAGACTTCAATCCAAGGAACTACTTTTCCTTCTTACAACAAGGGATTAGACTATCCCTTCAAGTGTGTACAAACACAAGACAAGACTCTCTTTATAGAGTAGATATGAGTAAAAACAATACGCTCAAGAACGCAACAACTTAGTCAAGAGTTTGGCTCTCAAAAAGCTATGAAATGAATATAAAATGATTGAATAAGAGTATGTAAGCTTAAGCAAGAATGTAATCAGTTTTTGTGTTTAGAAGAGTGAATTTGAGTTGTATTTATAGTGCTCAAAACACCCAAAACCGTTGCTTAATTGCCAATCACAAATTGCTGATTTTGTGCTAGGATAATCGATTATCTGATTCTACATAATCGATTATCTGCCAATCATTTAAAAATCATTCCCAGATTTTAAGCAGAATAATCGACTATCCAAATCGTATAATCGATTACCTGACAACGTTCAAAAATCAATCCCCGATTTTATGCTTAACATAATCGATTGTCTGATTGTACATAATCGATTATCTTTTAGTGTTTGAAAATACTTTGGCAACGGTCTTTAATATAATCGATTACCAGAAAAGCCATAATCGATTATTTTGCTACTTTGTAAAATCTGATGCTCACTGTCTCAACATAATCGATTAGTCTAAGGCACATAATCGATTATCTTGTAGCTTTGAAAAATCTGGTGAACACTGCCTTAACATAATCGATTATCATAAGGTACATAATCGATTATCTTGCAGCTTTGTAAAATCTGGTGTACACTGCCTTAACATAATCGATTATCATAAAGTACATAATCGATTTTGTTTGTCCAGATTTGAAAGACATGTTTAGAATTCATTTTGGTTAAAATGAAATGTTTGAAAATCATTTTGCTTTAAATTAAAGATGCATGGTTTGATAAAAATGATTTTACGAGAGAAGCCAAGTCTTGAATCAATTGTCGGATCAAGATCACAATTATAGAACGACTCATGTATAACTTTGTTGCTTTACTTAATCTTGATCTTTGTTTCTCTTGTGGTTGGACTTCGGCATATGTCAATGTTCCGTTCACGTCGGTTTTTCATTTATCAAAACCTACAAATATGAACACACGTTTAGTTTAGCGACTTGAGAACGTGTTTTAACAATTTTCCCCTTTTTGATAATGGCAAACCAATATCGGGATATGCATATTAATTAATTCATAATGACGATCCAAGACAAGTATATAGATATGCAACGAGTTCCCCCTCAAGTTATGAATTCCCCCTCAATTTATGCCAATATGTATTAGTGTGCATAGCCCATATCTTCCCCCTTTTGACATTAGCAAAAAAATAACTAACTCTTTATTGATTAAAAAATATTGCAAATACATAAAAAAAAAAAAAGACAGAATATTATGCAAAAATTTAAGGAGCAAACGGTCAGAAATGATAACTATTTTGAAATACTGACTGAGAATAATCGATTATGGAACTATGGTAATCAATTATTCTGACACAGTGTGCCCAGTGATTTTCTGACTCGGGGAATAATCGATTGTGCTTTTGAGATAATCGATTATTTCAGGAAATGTAGCAACGGACATCCGAGATGGTAATAGAAAAATCGATTACACTGTTTTAAATAATCGATTATTGTCATACAGTGACTTAACACCTGAAAATAAATGTCAACATAATCGATTAGGGATATGTGATAATCGATTTTTATATTTAACAGCTAAAATCCTGCAAAACCAAAACTGTTACATAATCGATTGTAGTGTTGTATAATCGATTGTGTCAATTTTCCAGCATAATAAACATAAAACGTAAATGGGGAATAATCGATTATTGACTTTAGAGAAATCGATTATTCTGCACCGGTGTCTGATAATTCCCCCTGTCTTTGGGGCGATACCTGCAAAAAAGAATTAGGCGCTTCCGACGCTCAAGTTAGTAATCGTTAAAACATAAAAATGCAATGCATGAATTAGATCAACGTGGAGTCAAGAATCCCTAGTTCACTACGAATTCGGAAGAAGGACTCTTTCTCTAAAGGCTTTGTAAAGATGTCGGCCAATTGATCTTTTGTTTCAACAAACTCAATTTCGACATCACCTTTGAGAACGTGATCTCTTATAAAGTGGTGCCTAATTTCTATGTGTTTCGTTCTTGAGTGAAGAACAGGGTTCTTCGTCAAGCTAATGGCGCTAGTATTATCACATCGAAGAGGGATATGATCGATACTAAGGCCATAGTCCGAGAGTTGTTGTTTCATCCAAAGGATTTGAGCGCAATAACTCCCCGCGGCTATATATTCAGCCTCGATTGTGGACAACGCAACACTAACTTGCTTCTTGCTACACCAAGAAACTAAGGTGCTACCGAGCAAATGGCAAGTGCCACTAGTGCTCTTGCGGTCCAATTTGCAACCCGCAAAATCGGAATCGGAATAGCCAACAAGTTGGCGTGAAGAACCTTTGGGATACCATAGTCCCACATTTATTGTTCCAACAAGATACTTCATAATCCGTTTCACCGCAGTTAAGTGTGACTCCTTTGGACATGATTGATATCGAGCGCATAAACACACGCTAAACATGATGTTCGGTCTACTCGCAGTAAGCTAGAGAAGGGATCTGATCATACCTCGATACTTCTTGGTGTCTACTTCCTTACCTTTCTCATCCTTGTCAAGATGGTCGGATGTGCTCATTGGAGTGGCCATTACTTTGGCGTTTCTCATTTCAAAGCGATTTAGCAACTCTTTGCAATATTCAGTTTGGCACATGAAAGTTCCCTCTTTCATTTGTTTCACTTGCAACCCCAAGAAGAAGTTTAGCTCACCCATCATTGACATTTCGAAGTCGCTAGAGTTCATAGGGAGTTTTTATGAGTATCGGTCTTATGACAGCTCAGTTTAAAACATAGCTAGCGGTACACACGGCGTCCGCCCAAAACTTTTTGGAAATCTTAGCCTCATCGAGCATGGTTCTAGCCATCTCTTCGAGACATCGATTTTACGTTCCACCACTCCATTTTCTTGTGGTGTACGTGGAGCCAAGAAGGTATGTTCAATACCGAGTTCGTCACAAAAATCGGCAAAGATATTATGATCGAACTCTCCCCCATGATCACTTCTTATGGAAGTGACGGTTGTGTTCTTTTCATTTTGAACACGTTTAAGAAAACTTTTAAAAGCATGAAATTCATCACTTTTATGAGCAAGAAATAACGTCCATGTGAATCTAGAGTAGTCATCAACAATTACAAAAGCATAAAGATATCCACCAAAACTTTCAACACGAGATGGTCCAAAGAGATCCATGTGTAGAAGTTGTAAGGGTCTAGTGGTTGAAACAACATTTTTGGATTTAAAAGAGGCTTTTGTTTGTTTCCCTTTTTGACATGAATCACAAATAGAATCTTTTTCAAATTTCATGTTTCGAAGACCAATTACTAAATCTTGTGAAACTAGTTTGTTTAAAAGATTCATATTTACATGAGCTACTCTACGATGCCATAACCACATGTCGTCTTCTTTACTCATAAGGCAATTTACAAAACTTGATGAAGAATTTTCAAGATCAACCATATAGATATTATCCATTCTAATACTACGAAGAATAATTTTGAAATCACTACGACGGATAACTAAGCATTCTTCGGAGTCAAACAATACAAGATTTCCCTTGTCACATAATTGACTTATGCTCAAGAGATTATGTTTAAGACCTTTAACAAGAAAAATATGCTTAATGGAGGAGGATTCGTCCTTACCGACCGATCCAATGCCGATAATTTTTCCTTTGTTATTGTCTCCAAAAATAACATTTCCTCCTTCCGTGGGTTTTAGTTGAAGGAACTTTGATGCATCCCCGGTCATATGTTTGGAGCATCCACTATCAAGGTACCAAAGTACACTTGATCCCTTCAAACACACCTACAAAACAAATTAATGAGATTTTGGTACCCAAGCCATTTTGGGTCCTTGTGTGTTAGGTGCAAAATATTGGTGTGATTGTCCTGCAGTGAAATGTCTATGTCTAGTGAAGCATGCGGGAGCAATATGTCCAATTTTATTGCAATAATGACAAATGACATTCGGATTGTGCATTCTTCTAGGATGATAGTAATTTGGTGGTCTAAATTTATTCACTCTATTTTTTGGAACATAGTTTTGATGTAGTTTTCGAAAATCTTGTCTAGGTGGTCTATACATGCCAACATTTCTTCTAGCATTCACTCTATTTTTAGGATATAGTTTTGATGTGGTTTTTGAAAATCTTGTCTAGGTGGTCTATACATTCCAATATTTCTCCTAGAATTTGTTCTAGGATGAGTTGCTATTCTAGGATTAAAAGTTCTAGGTTGAGTGTTGACATTTATTTTGTTTTGCCTAAGTTGAGTCTTAGGTGGTTTAGGAATTGACTCAACTTTTTCTTTTGACTCGTGTTTAATGCCTATACCGTGCTTAGTGGATTTCAAATTTACAAGCACTTCATTGAGATTTTTGTGTGAAGAATTGAATTTGTGTAAAGTTCTTCTAAGATTTTCTACTTCTTCCTTTAGAGATTTGCAAGAGGTACAATCCTTATTTGAGCTTTCGGGTTTATCGGCGCTTCTTTTGCCATAAAACTTGTTTTCCTCTTTTAATTTCTCATTTTCAAGAGTAAGTTTTTCAAAATCCTTTTCTTTTGAAGAAAATTGTTTTCTTAAATCTTTTATAGATTTAGAAGCGCTAATAAACTCTTTATACAACTCATCAAATGCATCTTGCATTTCTTCTAAAGTGAAATAGTTCTTAGAAGTAGTACATACCTCATTTTGAGTTTCTTCGTGTTCCATAAGACACAAGTTTGCGTTCTCGTTTCCTTCTCCATCACTTGATTCGTCTCCGGAGTCGCCTCCCCAAGAGATGTATGCTCTTTGTTTCTTGAATGGTTTCTTCTCCTTTTTGATATTTGGACAATTTGATTTGATATGCCCGATTTCCCCACATCCATAGCACTTCAATTGGTCTCCTTGTTGCTTACCTTTTCGTTCATACTTCTTTTGCATGAACTTGTGAAATTTCTTAATAACGAGTCCAAGCTCGACATCTTCATCACTTGACTCCTCATCGTTTTGAGGTTCAGTAGTTGATGCTTTGAGCGCAATCCTTCTTTTCCTTTGATCATCCAAAGGAGAGTTAAGAATAGTTGATTCATAAGTTTTGAGATTACCTCGCAATCCGTCGATGGTGACGTTTGTGATGCCGATTGATTCTTGGATAGCGTCGGCTTTGGAATGCCATTCCGGAGTGAGGCTTCGTAGAATTTTCCGGACAAGCTCCTTATCCGTGAATGTCTTTTTGAGGGCGTGTAGGTCATTGACGATTTTTGAAAATCGTTCGAACATGTCATCTATCTTCTCGTTTTCCTTCATGCGAAACAGTTCATATTCGTGGGTTAGGAAATCAATTTTAGCTTCCCTTACCTGGTCCGTACATTCGTAGGTGATTTCTAATTTGTCCCACATTTGCTTGGCAGTGGTGCAACATGATATATTTCGATAGTCATCGGGGTTCACTGCACAATACATCATGTTGATTGCCTTTGCATTGTTCTCTACTTTTCTGATATCATCGGCGTCGTATTCGTCTTCCGTTTTTGGAACGAGTTCTTCTCCAACCTTTTTGGTAGGTTGTAGTTCTCCATTTTTGATAATTTTCCACAATTGGAAGTTGTTTGATTGTATAAAAATCCTCATTCTCTCCTTCCAGTAAGTGTAGTTGGTGCCATCAAAAAGTGGTGGCCTTGTGAAGCATTGTCCTTCAACTAGTCCTGCATAAACACTACGAGTAGAAGCCATGGAAAGTTTCTCTCAAACTGTTAAGTCTTTCAGAGAGTATGGCTCTGATACCAATTGTTAGAATATACGCTTAACGCTAGAGGGGGGGTGAATAGCGTTATAATAAAAAACAATGTAAATTTGCGGAATTAAAAATTACAGGAATAACGTAAGTGCAGTAATTAAAATGATAAGGAGAGAACACACCGAATTTTATTGGTTCACCACAACGTGTGGTTAGTCCAGTCCCCGAGAGACTCTCTCGAGTTTTACACTAACTTCGTTAAGCTTACGGGTGCCTAACAAACCGTTACACTTGCTCGTAGATATACACTCTACAAGACTTCAACCTGCTCGAGGATACCGCACCTCAAGACTTCAATCCAAGGAACTACTTTTCCTTCTTACAACAAGGGATTAGACTATCCCTTCAAGTGTGTACAAACACAAGACAAGACTCTCTTTATAGAGTAGATATGAGTAAAAACAATGCGCTCAAGAACGCAACAACTTAGTCAAGAGTTTGGCTCTCAAAAAGCTATGAAATGAATATAAAATGATTGAATAAGAGTATGTAAGCTTAAGCAAGAATGTAATCAGTTGTTGTGCTTAGAAGAGTGAATTTGAGTTGTATTTATAGTGCTCAAAACACCCAAAACCGTTGCTTAATTGCCAATCACAAATTGCTGATTTTGTGCTAGGATAATCGATTACCTGATTCTGCATAATCGATTATCTTCCAATCATTTAAAAATCATTCCCAGATTTTAAGCAGAATAATCGATTATCCAAATCGTATAATCGATTACCTGACAACGTTCAAAAATCAATCCCCGATTTTATGCTTAACATAATCAATTGTCTGATTGTACATAATCGATTATCTTTTAGTGTTTGAAAATACTTTGGCAACGGTATTTAATATAATCGATTACCAGAAAAGCCATAATCGATTATTTTGCTACTTTGTAAAATCTGATGCTCACTGTCTCAACATAATCGATTAGTCTAAGGCACATAATCGATTATCTTGTAGCTTTGGAAAATCTGGTGAACACTGCCTTAACATAATCGATTATCATAAGGTACATAATCGATTATCTTGCAGCTTTGTAAAATCTGGTGTACACTGCCTTAACATAATCGATTATCATAAAGTACATAATCGATTTTGTTTGTCCAGATTTGAAAGACATGTTTAGAATTCAAATGGTTAAAATGAAATGTTCGAAAATCATTTTGCTTTAAATTAAAGATGCATGGTTTGATAAAAATGATTTTACGAGAGAAGCCAAATCTTGAATCAATTGTTGGATCAAGATCACAATTATAGAACGACTCATGTATAACTTTGTTGCTTTACTTAATCTTGATCTTTGTTTCTCTTGTGCTTGGACTTCGGCATATGTCAATGTTCCGTTCACGTCGGTTTGTCATTTATCAAAACCTACAAATATGAACACACGTTTAGTTTAGCGACTTGAGAACGTGTTTCAACAATCATAAGTTGTGGATACTACAAAGTGTGCTAACTCTAGAATGTCTAATCAAAGAAAAAATACAAAAGGAGATATAGCTCAAAGAGAGAATAGAGAGGGACTCCTTGGTCTGCTGACGCACCAGATATACCTCGAAGTCTTTGAAGATTGCCTCGCTTCACTAATAGTATGGTTGGGCCGAAGAACCTGGATCTTTACACAAAAAACATGTGCAGGAAAGGGCATGGTACATCACAACGGTACACAGTAAGTGACAAGCATAACCTCGGTCGAGTAATGACGAGGAAGATTAGGGCCCTACTGGTTATAGATGAAAACTAGGGTAAAATAGTATGGAATAAGACAATATAATTAAAATTCGAACAGTCTATAACGGATAAAATCATAGAAAGAATCTAACACAATGCACAGAAATAGCAACAGGGGATCTCCCAGGATATCATCCCGTAAACCCAAACGTAAATGTCCAAAGGATCTCTCGGGATATCGTCCCGTAGTCCGAATCATCAATATGCAGGGGAAACTCCCGAAATACCAAACCATAGTCCCAAAGTAAATATCCAGTACAGGGGAATCTATTGGGTGCTATCCCATAGTCCCAAACGTAAATGTGTAGGGAGATCTACCGAAATACCGATCCATAGTCCCAAAGTAGACATACACGAGGATCTCCTGAGATATCATCCCATAGTCCCAAAGTAAATACACAACAGTCTCAGAAGAATTTACAGTTCTATTCGAGAATTAAACCGGATATTCTATTCTAACATGCTGCACATAGTACAAGTAGGCATCTAAAGCAAATATGGCAATTAAATCACATAAACATGCTTCTCCTAAGCTAAGCAAATGGCTTCAAGTTCAAATATTTCACAATTACAAGAAAACATAGGTATTAACTTAATGAAAATGGGATTTTTAAACAATTAGGACGTGTACGCACTCGTCACCTCACGTACAAGACACTCATATAACAACAAAACCAAATCCAAAGGGGAGTACCCCCCCCCCCCTCACAAGGTTAGGCAAGCCACTTACCTCGAACAAGCTCAATCAACTCGAAAACACATTCTTGCCACGAGTACCCGACTCCAAATGGCCCAAATCTATTTAAATTAATTTCATAATGTAAATATAACTTCAAGTAATTTATTTAACTAATTAATTAAAAGCCAACACGTAAAATTAAGAAAATCGCCAAAATACTCCCCCCAGTCCAGCGCCTCCGAATTGGATATATTTTACAAATTCAGAACCACCGATCACTCACGAACACACTCGAACAAAATCAACAAAATTCGACGTCAAAATCTCTCTCAAACTCGGGTTTTTCAATTGGGGAACGTTTCTCCCATTTTCAAACTTTTACCCCTAAAATTCTTAATTAGAATAGGAAAATAACAATAGACTATAGTTCTAAGGTCAAAATCAAGATAGAAATTGTTACCCAATGTTTCTCCTTCAAAAACCCTCGAGAAATCGCCTTCAACCGAGATCCAAATCTTTTTTCCTAGTTATAAGTTCAAACCCTCGTTGTTTCCCTTTTACTGCCCAGTGGTTTCCGCTTCTGTGACCAGGGTATCGCATCTGCACTTACAAACTCGCAGATGCGGTCCGCTTCTGCGATCCTTGGGTGGCATCTGCGACCAACTCCACTCAAAACTTTACCCCCACCTGCGATCCTCATACCGCTACTATAGTGCCGCACCTGCAGTGTCACACATGTAGGTGCGATATAACAGGTTCAGCCAAACATCAGATTTTTCCTATGTCCAGTTCAACTTTCGTTAAGCACCCAAAACTCACCTTAGGCCCTTGAGACCTCAACCAACCATGACAACCAATCCTAAATTATCATACGAACATATTCCAACCC
This sequence comes from Nicotiana benthamiana, assembly GCA_034376525.1. Taxonomy (NCBI): domain Eukaryota; kingdom Viridiplantae; phylum Streptophyta; class Magnoliopsida; order Solanales; family Solanaceae; genus Nicotiana; species Nicotiana benthamiana. Next base: position 122,872,253 of record CM067341.1, on the reverse strand, counting down.
TTGAATCACATCAAACAACACTAAAACTACAAATAATCCTCCAATCCAAACCTAAAGAACTTGAAACTTCAAGAAACCTACAACCGATGCCGAAACCAACCAAACCAAGTCCAAATGACCCTAAATTTTTCACACAAGTCACATTCAAAACTAGAGAGCTATTCCAACTTTCGGGATTGATTTCAACCCCGATATTAAAATCTAACTATCGATCCAAAAATTTCAAAAATTCAACTTTTGACATTTCAAGTCTAAACAAGATACAGACCTACAAATCACAATCCGAACACGCCCGCCCAAAATCACTCAACAAAGCTAACAGAATTAGCAAAATTTCATTTTGAGGTTGTCTTTACACTACTCCGACTATGATGTAAATTCTATAGCTTAATTTATAGACTAAGTGTCCAAAAATACTCCGAAACTCAAAACAAATCATCCTGGTAAATCAAAGCAGCATAAATAAACATGGGTAAATTAGTTAATAGGGGATCGGGGCATTAATTCTTAAAATAACCAGTCGGGTCATTATAAAGCATTATGTATCGACCAGACCAGCTGGGTCGCCTGCTCTTACTTAGGACCAGTTCTCTCAGTTATTTCTAGAGAAGTTCCTTCCTACCACACTGAGGGAGGATTACCGCAGGCAATTCGGACGTCTCCGACAGGGCAGTATGTTAGTCGTTCAGTAGGAGACCCATTTTGTGGATCTAGTGGGGCCCATGCCCTTATCTTGCTTCCTAGTGATAGGGAGAGGGTGATGAGTTTATTGATGGACTCACCTATCAAACTACAAATGGCCAAGGAGACCAGGGGTGAGATTTCCTTTCAAACGGATACTAATGTTGCTACAAGGATCGAGAGGGTTCTTGCACAGAAGAGAGGGCGGGGGTCTAATAAGAGGCCTGACCATTCTGGTGTTAGTGATGCCTCATTTGGAGGTAGGGGTACTTTTGGTAGGGGTTATCCTCCCAAGCCATTTTAGTCGGCGCTTCAGGCATCCTACAGTGCTTCAGGAAGTCGTGGTCCTTATGTGCCTCATTCTGGGTGGCCATCTTACAGTGCATCATCAGCTCCTATCAGTGCACTTCCGATTCAGAGTTATCACCATGTTTGTACAACCCGTTTGGGTCAGTCTCAATTTTAGCAGCCACATCAACATGATAGATATTTTGAGTGTGGTGGATTTGGGCCTATCAGGAGGACATGTTCGAGATTATTGGGCGGCACGCTACAGTAGAGTTATCGTGCCATGGTTCCAGCATCAGTTGCACCACCGCCCGCTCATCCAGCTGGAGGCAGGGGCCAGGAAGCTAGAGGTGGAGGTCAGGCCATTAGAGGTAGAATTCAGTCTGCTAGAGGTAGAGGACATGTCGCTAGAGGTGGGACCAGCCAGCTAGAGGTCGTCCTAAGGATGTAGTTCAGAGCGGTGGGGCCCAACCCAATGTTATACTTCCATCCAGGCTTGAGGCTGAGTCATCTAATGTTGTTATCACAGGTATTGTTCGCGTTTTCCATAGAGATGCTTCGATTGTATTTGATTTGGGATCTACGTATTCCTATGTGTCATCCTATTTTGCTTCATATCTGGTTGTGCCTCGTGATTCATTGAGTGCTCGTGTGTATGTGTCCACACCTGTGGGAGATTCTGTGTCTATTGTTCTTGTGTGGTTACTATTGGAAGTCTTGAGACTAGCATAGATCTCATACTTCTTCATATGGTAGATTTTGATGTCATCCTGGGTATGTATTGGATGTCACCTTATCATGCTATATTGAATTGTCACGCCAAGATGATGACACTAGCCTTGTCCAGGTTTCCTTGATTAAAGCGGAGGGGGACTCATGTCCATTCTACCAACAGGGTTATCTCTTATGTGAAGACTCAGCATATGGTCGAAAAGGGGTGTCTAGCTTATTTGGCTTATGTCCGCGATTCTAGTGCAGAGGTTCCTTCATGGATTCAGTACCAGTTGTTCGTGAGTTTCCAGAGGTATTTCCTGCAGATCTACCGGGGATGCCATCCGATAGAGACATTGACTTCTACATTGATTTAGCTTGGGGCACTCAGCCTATTTCTATTCTGGCATACCGCATGGTCCCACTAGAGTTGAAAGAATTGAAGGAGAGGTTGCAAGATTTACTTGATAAGGGCTTTATTAGACCTAGTGTCTCGCCCTGGGGTGCATTTATGTTGTTTGTGAAGAAGAAAGGTGGATTAATTAGGATATGCATAGATTATCGGTAGTTGAACAAAGTCACCATCAAGAATAAGTATCCATTGCTGAGTATTGATGATTTATTTGATCAGCTTCAGGGTGCCAAGGTGTTTTTGAAGATTGGTTTCAGATCTAGCCACCGTCAGTTGAGGATTAGGGCATCTGATATCCCTAATATAGCTTTTTGGACTCGACATGGTCATTATAAGTTTCTAGTGATGTCATTTGGGCTGACAAATGCCCCAGTAACATTTATGAATTTGATGAACCGAGTTTTCAAACCCTATTTGGATTCTTTTGTGATTGTATTTATTGACGATATCTTGATCTACTCCCGCAGTCGAGAGGAGCACGAGTAGCATCTTCGGATTGTACTTCAGACTAAGAGAGATAGAACTTGTATGCCATGTTTTGTAAGTGTGAGTTTTGGTTAGACTTAGTCGTTTTCTTGGGGAATGTCGTATTGGCAAAAGGCATAAAGGTGGATCCTGAGAAAATTAAGGCAGTTTATAACTGGCCTAGAACTACTTTAGCTATAGAGATCCGGAGTTTCTTGGGTTTAGAGGGATATTATTGTTGGTCTATAGAGGGTTTTCATTAATAGTAGCCCTATTGACCAGGTTTACCCAATAGGGTGCCCTATTTAGATTTTTAGACGAGTGTAAGGCGAACTTTCAGAAGCTCAAGGCTGCTTTGACTATGGCGCTGGTGTTGGAGTTGCCTACAAGTTAAGGATCTTATACGGTGCATTGTGATACATCTCGTATGGTACTCGGTGCAGTATTGATGCAGGATGGAAGGGTAATAGCATATGTGTCACGGCAGCTGAAGGTTCATGAGAAGAATTACCCTGTACACGACCTAGAGTTGGCAGCCATCGGTCATGCGCTGAAGATCTGAAGGCATTATCTTTACGGCATGTCGTGCGAGGCTTTCACATATCATCGGAGTCTATTGTATTTGTTCAAACAAAAGGATCATAATTTGAGGCAGATGAGGCGGTTGGATATATTGAATGACTATGATATGACCATATTGTATCATCTCAGGAAGGCCAATGTAGTGGTCAATGCCTTGAGTAGAAAGGCAATGAGTATGAGCAGCCTTGCGTTCATTCCAGTCGGTAAGATACCGCTTGTATCAGATGTTCAAGCTTTGGCCAGTCAGTTCATGAGGTTGGATGTTTTAGAGCCATTCGTGTTTTATCTTGTATAGTCGCTCGGTCTTCCTTGTTTGAACGCATCAGGGAGCGGCAGTATGATAACCCTCATTAGGGATAGGTTACTGTTGGAGATGATGGAGTTCTAAGGATGCACGGTCGTATTTGTGTGCCTAATGTGGATGGGCTTCGTGAGTTGATTCTTGAGGAGGCCCACAGTTCCCGGTATTCTATTCATCCAGGTGCCGCCAAGATGTATCAGAAGTTCCGGAAGCATTATTGGTTGAGAAGGATGAAGAAGGATATAGTTGAATATGTAACTCAGTGTCTAAATTGCCAGCAAGTAAAGTATGAGTATTAGAGACCTTGTGTTTTGCTTCAGAAGTTAGAGATTCCTAACTAGAAGTGGGAGCGTACCACTACGGATTTTTGTTATTGGACTCCCACGGACTCAGAAGAAGTTCAATGCAGTATGGGTTATTGTGGACAGGCTGACCGTCATCACATTTCATTATTGTAGCAGTTACCTATTCTTTAGAGCGGTTGGCTGAGATCTACATCCGCGAGATCGTCGATCTTCACGGTGTGCCCATGTATATCATTCTTGATTGAGGTACGCAGTTTACCTTGCACTTCTGGAGGGCAATACAGCATGAGTTGGGCACATCGGTTGAGTTGAGCATAGCATTTCATCCTCAGACGGATGGACAGTCCAAGTGCATTATTTAGATATTGGAGGATATGCTCCACGATTGTGTTATAGATTTTGGGGGATCATGGGATCAGCTCTTGCCACTTGCGGAATTTTCCTACAATAACAGCTACCAGACAATAATAGTTACTAGTCGAGCATTCAGATGGCTCCCTATGAGGCATCATACGGGAGGCGATGTCGATTTCTAGTTGGATGGTTCGAGCCAGGGGAGGCTCAGTTGTTGGGCACATATTTCGTACATGATGCCTTGGATAAGGTCAATGTTATTCAGGATTGACTTTGCACAGCTCATTCTAGGCAGAAGAGTTATGCCGACCGTAAGGTTCGTGATGTAGCATTCATTGTCGGAGAGAGGGTACTACTTCGGGTTTCACCCATGAAGGGTGTGATGAGGTTCAACAAGAAGGGGAAAGTTGGTCCTTATGTATATCAGACCTTTTGAGATTCTTTAGAGAGTGGGTAAGGAGGCCTACAGGCTCGCATTGCCACCTAGTTTATCAGCAGTCCATCCGGTGTTTCATATGTCCATGCTTCAGAAGTATCACGGTGATTCGTGCCAAGTGTTAGATTTCAGCTCGGTCCAGTTGGACAAGGATTTGACTTATGAGGAGGAGCTAATGGCTATTCTAACCCAGCATGTTCGACAGTTGAGGTCTAAGAATTATCCTTCAGTTCGAGTGCAGTGGAGAGGTCAGCCCGTCAAGGCAGCCTCTTGGAAGTCCAAGTCGGACATGCAGAGTAGATATCCACACCTTTACCATTCCAGGTACTTTTCTATATCCATTCGTGGACGAACGCTTATATTAAAGGTGGAGAATGTGACGACCCAATAGGTCATCTAGGGTTTTAAACCCTAATTCTATGTTTTGAAACCTTAAATACCTCATTTAGCCTTCCTCGATTTGCATGCACGGTCCATATCTCTTTCCGAAAGGCTTTTATGTTAAAAAATTATAAAATATGAAATGTCTTAAAGTCCATTTGAGTTAACTTTGGTCAACGTTTTGAGCAAATGAACTCGGATCTATATTTTGACGGTCTCGGTGGGTCGTATCATAATTTAGGATCTGAAAATATACCTGAAATCGAATTCGGAGGTCCCTAACTCGAGTTATCACTTTTTGTAAAAAAAATGGAAGTTTAAAGGTTGAATGCATTTAAAGAATTTACCAACGTTTGACTTTGTTGATACCTGGTTCATATCTTGGCTCAAGAACTCGGTATAAGTCCATTACTATATTTATGACTTGTCTGCCAAGTTTGGTGTGAAACACAATTAATTTGACGTGATTCGGACGTCTAGTTTTTAAAATAGAATTTCTAAAGTTTTCTTGAAAATTTTATACGGTTGGTGTCTGGTTTGTAGTTCTAGGCGTTACTTTGGTGTTTTGATCACGTGATCGAGATCGTACGTGGTTTTTAGACTTATATGCATACTTAGTTTGAAACATGAGAGATTTGGTGAGTTTCGGATAGCCTACGAACCTTAGTTATTTGAAAAATGTGTTTTTTCTTAACTAATATGGTTTCGGTGTCTTATTCTTCTAAATTGCGAAGGTACTCCCGCAATCGCAAAGGGTAACCTGGGCTGGAAGAGGATTTGTTCTACGCAAACACGAGGCCATGGTCGCAAACGCAGAGCATTGGGGGGAGTCTGCTCTTCGCAAACACGAAGAGTTAGTTAGGTTGGGCGGGGATCAGTGGGTTGTTTTACGCAAACACAAGCCAATGCTCGCGAACGTGATGGTTAGGGGAGAATAGACCATCGCGACGAGCAGATCCTTCGCGAACGAATAGGCTAATCGATTTTTTGCTTCGCGATCGCAAGAATTCCTAACACCCAGTGATTTAAATGTTAAAAAACGAGATTTCTCCCATTTTTCATAACCCTTCCATTAGAGCTCGGCCTAGGGGTGATTTTGAAGAGGAAACTCAACAATTTTGTTTTTAATGTAACTGTTAACTTCATTGATATCAAAAAATATACAAAGTGAGTTCTATAGTAGTAGCATGGACTAGCTACTACTTATTTACAAATTCCACTAAACTATTCACTTCTATTCAAGCTATCTATGTATGAAAATGCAGGCTATAGCGAAGGGTAGTAGTTTAGTTGCCGTAAACCATCCTTCCATCTTTTACATTTTCTGCCTCGTATATGCAATAACAGTGCAACCTCCCTACAGAACTGGTCTTCTATAAGTGCCTTGCCATCAAAACGAATGCAGTTTCTGTCCCTCCATATCAGTGCTACAGCAGTCACAAAGGCAGAAGCAGTGATTTCTTTGTGCCATTGTTTGCTTCTAGCTATGCTACAGATCCATTGAAGCTCATCTTCCCACCTTCCAACTGTTCTTTTGTATCCCAACCAGCAGCATATTCTATTCCATAATCGACTGGTGACTTGGCAATCAAAGTACAAGTGCTCAAAGTTCTCAGCATGCTGCTGACAGAATATACAATCAGTAGGCACCTGAATCCCATACTTCTGATATCTGTCAATAGTAGGCAGCCTGTGATGAGCATCTAGCCACACTGTGAATTTGTGTCTAGATTGCACGTTTGTAGTCAGCATCACATTCTTCCATTCTACCTTATTATATCTAGGCAGCATTGCAAAATAAAGCTTTTGGATCTGAAACTTGTCTAGTTTGCACATTGATTGTAATCTGTTAAGGATATCCCCTTGAAGCTGCTGATTTTCCATAACAGCAATCCTGCAATCCAGAATCTTTCTAACAATCCAAGAAGCAGACTTGGGCAGAGACATAGAGCCAATGTCATATTGTTTTATATAGTAGCAGTGAAACCACTTGATCCAGAGACACTCTTTTTTCCTAGCCAGGTCCCAAAGCAGCCTTGTAACAGCTGCCTTATTCCATACAGCCATATCAATGATATTCAATCCCCCAGCAGAAATTGGTTTACAAACTTTCTCCCATGCAACCAAAGCCCTCTTGGATACAGTAGCATTACCTGTCCACAGGAAAGACCTACATATTGCTTCAATTGTCTTCAAAACCTTCTTTGGCAATATGAAAACTTGTGCCCAATAGGTCTGAATGCCAAAGATAACAGCCTTAATCAATTGACACCTTCCTGCATAAGACAGCATTTTAGCAGACCAGCAATTGACTTTGGCAGTGATCTTCTCAATCAGTGGTAAGTAATGATGAATAGCAAGTTTTTTAGAGTTGAGAGGAATACCTAAATACTTGAAAGGAAGCTGTCCTTCAATGAATCCCAGCTTTTCCATTATTTCTTCACTGGCAGACTGTTGTATTCCAGCCAAGTACACAGAACTTTTGCTAATGTTGGCTTGCAAACCAGAAGATTTAGAGAACTCAAGGAAAGCCTCTTGAAGAAGCTGGATAGAAATAACATCAGCTCGACAGAACATAAGAAGGTCATCAGCAAAGCAAACATGTACACAGTTTAGCTTCCTGCATTTGGGATGAAAGTTGAAATCTCCATTTTTGTGCAACTATCCTAGTATTCTTTTCAGATACTCCATAGCAAGAACAAACAAATAAGGAGACATGTGATCACCTTGCCTAATACCTCTCCTAGTAGTGAATGGCTTAGTTAGGCCACCATTCAGCACTAGGGAATAAGAAACAGAAGTAACACAGGCCATTATCCAGTTTAGAAATTTAGCAGGAAATCCAACGTCAATAAGGACCTGTTTAAGAAAGCCCCATTCAAGAGTGTCATATGCCTTCCTTAGATCCACCTTGAGTACACATCTGGGAGATACTCCTTTTCTTGAATACCCCTTGAAAATTTCATGACTAAGCAGTATATTATCAATAATGCTTCTACCTTCAATAAATGCTGACTGAGCTTGTCCAACGAGACCACCGATTACATCTTTCATCCTCCTTGTAATGACTTTGGAAATGATTTTGTAAACAGTGGTACAACAAGCAATAGGCCTATAGTCTTTGACAGTTGAAGAAGTTCTAACCTTAGGCACAAGTGCAATAGCTGTAGTGTTGATCATATGGGGCAGAATGCCAGTAGAGAAGAAGTCCTTAGTAGCAGCAAAAATATCTTCCTTTACTATCTCCCAGTTGCCAGTAAAGAACTCCACAGGAAATCCATCCACACCTGCTGCTTTGTCCCTAGGCATCTCCTTTATGGCTTCTGTAATTTCTTCTAGTGTGACCTCTTGAATTAACATTTGTTGCTGTGATAAAGTTAGGCATTGTCCTTCCCTCATAACAGCAGTGTTAATACATGGAAGTTCATCAGCACATTCTCCCATCAATGATTTGAACACCTCAATAAACTCCTGTTTCACAGCTCATGGTTCTGTTAGTTTTATACCTGATTCAATATATATAGAAGTAATGTTATTCTGGCTAGTTCTGATCTTCCATTGAGCATGAAAGTACTTAGTATTAGCATCTCCACATTCAATCCAGCAAGCCTTGGATTTCTGCCTCATAGCTTGCTCCTCCACCTTGCTCCATTTTTCAATTTCATGCAATGCTGCCTTCTCATCTGTGAACAAGTTCTGTGAAAGTGGATTAAGCTTCAACTAACTTTGCACTATGTCCAGTGTCTCCCTAGCATGAATAAGCTTATGTTTATAGGAAGCCATCTGAGTATTTATCCCTTTTAAATGCTGCTTCAAGTTCTTCAATTTGGTCCAGACCATCTGCATAGGTGTTCCTTCACAATTTTGAGCCCAAGTTTGCTGCAGAATGGTTTTGAACTGAGGATTCTCCATAATTGCAGCATAGAATCTAAAAGGTTTGGGATGTAGAAGTTTTTGGCTGCCAAATTTAATGAGAATAGGGGAATGATCAGAAACTGAAGGGTTCATGAAATCAGCTTCAAGGTGTCCATACTGTTGAATCCACTGAAAATTACCCAATGGCCAGTCAATTTTACTATAAACTCTAGTATCATTGACCTGCTTGTTTGTCCAAGTATAATGCCACCCTTTGGCTCGAAGGGGAGTGAGCTGAAGATCAGTAATAACATCATTGAACCCTCTGGTTTCAGCATCAGTGACAGGAGAACCTATTCTGTCTTCAGAACATAATAAAGTATTGAAGTCCCCACTCAGTACCCAAGCCTCCTGATTGGGAATATTGGTTGCCCTTAAATCATTCCACAGTTGTTCCCTATTGTTTGCAGTATTATGAGCATAAATGACACTCATATTGATTCTGATCTTACTTTGAGGATCTTCTAACAGACACTGGATAAATTGATCAGTCACACAAGAGATAAGGATTTGAATGTGAGGCTTCCAAAGATGCCATATTCTTCCATTTACAGCTTTAGCATAGTTGTATTGGACCTTCCATACCTTAGCAACCTTATCTAATATCCTCTTAGCTTTATGTTCTTTCACTCTAGTTTCAAGAACTCCTATGACATCTACTTTATTTTCAGACAGAAAGCTTTTCAATTCTTTCTGTTTATGGGCTTGATTCAGCCCTCTTATGTTCCAAGTAACAATAATCATGAGGTAATAGAAGCATTACTCCAAGAAGGTCCTGGATCCACCTGTTGACCTCTTCTACCAGCATCCAGAATAACTAAAGTAGACTTCCCCTTATTGGCTTTATCAATCATAACCTCACTGATCCCAGAAGGTACCCCCTGTAGCTGTTGTGTTTCTACCAGAGCCAACTAGTTCATGCTGTTCCACAGTACTATTCACCAGCTGCATATCATCAGTATGTTGCTGATTCCCAATAGTACTAGTCTCCAGTTGCACTGCCTCACTTATATGTTCTGGTTGAGCTGGGATAGGTACCATTGCATCTGCAACAGTCTTAGGTACCCACTCCTGTTAGTAACTTTGACATGCCTTGGCATTCTAGCTCTCTGTCTTCTGCCCTTCTCCTGCTCACCATTAACCAGTTCTACATCATTGCCTACATTATACCAGCATTCAATAGCATCATGGCCAAATTTCAAGCAATGATTGCAAAAGCTAGGTTTCCAATCATATTCAATCTGTTGCACTTTCATACCAAAAGGAGTTTCAATTTCAATCTGATCAAGTAGGGGATAAGCAGCATCAACTTCTACTAAGACTCTCGCAAAAACAGATCTTCTCATAATGTGCTGTGAATTTATCCGTGTACAGTGGTCTGCCCACTGCACTAGCCAATTTGCTCAGAACATCAACAGACCAGTAACCCACCGGAAGGCCAGGGAATCTAATCCATACAGGTACAGTGCTGAACACATCAGAAAAATCAACCTCCCATGGTTTCAACACCATAGGCTTATTTCTGTACGAGTATCGCCCAGATTGCATAACTAACTCTTTATCCTCTTTACTATTCAAACGAAATATGCAGTATCCTTCAGCATGCAACAGTATCTGAGGTTTGGACACAAAATTCCAAACATGCATCACGGAATTGTCCATCATTTTAGCATTTGGATTATCTCCAATTACATATCCGATTAATGCATTTGCCCAGTAATCTATCTGAGATTGTAGATCCTCTACACTGATTTTAACTACCTTCTGGCCATCTCTTTCAATCGGAGGTACAAATGAGAGTGCCTTACCCATTTGTGCATCGCGATTTCCTCAAACAACTTCAACAGCAGTTGGAAGCGATTTTGCAGAGTCACTTACTTCAGAGAATTTGAGTCGTCTCGCAGTCGAGTTAATCAGAACTTCAATTTTGTCCATCGGAATGGTATTTACAGTTGCTTCAACCTCTGCATGCAAGTTCTCTGGCGATTGGTCTGTGGAAGGAAATTCCCAAATGTCAGAGGTTCCAGTGCCGTAGCGACACCGTGAGCAGGAGTAACGAGTTGCACAGGGGCTATCAGAGCAGCCGGAGCAGCACTGTGACGGCGGCAAGCCATTTCCGGCACAATTGCGATCTTGTTCATAGATTTGTATGTTTAACTCATTTTCTTCCATTTCTAACATCACCCCATTAATTTCTAGACTTAATCTTTGTTATTCTATGGTAGAAAACTATGGATTTATAAAGAATTGGGACTTTTTGCAAATTAGGTATTTAGTCCTCCATGCCGGAGGAGTGGAGGTGGAGTACAGTGGTGCCCATGTAATAGACAAAGGGGACATCCAGTGCTGCAGCAACAATAGGGGTATCAAATTAATAAGTCACACCATGAAGGTTTGGGAGCGGGTGATCGAGGCGAGGGTGAGGGAGATGACATCTATATCTGTGAACCAGTTTGGTTGCATGTCGGGTCGCTCCACTACAGAAACTGTCCACCTTGTCAGGAGGCTGGTGGAGCAGTTCAGAGATAAAAAGAAAGACCTGCACATGGTGCTTATCGACTTGGAGAAGGCGTATGACAAGGTCCCAATGGAGGTGCTATGGAGGTTCTTGGAGGCGAAGAGCGTGCCGGTAGCCTACATCAGAGTAATCAAGGACATGTACGATGGAGCTAAGACTAGGGTTAGGGCGGTGGGTGGCGACTCAGACCATTTTCCAGTGGTTATGGGGCTCCATCAAGGATCGGCGCTTAGCCCTCCCTTGTTTGCCTTGGTGATGGATGCTCTGACCCGACATATTCAAGGGGATGTGCCTTGGTGTATGCTATTTGTTGATGACATAGTCTTAATAGACGAGGCGAGGGTCAATGTTATTGAGAGGTTAGAGGTATGGAGACATACTCTCGAGTCTAAGGGTTTCAAAATAATCAGATCTAAGACAGAATACCTGGAGTGCAAGTTTAGCGCCGAGCCGAGCGAAGTAGGCAGGGACGTGATGATTAGATCTCAAGCCATCTCCAAGAGGGACAGTGTCAGATATCTTGGGTCGGTGATTCAGGGGAGTGGAGAGATTGACGGGGACGTCACTCATCGCATAGGAGTGGGGTGGTCAAAGTGGAGGCTTGCATCAGGAGTCCTATGTGACAAGAAAGTTCAACAGAAACTCAAGGGGAAATTTTATAGAGCTGTGGTTAGACCTGACATGTTTTATTGGGCGGAGTGCTAGCCAGTGAAGAACTCTCATGTTCAGAGAATGAAGGTTGCGGAGATGAGGATGCTCAGGTGGATGTGCGGGCTCACCAAGTTAAATAAGATTAAGAATGAAGTTATTCGAGAGAAGGTGGGGGTGGCCCCGGTGGATGAGAAGATGCGAGAAGCGAGGCTGAGGTGGTTCGGGCATGTGCGGAGGAGAATGTCCTGATGCCCCAGTGAGGAGTTGTGAGCGGCTGGCGATGGTCGGCGTTCGGCGAGGCAGAGGGAGGCCTAAGAGGTATTGGGGAGAGATGATTAGGAATGACATGGCTAGTATGTTGGTTTCCGAGGACATGGCTCTTGATAGAAAAGTCTGGAGGTCTAGTATCAGGGTCGTAGGAAAGGGGCCCTTAGAGTTTTTCGTACTCCTCACCCGGGGTTGGGTGATGCTTGGTTGGGATATCCATAAATGATTTGGTTATTGGATTGTGTCTCCCTTATTGTAGTTATTTATGGTAGTTACTATCTGATATTATTGCATGCTATTTTATTTATGGTTCTTATGTTTAGATAATTATTTACGATATTTATGCTGGTGATACTAATGTTCTTTTGTCTTTGTTTTTGTTTTTTGTTTCCTTCATTGAGCCGAGGGTTGATTGGAAACAACCTCTCTGCCCTTTCGGTTAGGGGTAAGGCTCGTCTACATATTACCCTCCCCAGACCCCACTGTGTGGGACTATACTGGGTAGTTGTTGTTGTTGTTGTTGTAGGTATTTAATCCTCAACTTGAGGTTGAATTCTGAAACTAGTTACATAACGGGGCTCGAGAATGAATGGATAAATGGATTTTGGTCCGAATCTAGGGTTTTGATCAAGCGGACCCGAGGTTAATTTTTAAGTTTTTGAAGATAAGTGTGGAAGTCCTAAATTTATGCATTGTAATTGATTCCTTTAGTAATATCTGATATTACTGAGTCAATTATTGATAAATACAAGTAGTTTTGAGGTGGATTCTAAGGGAAAAGCCCCGATAGAGCTCTGAGTTGACTGTGTTAGAATATATATGCTCAACACTAGAGGGGGGGTAAATGGTGTTTAATAAAAAATCGCAGGAATAAAAATCAAAGTAAATGGGGAAATAAAGAGTAAGGAGGAAGCACACCAAATTTATACTGGTTCGCCACAACGTGTGGTTACGTTCAGTCTCTCGAGAGACTCTCGAGTTTCAAATAACTCCGTTAAGCTTACAGGTGCGCAACAAACCAATACAACCTGAGAACTTGAGTCACACAAGCCTCAAAAACGTTTGCTCGAAGATACCGCACTCCAAGACTTCAATCGAAGGAATGAAACATTCCTTCTTACAACAACAAGGGATTAAAACTTCCCTTCAAGTGTATGCAAACACTTAGCACTCAAAAACAAGACTCTCTTACAGAGTAGATATGAGTAAACTTAATACGCTCAAGAACACAACAACTTCTTCAAGATTCTGGCTCTCAAAAGCTATGAAACATGAATGAATTTTATGCAATGTAAGTATATCAGCTTGTTGAAGAAATAATAATCAGTTGTTATGAGAAATGAGAGGTTTTGAGGTGTATTTATAGCCCTCAAAGGTTAAGTGGCCGTTGCTCAATAGTTAAACAATAATTCTGGCATAATCGATTATTCGTTGGATGGCAACGGTAACTAGAATAATCGATTATTCTCAAAGGATAATCGATTATTTTTAGGATAATCGATTATTTCTCAGAGAATAATCGATTATTCAACATCTCTGTAATTTCCAGTTCTAGCTGGAAAATAAGGATAATCGATTATCTTATAGTGATAATCGATTATCTTGCCATTTTGTGATTTTCAGTTTTAGCTGGAAACACATGATAATCGACTATCTTAAAAGGATAATCGATTATCGGCAGTATAATCAATTATAAAAATGATTTCCAAGTGTTTAGTTGATGACCATAAATCAAGTGTGATTTTTATGAAAAAAATGATTTGGAATATGTTTAAATTATGTCCAGAAGTGGAAACCAATGTCAAAAACCATTTTGGCCAAAATGAAAACGTTAAGAATCATTTTGTTTTAAGTATCACAAAAAATATTTATGATATGCATGATTTGATAAAATTATTTTAGAGAGAAGCCAAGACTTGAATCTATTGTCAGATCAAGATCACAATGCAAAACAACTCATTTATATCTTCAGTACATCTCTTGATCTTGTTCTTATCTCTTCTGTACTTGGACTCTACTTTGGTCCGTTGGCCATTCTTGCCTTGCTTTTTCAATGATATGACTTGGCAATTTGTTAACTTTGCTTTCATGTTCGATTTGTCATTCATCAAAACCTACAAGAACGAACACGACTTTTAACGATAATGAAAGTGTGTTTCAATAATAACTTACGACGATTTGGCATTTGTCAACTTTGCATCCACGTCGATTTGTCATTTATCAAAACCTACAAAAATGAACACAACTTTAGTTTAATCTCTTTGAGAGTGTGTTCCAACAATTTCCCTTTTTTTGATAATGGCAAACCGAGATGGGGATATGCATAGGTGATTTTGAAAGAGCGATAATGGCAAACCAAGATGTATAGGTGATTGTGCCAAATACATAATGAGTTATAATGAGTTCCCCCTCAATTTATGCCAAATATGTTAATGTTTGTGCATATCCCTTTTTTTAAAGTATGTTATAGCCCATTTTTCTTAAAAAAATGTTAATTCTGCATAGCCCCTTTTCTTCCCCCTTTTGACATTAGCAAAAAGAAGATCATATTGATTAAGGGAAAGAACATAAAATACATAATGGAAGCATAAAAGAAAAAAAAATAGACTAAAAATTATTCAAAATTAGGAACTGTCATCATCTTCGACATCATCATCATTCTCGGTTTCCGGCACTTCACATGACTCTCCCGGAAAGTCGTCGGTGGCATGAGCATAGGGGTAGTGAACGTGATCAAAGTACCCATGAAGCTCACGACCCAATTTCTGCACATTCCTTTCCGTGAGGGCGACATTCCTGTCAATCCGAGTGATAGAGGTAGATAAGGCTGCAATTTGCTCCGAAATTGATTGGAGGGTGGCAGCCGAAGGGGCACGGGAGCTACGTCTTTGTGGAGGAGGCGCAGCCGGTTGATCACCGCTAGCATGGAAGAAAGTCTCTTGGATTTCCCAATGCTTAGTACAGTTTTTCATTGGCCCGACGTCCGTGTGGATTTCTAAGATCTTGAAGAGAAACATCACGGTAAGGGCATAGGGGAGCGGCTTATCATCCCCGATTGCATCATGCATCTGGGTCATCACAAGTTTGCACCAATTGATGCGCGCGTTGTTAATGATGGCATGCATGAGTTTAGCATCCTCGTGTGAGAGGGTGGTGTGGTTGAATTTTCGAGGCTTGAGAATTCGTGTGATGATATAGAAAATAAGGCGGTACTCTCGGACCATACGAGTGATAGTTGGACGATGATGCTCCGCAGTTGGAGTGAATGCCCCAATTCCAATTTGTTGAAAAAGGATTTGCTCATCGAAAAGCACTCCTTCTTCCCCGGCATAGTGCACGATATCATCACCGGTTCGAGGCAACTTTGTGAGGATGCTTATGTTTTCCTCACTTAAAGAAATGTGAGCTCCACTGACATAAGAGAGGAGTTCACCATCGTCATCCTTCTATAAATTAGAATAGAAGGCGCGGATAAGATGCGGGCGAATATAGGAGGTTTATAGGTAAATAAATTCAAGAAGTTGGTTTTGAATCAATATATTTCTCGTTGATAAAGCAACAGAATTGCCGAAGTAACGAGCAGTTGAGAATCGGGGAGGAAGAATTTCACGATTCTCAAACTTTTCTAAATACTGAGCGAGGTCGGTCTCATTTTCGAAACATAAAAATGATCCGTCCTTGTAGTTATGGATAGACGGAGGAGGAGGAACGGAAGATGAGGCAACGTTCTTTCCGGAGCGTGCTCTTTTTGAGCTTTTACCAACCATTTTATGAAGAGCAACAGAAAATTTGCAACAATTTATCAGTTTTTGAAGTGAATTTTGAGAGGAAATTGCTTGTGATGTGAGGATTGTGAAAGGATTTCACCTATTTATAAGGAAGAGGTCTTGAAGACCCTTGAGCAATTAAAAGAGCTGAATTTTTGGCTTTCAAACGGTAAAAAAAACGGTCACAAAATTTAAATTTTACCGTTGATAATCGATTATCTTTAAGGGATAATCGATTATCTGCCTTCAGTTGAAATTCCAGAGGCCTCAGGCAATCGATTATCTGATCTGAATAATCGATTATCCTGTTTTTGTGCCTAAATTCTGAAAAGACAGAAACATTGGATAATCGATTTTGTTAGTGTCAATAATTGATTATGTGCTACTAAAATTATAGAAAATTTCCAATGTGACTTAAAAAGGTTCGAATTTGTTCCCCCTGACTTAGAGGCCATTTTGATACCTGCAAAAAAAAGTTAGACGTCTCCGACGCTCAAGTTAATAATGGTTTAGGTGAAATATTTCACAAATGCACATATTATATCATCGTGGAATCAAGTATTCCGAGTTCGCTACGAATGCGGAAAAATGACTCTTTCTCTAAAGGTTTGGTGAAAATGTCGGCTAATTGATATTTTCTTTCCACAAACTCAATCTCGACATCACCTTTGAGAACATGATCTCTAATGAAATGATGCCTAATTTCAATGTGTTTCTTCCTTGAATGAAGAACGGGGTTCTTCGTCAAGCTTATGGCGCTAGTATTATCACACCGAAGAGGGATATGATTAATACTAAGGCCATAATCCAAGAGTTGTTGCTTCATCCAAAGGATTTGAGCACAACAACTCCCCGCGGACACATATTCGGCCTCGGTGGTGGATAACGCAACACTTACTTGCTTCTTACTAAACCATGATACTAAGGAACTACCAAGTAAGTGGCATGTTCCACTCGTGCTTTTGCGGTCCAATTTGCAGCCCGCAAAATCAGAGTCGGAATAGCCGATGAGTTGGCATGATGAACCTTTGGGATACCAAAGTCCTACATTCATAGTGCCAACAAGGTATTTCATTATCCGTTTTACCGCAGTTAAGTGTGATTCCTTCGGACAAGATTGATACCGAGCGCATAAACAAACGCTAAACAAAATGTCCGGCCTACTTGCGGTAAGATAAAGAAGGGATCCGATCATACCTCGATACTTCTTTACTTCTACTTCCTTACCTTTTTCGTCTTTGTCAAGGTGATCGGATGTGCTCATGGGAGTAGCCATTGCTTTGGCGTTGTTCATCTCAAATCGTTTGAGCAACTCCTTGCAATACTTAGATTGACAAATGAAAGTCCCTTCTTTCATTTGTTTCACTTGCATCCCAAAAAGAAATTGAGCTCACCCATCATTGATATCTCGAATTCACTAGTCATCATTTTCGAAAATTCCTTGCACAAAAACTCGTTAGTAGCACCGAAAATAATGTCATCTACGTAAACTTGAACCAAGAGGATGTCTTTGTTTTTACTTTTAATAAAAAGCGTTGTATCAACTTTCCCCCTTTTGAACTCATTGTCCAAAATAAATTTACTCAAACGTTCGTACCAAGATCGGGGAGCTTGTTTAAGACCGTAGAGTGCTTTCTTGAGTTTGAAGACATGATCGGGGGATTCAAAGTCTTCGAACCCCAAGGGTTTCTCAACATACACTTCCTCTAGAATAAATCCATTGAGGAAGGCACTCTTGACATCCATTTGGTATAGTTTAAAATCCATAGATGAAGCAAAAGCAAGTAATAAACGAATAGCTTCTAAACGTGCTACACGTGCATAAGTTTCTTCAAAATCAATGCCTTCTTCTTGTTTGTAGCCTTTAGCTACGAGCCTAGCTTTGTTTCTAGTTATTATACCGCATTCATCAAGTTTGTTATGGAACACCCATTTCGTACCAATTACGGTATGATCATTTGGTCTTGGCACCAATTCCCAAACGTCATTACGTTTGAATTGGTTAAGCTCCTCTTGCATTGCCAAGGTCCAATGCTCATCCTCAATTGCTTCGGAAATGGTTGTAGGTTCAATTTGTGATACAAAATCCATGTGACCTACGGTGTCCTTAGTTTCGAGTATATACCCCTTTGTCGATGTCGCCAATTACCTTATCGAGAGGATGATTTCTAGACGTCCTCCAAGCTTTCAGCATCATCGTCTCTTCCTCTTGTGGTTGTTTCTCTTCCAAGGGTTGTTCCATGACTTCGTCTTGGACTTCCTTTGGGCTCTCCTTTTCCTCATCGTCTTGAAGATTAATCTTCTCCAATGAATCTGCAAGATCATCACAAATATCCTTCTCGCCAAGGAGTATCATTTTCGAAAAATACAACATGAGGGGACTCCTCAATAGTTAAGGTACGTTAATTAAAGACTCTATAGGCCTAACTACGCAATGAATAACCGAGAAAGATGCCTTCATCGGATTTTGCATCAAATTTCCCCAAGTTGTCCTTTCCGTTATTATGAACAAAACATTTACAACAAAAAACTCGAAGATAGGAGAGGTTTGGCTTTCTTCCCTTGTAAAGTTCATATGGCGTTTTTATGAGTATTGGTCTTATGACGGCTCGGTTCAGCACGTAGCTTGCGGTACTCACGGCATCCGCCCAAAATACTTAGGAATTTTTGCCTCATCGAGCATGGTTCTAGCCATCTCCTCGAGACATCGATTTTTACGTTCCACCACTCCATTTTGTTGTGGTGTACGTGGAGCAGAGAAGTTATGCTCAATGCCGAGTTCGTCACAAAAATCCGCAAAGAGATTTCGTTCGAACTCTCCACCATGATCACTTCTTATGGATGTGATTGTTGTGCTCTTTTCATTTTGAACGCGATTAAGGAAACTTTTGAAAATTTGAAACGCCTCACTTTTGTGAGTTAGAAATAATGTCCATGTGTACCTAGAGTAGTCATCAACAATGACAAAGGCAAAGTAGTTCCCACCAAGACTTTTTGTTCTTGATGGTCCAAAGAGATCCATGTGCAAAAGTTGTAGAGGCCTTGTTGTCGAGACAACATTTTTCGATTTAAAAGAGGCCTTTACTTGCTTCCCTCTTCGACATGAATCACAAATGGTGTCCTTCTCAAACTTGATTTTTGGGAGACCAACTACTAAGTCTTGTGAAACTAATTTATTTAAAAGGTTCATGTTAACATGAGCTACTCTTCGATGCCATAGCCACATATCATTCTCTTTACTCATGAGACATTTAGCAAAGTTTGATGAATTTTCAAGGTTAACCATATAGATATTATCAATTCTATCACCATGTAGGATAACCTTATTATCACTAAGACGTATAACTGTGCATGATTTTGAATCGAAAAACACACGATTTCCCTTGTCACATAATTGACTTATGCTCAAGAGATTGTGTTTATGACCCTTAACTAATAAAACATTTTCAATAGAGGAGGTTTCGTCCTTACCAACCGAACCAATGCCAATTATTTTTCCTTTGCTGTTGTCTCCAAAGACTACGCTTCGTCCTTTTGCGGGTCTTATTTGTAAAAACTTTGATGCGTCTCTGGTCATGTGCTTGGAGCATCCGCTATCAAGGTACTAAAGTACACTTGATGCCTTCAAGCATACCTACATATCAAATTAATGAGATTTTGGTATCCAAGCCATTTTGGGTCCTTGGGTGTTAGGTGCAAAGTGGGAGTGTGTTAGATGTCTATGTCTAGTGAAGCAGACCGGAGCTATATGTCCTATCTTATTACAATAATGACAGATGACATTTGGATTACGCATTCTCATAGGATGATAATAGCTTCTAGGTGGTCTAAATTCATTTACTCTATTTTGGGAAATGTAGTTTCCATGCACTTTTTGAAAACCATTTCTAGATGTTCTAAAGTGCTCAGTATTTCTCCTAGTGTTTATTCTAGGATGTCTATTGTTCCTAGAATTATTATTTCTAGGTTGTTTATTAACATTGATTTTGTCTTTCCTAGGTTGAGTCTTGGGTTGCTTAGGATTTTCTTCAACTTTTTCATTCATATTAATGTTATTTTCGAAACCTATACCATGTTTAGTGGATTTCAAATTGTCAAGAACTTTATTGAGGTTTTTGTGAGAGGAATTGAATTTGTTCAAAGTACCCTTAAGATTTTATACTTGATCTTTGAGGGATTTACAAGACGTGCAACCTTTGTTTGAGCCTTCGGGTTTGTCGGCGCTTCTTTTGCCAAAAAATTTATTTTCTTCTTTTAATTTTATATTATCTATGCTCAATTTTTCCAAATCCTTTTCCTTTAGAGAAAGTTTTTTCTTCAAATCCTTAATAGTCTTAGAAGCGCTAATAAATTCGCCGTATAATTCATCAAAAGCATCTTGCATATCTTCATAAGTATAAGAATTTTTAGAAGAAGTTTCGCATACCTCTTCTTGTGTTTCCTCATGTGCCATGAGACATAAGTTGGCAGTCTCATCTTCTTCTCCGTCACTTGATTCATCCCCGGAGTCGCCTCCCCAAGAGATGTAGGCTCTTTGTTTCTTGACGAACTTCTTTTCCGTCTTGGTGTTTGGACATTTGGGTTTGATATGCCCAACTTCTCCACATCCATAGCATTTTAGTTGTCCTCCTTGCCTCTTTCCCTTCCATTCATACTCTTTATGCATAAACTTGTGGAACTTTTTAATAACGAGTCCAAACTCGTTATCCTCATCGCTTGAATCCTCAATGACTCGAGGTTGTGATGTGGAGGCTTTGAGTGCAATCCTTCTTTTCCTTTGATCTTCCAAAGGAGGGTTAAGAATAGTAGATTCGTATGTCTTAAGATTACCTCGAAGCCCGTCTATAGTGACGTTGGTGATGCCGATTGATTCTTGAATAGCATCGGCTTTGGAACGCCACTCCAGAGTGAGGCTCCGCAGAATTTTTCATACAAGCTCCTTGTCTGTGTACGTCTTTTTGAGTGCATGGAGGTCGTTGACGATTTTTGAAAATCGTTCAAACATATCATCTATTTTCTCATTTTCCTTCATACGAAACAATTCATATTCATGGGTTAGAAAATCAATTTTAGCTTCTCGGACTTGGTCTGTACCTTCATAGGTGACCTCTAGCTTCTCCCACATTTGTTTAGCCGTGGTGCAACATGAAATCTTTCTATAATCATCGGGATTTACTGCACAGTACATCATGTTGATGGCCTTGGCATTGTTTTCCACCTTTTTGATGTCCTCCGCATCATATTCGTCTTCCGTCTTTAGGACGACTTTATCCTCGACTTTCTTAGTGGGCAATTGTTCTCCATTTTTGATAATTTTCCACAACAGAAAGTTGTTTGATTGGATGAAGATTCTCATCCGCTCCTTCCAATAAGTGTAATTAGTGCCATCAAAGAGTGGTGGCTTTGTGGTGCATTGTCCCTCACCTATTCCTGCATAAAGATTGCGAGTAGAAGCCATAGATTGTTTCTCTCAAACTGTTAAGTCTTTCAAAGAGTTAAGCTCTGATACCAATTGTTAGAATATATGCTCAACGCTAGAGGGGGGGGTGAATAGCGTTTAATAAAAAATCGCAGGAATAAAAATCAAAGTAAATGCGGAAATAAAAGAGTAAGGAGGGAGCACACCAAATTTATACTGGTTCGCCACAACGTGTGGTTACGTCCAGTCTCTCGAGAGACTCTCTCGAGTTTCAACTAACTCCGTTAAGCTTACAGGTGCTCAACAAATCAATACAACCTGAGAACTTGAGTCACACAAGCCTCAACAACGTTTGCTCGAAGATACCGCACTCCAAGACTTCAATCGAAGGAATGAAGCTTTCCTTCTTCAACAACAAGGGACTAAAACTTCCCTTCAAGTGTATGCAAACACTTAGCACTCAAAAACAAGACTCTCTTACAAAGTAGATATGAGTAAACTTAATACGTTCAAGAACACAACAACTTCTTCAAGATTCTGGCTCTCAAAAGCTATGAAACATGAATGAATTTTATGCAATGTAAGTATATCTGCTTGTTGAAGAAATAATAATCAGTTGTTATGAGAAATGAGAGGTTTTGAGGTGTATTTATAGCCCTCAAAGATTAAGTGACCGTTGCTCAATAGTTAAACAATAATTCTGATTTTAAGGCAGCATAATCGATTATTTTAAGTGCATAATCAATTATCTTACTTTTAACGTTAAAAAAACTAGTCGTTGGATGGCAACGGTAAGTAGAATAATCGATTATTCTCAAAGGATAATCGATTATTTTTAGGATAATCGATTATTTCTCAGAGAATAATCGATTATTCAACCTCTCTGTAATTTCCAGTTCTAGCTGGAAAATAAGGATAATCGACTATCTTATAGTGATAATCGATTATCTTACCATTCTGTGATTTCCAGTTTTAGCTGGAAACACAGGATAATCGGCTATCTTAAAAGGATAATCGATTATCTGCAGTATAATCAATTATAAAAACGTTTTCCAAGTGTTTAGTTGATGACCATAAATCAAGTGTGATTTTTATGAAAAAAATGATTTGGAATATGTTTAAATTATGTCTAGAAGTGGAAACCAATGTCAAAAACCATTTTGGCCAAAATGAAAACGTTAAGAATCATTTTGTTTTAAGTATCACAAAAATATTTATGATATGCATGATTTGATAAAATTATGTTAGAGAGAAGCCAAGACTTGAATCTATTGTCGGATCAAGATCACAATGCAAAACGACTCATTTATGTCTTCAATACATCTCTTGATCTTGTTCTTGTCTCTTCTGTACTTGGACTCTACTTTGGTCCGTTAGCCATTCTTGCCTTGCTTGTTCAATGATATGACTTGGAAATTTGTTAACTTTGCTTTCATGTTCGATTTGTCATTCATCAAAACCTACAAGAACGAACACGACTTTTAACGATAATGAAAGTGTGTTTCAATAATAACTTACGACGATTTGGCATTTGTCAACTTTGCATCCACGTCAGTTTGTCATTTATCAAAACCTACAAAAATGAACACAACTTTAGTTTAATGTCTTTGAGAATGTGTTCCAACAGACTGCAAAGTGAGGTAAGTGTTGAGTTTAACCTTAATTGAGGGAACTAGGAACCCTCGGACTATGTTCTATGTCAATTCCATGTGTTGCAGTGTATGTGCAAGGTGACGAGTGTTTATACGCCGTCGAATTACTTATTTTCCCTTATTTTCTGCTTTTCCTTAATTATTTTCTTCAATGCCTTAACTGTTATGTGCTTTAAATGCCTTCCATGCTTTATTTGCTACTTGTTAGCCATTGTTCCCCGTGTTAAAAATGTTAGACCTTTCCATATTTATATGACTCGCTGATATTTGCCTTAATTGACTTAATTTCACCTTTTTAATTGTTATTTACTAATCTTGTCTTGCCTTGTAGTATTATATAGTATATGAATTTTCAAGTTAGTACAAGGTTTCCTTTATGGTCCTGCTTCATATTTATCAATTGTAGAGATTCTTGTTAGTTGAACTATTGATTTGATTGCACTGATTGAATAGTTGATCGATATGGTGGAATAGAATTGCAAGCCGCAAGAGGTGAAATAAGAGTGGATTGATACAGAGGAATAAAAGTGAATTTGTACTGATATAGTAGGATCGGGTTGTACGCCGCAACAGGTGAAATAAGGATGGATCGCTACGGTTAAATAAGGGTGAGTTGTGATACTGCTTTTGTCTTATAGTGGGATCGGGTTGCATGTTGTAACACATACTTATTTATGATTATTGATATTGCTACGGTGGAATAAGAATTGTGTTGTACGGTGGGGATCAGGTTGCACGCCGCAACAACCTATGTGTTTTTATTTTCTTGAGTTGTGTTGGTTATCAGTATTTTCAATTGAAACTCCACGGATTGATAATTCTAATCGGAACTGTTTTATTTCTTGAGGCTTTATCTATTATCTTCAGTTAGTTGTCTTATTCTGTTCTGTATTTCCGTCTCCTGTCTTAAATAATAAATTCCGCATAGGTTGTAGTGTGAGTAACCTGCCTTAGCTTCGTCATTGCTTCGGCGAGGTTAGGCCCGATACTTACAGAGTATATCGGGTCTGTTGTACTCATAATAGAGT
This sequence comes from Nicotiana benthamiana, assembly GCA_034376525.1. NCBI lineage: Eukaryota > Viridiplantae > Streptophyta > Magnoliopsida > Solanales > Solanaceae > Nicotiana > Nicotiana benthamiana. Next base: position 122,848,120 of record CM067341.1, on the reverse strand, counting down.
CTGTACTTTTTGTACAGATTTTGGAGTCGGTCCCAATAGCGGTTGTTAGCACGCTCGAATTAGCCAGCTTTGCGGAGACTTAGAGGTATAGCTGCCAGTGTCCGCAGCTCCTAGAGTCCCCTTTCCTTTTATTTAGTTGTGTACCTTCCTTTAGACAATTTTATCTTTATTTAGACCCTTATTTGTACTATTCTAGTAGCTCGTGCACTTGTGACATCGGGTTCTGGGTTGCATCAGATATTTTAGATGTTATAACTTCCGCACTTTACTTTATATTATTTCAGTTATTTCTCATAATTCAGTTTAAATTGTTGAAAAATGAATAAATTGTTCTAACATTGGAGCAAGTGAAAGTTAGGCGTCAGTATGATCTCGAAGGTGGGAATTACATATCGTGACAACATCGAATAGTTTAAGTAGGAAACTGACAAAAACGTGATAGCAAGAAACTTTATTTGCCTTCTATCCACTTGGCTTTTTGAACTGAGAAGGTGAAGTTCAATAACTCAATTATATATATGACGCGAATAACAAAGGAATGAAATAGATGGCAATTTGATCATTTACCCATATGAGTCTGACCATTCACATAATTTGATAAACTAATATATATTTTTTTCGTATTTCAGAATAAGATTAATCAACATATTAACTAATTATTATGATAAATTAGATCGGTTTTGTGGGTTCAGATAAAAAAATTGAGAATAACTAAAAGTAAGAATAAGGCTTTGAGATGTGAAAATTATTTTCCCATGTACACCGTGTGTTATTGAAAGATACGGATAAATTCATCCAAGATATGGCAAAGCTTTTTGATACACTAGTCACTTCCAATGGAATTAGATCAATATTTACAGACGTAAAATCAAGCATATTCTAAACAAATATATTATTTCATAAACATATATTTGTTAAATAAAAATAAAGTATATAGAATTATGTGGAGACTTAATTCACATTCGAGAGACAAAAACTCGTTAATTTGATTTATTTGAAGAGTCATTTCATTTTCATTAAGATGTTTCAATTAAATTTTGATGAACTTCTTTTCACTTTCAGCAATTCATGAAGGAATGAATTGGTAAAAAATTTATGACTGCACCAACTACAAGAAAAGACCCCATAATAGTCAATATGGGGCTTCAACACCCATCAATGCACGGTATTTTTTGACTCATTATTACTCTAGATGGTGAAGACGTTGCCGACTGCGAGGCAATATTGGGTTACTTACATAGAAGAATGGAGAAAATTGTGAAAAACTGATCAATTATATAATATTTGCCTTATGTAACATGGTGGGATTATTTAGCTATAATGTTCACAGAAGCAATAACCATAAATGGACCCGAACAATTAGGCAGTATTCAAGTACCTAAAAGGGCTAGCTATATCAGAGTCATTATGTTGGAGTTGAGTATAATAGCTTCTCATTTGTTATAGCTAGGCCCTTTTATGGCGAAAATTGGTGCGCAAGCCTCTTTCTTCTATATTTTTTGAAAAAGAGAATTGATATATGACCTCCTCGAAGCTGCCACCGGTATGTGAATGATGCATAATTATTTTCGTATCGAGGGAGTGGCTCTTCATGAAAACCCTTTTTAAAGTCTATATCACGTCGTTTAAGGCATAATAACTGTCTTCTATGTTAGATTCATTTTTGGACCTGATCCGAAAAATGAGAAATCAATCAAAATGAACATGAATTGAATCATGACTATATAAGCTATTCCGATATTAAGAGATTTATCAACATATTTTTTTCTTCCATTTGTACTGATTTTAATAATCCGTTTAGTTGCTTTAATAAGTGTCATTGTTGTAGATCGTCAATAAGTTGTTTTTACTAAAACTTAAAAATTCAAATAAAATTTTGTTCTGTCTTATCACATTCATTTTCCTTCAATTCTATTTGAATTTTTGTTGTATAAATAGAAAGACTAAAAGGTCAATCTAGTACCAATATATCTTTTTGTTCCATACTTGTTATATACTAGTCAATTAAATTAGTTGAATTGTTGTTCATATTGAAAGGAGTCAAGAGGAGTTGTTTAATGATTCTCGAACATGTACTTGTTTATATAGCCTATTTATTTTCTGTCAGTATCTATGGATTTATCACAATCTGAATATGGTTAGAGCCCTTATGTGTCTTGAACTTATATTGAACACAGTTAATATAAATTTTGTAATATTTTTTGATTTTTTATAATCGTCAATTAAAAGGAGACTTTTTCTCAATTTTTGTTATAGTTATTGTAGGAGTTGAAGTACCATTGGACCGACTATTATTTCATTAATTTATCATAACGGAAAATCAACTCGTATCAACCAATCAAATTTATTGAATAATTAGTATTAATCATCTAGATTCTAATATTGATAAATTGATTTTAGTTAACATGTTTGCTACGTAAGGTGTGATATTTTTTGTAAAACATAAGAAATCAATGTATTCTGGCCCTCTCTCATATCGCATAAACCAAATCAGAAGGGGGTTGATTAGAAAATTATGATAACTCATTAATTCATCTGGTATATAAATATATGATTATATGATTTGTTTCTTACCCTTCTTTCCTTCCTTCCTTCTCCACCCATACCATCCTATTTAGAAAAAAGTGCACCGCTTGCTTGAAGTCGGCTCTTCTTTGCCTTCGAGAAGCGGGTTGTCTTTCGTCAGACTTATATATCGAAAGTTCGGTTAGAGCTAGCAGCTATCCCAATTTATATTTTTTTTGAGGTTGACCTTTTCGGCAACAGATAGATGCCCTTCCAATTGTAAGCAGAAATCCACGAGCGTCTATATAAATAGCTTTTTTAGTTATGACCTCGTCCATCCTAAAATAATGACAAAGTGTGAAAATCACACCCAAACTTCAACATAAAGTCAATGTCTCAAACTTACCTAAAAAACAGAAGCTCTGGAATTGATATCGGGGTAGAGGATCTTCTTAAATAGCTCAAAACCAATAGCTAGGAATGGAACTCGAAAAAGAATTATCATTTCTAGCGACCTTTAGTAATCATTAGTCTTAAGGTATGCGTTGTGCGCGTTTATCTATATTAATGAATACAGAACTTTAAATAACTATTCTCTTCTGTCCACAAAAAATAATCAATTTTGATTTGGGCACATATATCCATTAAGGAAATACTAAATTCTATACAAAATTAGATAGTGTGACTAAACTACCCTTAATAAAATGTTGCAGCATAGTTATAGTAGCACTTACTTCTCTTCTCAAATATGAGGAGTAAATGACTTTTTAGCGATACGTACATAAGGGTAATTTCGAAAAAAAGATTGAATGTTTCTTGATTATATAAATGGACACTTATTTTGGACCAAAATATAAAAGTAAATTGATCACTTATTATGGATCGGAGGGAGTAGATTAATATTATTCAACTGCTTTAATATAGTTCAATTGGATACGTAATTCAAAAAAATAAGAAAATAAAACTTTTGAAGCTTGTGATCTTGCACAAACCATAACATTTGAATGGCTATAAAAGTTTGTCATTAAAGGCAAAATAAATGTTAACGTTAAATTATTTTCAAATTAAAAGAATATTATTAATTTTTATATTATCCTTTTTGGAATGAATAGAATATTAAATAATAAATTTGAGCTCAATAAAGAAAGAAATTTTGCACCATAAAAGTCATCAGATGCTAAGAGTTTAGTTAACTGAAAAATAATTCTACTTATGTGATGAATTTGTAAAAGAATTAATTTTTTTTAATTAGTTCTCAACATTAAAGGTAACTTAATTTGAGACATGATATTTTTTCATAACATTAAAGGTAATAATTTATTTTTGTTATTTAAATTCTTAATATTAGTTGATCACAAATTTTATAATTTTAATTACAATTCTAATTTTATCTACTAAGTATTTTATTTCAAAGGAAGAAAAATTTGATCTAACATTTTTCTTTTTAATCTTTATTTTTATTGACTCTTGCCAACCACTTTTTCTCTATCTCTTTTATTTTCTAAAATATTTTTTATTGGTTCTAATTATTCAATGTAGTTTTAAAATAATGTCATATAAAAACCAATGAATAAAAACACTCATTTTGAATGGAAAAATAATTTGTTCTACGTGATTATGTTGAGTATTTAGTTTATAATTAAAAAGAATGTTGAATCGTGAAATAGGCTTTGTTCAAAATAATATATTGTAGTATGCTTCTTCTCATATTATCTTTATGTTTGTGTGCTTTTTATTCCTTCTCGTAGTTCCTAACTATTTTTATTTAACTGTTGATTTCCTGCTAATCAAATAAAGAAGGATTTAATAAATGAAATAAGTTAAATCTAAAGTTATAATACTAAAAAGATTAACGTGGAGGATTCAAATATGTAAAGGAGACAGGTAAGTTGAAATCTTAACAAATTTTAAGGTCTTAAATTTTAGAACTTTTTACATAACTCAAATAAGAAAAGATTTATTACTTAAAATATAGTAGTTGCTTTTTAACTCCTAAATTTTAGGAAAAATTATCAAATTACAGTTTTGTCTAATGTGAAATCTATTATTAAAAGGTACATAAATCAGACGACATTTCACTAAGGGTCTTCATGCTTTTAATATAGTATAGATAGATAGTAATCACATTATAACTATAACGGTTGACCGCATCACAATAACACCTCTATAGTTTAATAACAATATAATTGGGAGTATTACTCAAAGTGTAATCAAAAACTAGTTGATTGCTGATTAAGCCTATAATAAGTATTTATTTGATTTTAAAAAAATACAACAATAATACCATTTATTATTATTGTTTGATGCGGGGCGGGGCGGGGCGAGTTTACTCTTATGGGGTGCGGGGCAGGATGGGCGGGTTGCGAGTTTAATGTGAATTCAATGCAAGACAATTTGAATTTTATCTTTTTTTGAAATAAAGCAATCATTTCAACTATAATTTTATCTGAGTACTAATTTTATACTCCATAAAAGAAATTATAGTTTACAATAATATTGTTCATTTAGTTCATAATATTTGTGTTTTTGCATAATAAGAAAAGTAGTTGTGAAGTTTTCTTTGAAAGTAATCGTTCTTCTTGAACCAGTATATCTCTTAAGCTTGCTTCCCGCTCACTTGTACTTAAATAATAATTAAGTTGTATGATTTAGAATATTGCTTCACCTAATTAAATTACAGATCTGGATGTCACAACCAACAGTGGCAAAAAAACTGAAGTTGACATGAAGTCGGTGACAGATCCAAATGGGAGGAATCGGTAGAATTCAAAGTTTTGAAGCCAAAATGTGTGTAAAAAAAATTAGATCAGCGTTTCAGAATTCAAGTGGGAGTGCATAAGCGGGGCGGGGCAGGGCAACTGAAAAAATAACTATGCAGGACGGGGCGGGTTAAAATTTTTGTGGGTTTTGCCAAACCCGCCCCCGCCCCATTGCCATCCCTACAACACAACTCTTTCCATCCATTTTTTTCCTTCCCAAATTGAATGCCAAATTGCCAATAGATTCAGTGAGCAAGGATACTCTCCCAGCAAAGATAATGTTTATATTTACAATTCTTTCTTCCAGACTGTACAATTAACTATATCTATGCACTCATAATTCACAAAGAATAGCAATAATCAAGCCCCCAAGTGTCCAACCCGTAACATTATGTACAACCCTTTAAGACGAATGAGACCTTCAAAGTTTCTGGTATAAATCGGCAAGTGCACAATATAGGGCAGCTGCAGCAGGGGGCCTCGGCAACGAACCAAGGAGAATTTCTGGAGCTTTCAGTGACTGGTTACCATAAAATCTGCAGTTTTCTCGTGTTCGGGTAGTCACAACACTCCCTTGTAGGGAACACCCAACAAAGGCACCTGTACCACAAAATGTAGAACTTTACACATGATATATAGATATAACTAGGCCTCGAGAGCAAGCATCAACTTAACATCCAGTGATAGAAACAACAGATACAGTTTAAATAGTAAAGACGGAGAGAAAATTGGTTTTAAGTTCACTAACTTCCCTAAACTCTTTTCAAGTTAAATCAACATCAACAAGAACTCTATGAATTATTCTAGACTTCGAAACCCATAATTATGCTCCTGATGAGCAAACTTTCCACATATTTGAATATTCAAAACTTTCCTCCACAGGCAAAAGAGTGGAAAGCTTAGATTTAAATTTTTCTGGCCATTAACAATCGCGTGATATAGAAAAGCATAATCACATGCCAACTCTATCATGCAATAACAGACCATACAAATCAAAGTATAACATGGCACAACATATGTGAATCCATAAACACGGTGGACTTGATACCTTTACTGCAACCGTATGTATAACAAGCAGCATAGCCTCCAGTACCAGCACGAAGATCAGCTTCAGCAGTTCGTCCAATGATCCCAGCAGCAGCACTCACACCAGCTCCAACTGAAAGATGTACATCACCACCAAAAGTCTTGACAGCATCAGTAGTTCTCAGAACAATAATGAAGTCAGTGAGTTCACCACCAGCCTACAAAATAGAAATCTGTTTTACGATTTATTGATGATAAGAAGTTCCTATTGAAATAAAAATGATATTTTGAAACCCTCAGGGATTGGCCTGGTGGCAATTGACTTGAGCCTTGGGGTTTGCTCCCTTTCAAGGTCTCTAGTTCGAAACCCACTGGGTGCAAACAATTTTTGAGGACCATCGGACTGGGTAAAGCCTGAATTAACCGTGGTGCACTTGCGGGAAACTCTCCTTGCCGAGGGCCTATGCACCCCGCGGGATTAGTCGGGGCTCGTAGAGACTCGGACACCCGGTGCAAATAAAAGAAATGATATTTTCATTGACCTCCTTATAAAATTTTACACACTTGCTTCTTGAAGAAACTACGTTAAAGGAAGAATAGAAAATTTTACTAACTAGAGAACAGACATCTTTCTCCGACATTTAATGCTAAACAGAAATGGCCAGTGCTTAATACGAAGTACCATGATGAACTGCCAAAGCACCAATACTATCATGAAAGGAAGACTCTTTGCCGTCCCAAATGGGGGTATTTACAAATCATCCCAAGATGACATCTGAATTTTCTTAGTTACCTATTGATTATGGATAACATCCAGAAGCCACTGGGTAACGATTTCCCATGTGGCAATTAATACACTCACCATCCACGGCCAGCCATCTGCAATGCTCATATCTATGATTTCTTCCTAAAATGACGAATGCATCTCGAAATTGACAAGCAAAGTGGAAATTATCCCCAATCCGAAATTAGTTGCCGGCTATACGAATCCTCTATATTCAGACCACACTATTCAGGTTTGTAATTATCCTCTACTTCATTTAGCAGAAATAGAAAACTTATGGTCAGTAATTATCCTTTACTTCATTCAGTAGAAATATAGTAAATTAATGGTCGGTAATTATAGTTTACTTCATTTAGCAGAAATATAGAAAATTTATTCACCTGAGCACCCCATCCCACACCAAAGGAAGAAATGGCCGAGGGGGGAGACCATGAACCATCTTCTCTACGCGCAATTATCAATCCGGTTCCAATGTTGTAGGTGACCATCACTCCAACTTTCACAACCGTAAGTATGGCAAGGCCTCTTGCATTCTGTAGAATAGCTTCTGGAATTTTCTTCTCAGAACTCAACAAACCAATCTGAAATTTGTTGTTCGGAATATTTCAGGCAGCCAATATTCATCATAAGATATCAGGAAACTAAATAAAAAAAGATACCCATGCTTGCTCCTTAATTTTTTACATATAAGATGCATACCAGTAGAACTCCAAATGGTGGATTAGAGGCTAGAAGGTTAAATAGTACAATAATAAAGCAATTGGTTTCTTCGTAATCAGATATTTAGCAGGAGTATTTTAGTATAAGTAGACATATAAAAGGTGCAGCATTTAATATATAAGACTCCATACCCTTTCATAGCCCCGAATAGTGTTAGTGGCCTTGTAAATTTCGTGTTCCATTGACTGTCCCCACGGGAAGTTTACCCAAGATCGCAATGTGCTCAGGTCAGTAAGGTCATGGGTTGGCAGCTGAGCAGCACGACTTACTCGATCCATTAGGTATGGCTGCACGGACTCAAGACGTACACAACATACATCACATACTCGTTGCGGTTCCCCAGTGCGAAATTTTTCAGGGAGCAAACTCTTTCCTTTAGTACATTCATTGCAAAATATCCCACCACAAAATCGACAATGATGCCTGCTGCACATGATAGGGTGGAACCGCACACTACATAACATACAAGAAGAAGATACGCTGTCAGGCAACCATTTGGGAGGATCTGCCTCAAGAATTTCCTGGGCGTTACCAAAATTAGCTTCTGTGAGGGTTTGAGCCATCTCTTTCCAAGCCTGCTCAATGAGATGGCTTGATATCCACGCCATGTTACCAATATCACCAGATGCAAGAGATTGTACTTTCCCTCGGGCTGCAAGCAACATATCGACCACCACATCCCACATGGTCAACTCCTTGTCTTCCCCCATACACTGATTCCAATCTGTGTCACCATCAGGAAGGTATCCCCCTTTCGAGCAGAAGCCTCTATTCCACTCTTCATGCTCACTCTCTGACATTGGAGGAACTGATACAGGAATCCAAGCTCCAGTTTCACCAAAGAGTGGTGAATCGTAGCAGAAATATCTTCCTTGATTTTGGTGGCACGTACTTTCTTCTACCATTTGAGATGACTGCATTTCACATTCTCTATTTTCAGTTAATTGTGGGTATAGAGAATTTCTTTTTACATCACTTTCGTTGGTCTGTTGAATTAAATTAACATTACAGACTTTAGCTTTAACCATATCCTTACTTGTGTGTGCCCCCTTCTCATAGTTTTCTTCTGTGCACAAAGGCGAATCATGATCAGTCTCTTGCTTTCCAGCTGCTGGCTTGCCCGTGATACAACTCTTGTTGTTGTTTATGTGATCTGCACTTTGACCAGATGTTTCAGTACCACATTTTCCTATTTTATCCCAATTGCTGCTAATAATCTTCTCAGAACACTTCAGGATATTGTTCTGTTTCAGGGTCAGAGAATCTTCTTCAAATTCCCCTTTCGAGCAGCCCATATGATACCTTTCACTAGCTTCTCGAGTGTCTTGAAATGATCGTTTACTGAAAAGTTCCTGTGCTGCTTCACGTTTGGTTTGGACAGAGAAGTTTGCAACAAGTTCTTCTGTTCGATTATCTAGACGGCTCGTCAAACTTGTATTCTCAGGAATTTCATCTCTTAGGTGTACAGCTAGTCTGTCATATTCTTCATGCCTATCCGTTTTCACAACATTTGAACCAATGACTGGATCAAAATCATCCAGGCCTCTGTTATCTCCAAACTTATTACAGTCCTATCACCAAAAAACATGATAAGTGTGTATTCTCGTGTCAAACTTAAAAGTTTTTACTTGCACTTAGAAATTACTGCAACTCTTTACCTACATGAATAAATAAATAACAGGATAACTTTAGAAGAGAAAAAAGAGTAACTACCAACAAGCAGCAAATATCTGAGCTATTTGTTTCACCTAGCAAAAGAAATAGATCACGACAATTTGAAATGGAATATACCAATGGAGGAGACAAGTGAGTAGCAACTATCACCATATAACTAACACTCCTTAAGCGTGACTTTTTGTTGAAGAAAAGTTTCTCAACTGCATACTTTGGGATAGTTCAAAGTGCTGGAAAGTTCAGTAAATAAAGCAAACACGTTCTTTTCTTACAGCGAGAAAGTTATCATACCCAAAGCAGCAGATATAGGCAGAAATTCTGAACATAAATTTTAATTTTGACCACAAGAATCTAGTTATTTAATTTGAGAAACTTTTGATGATGCTTACTTATATACAGTAAACAAGATTTAATATATGAGCCGGGATCACAACGTAAACTTACTTCCGTGATTAAAGAAACGCTAGAAGTCAGTTCTTTACCATAATGAGAGATAGATAAGGTCTAGCAGCAAAGTATTCATCATCAACAACTACTTTTACTTCTTATGAGTGTCAGTTATCATCTATACTTCTGATTCAAAAAAATTCAATCACCCCTGAATCCACACCTCCCCCCCCCCCCCCAACCCAACACAACACAAAAAAAAAGTAGCAACGTAATTAAGATGATGACTACTTAACACCTCATTTTAGCTGCCAGTTTACTCTCCACAGATGATCGCACCCCTAAATCCTCAATTATTTCCTTCAAATAAATTAAAACCACAAAACAATAACTTTTCAGATAAATTTTTCTCTATCTCTTATTTTATTTTTTACTGTATTGTTTTTTATATAGACTAATCTCCATACAAATGATATCACATAACAAAATCCCCTTTTTCCTCTTAGATGTTACTTCACTAAATACCCCGATTTCCATCAGATATTCTCACAACTAACCATGAGTAAAATTTTCGAAACACCGACAGTTTTACATAAAAGATAATAACTTTAAACAGTTGAAGCAAAACCCAAAACTTGGCACCAACCAAAAACCAGAAAAATTGACTAAAAAGCTGCACAAATAGATTTCGTTACTTCTGATAAAGTCAACGAATTAGAACAGCAGAACATATCAACCAATCAAAAATCATTCAATTAATATGGGGAATTTAAAAAGAAGAAGACTTGAAGAGAGAATTACCGATTGAAGAAGTGGATTTGAAACCCTAGAATAAGCTCCTTCAGTAGCAGATGAGAGCTTTGAATTAGAATCCGAATTGTGATGGGGCTCCATTATTTAAGCATCGTTTGGTGGGATTTTTTTATTTTAGTACCTCACAATCAATTTATATCTCTTTTTTCCCGACGTTTATTATCTTCTTTTCCTATCGATCAGTAAAAATCAAATTTAAAAGAGAGAATATAGGGGAAAGAAGCAGAAAATATGGGATTTGATTGATTAGATGAATGAACAGTCGTCTTATGATGATGAGATTGTCATGAACGGTGAACCTCGTGACGTGTCCTTGAGGATCTCCCTAATTTCACGATTTTGTTGCTTTATTATTTGGAAACTATTTGAATTACGAAAAATACATATATTACCTCGTGATAACCCCAATTCTTGATTTGCAAATGCAATAGTAGTTCTGCTGTAACATAAAGGCCAAGTTAAAGAAGATAGCTAACTCCTTAATAGGTGAGAGGTTCGTCTCTTTCTCGTGTTATGTTTTAGGTTGTTTGCCACGTACATTTCGCTCCTCTGCGCTTTACCTTTGGATTATCTTTTCTATAGTATTTTATTTCTGAATTTTCTTTCAAAAACTATAACTTGGACAATAATAAATATTATTGTATATGGTTAAATTTGGCTCGTAACGTCCCCACGCCGTGTGGGCACGTCCCTAGAGAACCATCAAAAATCATTCTCTACAACACACAAACAAAAATGACTGACAACAACACAAGAATGAAAGCGATAGCACATGTTGCAACCAATCTCATCCTACCCTCAACGAAGCCGGTGAAGAGGGGGTTTCGATTGCAACCCCTTAGCACCACCACAAGCGGAGAAATCCCACCTCCACCACCCGAAGATCTAACGATCTAGCGGAAAAAAGGCGCTTCTACATCTGCAACTGAAGAAGCACCCCAGAGGTCAGGAAACTACTGGAAGAGTGGTTAACGTGTACCCTAAGTCGCTTGGTTAAAAAGTTGCCCCAGAACAACGTCAGATGCATGCCGACAGCAGACCTTGCTACAATCGAAGGTGAACCCAAGATCGTACGAGCAAACAATGCGCTCATCGATACTCGGGCCAACGGTGGCGCGCTCACACCCATCCTCAAGAAGATGAAAACGAAAATAAGTCACTCCGTAACCAGATGAAGGAACACCAGGAGAGGGCGGACAAGATCCCTGGCGCTCCCAAACTGCTACCAAAGTGTGATGTGGGGAGGTTTGTTGAACAAACTTATACGGAAGAAGCTGCACCATACTCGATTCCAAAAACCTTCAAAATGCCTCCTTATTTGAGAGTGTATGACGAAACGACAAATCCCGATGACCACCCGATCCACTACATCACTGTTGTAAAAGGTAACGACATATAAAAAGAACAGGTATTGTCAGTGTTGCTGAAGAAGTTCGGCGAAACACTAACAAGAGGAGTACTGACCTGGTATTCCCAGCTACCGGCCAAAATAATTTCCACGTTCGAGGAGATGGCGGACAAGTTTGCCACCGCCCACGCAGGAGCAAAGAAAGCAGAAGAGAGGGTCAACGACATCTTCGCTATTCGGCAAACCGCAGGAGAAGGACTCAGGCGCTTCCTAGCCAGGTTTAATAGAGTAAGGATGAGCCTACCAAACGTGTCGGAAGACATAGCGGTCGCTTCTTTCCAAAACGGGTTAAGCAGGGACGGCTCGAGGGAAACAAAAAAACTACTAAGTCGTCTCATGAAGTACCCGCCCACCACGTGGGAAGAGATTCACAACGCCTATTGCACTGAGGTACGTGGAGATGAGGACGACCTCAACGGGCCGACCCAACATTTCACAACAGTACACCCAAAAATCAGGAGGGAATCCAAGAAAATGAAGGACGACGGGAACAAGTACCACGTCCCAATAGGGAGAGACACCAACCCTACATCAGATCCTCTCACCTACTGCCCTCAGGCACACGGATGAACTACAGCAACATGTCGCTCCACTGCAAAACGACAGAGGTATGCTCCTTTATTATCTGCCCATAATTTTTGTATGTCCCCTTCAGAGATAGTGTACGCACTTGAGAAGCTGGGCAACAAGGTGCAATGGCCGGCAAAGATGAAGTCGGATCCCGTCACTAGAAAATCAAACGCCTTGTGTGAATTCCACCAGGAGCGAGGGCACAAAACCGAAGATTGTATAGGCCTACGGCAAGAGGTGGTCAGGATGTTGAACCAAGGGTTCCTAAGAGAGCTGCTCAGTGACAAAGGAAAAATCAACTTTGCACGTGGACGGGAGCAGCACCACGGGCCACCAAAGTCGTTTCACCAACACGCACGATCTACATGATCATTGGAAACGGCAATGACTCAGCGGTCAATCACGTTAAGTTCACCACTACGCACAAGCTGAAGCGAACTATCGCCCACGAACGGTATGACGACTTCGAAGATAGTATCACCTTCGATAAGTCCGATGTCGACGGTTTGTATTTCCTTCATTACGATGCTTTAGTTATCACTTTACGTATCACAGATACGGATGCTAAAAGAATTATGATTGATAATGGTAGTGACGCCTGTATTATCCACCCGAGGGTCCTCGTACTAATGGGACTCGAGGGTAAGATAATATCGTATTGCATAACACTAGCTGGTTTCAATAATGCAGTAGAATGAAACTCCGGGGAGATATCACTACCCGTCCTAGCAGGGGGAGTCACGCTGGAAATGACTTTCCACGTGATGAACCGGGAAATGGCATACAACGCCATCATCGGACGCTCGTGGATACACGCCATGAGAGTGGTCCCATCAAGCTTCTATCACATGATCAAATTTCCCACCCCGTGGGGAGTATTCACCATTTGAGGCGAGCCTCGCAGAGCTCGTGAAATAGCTCAAGATTGCGCCCACACCAAGTAGCTTAAAGGGGCGAGCGCAGATGCATAGTAGTCAATATGTCGGAGACTAAGGTCTACCCGACAAAGAACGCCATTAAGGACCCTAATGTCATAGTAGCCTGCAAGGCTACGGTCGAATACCTCGACCCAGTCCAATTAAACAACGACAACCCTTCAAGGAAAGCTTACATGGGGCACAGCCTATCAAATCCAAGTAAGTACCGTTAATTTTTATCTAACCATGCAGATCTATTTGCTTTTTCCCATTTAGATATGCCAGGGATCCCTCGTGAAATCGCCACTCACAAGCTGAACGTCGACCCATTACACCCGCCCGTACGGCAAATGAGAAAAAAGTTCAATGTTTTCAGCGAGGAAGTGGACAAACTTCTGGCTAATGGTTCCATCAGGGAATCTAAGTACCCTGAATGGGTCGCTAATGTCGTCATGGTTAAGAAGAAAAATGGGAAGTGGAGAAAGTGTGTAGATTTCACCGACTTGAATAAGGCGTGCCCAAAAGATTCCTTCCCACTGCCCCACATCGACCAGCTGATAGATGCGATCGCCGGGCATAAGCTGCTAAGTTTCCTGGACGCATACTCTGGCTACAACCAAATAATGATGGCCGAGAAGGACCGGGAAAAAACAACTTTCATCACCCACCAGGGGACATATTACTACAAGGTAATGCCCTTCTGGCTCAAAAATGAAGGAGCCACATACCAAAGGCCAGTCCCCAGAATGTTCAAAGAGCAACTCGATAAGACCATGAAAGACTATATCGATGATATGCTAGTAAAATCGGCAAAGAAGGAAGACCATATCGGCAACCTAAAAGAGGCCTTCGAGATACCGAGGAGGTACAGGATGAAGTTGAACCCCGAGAAATGCGCTTTTGGTGTGGCCTCAGGGAAATTCTTAGGGTTCCTCGTTTCGCAACGCGGCATCGAGGTCAACCCAGACCAGATCAAGGCGATAGACGCAATACCTGAGGTGCTGAATAGCAAGAAACAGGTACAGAAGCTGACAGAGTGTATAGCCACCCTATCCATATTCATCTCACGGTCGTCCGATATGTGCCATAAATTTTTTAACGTGCTGAAAAGAGACCAATGGCTACAATGGAATGAAGAATGCGTCAAAGCCTTGAGAAAGCTGAAAGCGTACTTGTCTTCGCCGCCCTTGTTGGTCAAAGCAAGCCCACGCGAACCCCTGCTGGTGTATCTGGCCGTGTCTGAGGTCGCTGTCAGCGCCGTCCTGGTTCGCGAAAGTAAAGGTACACAATCCACTATCTATTACATTAGCAAAACATTAGTGGACGCCGAAACTCGGTACTCACACCTCGAGATATTGGCACTGGCAGTAGTAGTAGGTTCACGAAAGCAAGGGCCCTATTTTCAGTGCCACCCCATAAAAGTGGTAACGACCTTTCCATTAAGGAGCGTCTTACACAAGCCCGGATTATTGGGTCGTCTTGCAAGATGGGCCATTGAGCTCAGCGAGCACGACATCTCGTATCTTCCAAGAACCGCCATCAAGTTCCAAGTCCTGGCCAATTTTATAGCCGACTTTAGCGCAAAAATCCTGCCAAAAGCAGAACTTGAGGCTCAACATGCCTCCATCGGTAACGACCTATGGGTTCTCTACACCAATGGCGCTGCCAATGCATCAGGGTCAGGATTGGGACTCGTCCTCGAGGTCCCCATGGGCGAAACAATTCGCCAGTCCATATGATGCCTTGAAATGAGAACAATGAGGCTGAGTATGAGGCCGTTATTGCAAGCATGAAACTGGCCGCAAAATATGAGGCTCACCGACTCGTCCCTCACTGCGATTCCCAACTCGTAATAAACCAAGTCACTGGGACTTACCAGATCAAAGAACAAAGATTGCAAAAATACCAGTCGAAAATCTGTAGGTTATTGGCTGAGTTCGACGAATGCCACTTCGAACAGATCCCAAGGGCACGAAATATTGAGGCAGACAGTCTAGAAAAGTTGGCTACGACCACTAAAAACCTCAACAAAGAAAGCGTGGTCACCCTCCTCTACTCCGCCATTGATCACACCGAGGTATTCTCTTTAAATTTGACTTGGGACTGGCGCAACCAGTTCGTATCCTATCTGCAGGACGGAACACTGCCACCCGACAAAAAAGAGGCAAAGAAACTCCGCACGCAAGCTTCTCGGTACTGCTTAATAAACAATGAACTATACAAAAGAACGTTTGGCGGACCGCCAAGTGCCTAGGGCCGTGCAAAACGAGGCCGATACTTAAAAAAGTGCACGAGGGCCACTGCGGGTGCTCATACAGGTAATCGCGCCCTCGTGCGATGTATCATACCGGCCTGCTACTACTAGCCCACCATGAAGAAGGAGGCAGCAGAATACGTTCCCCGATACGAATAATGCCAAAAATATGCCCCCATGATACACCAACCTGGAGAGCCCCTCCATTCAGTCACCTCCCCATGGCCTTTCATCAAATGGGGAATGGACATAGTCGGCCCCCTACCCGCAGGACGGGGAAAGGTACAATTTTTATTAATTTTAACCGACTATTTCTCCAAGTGGGTAAGTAGGGGCGTACGCACAAATACGCGAACAGGAGGTAATCGCCTTCATATGGAAAAATATTATATGCCGCTTCAGCATCCCCAAAGAAATCAGTTACGACAACGGACGACAATTCATCGATCAAAAAAGACTGAATTCTTCGAGAAATAGCGCATCAAGAGGATACTTGCTGCGCCATATCATCCCCCACTAATGGCCAAGCAGAATCCTCTAACAAAACAATATTAAACATACTGAAGAAGAAGCTCGAGGATGCCAAAGGGCTATGGCCCAAGCTGCTACCTGAAGTGCTGTGGGCGCACAGGACCACACCCAAATCCAGCATAGGGGAAACACCGTACTCGCTGGTCTACGAAACCGATGCGGTCATACCCGTCGAGGTCGGAAAACCAAGCCTAAGATATTCACACACCAGTGGAACAGAAAATGACACAAATAGGCTCCAAGACCTCGAGGAAGCTGAGGAAAGGAGAGAAATGGCCCATATCAGAATGGTGGCCCAAATGCAACAAGTCGAAAGATACTACAACAAGAGGACCAAAATAAGACCACTCAAGGTGGGAGACTATGTCCTCAAAGCCAAGACATTGGCATCCAAAGACCCAAGTGAAGGAAAACTGGGCACCAACTAGGAAGGACCCTACAAAATCATAGCAGTAGCCAGCAAAGGGGCATTCCAGTGGAAATAATGGAAGGGAAAACGCTCCAAAACAACTAGAATGTTTCCCACCTCAAGTATTTCAACTTCTGAAAGGCGTCTCCCGAGTGGTATTCTTTTTTCCTTACCCGAGTTTTGTCCCAATTGGGTTTTCTCGGGGAGGTTTTTAACATGGAATCGGAGAGGACACCTAGAGATATTTGCGGAACAAGTTTATCATATCAACCTCTCCTTACAACATCCAGGAAGACATGATAAAGGGACTGGATTAGCTTGATCTCCAATGTACGAAAGGCTATGACCATCTACAATGTACGAAAGGCTACGGCCATCTCCAATGTATGAAAGGCTACGACCATCTACAATGTATGAAAGGCTACGACCATATTTAATGTATGAAAGGCTACGGCCATCTCCAATGTATGAAAGGATACGACCATATACAATGTATGAAATGCTACGGCCATATATAGTGTATGAAAGGCTACGGCCATCTCCAATGTATGAAAGGCTACGGCCATTTCTAGTGTATGAAAGGCCACGGCCATTTCCAATGTATGAAAGGCTACGGCTGTCTCCAATCTATGAAAGGCTACGACCATCTCCAATGTATGAAAGGCTACGGCCATCTCCAATGTATGAAAGGCTACGGTCATCCCCAATGTATGAAAGGCTACGACCATCTCCAATGTATGAAAGGCTACGGCCATCCCCAATATATGAAAGGCTACGGCCATCTACAGAATATAAATGGCGAAGGCCATCGCCGCCAACAGTCGACCTAGATTCGACTACGGTAAGTAAACGACTCGACGACAATCGAAGTTGCCTACATGGCTAAGGAAATCAATTCTATCATGGCTAAGGCCATCAATTCTATAATGGCTAAGGCCATCGCCGCCAACGGTCGACCTAGATTCGACTACGGTAAGTAAACAACTCGACGACAGTCGAAGTCGCCTACATGGCTAAGGCCATCAATTATATCATGGCTAAGGCCATCAATTCTATTATGGTTAAGGCCATCGCCGCCAATGGTCGACCTAGATTCGACTACGATAAGTAAACGACACGACGACAGTCGAAGTCGCCTACATGGCTAAGGCCATCAATTCTATTATGGCTAAGGCCATCGCCGCCAACGGTCGACCTAGATTCGACTATGATAAGTAAATGACTCGATGATAGTCGAAGTCACCTACATGGCTAAGGCATCAATTCTATCATGGCTAAGGCCATCAATTCTATTATAGCTAAGGCCATCGCCACCAACGGTCGACCTAGATTCGACTACAGTAAGTAAATGACTCGATAACAGTGAAGTCGCCTACATGGCTAAGGCCATCAATTCTATCATGGCTAAGGCCATCGATTCAATTATAGCTAAGGCCATCATCGCCGACGGTCGACCTAGATTCGAATACGATAAGTAAATGACTCAACGACAGTCGAAGTCACCTACATGGCTAAGGCCATCAATTCTATCATGGCTAAGGCCAGCGATTCTATTATGGCTAAGGCCATCGCTGCCAACGGTCGACATAGATTCGACTACAGGAAGAAAACGACTCAACAATAGTCGAAGTCGCTCATGCCGACCAAGCTTAATCTACGGTGAAAAGTGTGAAAGCAATAACTAATAATGCAACCAAAGCTTTAAGGAACAAAAGAAAAACAGCAACAGCAAAAAAGTCATATTTCATTATCTCCAAGGTATACATACATCTGGCCTTAGAAAAAGGCCTTATCTACACAAAAAATATGTACAGAAAATTCTTAAGAGCCTTCACAGCTCCGCCCATCACGACCCGCCTGGTCGTCGTCCGGTCTGTTGCCATCTCCAGGCTGATAAGCCTTAGAAATCCATGAACTGGAGTTCAAAAAGTTGACGTCCTCAGAATTACAGCCCTCCCTACCAGGCGAGTCGGAGCTATAATCGACTGCTTCACGAGCAACATGAGTTAAGGTGCCGTTGCCTTTCGACTTCCACCTCGGAAGCTCGACCCCCAGCCAAAAACTCCTCAAAAATGACCAACTGGGCATCATGATACACTCATATCTCATGCGCATCACGATGCACAACATTTTGTGGGGCAGTTCGCTTGAGAACTTCAACCTTGATCGTCCTAGTATCAAGCTCAGCTGTAAGGGCTGTGACCTGGGTCCGCAGTTCCACAGCCTCCGCCGCTACCCCGCGGCTTATCTCCAACTCCTCTTCCTTTGACTAGAGGAGGGTCTCTAGATCGATGTTTCAAGCCAAAGCAGCCATCAGTGCTCATCAATCTCCTCCAGCTCGGCCGCTCTCTTCTTCAAAAGAGACTTCGATTCCTCAAGACCCTCACGGAATATCCGGAACTGGGGGTCATGCTTAAGCACGTCTGCCAATGCCTGATGCTTAGCACAACACTCTTTATATTTCTTCGCTATTTTATTGAAGGTGGCCGCCTTCTTTTGTTCACGCCACCTCCTCTCCACCTCCATGATGAGGGTGTAAAAAGAAGAGAAGAAAACGTGTCAGTACGTACCAAAATCGTTTTTACGACTCAAACATAAAACTGAAAGATACCTGCAAAGCTGCGCCGGCTATCCGCCTCGACAAATCCCTGTTGCTAACACTTCTCAGTGTCTCGTGTTCCATGGCTGCACATAACAAGGTCGTATCCGCTGCGAATTGCTTGCTGTCTTCTAATAAATTATACCCACTAGGGATCAGGATACGGCGCGTAGAGCTGCTCTCCCTCATTTCCACGCAGGCCGAGCCCCCCGTTGCTTCTACAAGAGCGGCTTCAGAGCTTGTCCTATCAATCTCCACGGTCGCTCCCTTAACTGTGGAAGATGACCCGCCTCTTGAGGCACGGGCCGAGGAGACGGCAGAAGCTATTCTCCGAGGATCCATTCTCCTTGGACAAATGGCCTTAGCCATAAAAACTGGCCTCGGCTCTTGGCGGGGCTCACTAGGCCTCGCGCCCTCGGTTGTAATTCCCTTGCCAGTAATCAGTCGCTGCCTCTTTCTCTCCGGCGGCTCTTCTTCCTGAGTAGCCGCCTCCGCTGAAGCGACTTCAGGTACTGGTACAGGAACAGTTTCAGGCGCTGTTATTGGTACGATCTCAGGTATCTCTACGGAAGCAGCCTCAGGCACCGCCTTAGATGCAGCCACCGGTGTAGCCCCCTGCTGAGGGGTCGAAAGGGGGCTGTCTCTAGGCGAGCCTCCCACAAATATATCTCCCCCATCGGAGTCGGACTCTTCCCTAGACGGGACAACATCAGTTTTCTTCTTCGTCGTCTTTGTAGAAGCACCCCAACCTGCCAAACCAAAGCACATTGGGTAAAAAGGTCTCCAAGCCAAAACAAAGCGAAAGAGAATAGGAAAGGTTATTACCTGTTGGGCCGTACAATCTACGGAACTCAGCCCAAGTGCGGCATCTTTCCGCATGCGGTATCAACCCCCCACCCACAACCTAATGTCGTCAACGGGACTAGGCAAATGAGCCACCACTACAAAAGGAAGGAAAGTAAGTCAAAATGGTTGATAAGTAAAAACAAGGCGTCGCGAAATTACATGCAGAGTTACTTACATCCCACATTCCACGTCTCTGGAAACCCTTCGAGATTGGACACCAGATGGCTCGTCCTAACGTAAAAGAGTTTATGCCAGAAGTTGCGGTTAGCTTTGTCGTCATCCCTCATCACAAAGCTCTTCTTACCACGACTCCTCAATTGGAGCATGGTACCTCTCATATAGCTAGGGCTAAACATCTGCAGCAGGTGGCGAATGGAAACGACGGTCCCGGCCTCACCCGCAAGCGTTGTAAGAATTCGACACACCTTCAGGGCATAAGGTGTGAGCTGAGCCGGGCATACATGATAAAAGCGTAAAACTCTTCCGCTAGAGGGTTAAGAGGAAATCTATAGCCGATCCTAGGCGCGTATTCATAGAACGTACAGAACCCAGGCCTATGCACATTGGCATAGTCCGTCCCGGCCAGAGCCATTCAATATAGCCGGGAATGTTGTACGTAGTTCTGATGGCATCTAGGTGAGACTGCCGTAACTCACTATGCTCCTAGAGATAAGAGGGCATGTCGAGTTGAAGTCTTTTTGAACACTCAGGTCCTTCGATAGAACATTATCCACCGTTAAAGGAACAAGGGTTTTCTCTACTTCTTCCCCTTTACCATCGGAAGAAGACGGAACCCTAGAAGGGGCGTTGTCCTTAGTCCTTGTGCTCTCTTGACGGCGCTTCACTATGATATGATTGATAATAAAAGGTGTTAATAACAACGATCCTTAGGAATGGTATTTCTCTAAAAGCGATGCAACGATTACCAGAAAGAAAGATGAAGAAAGAGACAAAAGGAAACTCTCTAAAGGTTCGAAAGATGAATCTCATTGAACCACTCCTTTATTTATAGGAATAAGGTACACGGAAATCGAAGAGACACAATTCTGAAACTGACGCGGGAAACCAAAACGTCACGTCATGCTCTGAACAGTCTCGGGAATAAGTATAATGATGACGCATGTGATCAGTGACGTCACCTTAAAAAAGGGGGTCACATGTCAACGGCTCAACATCCACGCTCATGCTCTTTGAAATAGGCGCCTATGGGTGCGGCCAAATTTCCGTAAAAGCGAATCGTGCATGTCCGTCCATTGAAGACAGTCATCGAGTACGTTTCCAACGAAGGGAGGGACTAACTGTATAGGGTTAAATTTGGCTCGTAACGCCTTAGGATAAGGGCGACCCAAGTAAAGGCACGACCCAAGTTGGTAAAGAAGAAGTGACGTCGTTTAGTGCCTGACCTTTTTGCTAAGTGGAAGCCACCAACTTTTGTACATTTTGATTATTTCAAGGAAGGCCTCCTACTATATAATGAGACATTCGCATTGTAATAGGCATCATTATTATTCTCGGATAATACAACTTCTATCTCTATCTCTTTCTTGGTTTTTCATCTATTGCTTCTCTCTTAAGCTAAGTCTAATTTTGCTTAACACGGTCAGATCTACAACAATCTTAAAACAATAATCATCTCTAGAGCTCATTATATTTGATTATGATTTACCCTTATATATTTTTGATTGTTTTTAAGCTTATAAAGTATGAGTATAATTTTTGAGCTAAACAATTATCTTGTTAGATAATTAAATATTTGGTGATTTAGGAGACTATATACACACGTTATTATGCTTAGATGGTCAAGTTGATATTTCTATAATTTTATTTTGACCTTTATATGATTCTAATATTTGCTGTATTTTTTTTTTTGTACTTTATTATCTTCTTATTGAATTTTTTATTTTTAAGCTATTAAAATTAAAAAAAATTGTGACTTACGATCTATGAGCATAAGCCCCGTCTCATGACAAGTAAATTGACCTGCCTCTCTGTTATTTGTAAAATCACTTCAGTATGAATGATAGCAAGATGCAGCATATTAAAATACAACATTTTGTAGTTCCTCCTATATTCGTCTTAAATTTTTTGAGTCAGACAAACAGTAACTCTATGTTATTTTAATTACTGAGGCCATCTCCTACCTTTATTCTATTTTTTATCCCTAAAATAGGGATTTTTTATTTTGGGGACAATTTACTCTAACTATTTTCTTATTTTTTTCTAAACTTTTTTGTATTCTTCTCTCTCTTCTATATTATATTATTATCTTTCATTTCAATTTTATTTTTTTAATTTCAACAAAACAAATCCATCTTTTATTTTTATTAATTTGTAATTTTCATAATTAGAATAATTTTATAAAATTTTAAATAATATAATTTGTAAGGAATTATTATAGATTTACTAATAATTCAAATAAACTATTAATACGCATGAAAATTAATTTATCAAAATTATAAATCAAAGTACAGATATAATTTTAATATTATAAAAATATTACATAAACATAATTAAGTGTATATAAAGAAATAAAATAAAATATTAAATAAAAAAATAATAATAATAAAGTGATAAATAGTAACGGGGAGATGAATAGTGTACCCCATATTTTAAGGAACACTATTCATTCCCATTTTGAAAATAAAAAAGAAAGAAGATTGGAGTAAAATTTCCTCAAAAATTGCTCCCGTCACCGAGGATGGGGACAAGATCGAAGATGCCCTGATAGTTGATGTACTCTTAGCTTTTCTGGATAAACATATACCATAAGAAATGTAAGCATTTCGGATATCTCTATGGTTCATAAGCTTAGGGGCAAATAACATTATCACAATAGCCATTCCTGCAGGGCTATATCATTACATGCATCGAATAACTCTGAGTCCGTTTGGCTTAGTTGATTTAGAGTAGCTGATAAATATTAGGTACTGAAAAATATTTTTAAGTCCTGAAGCTGATTTGAAAAATAAGTAATTATGTGTTTGGATAAAAGTATTGAAATTGATAATAAGCAGCTGAAGAATTGGGTATAGAAAAATTTTATTTTAAAAAAAGTATTTTGGAAATAAAATAGTACATATTTTGGTCAAACTTTATAAGCTGAAATTTGATAAGTTGGGGAGGACCAACTAATGGCTTTTGACTTATAAGCTCTTAACTTATAAACATTTTTAATTTTATCAAACGCGTAGATAAGTCAAACAGTGCTTATAAACCAATTTAATCAGCACTTAGCCAAACACTCTCCTTGTTTATTTTAAATTTTCGTTCTGCTAATAATTTGACGGCAGCGTCAGCTGTCAACTCCAACCAACATTGTTCTAACCCTTCGAGATGTCATTAGGATTCGCCCTTTACTGCTTTAATTGGAGACTCAGATTTCCAAACATTAAAGGCTATGCACGAAGGCATTTACCTTGAATTTTCTCGCTAGTCGCTATCGCAACTTAGACAGACCTGGTAGAGCCTACTCAACAACAAAATCACTCTGTTTATAAATGAAGACTATGAGGAAAAAAACAAATAAATATAAGGTACAGAAAGGCAGTTTCTTGTTAGTCAACTCTAGCTACCTACTATATCGTGTGAACAATTACAACAGGGTAACTACAAACAAATTCAACACTGAAAATGAAAAGAATCAGAAGAACAGGGGAGAATATTAGAGAAAATACGATAACGTTCCCCCAATGGACAAAAGAAAAAAAGACTTCACATGAGCTATCTCCTCTTGAAGAAAACAAGAGAAGGAAAATTAACTGCTGTTCCTACTCGGTATTAGTGACTTTTCCCTGAACCAGAGTACCTTCTCATTCAGGAGGGATGACCAATACAAGAAGTTAAAAGCTTCCAAACTTTGCAATGATCATATAAGCATAGATTTTCACTTTCTACTCGCACTTGCTATCTGCAAAGAAGCAAAAGAACACTAATCAGCTACTTTTAAGCAGAAGACTTACTTTTGAGAGAGAGAGAGAGAGCACGAGAGGGATGGAGGTGGGTGGGTGGGTTGGGGGGGGGGGGGGGGGGCTAGAGTTGCTTGAGTGTGTTTGCTTCAAAGCTTCAAATAAGAAAGTTTACCTAGTGCTGGAGTTCCCAAGTGTAAGCTCAAGATCATCACTGACACACTCTTCGTGAATTCTTTCTCCTTCCCATGGCTTTACTACTCCCTTCACGTTGCTGCCAAATGCGAACTCTGCTGAGATAACATCCGACATTGGTATATCAGCTGTTTGGTCCATACCAGCTCCAACTGCAGGTGAACATGTCCCACTTTGCCCAGGTGTCCACATTCGAGACCCTCCATTTGATAGTGGCTCCTTAAATCCAAATGGATTTGATGAGACAAGGCTGAAAGTGGGAGATGAAGGCCCATCCTGTGGAGTTTGAACGCCAGAAATCCATCCTGAATCTGGTGGGGTTTGGCGACCACCAGGACTAGGAGGGGTTGAGAAGGGCAAGAAGGGATAATGATGTTGTATCCATGTTGAATTGGCCGTGGGATTTTCCCAATTATCATTCATCCTAGGAGTACGGGCAGTGGGAGAGCTCGAAGGTGGTGTCACAGGAGCACTTATAGAATCTCCAGGAATGCACAGATGGTGGGGAAAGTTAGATGAGGAAGGCGACGAGCCAGATGATAGGTTCTTAAGCCAAGGAATGAGCGAGTTGGGATCAGAATTATTTTGGACATTGGCAATATAATGGGATGAGACCGGGCTGGGAATAGATGATGAAGCGGGACTTGGGTTATATGAAGCACCAGGGCTCAGTTGGTAAGACGAACAAGGGCTTACTGATGCCGAACCACCAATAATATCCATGTGGTGTACTGGCTTGCAACCCTGCAGAAAAGAACAGATGATAAGCAGCAATAAAGGGGGCAAATCAAATAGTCAACAGTGAGCTTCACCAGAATTATGCTATTATAGCAGAAAGAGAGCTGACATTTGCAAATGCAGGCTTGAAAGATTAGATGATTAAGGGCGTCCCGAGATCTTTTTAAAGCGTAAAAGCATCCCCTTCATATGACTTCAATTGCTTAAGTTCCAGAAAGTGTAACTTAGTTATTACTTAGGCCAGATTCATCAATTAAGTGACTTACATATTATAGCTCATTCGCGTACATCTATCAGTAGCATGAAGATGCCCTAAATCAGAAGCTTCCGCTCTTTTAATGAACATATAAATTGGCATGGAATGAGGAGTACCTACATTTAGGTTGTGCACATCTTGCTATTTGTAAGTAGCCAACTTCCACAACACCATTGACCAACCAACTTAACTCTTCAAAAACAAAGTCAAAACATGCCATAGATTGAAAGAATCATCTTGCTTGGTACCCACGGGATGGTCAATTTATCTCACGATTTAGCAAAGAAGGAATACGAAAGTGACCTTTTAGGAGAACCAGTAGCATAGATCGGCTAAAATGAGCAGCAGCTATCAAATTAAAACAATAACTACGAGTAGCAATAAAAACTGACTATCAAATAACCCATCGACATTTACATGCAGGACGCGGCATCTTGATTTGTGACCTCTTTAGGCTCATTTACGCATATACACATTTTAAGAGATCTTCCAGTTTAGGTCAACCAAAAGTTTCAAACAGATGTAAATGTGGTTCAGCAATTTAAACCATCCTTTTTGATCCTCCCAAATTGGTGTCCCTCTAAGCAATGTTTTAAAACATTCAGTTTAACATAACAGTTAAGGGGGCCCCAATTTTTGCTATTTCTATCACAATTCTCTTCTGTATTGTACTCCAAAAATGATAGAGTTAACATATTAACCTACATCTTTCCAACTAATAGAAAATAATTAAAATATTCAACTCTTCCCCTAAATCTAAGAGACACGTCTGTCAAACTAGAAATATACATTGGCATGTATCGAGTATTCAAATTGGTAAATTCTGATATTTTCAATGAGCATAGTTTCTTCCAAAGAAAAAATTCCTAGTAGCTTGAAATGGTAACGAAGTAGGACAAATCCACATTATCTAAAGGGAAATAAAGAATACTCTGTTGGTCTAAAAAGAGCCAAGTCTATTTTCTAAAAGTGAGGACATTCTCTAATTGACTGAGACATTCTGAACTTATTCAATGTTTTGAATTTGCATATTGAGTAGCCATTAATACTTATTTATCAGTTCAATTATAATTGTTCCCACATAAAAAAGCTCCCCATTAATCCTAATTATAATAGTTCTCCATAGACCAATAAAAGTTTTCAAAACTCAATTACACGCTCCAACCACATCTATGCCCGACCTCTAGTTTTCCTTATTCAGGCTACATTTGACACCCACTTGAAAAATTCAAAATCTTATTTGTCATCATCTTGGCTATTCTCAAATGGCACATTTTCAACATTCAGCCACAACAATCATTTTATGTTGGTCCTCCCTCTCATCCTGTTGATCAAGACTCAGGCACCATGTCCACTAAAGCCCCATATGTTAATGATAAAAGTATCCAAACATACCCATAAGAATTGGACATAATCCAATTGTAAAGGCATAAACAACATAGAATGACGGCGCCATCAAAATATTACATAATTGTAACCCTACCATCCCAACAACTTTTGAGAAAGGGTGTCCATATCCAGTTATAATGTCACCTCTATGATTAAACTGCAATCCCAGCAAAGATGTTACCCCCTCACCTCCTAGTCCATCATCAGCCTTTCTCCACATCACATCCAAAATTGATTTCCCCACATGCTCTACAGCCTCAACTATAATTATAAAGAACAAATACATATAAAATAAAGATAAAGGAACCAACACCAATAACAGAACCCAAGGATTTGGCATCTTACAAGTTTTTCTTCCATACAATGCTGTAACTCAGATAGTCCATAAGTAACCTACTCGCTCCGTTCTCTCTTATGTGGCATTATTTATTTATTTCATTCCAAAACGAATGACAACTTCATAATTTAAAAGCAATTCGACTTTAAAATATACTTTTATAGCCACATAAATCTCATGGCATACAAGTTTCAAAAGTTTTCAATGTCTCCACCACCTAAATTGAACTAAGTGAGTAGTAACTTTTTTCATTTGTGAGATTTGAACTCTGATAGTGATACATCATGGCCTTGGGGTTGTACTTCCGTAAATTAACGATTGGACCTTAATATTTAAAATTCCTAAACTACCCTTCATAAAGAGACTGCAGATTCAGGACTCCAGAACTCAGGACTGCAAGCAATCAAAGGACTGGTAAAACCCTGAAATCAGCTGAAATGTCCTTACAACCCATCAATTCCAAAAGGAAAATGTGGGACCCTGGGAGTACATCAGGGGCTATATAGTCAAATGAGCATTTAGGTGAAATATTCAGACTTCCTGAAAACTCTCTGACTTTGGAGCAGAACAAATCTATGAAGAATTCGTCTTTTTGATTTTTTTTTCCTTTTCCTCTTAAAAAAGAATTAATTTATAAAATCCAAATGACTGAATCACCAATCTAAAAAAAAGTTATACTGTAGTACGAATGAGTTTACCTTTCGGTAAGTGGTTCCATCATCTTCAACGATCCAACCAGCTTCTTTACAAAGAGCTTTCAATACCTCGTTATTATCACAGTGCTTAGGGAGCTTATAGTTACCGTACATCCTTAATCCGGTGAAGATCTTGGCGGCGATCGCCCTCCGCCGCCGCTCTCTCCGCTTGTTGTTCTCCCTCTCCTTCCATGTCGGTAGCCGAGTGCCGGACGTCATTACCACGCCGCCGGTTCAGTAGAAGACTTATAAACCGGGAAAAAATCTCGACCGGTTTAGTTTCTGAACCGGGCTCTGGAAGTAGAAATGAGGAAGCTGAGACGTGTTTGAGCTAGATATGGACATTGTGTTTGAGCTAAATATGAGCAGCTGAGTTAATAATTGCCACTGAATATTAACAAAATTAATGAATTGCCACTACAATTTTTATTTATTGATTACAAGTCCTGTAAATGTGGGCGGTGCACGTGTTGAGTCTTTTTACAGTAGTATTCGTGGGTAGTTGCGAGGAAAGGGAGTGTTTGAAGTTTAATATGGGGGATCGAGTCAAACGAAAACGACAGCGCTCTGGGCTCTTTTGGGTTTTGGCAGGGTCTATTATCTATCTGAAAATTTGTAAAGAAAGGGTGTAGGGGTAAGAATGGAATTTTGATTGGATGACCAAGTCAAAATTCAAAAAGGGACCAAAAACAATGATTGTGCTTCTGAATTTGGAGGTAGGAAATCTACTCTTTTGATATTTTGGATTTAAAGGTACAAATTCCACCCTCATTTATAAAAGCTGATGTCCTTTCTTGGTTTCTTTTTAAAATTCTTTTATAATGTATATAATCAATAAAACAGTAACTATTGCATACTTAGGAAAAGTTTATCCACACTGATGTTTTACAGATTTATATAAGACGTATATTTTAATCTAATTATAATTAAGTAAAATGTATTCTGCACTTTAATTAACTATAAAATTTAAATTATTTGGTTAGGTATAAATACAATGCGGATAAGCTTGCACACTTATCTTGCACGTAGAGGACCCAAGAAGTAATTTACAAAAGAAGGCAGGACAAAAAATGATGGATCATCGAACAATGTAGGGGCTCCAAATTGTTCGTCCTACTACAAAATTTTGGTAGATCATCCGCAACTTTGTGATGCTACCCTTCACATTCTTAGCCGAGTGTAGGTTGTTCAATTTGTTTTATAAGTTTAACTCGGTGAACTAAACTTAAATCTACTCCAAATCCTATCGATATGTTATCCTATATATTTGGTTATATAGGCCATCTTTCGATTTTTGTCTTTTTTATGATATAGCAGAAGTTGATCATATAAAAAAGTCAAAATATCATGGTATAATCAGTTTTCGCACTGATCAACCAAAAATATACATCATTTATCAAGTCAATAAAAAATAGTTACTATTTTACTGTAATAGAGACCGGTCCCGTATAATATACGAGAGTTCTGATACATTTGTGCACGAACTCCAGCATATTATGCTGGACCGGTATAATTTGCTTATCTCCTGTATAATATACGGGAGACTGGAGCACCAGTGCTCCAAACTCCAGTATATTATACTGAACATTTATACTTGCTGGAACTCCCGTAAAATATGCAGGAGTTCCAGCATAATTATACTTGAACTCCCGCATATTATAAGTATATTCCAACATAGTTATCCTGGAACTCCAGTATAATATTCGGGAGTTCAATCATACTTATGCTGGAACTTCCGTAAAATATTCAGGCGTATTTTCTGGAAACGGTATTTTCGCTCATATTTATCTTTACATAAAAAATGACTAAATTTCTATGACTTTTGAAACTTAGCTGTTTTTCAACGACCAGTTATAAATCTGATTATTTTTAAATTTCTCCCTATAAAAAATGCTTTTCAAGTGATTAGGTGGGTACGAGATTCAAACATTCAATCTTCAGGTCATGAGCTTGATGAGTCCGACATTCTCTACTCCATTCCTTCCCTTGCTCTTTTACTTTCCTCACCTAAGTTCCCCATTCAATCAATATTACTTTTCTTGATTTGCTTCCTAATATTTTTATTTTGAAGTACCTCCATTTAAATCTAAAAAAATCTCATTTTCTGGATAGAGTGAAAAATCTCTAGATAATGAAATCTGAAGAAATGGATACATGCAGGAAGCTGCTCCTGCGAAATATGCAAGTGGGAAAGTATAGTTGCAATTAGATTTTAAAAGGGGATAAAATTTAAACAGTTGCCTAAAAAAGGCTATATGGTACAATTTTCCTTAGAAACGTGGGAAATTTAAAAATAGCTAGATTTACCACTGGTTGTTTTTCAACATAAGTATACTTGAACTCCCGTAAATTTTACGGGAGTTCCAGGATAACTATCCTGGAGCCGTAAATTTTATGGAAGTTCAAGCATAATTATGCTGGAACTCCCGCAAATACTACTGGAGTTTCAGCAAGTATACCGGTCCAGCATAATATGTTGGAGTTCGTACACAAATGCACCAGAACTCCCGTATATTATACTGGACCGGTCTATGTTGCAGCAAAATAGTGGTTATTTTTTATGAATTTAATAAACGCTGGCTATTTTTCATTGACTAGTATGAAAACTCGCTATACCATGATATTTTAACCTTGAACGGACCTCTCCCTTCAGGAAATTCAATGGGCTTTTTGTCTCAGGCCCAGCGTTCGAATGAAGGGCTTTTTTCATCTTCGGCCTGGCAACCCAAAATAATTACAGGCAGTAGAGTAGCCCAATATACAAAACATATAGTACACTGATTATGTATATGATATGTTATATTATATGTATATATTTAGAGTTAATATACACATTTTCTGACTATTATGTTTTTGGGCGGCTCAAAAATATAATTATTCCATAAATGGAACGGGTATTCGCACGATGTCTCACACAGTCAAACAAGTATGCAAAATATTCATTTAAAAAATATTATACTTCATGCTTATGTAGAGAAAATTGTTTACAAAATAGCCGAAAAATGTTTACGAAAATCATTTAAATACTTAGTTTTCATGGTTGCATACATTACGGTACGTGCATGGAAAATTGTATCTTCTTTTTCATTAGGCCTTTTATTATCAAAGTAAAGTGGATATATGGCTCTTCTGACAGTACTCCAAAACTTTTAGTAGGAAGAACTATTAAATTTTAACATTCCCATGTGCATGCATGCAAAGAATAATTCATACTTTCTTTCTTATGTTAAAAGTGAAAATGTCAACATAACTACCTTCATTAAATAAGAGAATATTAAGAAGCTTAACATAAAAGAATCTCTTTTTGATGTCTTCCACCATCGTAATTTTTAATTTAATGCTGATAATTAATTACCTCAATGTTGACTTAAAAATCTTGATAAAGCAACATTTGCGCTTAACAAGATTTAGTACATAATGAAGAAACAAATACAGCTGAGACTAATGAAAACTCTAACTCAAGCCTCTTCGGTGCAATTTTTAAATAATGGATTTTAAATTATATGCCACAAATGGTGTTAATTTTATTGTTTACCCTTCAAATTTGATAACAATTAAATTTGTACGCGGTTTTAAGGATACATGATATAACTTGATACAAATTAGAAAACAGATTAATATTAAAATTAACGACAACAAAATAAATGCAAACCACAAAATTGAATAGCCTTACCCTCTGAGTTTGATCTCCCTCGAGCCAAGAAATATCTCAACTGGTGTTAGCACTAAACAACAAGATGACAAGAACTAGAAATGATCAGTATATTGCTTTCTTTGTGCGTGTTATAATGTGTCTTACAAATGATTAGAACCCACTTTATATAGTAGAGGTATTCTACTCTTGGTATAATTATATACAAGGTAAAAAATCTCGTGATTTACTAATTAATCGGCATCTTCTTGATACGTGCCGAGATCCCCAACCAATCGCGGATATTTTGGCTTTCTGTTTTATGGCTCAGCAAGTTTCCTTCGATCTTGCTCGGTCTCCGGGTCACAAGCTCGACGATCTAATTTTGCGTCTTGGTTCGATATAACCCGAGCTCGAGCTTTGACCTGTCATATTTCAGCTTCGATTGGTCAAACAATGGATGAACCCTATTTCGACTGTATACAGATAATTCCCTCGTTTTCGGAAAGAAGATGACGAGAAACTATATGAACTTCTGAACCTCGCTTCGATAGATCATGACGTTAACGACAAAAGGTAACTAAAATATTCCGTCGGTCCAGTCTCCAAGGCATTAAATGTGTGTCAGTGTTGTTCTACCACTTTTGGTTTTGAACCGTCATTAGCAAACTATAAATATCCAAACTTTTATTCGTTCAAAGTTTATGTTCAAAAGCTTCTTCTGCTCTCGTTCTTTAGGAATCTCTTTGCTCTCCAACCTTTGTACCAGATTTCTTGAATCCTTTGTAACCACTAAGAGTACCTTCTTAATTTCCTTTTCTTCATCTTTTCTTTAAAATAGCGAAAACTTCTAAGATTGTTCCACAAAAATGAACAGCCTTTTCATCACGGTCTGCCGGCGATAGGAATGCGGCGGAACCATACCTTGAAGAGTTCATTCTAGGAGGGTACCCGATCGGTGTTGATTTCAAGATTGAAAAAACTTCCTCGGTACTGGGTCGTGCGAGCCGGTCTCGAGATATACATGTACAATCATCGATGATCTTCTCTCCAAGGTCAAATAGGATTGTAACTGGGCCGATAAATGCGTGATGTTTCCCTTCCCTGAGGAATCAATTACTACCTACGTGGAGGATTTTTTAAGTGTTTAAACTTACCCCTTCACATTGGGTCCCTTAGATCCGATCATTATTGCCTTCTGCAAAAGGTACGAAGTGACCCTCGGTCAAATTCACCTCTCATTTTGGAAGATAGGGATTCTTCTTTGTTTTTCGTAAACAAAATCGAGGGTTATACCTTCACCCTCGATCATCTTATGCGTCTATACAGTCCCCGACTCTATCTCTATCGAGGGGGATTAATCAAACTTGCTCGATGGGGTAGTAATGCCCCGTTCTCGACTATAGATGAGGATCGGGGCCGAGGCTGGATGAGCCAATTTATTCGAGTGAGGACCTTGGACTTTATACCTGCCGAGGATATTCTTTTTCCCGATAAATGAAACATGAAGCGTAAGTATAACTTCTCCTTAGAGAGTTTATTTAATTTTTTTCCCTTTCCTTCCTTTCTATCGGTGTTTTTGTAGTGTAGCTGTGGCTCGGATGCCGAATGCAGTTCCTCAACACAAAGAGTGGTTCGAGGGCCTGGTGTCACAGAGATCATATTCTTAGCGCGCATGGCGCTAATTGTCAAAGGGTCGGTGGGAGGCATGTAATCATGGTAAGTTTTCTTCTCCGATTTAATAATGTTTGATTTCCTCCTTGCACTGTCGAATTCTTATTGGTTTTGTTTCTTTGTAGGTCTCCCCAAATATGTTGCTATGAGGCCTCTATCCGGTGACGAGGATGTGCCTCTCAAGCCCCCTACTCTGAGAGAGGGTGATGAGAAGAAGAGGAAAAAGTCTCCCAGTTCTCCGAACTCGAAAAAGAAAAAACCAAAGAGGAGGCATGCACTTAAACCCAAGGGAAGCACCGCCACTCTATCCATGGACTAAGTCCACCGGCTAAGGGATGAGTCTGAATAAGAAAGAAGAAGAAGATAAATCCAAGCTGGTAGCATGCGTGTGGGCATGCGTCTTGAAACGAGAGGCTTCTGAACCAGCGGGTGTTTAGATTGAACCACCTCGACTTGAGGAGGTCGATGAGAGAATTGTAGCCGAAGATCTTGAACCAGAAGGGGGGGGGGTGAGACCACTCCGCCTCGAGCTAGAGGAGATGAAAAGGAAACTGGGGCTGATGTTTCTCGAGTAGAGGAAGGAGCCTTGAAAGATGAGCTTGGGGTAATTAACATTACCGAGTCTTCTAAATTCTCAGATGCCATGATCTATGAAGTCGGTATGCTAGAAGGTCGTTCTTATGAGGGGCCTCAAGTGGTTGCAAATATCCACAACTTCCTAGATAGATTAGAGTCTTTTTCCTTAGAGGACGTCATTGGGGTCGGAGACTTGCCGGTGCTAAAGAAGATACCATCACCGGGAGCCATCAGTCTTTCTCGAGCCCAAACTTGGTATACCGGTTCCTGGACCCAAGTGTCGACCCTCACCGAAAGAAGTCAATAGTTTTATCTATCCTGTAGGATGCCCGGGTTTTCTCTGCCCCTGTGGGGGTCACTAGCTATCTTTGGAGTTTGGTGACCAAAAAGGATTAGGCAGTGATGGACAAGGTAGAAACGCCATGCCTATTCAATAAAGCTCATCAAGCGTTGAATCGGGTAACTTCGAATGTCTTATTTATTAAGTATTTCAAACTTAAAGTTGTAAATAATCATAACACCTTCCTTTATGCTTGCAGGCTTCGGTATAACACCACGAGACTTTCCTCCGATACCGGCAGAAGTTAACCCATGACGAGGCCAAGGTTCGGTATCTCATTGAGAAGAGGGACACACTGAGAAGCTTCAAGCAGAGTCAGGAATGGCTCGGATGGAGCATGCCAAGATGGCCGAGCAGGTAAAATCTAGTACTTCATGATAACGAAGAAGAATTGGAAATATTGGCTAACGATCCGGTCCTGTAGGTCTGATAGTGGCTTGAACAGACAGGGCAGCTCCAAGCACATGTTGATATGATACAAGGTGAGTTTGAGGAGTTCAAGAAAAATATGGATCTCTTAGCCTCGAAAAAGGAAGCTATCCAAGCATAACTAGAGTCAACCGAGGCCCAGCTCCAGGCTGCAAAAGAGAAATCCTTGGTACAGACCATGACCGAAGAGCTTCAATATCAGTTGAACTCGCTATTTCTGGTAAAAATATTCTCACCAAGGAACTTGAGGCGGTCAAATCAGAGGTAGTTGTGGCCAAGACCAATGTCGATGCTAAAGTGGCCCAGTACAAGGTTAACGTTGAGATGATTCAAGCGCAAGCTAAATTATAGTGGAGCATGCAAGGTGGTAAGCTGAAAGATAATCCCTCGAGGGAGTCCATGTTCAGAACTTTGATATATTGGCTAAAATCGAGAAGGCCAAAGTAGAAGAAGCCAGGGCCCGAAATTTGGTCTTTTCCGAGAAAGTTTTTGAGAGCTTAAGCGAGTATGAAGACGGGGATGAAGATGCTGCCTCCTATGAGGACTAGGTTACTTAGGCCTTTATATGTTTTTTTTGGCTTTCTTGCATCTTTTTAGGTCGTTTCAGCCGTTGTAGATTTTTGTATTGGGTCATTCTGACCTTTATAAGAAGATATATATATATATATATATATATATATATATATATATATATATATATATATATATATATATATATATTCTTTCCCTTTCACCTTTCAAATGTTTCTTTTACTATATTACTAGTATTCACAAAGGTTGGAATGCCTTAGCATAAAATAACTAAGGTTATGTTCGAAAGTTCAAACAAAATTCAGCTTTACATTACTCTATTTTGAGGTGCCTTGGGGATTCGGTGTTACCGGAAAATTTCCCAAGGTAAATAATTCATATTATAGTTTACCGAGGGTAGACTTCAAAATCGGTTATGAAAATATTTCTTTTTTGAAGGCCTAGTTTTTGTTATAGGTTTCGCACGTCTCTGAGCTGTGTTAATAAGGTCGTAGCCTTTTAGTTCGGGGGTTGCCCATTGGACTTGCTTTCCCGAGTTATCTGGGCTTACCCAAGATAACAATCCCCGAGTAGGGTGGCCGTGACCTTTAAAATAGGGGGGGGGGGGTTTCCTAATAGGTCTTATGCCCCCGAGGCCTAGTGACTTGGGCTGTTTGAGTTTATTTTGGACGGCACTCCCCGAGTGAGAGAGTTATCATTTGAACTCCAGTTATAAGTTGCCCTTAAGCTAGTTACCTTTAGGAGATCAGAAGTACGAAATTGTTTAAAGGATGTAAAGAGGAATTTTTTTTTCAACATGAGATGATTGCACGGAAGTACTTTTCTTTATTCTTGTGCAAAAATAGTTATACATGCGTACATGTTTTATGCCAGGGCTCGAGCAATCTATGTGGGCAAAGTTCGTTTAATCGTTTAGCGTTTCCAATAAATCCTACCTATCGTGACACTTCCTTTACGAAGTAATTTCCACGCTAAAGTTAATATCCGAGGGTAATGCCCCCTCAGTATTTGAGGTTGATTCTAGAGGAACCTCATATACTTTTAATCTAATCTTCAACATTGATTCGTGATTGGTCTTTGATTCAAAGTTTGTACGATCCACTATTGCCTCATTAAAAACCTTGCTAAAAACCCCATTTGGGACAAAACTAATTCAAGGGAAAAAAGTGCAACGCATGCTTTCAGACCTAAAGACTTCATGCTGCTCCTTGTCGACCACCTGCAAGTGTTAGTCCAAAAATAAAATGAAATGAAATGGGATTGTACCTTAGCAAATATCGTTTTAGGTGATTTACGTTCCAATTTTTTGGTAGTTGTTCTCCGTTCATCATTCCGAGTTTATAGGATCCTTTCCCTATGACCTCGAGAATTTGGTACGGTACTTCCCTGTTTTTGGACCCAATTTCCCTTTTTTCGGATTCTGGGTGTTCAGTGTAACCTTCCTTAGTAGTAAGTCCCCGACATTGAAGTATCGAAGGTTGGCCCTTCGATTGTAATACCTCTAGATCTATTGCTTTTGGGTGGCCAATTGAACAAGGGCGACTTCACTCCTTATATCCAATAGCTCCAGTGTCGTATTCATGGCTCATCATTTGATTCCTTTGTTGTATATCAGAATGTGATACTTGGCTCCCCAACTTTGACTGGTATTAGAGCTTCGGTACTGAACTTCAAATTTGTGCGATATGCCCAAAGAACTTCGGGCAGGATCTCCTTCCATTTTAACTTGGCGTCGGTCAATCTTTTCTTAAGGTTCTGGATTATGGTTTTGTTGGTTGATTCGTATTGTCCATTCCTACTAGGGTGATAAGGTGTCGATAAGATCCTTTGATCTTATGATCTTCGAGAAACTTCGTCACTTTGTTGCCGATAAACTATTTTATGTTTTCATATACAATTTCGGATGGCATCCCGAACCGACATATGATGTGGTCCCTAATGAAGTTGATGAATACTTTTCTCCCTGAACTTCTTATATACTTGTGCTTCAACCCACTTAGAAAAATAGTCAGACATAAATAAGATAAATTGAGCCTTACCCGGTCTCCATGGAAGAAGGTTGACGATGTCCATTCTCTACTTCGTGAATGGCCATATGGACAATACGAAATGCAATAGTTCCCCAGGTTGGTGAATCATTGGAGCATATATTTGGTAATTATCACATTTTCATACAAACTCTTTCGCATCCTTTTCCATGTTGATCCAGTAATAGTCAAATCTGATCACCTTTTGAACCAATGATTTGGCACATGAATGATTTTCATAGGTGTCCTCATGAACTTACCTCACAGCATACTCGGTATCTCCCGGTCCCATACATATTGCTAGCGGGCCATCAAACATTCTTCTTCAGAAGATTTCGTCCTTGGACAAGCTGAATCGGGCTGCCTTTGTGTACATGGTCCTAGATTCTTTTGGATCAGAGGGAATTTTCCCAGTCTTCAAATACTCTACATATTTATTTCTCTAATCCCAGGTTAAGCTTATGGAGTTTATTTCAGTGTGACCTTCTTCTACTACCGACCTCATGAGTTGTACGAATGCCTCCGAGTTGAGCTCGTCGTCTTCGAAAGCCCTAAGTTTGCAAAGGCATGGGCCTTACTATTTTAATCTCGAGTTCGTGCTATAAAGTCTACTCTTTGAACCGATGTAATGTTACCTGTAACTTATCTAGGTACCTTTACATTTCTTCTTCTCTAACTTCGAACATTGTGTTAACTTGGTTCACCACGAGGAGAGAGTCACACTTAGCTTCGATCACCTCTGCCCCCAAGATTTTTTCCAGTTCGAGACCTATTATCATGGCCTTATATTCGGCCTCATTTTTAGTCAACTTCACAGCTCTAATGGATTGTCTAACTACGTTATCTGTGGGTGTCAGTATGATGCCAAGTCCAGACCCCTTTGCGTTCGAGGAACCATCCGTAAAAAGGGTCCAGATTCTTGAAGACATCCTCGGGTTTACCAACAACTCTCTTTTGACTTTGGGTATTAGGGCCCAGCGTAAAATGAGCCACAAAATCTGCAAAAATTTGAGATTTAATGGCTGCCTAGGATTGATACTCGATATCGTACCCGCTGATTTCTACAGCTTCGAGAGTTCGAGTTTATGTATTATTTTTTCTAATGGGTAGGTTTTCACAACACATATAGGATGGCACCAAAAATATGGTTTCAGTTTTCTTCAAGCATCTTATTGATTGCAGGATTGGTCTCCGATTCTTTCTTATTCGATTTCTTTGAAAACGATTCGACCCCGTGTACAACTTTCTAGGACAGGTCGAGCTCGACCCTACTCGGTGGGTTATTATGGTTTTTGAGCTTGGATATCGCTTCCTGCTGAGCCTGGAACATTTTGAAGATCACCCGCAGCCTGATCCCGCTATCTTCGCCGCATGTGTGCTTTGAGCGGCTCATCGAACATTCCCACGGATGTCGCCTTCAGGATTGACTGCCAAATTTGCATTGATGGATACATGTGAGATTCCATCGACTTGATCTACAACCGGAACTCTATCGTGGCCAACCAAGGTACATCGTTCCCTGGTGCTATGTTGTCATTTTTGCAGTGGTGGCCAAAATTATTGTCAACATGTAGAGGTTGTTGATACCCAATTTTACCCTCATATTTTTTCAAAGTATATATATTTTCAAAATATAATTTTGCATCATTACTCAATTTACAAGATTTATACAAATATTTGTATATTGTTTTCATGATTTATGTAGCTTTAAATGAGTTTTCTTGCATCTAAATTACTTGAATATTGATTAATTACATCTTTAAATTATTTTATGATGACTTAGTTATCCAATTTATCATTTATGTCCAAATGTGTGATTAATAATATTTTAACTTCATTTTATATAATTATGTTTGTATTTTTGCTATTTACACAATTTTTGCACCAATAACCTATATATGCATAACTATGTTTTATTACATTATTTATGCCAAAATAGCATTTTTATATTTTTCTAATGTTGAATTATTATTTTTAATTATTTTAGTACGTAAATAATGTTTTTATTATTTATTAATTACTTTTAGAAATAATTTTTTGATAAAATTCGCTTATTTTAATTTATAGTCATATTTTTGGTAATTTTCGGACAGAAACTAAGCTCAAACCACTAGCCCACTCCCCTCTCACCCTTCAGTTGTCCAAATCCTAATGATCCCATCTCCTGACCCGCTCCACTCCCTTTCGATCTTGGCCGTTGATCTCAAATGACAAACGGCACATAATAATTCCGCACCTTCCTTTATAACTTCACAACCCAAATCCTAACCCCATTTTACCTGTCAACCGCCTCTATACGTTCCCAAAATCCCTTCCTCCTTCAGAAAGCCTAGCCGCCTTCCTCTATCTTCTCTAAATCTGATTCAATCTAGGGGTGTTCAAAACCGATCCGAAACCGAAAACCGATCCAAACCGAAGCTTAACGGCTTATTGGTAACGGCTTAACGGCTTAATGGATGGGGAACGGATTGAATTTTTTTTATTAACGGCTTATCGGTTTGGGATGGATTATTCAATTTTCTTAACGGCTAATCCGTTAACCCGTTAAGAATATAATATATATATATATATATATATATATATATATATATATATATAATTGAGTGATAGAATTGAGTTGTCTAATACATATATGGTTCTATGTGTGTCATGGGAAAAGAAGAATTGAAAGGTTGGTTATGACTAGAGGAACGACACCCCATGAAATAAATTTGTGCATTTTGGATGATTGCTTGTGGAAAATGGAGAACGATAGTTATTTATAGAAGAGGAGTGTAGAGAGTAGAATTTACCAGAGCACTTCAGTTTTTAAAAGTTCATTGTGGGAGCTGAATGGAAATTTGCGCGACAGATTTTTTTGGTTATATCCGAAGCTTATGAGTACACATGTAGTGTGGCGTCTAACAGAAGATAAGTTCTGTTTTATTTTTTTCGATACTGAACTAGTAATGAATTTATCTATTTTATAATCTAGATGTTGATGGCGATTGTTTCATTAGCTACATCATATTGCCTCTAAAATATTATTTTTTATGGCAATTCATTATTTCTAAGACGAGGAGAATAAGAGATATTTAGTGAACATGTATGTTAGGCCGATAAACCGCCCATTAACCGCCCTATAAGAGCTAACCCGATACCAATCCGCCCGATATCTTATCGGGTGGCTAACGGATTAATACATTTAAAAGCCGATAACCGTTAAGCCAAACCGTTAAGAGTAAAAGCCGCCCAATCCGCCCGATGAACACCCAGTGATTTCTTATGTGATTTTCTTACCTTTTACACGTTACCTCATTGCTACTTACAAGATTGTGGTGTTATTGGTATTTTCCCCACTTTTGGAAAACACCAATCTTCGAATCAAGGAAAATTAGCTTCACCCCGAGATTTGGACGATATATCGTCAATATGTATCATGGCAAGGTCATATGGGTCTGATTTACCGAGATCTTCAACCAATCTTTGATTCCGGTAAAACTAGGGTTTGCCTGATTTTTTTCCTAATTTGGTTCTTAAACAATTCTGCATGCTATTCTTTCCTTATTACTGTGTTTGATCAATTATATTTTCTTAATTGATTTTTCAATTTCTACTACTATATAAACCTCTCCCCAATTTCCCTTTAAAAAAAGACCTAATTTTTCACTGCCATTGCACTCAATATACTTTGCTCGCTCATTCATCTTCTTTGAAACCTTGGCTCTTTGGCCAGCTAAAATACAAGACCATAATATTATCAACCTCCTCCGATGCAAGCATTGATCCGGGCCCTTATGAGGCCATTGTGAACTCTGAAGTATCAGTGATTTGGGGTTCTTGCTTCTAAACTCCTTATTTTTTTGCTCATCCAATTTTGTTATTGGTTAGTGCCTTTAAATCTTGCGATGTTAAATACTTTTTCTTCTGTAATCTCTATGTGTTCTAGATATTAAGGATGTTTAAATTCTTTGAGAATGATTTAGTTCCTTTGTTATTTGTGAATCCCTGATATGACACTGCCATGATATCGTTCAATACTCCCATATCATTATGTATTCTTTGATAGTTGAATGCATTTTAGTATACGTGATAGATTCCAGCTTGTTCTTAGTTTGTGTTAAGCTAATATGTGCTCTTTAGTATATCCTGCACTCCTATGTTGGTTTTTCTTCTTTCTTTTTCTCTGGAATCAGATCTATACCTTTTTGTTTTCGTAGCATCTGCACATGTTTGAGCTTTGAGTTTCAATGCATGTCTATTATTGTGTTCTTCTAATTAATCTGACTGTCATGACTACCTGTTGTTAGTTATAGAATCTTCTTCATGCCTTGCTTTGGGTACTACACTAAAACTCTTATGAAACCATCCCTCTGATTTGAATGAATTAATTTATGTTGAGTCTTGTGTTTAATCGACTGTTCTTTGCAAACTGGCCACAACTATATGGATCGCATGTTGCAATACTGCCTTAAGATCGATCCTAAACATGTTTTTTTTTACTATTTGTAATCCTGATCTTTAGCATCATCTAAGACTTTAGGATAAATATCACATTTCCTCTCTTATGTATGGTCAATTGACATATTAATGTGTAGCTAATCTTCCCTTTCACATGCCATAAGTTTCTGTAAAGCCTTTGTACTATGATTTATTCCTATCATGTTAAGTTTCATGATATTGACCAAGTTGTACCACTAGTATGTTGATATGCTATCTGTGACCTTATTAGAACTGTCATGCTAGAACTTTTATTGTACCAGATTGACATTTAAAATCCTTTAGGTTAGTACCCTATTCTGGACTTATTTGGCATTGTGCACCCTTACATGTTTATCCTATAATCTTAAAGAACCTGGTTCCCTTAACTCTCTCTCAATATATTCTTTTGCTCAATATGCTATCCCCTGCTAAATGATCGAATATGGAATGTCAGTATTGTTATATAAACTTTCCATGAGGAATCTAAGCCTTATTGATTCTCCTAACTTACATGTTCCATTCTTAATCAACCGTGTTATGTCAGCTTCTAAAGTACAAACGCATTTTGCAAGTTCTATCACTTAGTCATTGTTAGTAGGTCTAGAATTATTTGAGTAATTGCCATGTGTACCCTTCAAATTGTTAACTCCCAATTGCTTGGTAAGTGAGACTCCATCGGGGTTTTAATATGGTCCAAATATGGAATTGGCTGTGCAACTGATACACTCTAGTGCTTAAGCTGAATTTGCATCTGAGCCTGCTATTCATAAAAGAGTGAGCTTGTGGAAGTCCCAAGCAGTA
Source organism: Nicotiana benthamiana (assembly GCA_034376525.1). Classification (NCBI taxonomy): domain Eukaryota; kingdom Viridiplantae; phylum Streptophyta; class Magnoliopsida; order Solanales; family Solanaceae; genus Nicotiana; species Nicotiana benthamiana. The sequence continues at coordinate 122,805,933 of CM067341.1, read as the reverse complement.
CTGGATTATTTTCATTTTTTTTGGGACTACTCTTGGGTTTACAGTTCCCCGTGTATAATATTTATATTTATGTTCACTAATTGGGCCTGAATAATTTGTAAATAAATAATTGGGGTGTTAGTAAAATTAGGGGAAACGTGTATATTCTAATGTTTGCATAAAGAGTAGAAACATTCCTGTAGGGTCTATGTGATCAATTTGTTATTCTAGACAACATGCCATATATGCCATCCGGTTTTTCATGTTTTGAACATTTGTAGAAATGATGCCTATAGGAAATCACACGTTCACTCGACCTGTTTTACTATCAGAAGCATGAGTTTAAGTATTTTACTTGTTCCCATATTCACTATAATGCGTTATTAGACAACATGCCTATAGGATTGAAGTTTCAATATCTATTCCATCAATTTGTGCAACTGCAGTGTATTTACTAGATAACACGCATGTAGGATTATATTAATTTATGCTCTGCTAACTCCTATCTAGATACCATGTCTATTGGGATTTTCAACTGTTTTTGTAATCTTAATACACTACTCACCTAGATAACATGCATATGGGAATAAGCGATAAATCTGCCGATTATTAGAACCTAGCTACAAAGCAGTGCTCCTCATTTATAAAGCATGGCAACGGGATCAAATGGGAGTAATTTGAGTTTTTTCAATGGTTATCATTGTCCACTCACATGGATACCTTAGAGATCATGTTTATAGGTTTTATAATTGGGATAATCTGAACAACAATATTATGCATAATATGGAATCTATCTGCGTGCATTTGTTGCTATGTATGGAGGCTAACTTGGGCCTTAATTGTCTTTACGTGGAGTCCTATATGTTTTGCATGTCGCTTAGTTTTATCATTTTTGATCAACCTAATTAATATCAAGAACCAACCAAATAGTAGGTTCAAAGCCTCCAGGATCTTAGGCATGGTACGGGTAGCGCACAGATATGGGATGACTTAGAATTGAACTAGAATACGTTAGGTAAACAACTTCAACATAGTAATCGGGTAGTAGGAGATGATAGTCTATGCTCATTAAATAATATGAGAAATTCCTCTCCAAAAGGAGTTGCGAAGTATTATTTATGCTGCACGGGATGATCTTTTAGGCAAAAAAAACTTAGGACCCTCCCTCGTTTATATGTTTGCTATTAGACCTAAGTAGTTGTATCTTTATAGTCGCACTAAGATTTGTACTAATTGTGTTATAATAAAAAAATTTGACCTTTATATTCTCCTTGCTTATCTGATCACCTAGCCTAATTACAATCCACATAGTCTTAAATTCGTCCGGACCCATAGTTATGGACCTTGAAGGGTTCCTTACACCTTCTCCTTGAGGTAATTTGAGCCCTTACCCGATCTTGGGTGATGTTGACGAGTTTAACTGAGTTATTTGCAAATAGGTTACCTAACGCACCTTAAAAATTATTAGGTGGCAACTATTCCTTTTTAATACATAATTTAAAAGAGTCGTCACATGTCGAAATCTGCTTTCGCGAGAAACGGGATGCGACAGCATGTCGACTCCGCTTGGTATTTATACTTAGGCTCTTACCATATTGAACTTGATTTATGTGGATTAGTTTCTTTATTACATGCAAATCCCTTTTATTTATTTTGCTATTACATGCACATCCATTCTCCTATTCACCTTTTGTTTGTTTAAAATTTGTTATGACATGCACATCCCTGCCCCGTTCATCATTATTTATTATTACACGCACATCCCTTCCCCGTTCACCTTTATTTTCTATGACATGCACATCTCTTCCCCGTTCACCTTTATTTGCTATGATCACTCTTTATTTTTTTTCATCTTGTTCAAAAATTGCTATATCATGCCTCTACCATCCCTACCTTCTTACCTGCTTTATTTCCCGCATATAGTTTTATGAACTAAACTGACTTCTTCCTTTGTCTTTCTTTTTTATGTTTTCCATGTTTACCTTACTATTGTATTTTCCGCTTTTACATATTTATCAAGCAAATACTTGGCAACATGTTATTATCTCTGCATAAAGCATGTTCCACGTTATACTCTACTCGTGCCAATTATCAACATAGCGACGCTTGATGAGTTTCCGCGCTCTTCCAAGATTACCCTTTTTAAATGGGAAAGGCTTATTTGCAGTAGACTAATCGATCAACGGTGCAATCAATGGTCATGTGCCTTTCCCTCTCAAGTTGTCCACTTGAGAGTACTAGTCTAGACCATTCTTGAAATCTTACTTCCATATCAAATGTACATGCGTCATGTTAAACGTAGTACGGGTTAGAACATTGTTAACATAATAGCCCGCTAAGATAAGCCTTGGCCAAAGTCCGACAGGATTTCCACAATCCCTATGGATACTATTATTTTATGTGCATTACTTGAAGAAAATGTGCCAATATGTTGATCACTATTGCGTAAGTGGTCGAATCTGGAGGGGGAAGGGCTAAATTTCTTTATTTGCATAAAATGAAGCACGAAGTCCCTAGGTTTGGCATGGTCCACAACATCCCACCTCTAGTACTTGACTGGTGGAAAGACCTTGTGCCTTGAGATAAGAATCCCGTGAGAAGGGTACTTGGTGACTAGCTATATTTTCTTAGCATCCGACCAAATAGGGCATTGATTAAGGCCGCTACTATGTTCTAGGACGAGAAAAGGGTCCTTTTCCACTTTGGTGACATAAAATGACTCCTCTCCTAGAAGAAATAGGAGGCTTCGCTAAGTTCCCGTGGGATAGTCCAGGATTACTAGTGCCAGAGAAACACACCCCTCGAGATTTTCTAAAGATGATGGGTATTTAAAAAAAATGATGTGTTGCTCTGTTTAAAGAAACCATATATTCCATTTGAATTTCTTTATGAGCGTTTTGGGAACAGTAAGTCATAATGCCTTCATCATGATGGACTTGCCATTACTTCTCTGGGTTGGACATGCCGCCAGGTTTATGTGTTCATCATCTTCTTCTTGGGTTTGTTGATATTTCCAATGAAAGGGGGAAGGATTCATACCCGTTTAGCCATTGTCGCCAGGACTTTGATGGAAGGAATCGAGGGACACACTTATACCATCATCGCCATGATCCTAGCTAAAATTTAACGTGCTTTAGATCGGTGCAAGCAGGGATTCAAACATTTTGAAGGTTGTAATTCATTACTGTAAGTCTGGCTGTTGGAACACTTTTAGAGGGGAGAAAACCATCAATAGCTTCTGCGACGGGCATTAAATGGCTATATAACTTTCCATTACCTAAAGAAAATGATATTTATCCCAAACTGGTTTGTGCAGCCTGGAAATGCTGTAAGTTGGGTGCATTTCTTCTGCAATCTAACAAATGAAAAAGTACATTTGATGTTTGAATGGTTCCCTAGCAGCGAATTCATCATCAGGTCAAGAGAAACGACTCATCTGGTACTGATCAGGTTGAGGGGCATCTATCCTTATGCTCCTATAAGGGTAATGAGACAAGTAGGAAAAAAACGTGTCATACCTCGAGTTTCAATATTGTCCAATACAAATCATATTTTAAAGGGGACGTCATTCCATTCAAGTTTAAGGTACAACATATGGAACTAGAAGATCATTGTGGAAAAAGAAATAATTGAGCTAGACAGGTATCATGCCGGTCATGTGTACTTTTACCCATCATGATTGGTAGACGATATAGTGGGAGATGTTAAGCCGGGAGTCAATCTAAAAAATAGGATCATATATGATGCTGTTGAGGCACAAGTAAAGTATAAGAGGCTATGCAAAAGTGTTTTCGAGTCTAAAGCTAGAAATCTGAAAGAACACAAAGTGGATATGGAGGCAATTAACGAATGGAAAGAAATTGCCTCTAAGTTAATGGAGAGATTGGAATATCTGGAACAATGATTGATGAAGCTTGAGGGGAAGATGATAAACATGCTTTCGGATTGTCAAAACACGAATGGTAGTGAAGGAGGGAATCTAGCAAAGGCTTACTTATTATTGGATATGCGCTATCTAGGGAACCTGATTGATGGAGTCAAGAGAGCCAAGCACGGAAAATGTCCTTCTAGGACCAAGTAGATTAGGAAATGATGTTCTTTACTATTTTCCAGCTTAGCTTTAGATTTCGATTGTAATAAGCCAAATGCCATTAGTGACTTTATCATTATTGTCGATTTAGTAAAGGTTTGGCTCATTTTCGCATTAATAAAATAACGCAATTATTGGCACCAATTTTCTCCAAGTCTATGTGTTGCTTAGGCCTACCTCTGGCACAACGAGGTCCCCCAAATTAGGAAGAACATTTATTGCATGAATTTGCAAAACACGTTTAATACTTCAAGCATTCAATAGCCCTTACTACCTTGGTTACCTTTTGCTTTTCTTTTTTTTTTTGATTATTCCCATTCCCCAAGGTTGATTCATGCATACTGGTATTGTCAGCATATCACACTAGATCCAGAGGTCCTCCACCAAGTGATCCTAAAGGAAAAAGTAAAAGGAAAGGGAAAATAGATGGTTTGAGTAATATCAGGAAGGACAACGCTACAATGGTTGAGAACGTCGAAACTTCAATTTGCCGAAGTACTACAGCATAGAATGAACTGGTCTTACATCTGGAATGGAAAATCCTAGAGCTACAAGGAGAACTTGAGCAGGTCTGAAACTTGGCAAATCTTTCTCTCACCCTCAATGTCCCTGATATTAACCAGCAAAATCCGACTACCCAAAACCAAGCACCACCCTAAAACGCATAAACCAAAATCCACTACCAAATCCTCATGCGCCACACTAGTACCCCATACCTATTCAAAACCTTAACCCCCTACCAGTACCTATTTCTCAACAACATCACCATCATCCAACTCAATACCCATAAACCACCACTTATCACACTCCTCAAAATGCACCACAACCTATTCCCGACCCCCAAAACTCGACCAATGACCACCCTTATGTGGACACTTTACCCTACACCCCGCAACAAACCCTATATATACTTGAATCAACCGAGAAACGCTATGTCATTATGAACATGGCAGAAGAACTCAAGAATCTCACGGGTAGAGTTCAGAGTGTCAAAGGTGGTAAAGGCGTTGAAGGTTAAAACTATGAGGACTCGTGCATTCAGCCAGATGTGGAACTGCTGGAGGGTTACAAACCTTCCAAGTTTGAAATGTTTGATGGAACTAGTGATCCGAAAGTACATCCGAGGACATATTGTGATAAACTTGTAGGAGTGGGCAAAAATGAATAAATCTGCATGAAATTATTCATGCGAAGTCTCATGGGAGATGCGTCGTCTTGGTATATTAGCCATGACCTAAAGAAATCGGTTAGTTGGGTAAGCATCGCGTCAGACTTCTTGGACAAGTTCAAGTTCAATACAGAAAATGCACCAGACATTTTCAACATTCAAAATCTAAATAACAAGCCAATAGAAACCTTCCGTGAGTATGCTACTTAGTGGAGATGTGAAGATGCAAAAGTGAGGCCAGCACTTGAAGAAGAATTAATGAATATGTTCTTCGTCAGAGCTCAAGTCTTGCATTAATATGAAAGGTTGATAGTTATTGAGAACCAAAAAATCTAGGACATCATCAAGCTAGGAGAAAGAATAGAAGAAGCAATTAAGAGTGGGATTGACAAATTTTGAAGCACTGTTGGTCACTAATAAAGCATTGCAATCGGGAGGTATTTCGAAGAAGAAAGAAGTAGTGTTGTAGTGGTAGCCCAGGGTCTTAAGTCTTCTCTCGCATACCAAACACCTCCACCCACATACCAACAACCTTCACCCCCCAGATACCAAATACCTACTGCCACCTACAATGCCTATAACACCCAACCTGTCTATTGTAACTCATCACCACCCTCCTGCCAAAATTACCAGAAACCATGACCAAACTTCGACCGCAGACCACCTAGACAATACACCCCGATTGCTGAACCCATAGATTAACTATACGAGAGACTGAAGGCTACTGGTCATTCACTCCCATTCCTGCCTTTGCAGTGGAGAATTCTTCTTAGTGGATTAACCCCAACAAAACATGTGCCTATCATTCAGGCATGAAGGGCCACACCATTGATGAGTGCTGCACACTAAAATACAAAATACAGACATTGATCGATAATAAGGTCATACAAGCAAAGGAAGTTCCACCAAATGTTCATAATATTCCTCTTTCGGATCATAGAGGTGAGGGAGTGAATGTGATTGAGATTTACAAGGAATGTGATCCAAAATCGGACTCACTCAAAAGGGAGATAGTCCTAAAACATCTTTGGTCACCTTCATACCCATTGTGGTACAAACACCCTTCACTATGATGGTAGCTCCCACGCCATCTTATAGGTTTGCTGTTATCCCATGGTAATGTCTTGCAGAAGCAAAGATAAAAGGAAATCCAAAAATAGAGGAAACATGTGCGACACAAAGCATTACTAGAACTGGCAGGGTATATACACCTGAGCACCTAGGAGGAACAAGCAAAAAAGCTGCATCTAAGCCATATATTGTTGATACTGGCACTAACGACCTTTGGAGAAAGGTATAAGCGAGAGAATACTCTGTTGTTGACCATTTGAACAAAAATCTCGCTCTGATATCCATCTTGTCGTTACTATAAAATTTGAACAGGAATGCCTTGATGAAAGTGCTGAGTGAAGCTTATGTACCCACCAACATCATAGTAGAGAGATGTATAATATGATTGGGAAGGTATTGGAGAGCCACAAAATCACCTTTCACAAGGATGAATTACTACCAGAAGGACTAAGTCACAACATGGCACTACACATCACAATGCAATTTGAGAATAAGTTCTCTGCAGGGTCCTGATAGAATGGGGTTCAAGTCTCAACATATGCCTACTGACTACCCTGAAGAGGTTAGGTAAAGGCCTGCACTAGATACGGATGGGAAGCATGAATATGAAGGCATTTGATGGATCTCAAAGAGCCACCATTGGAGATATCAGCCTCAGCCTACAGATGGGCCCTGCATGGTTTGATGTCGAGTTCCATGTACTAGACATATTTGCTACCTATAACCTATTGTTGGGACGACCCTGGATACGATACATGCTGCCGGGGCAGTAACTTCAACTCTACATCAGGCTGTAAAGTTTGAGTGGAATCACGAGGAGGTGATTACTCATGAAGATAGAAGTAATCCCATCTACACTAATAATACCGTCCCAGTCATCGAGAACAGGAAGAAGCTGGGTGGAGAAATATACCACCGCATTGAGCACGTCAATGCAATTGAAAAAGACTGATGGTGGAGCAACAAGATATAAAGCATACTACTATGGACAAGGTATGAACCTAGAAAAGGTCTCGGTAAAAACCTTCAAGGGATAACCAAACCCGTACAATCGCAGCGTCATAGCACGACTTTTGGGCTCAGATATGAAATACTTGGCAAGAATACCAATATTGGTCACCTCTATAGTGTGCTCTTTATTATCCGCGGGAACAACCTGTACCAACTCTGCACCAGACATTTTATCAAGCTAACATGATGTGGGGATATGAGAAAGATGAAAAAGCCATTGTGCCTTTAGCTGACTGGGATGACTCCCTAGAAAGTTGTACAATCAATGAAAAGAGCGGACAATACGATTACTGAGGGAGAGAAGTCTCACATTCTCGAGGAAAAGCAGATGGTGAAAGACGGTCTTAGCTAGTATGAGTAAGCTGTTTCTACATGAAGAAGATATGGATTTGCAGTGCAGTAGTTGAGGGGGAGGAGGAGGAAGAAGACTTTACCATTCATACCGTAGAGAAAGGATCTTTTCTCAAGAGCTGGACTGCTGCACCATCCTAGGCCCTTCGAGTTCCTAGATAGCCTAGCAAATTAACATGAATTATTTTTTTAAAAAATAGTTTTGAGAATTTGAAACATTTTCAGTATTTTGTTTTGAAATAATTGCTCGAGTCATTGAGCCGCACTTGTTAACGTTTTCAAGATTTTATTTATGCATTACTATTTTTCGTATTTATTATTTACATTTTTCTTTACAATATTATTATTACCTATCCCGATAAACCTATGATTGTGACATGATGCAACATAAGGATACTGATTCAGGGGATATGGAAGATGATATAATACCTGTGGAAATCGTTAAAGAAGTGGAAAAATTTGAAAACAAGCCAAAGTCTAATTTGGACAATATGGAGGTAGTTAACTTAGGGGATCCCGAAATGGTCGAGGAAACACACATAAGCATTTACATATCATCATTAGAGAAGGAAGAGTATGTCAGATTCCTAATAGAGTATGAAGATGTATTTGCATGGTCCTACGACGATATGGCTGATTTGAGAACATCCATAATGGCTCACAAGCTACCCACCAATCCCACGTGTCCACCGGTAACATAGAAACTCAGAAAGTTCAGGCCAAATATGAGTTTAAAGATAAAGAGGTAGTCGTTAAGCAAATCAAAGCTAAGCTTTCTAGAGTGGTTGACTATCTGACTTGGTTGGCCGACATTGTGCCGGTTTCGAATAAAGATGGGAAAGTCAGAGTATGTATTGATTACCGAGATTTAAACAGAGCGAGTCCCAGAGATGATTTCCCATTGCCTAATATATACATACTGATAGACAACTATGCCAAGAATGAACTCCAGTCCTTTATGGATTGCTTCACAGGATATCATTAGATCTGGATGGATGAAGAGGATGCCGAAATGACAACCTTTATCACACCATGGGGAATATACTACTACGAAATGATGTTGTTTGGTTTGAAGAATACTGGAGCCACCTACATGAGAGCCATGACAACCATATTCCACAACATAATACATAAGGAAATAGAGGTGTACGTGGATGACGTTATTATCAAATCCAAAGAGAGTACGGATCACGTAGAAGACCTGAAGAAATTCTTTGATCGGCTTCAAAGGTACAATCTTAAATTAAATCCGGCAAAGTGTGCCTTCGGAGTCCCTGCTGGAAAATTATTAGAACTCATCATCAGCCATCGAGGATTGATTTAGACACGTCAAAAGTCATAGCTATCCAGGGCCTGCCACCTCCGAAGTATAAGAAAGATGTGATGAGCTTTTTATGGCATCTTAATTATATCAGCTGTTTCATAGAACAATCAACCGTGGTATGTGAGATGATCTTCAGAATACTATGGTAAGATGTTGCAACAAGATGGACTGAAGAATTCTAGAAGGCCTTCGACAAAATCAAGGAGTATTATCTAAACCACCCGTTCTGATCCCACCAGAACCAAGAAGACCTATGCTATTTTATTTGTCTGTATTGAACGGGGCTTTTGGTTGTGTTCTAGGACAACATGACGAGACTGGAAGAAAGGAGCAGGCGATAACTATCTGATAAAGAAATTCACACCTTAGGAAGCTCAATACTCTTTACTGGAACGCACGTGATGTGTTTCGACATGGATAGCTCAGAAGTTGAGGCATTATTTCTGTACATACACTACATATCTCATATCAAGGATGGACCCCCTAAAATACATCTTTCAGAAACCCATGCCTACGGGTAAGTTGGCAAAGTGGCAGATATTTCTGAGTGAGTCCAACATCGTCTACGTAACTGAAAAGGCAGTCAAAGGGCAAGCATTGGTAAATCATCTAGCAGAAAATCCCGTAAACAGAGAATACGAACCATTAAAAACGTATTCTCTTGATGAGGAGGTATCGTTTGTAGGAGAAGATATCACCGAGGCATATGATGGTTGGAGAATGTTCTTCGACGAAGATGCAAACTTCAAAGGAGTGGGTATCAGAGCTGTTTTAGTATAAAAAATCGGCCAATACTATCCGGTATTCGCAAAACTCAGGTTTCCATACACCAACAATATGGCAGCATATGAGGCTTACATCTTGGGACTCAGGCTGGCCATTGACAAAAATGTTCAGGAGTTGCTAGTAATTGGAGATTTCGATCGTTTGGTGCACCAGGTTTTAGGAAAATGGGCTACAAAGAACACCAAAATATTTCCATATTTGTACTGTGTACAAGAGCTGATCAAGAGGTTCACGAAGATAGAATTAAAACATGTTCCGAGGGTTCAGAACGAGTTTGTAGATACATTGGCCACTTTATCTTACATGATATAACTCCCTGACAAGAACTTCATCGATTCTATCCTAATAGGAATTCATATGCAACCGGCTTATTATGCTCATGTTGAAGAAGAGAGTGATGGAAATCCGTGGTTCCACAACATCAAGGAATATTTGGCGAAGGGAGAGTATCCAGAGCACACAACCCATACTCAGAAGCACACACTTCAAAGGTTAGCCAACCACTTCTTCCAAAGTGGAGGAATTCTGTATAGAAAGACTCCTAACCTGGGATTACTACGGTGTGTCGATGCCAAGGAGGCATCCATATTGCTCGAGGAAATACATGTCGTAAATTGTGGACTACATATGAATGGATTCATCTTAGCCAAGAAGATACTAAGAGCGGGGTATTTTTGATGACTACGGAAACAGACTGCATCAAGTATGTTCAGAAGTGTCACCAATGCCAGATACATGCTTACATGATAAGAGTACTGTCATACCTCCTTTTTCCAACACCCCGTAACGGTATAAAAGAGTTTTTTTAATTAAAGGACAATCGAAACGAGATTATTTTATTAAAAGATCAGAGTCACCACTTGGGAGATTTATGGTGTCCCAAGTCACCGGTTCAAATCCCGAGTCAAGGAAAAGATTGACTCTGTTTAATAGTCCGCGAACCAGAAATCCGGGTAAGAAATTCTGTTAATCCGGGAGAAAGTGTTAGGCATTTCCGAGTTATGTGGTTTTAGCACAGTCGTTCAACTGTTATATTCGGCTTAATTATCTGATCTTAAAGCATTTTGAACCTATGTGCAATTTTAACTTTTAGCCGCTTTTATTTAATTAATTAAAGGAAGATTGCAACGTTATTAAAAATACATCTTGAACCATGTCACATAAATGCACCCGCATCGACACAGTTTATCTAATGCTGAGATTTGGATTTGGGTCACATAAATGCACATCCGAGTTTAATAAGGTAAATTATTAAAATGATGCAACTTTGCGAGAGCCATAAAACTTTCACTTAATGGTGTGCCTTGGTTTCTAAGGATAAAATAAAATTAATTAAAACGAGGGCCATGTGTTTTAAGTGTATGAATGGCACGCCTCAAAATCAAATGAACCATGGATATTCTTATTAAAACTAATTCGAAACTTAATACCACAATTACGTCAGGGAAATCGTATCTGTAGCCGTGATAATTTATAGCGAACTACTAAATTCAAGTTTATTCTCATACGGGTTTCGTGATTGGGACATTGGGATGTTCTGCTACTCCTTGGAAAACTTATAGATCATGTATGCCATCATAATTTAAAAAAAACGGTTGATCCTTCAAGAAAAGGTCAATTGCACTCTATGTTTTTCATTGAGCTAGTGAACGACCTATAACAGATTTCTATGGTTCGTGACTCAACATCTTCCCTAGTATGCGCAACATCAATCTCTCGAAAGAAGACAAAATCAAACACAAAGGCAAACAACTATTTCAACTAAACACGGACAGAAATAACATTTGAAAATTAAAGAGTGAGCAAGAGTTCTTACACGAAGCAGCCAATAGAGAGCAACAAAAATACTCTTCTGATGTATTAATAAGAATTTCCAATTAAATCTTACACGAAGCAGCCAACAGACGAGATGAAATCCAATAGCAACTAAACTTTAATAGGAAGACTGGACCATAGCCGAAACGGTTGACGGACTCGAACGGAACTACGTTCCAGTCTCGAAACTCGCTGGAACCTCGACAAGTTTCAGAAACTGACCTCGAATCGGCACCTCTGATCTGCTCTGCTTTGGACGAGGCTTTTCGGACTGTTTCGCGGATATTTCAGCAGGTTTCGGGGATGAAGAAGGTGAAGTCAGGGAGGTGCGGTCGTGTTTATGGCCGCTTGTTAGCGTGGTTGGCGTGAGGGTTCAAAGGTCTCTAATGGTTGAAGAAGAAGCAGAATCCAGATCTTTTATGGTGCCTCCTCCAATGGAGGCCCCAGTCGTGAAAATGAAGAAGCAGCAAAACAGTGGGAAGGGCTCAACTGTTTAGATTTTCTCGGCATTCATTTTTGTGTATTTAGTCCGTCCTCCTGTTTTAGAGAAAATGGCGCTACAGATTTTTTATTTCAGTCATTTTTTCAGTTTTTTAGCTCATTTTCAGCGTTGATCTTTTGTTCCCCTCTTCAGATTTTTTTAAAGCAGTACTTTATAGCTAGAGTCTAGGTTTAGGTATATTTTGATGTATTTTGCTCATTACTCCTTAGATTTTTTTATATTAAGTTCTTAGTATTTTTTTATTTATTTTTGTTCCAAAGAAAAATCTAGAAAGGTCCCTAGGCTTAATGGACTAATTCGAATTGGGACAATGATTGAGCTCTAAAACTCTTAAAATTGTAATCTAACACCTTAATTGACTCCTTTTAGAATAAAATAAAAGTACTACACAATGAAATATCTATAATGAAACTATTATATATTTTTGTATTTTCAAGATTATGTAAAGATAAAAATAAGGTGTTATTTTTGTATATTTTTTATTTAAATTTATGAAAGATACGTAAGCTAAAATATTTTTTTGTAATTTCTATTTTTATGACGAAAATAAAGTAAAGAAGTCAAAAATATTTAAAATAGCTATATTAGGCCTAAATTAAATATTTACATGCTAAAATTTAAAAAAATTTTGGGGAGGGTCAAACATCACATGTCTACAAGTACCACCCAATGAACTCAATGCAACAAGTTCAACCTGGCATTTCTCAGCTTGGGGTAAGGACGTCATTGGCCCAATCGAACTCGGTACTTCAAATTGGCATAGATTCATTCTAGTGGCCATATACTATTTCATAAAATGGGTTGAAGCCGCATCTTACAAAGCTGTAACTAAGAAGGCCGTCGAAGATTTTGTTCGAGATCGCATTGTTTGTCGATTCATAATACCAGAGCCAATCATCACTGACAATGCCGTCAATCTCAATAGTGATCTGATGAAGTTCATGTGTGAAACCTTTAAGATCAAGAATAAGAACTCCACAACATATATGCCACAAATAAATGGAGCCGCAGAAGTCGCCAATAAGAACATCAAGAAGATATTAAGGAAAATGGTAGATAATTACAAATAATGGCACGAGAATCTACCATTCTCTACTCAGGTATCACACCACAGTTCGTACATCAACTGGGGAAACTCCCTATTTATTAGTTTATGGTACTTAAGCAGTTATTCCCCCCGAAGTAGAAATTTTTTCTTTAAGAATTATACAATAAGTTGAGCTGAGCGATGCAGAATGGGTACAGAGCGGATAGGAACAACTAGCTCTCATTGATGGAAAGAGAATGAATGTGGTATGTCACGGTCAACTCTACCAGAACAAAATGGCAAGAGCTTTCAACAAAAAGGTCAGACCAAGGCAATTCACACAAGGACAGTTGGTGCAAAAGCAGATCCTCTCACATCAGGATGAAGCCAAGGGGTAGTTCTCACTCAACTGACAAGGTCCCTACATGGTTCATCAAGTACTAACAGGAGGAGCACTTATACTTGCGGAAATGGACAGAGAGATTTGGCCAAAGCCTATCAATTCAGATGCAATCAAGAGATACTATGTTTAGGATTGTTTGCATTCCTTCATTAGATGTAACTGAACTACGCTTGACCTGATTCACGTTTAAGGAGGAATACGTAGTCAATCATGTGGGTTTGGTCATATCTTAATAAAATCTTCATTTTTCCATGACTGAAACTGGGGCAAGATCTCGAGTTCGCCCTATTTATCATATTTGAAACCGCCAAGGAATGTGTTGTCAGAAGTATGCACTTAAACTAGGGATGAATTTTGAGAAGAACCCTTAAAATTTTAAGGCAAAGAGGTTCCAATGTCTCTAAAATGAGTCAAAGTCACCGGTTCATCTAAATTATTCGATATTACACATCCTTCTATATTTCAAATAACTATATTTTTACGAATAATTTCTCAAATGCATACATGTTTTTCAAAAACTTTATCTCTATGACAGCCAGATGTTACCCAGGAGGACCCAAACAGGACCTCGAACAGGAGTAAAAGTGGAACAAGAAGGCAAGATCACTAACCAACATCCCCCGCAAAAATTATAATATTTCTTTGAATCTAGGCACAATCACTACAATAGGAATATTCACAAATAGATAAACACGGCGAATCACTATCTCCATAACGACAAAAATCGCCAAACGCAAAAGCATGAAGCTAAGAAATACTCCACCATTTTTACAGTTGTTCCTTGCTTCTTTGCATGAGATTAAGCATTATATCTATCTCTTGCATGGGACTAAGCATTGATTTCGTAATTTCATGAGGCTAAGCATTATATTTCCTTGCATGAGACTAAGCATCGTTTCTATTTCTTGCATGAGGCTAAGCATTGCCTTCGTAATTGTATAAGGCTAAGCATCTCCTTTCCTTGCATGAGACTTAACATCGTCTACAGTTTTACCTGCTGATACTGACTCAACTCTCTCAATATAGTAAGTAATAGTCCGATAAGGCTCGGTATATATATATATATATATATATATATATATATATATATATATATATATATATATATATATATATATATATATATATATATATATATATATATATATATATATATATATATATATATATATATATATATATATATATATATATATATATGACTCTGCTTTAGTAGGCTCGCTCATAGGCGTTCGGCCACAGTAGGCTCGCTATATAACTTACCATCTGATCGGAGGTTGTCCAATAGGGGCATGCCCATCGATTATAGCTCGATAGTAATGAAAGTACTGTGATATTGTATATATATAGACTACTCTCTCGTAGTAGGCTCGCTCATATGTGCTCAACCATACTAGGCTCTTTATCTCAACCAACTGGGCTCACTCATAGGCGCTCGACCACAATAGGCTCGGTATATATTTTACCATCTGATCTGAGGTTGTCCGATAGTGGCATGCCCATCAATTATAGCTCGATAATAATGAAAATACTGTGATATTGTATATATAGACTTTCTTTTCTCTTAACTGGAAGAAGGAAATACTTAATTTAATATAAAATCTTGATAAGGAAAATACTATAATTTCTAGCATTTCTATGAATAGAATCATTTATAGAAGTTGTGTATTTTCTTTGCTAATCTAAGAACTATCGTTGCTTATTCTACTATAGTCTAAGAACTATCGTTGCTTATTCTACTATAGTCTAATATGAACTTTTAAAATATTCTCCCGAATGGAATTTTAATGCCAAAAATGAGCATAATGGCGATGATGACATATATATATATATACCTTCAACGTTTTTTCATTAATGCTATATAGATTGTCCAAGTGTCTTGTTAATATAGAATCTAAAACAAGAGTCATTAGACTCTATCTACTTGCTGCCACGTTGTTACTTTGGTAGTTATCCAATTTTTTTTAATTAATTATTTAGGTAATATTTTGTTATTCAGTAGTTAATTAATTACACGCATAATTAAGAATTATTCCATTTTTTAAAAATTTTACTTATTTTTAATATATTATATTCATCTCACTATCATGATCATATGATACCTTTTGGTACTAGTTTAAAAATACTGGGTATTATCGCACGGCCCGTATTTTATCCAAATACATCAACTTGGACGAAAATTTATTTTCTTTAACTTGATTCCTCTTTCACCTTCATGAATTTACCCATCACTTGTTTGAAATATCATAATGCTTATAATCTCGAAATAATCTCACTCCTGATTAACTTACGACGAAACTCAAACCTACGAAAATGCGATATGTAACAATATTTCCTTTCCTTGCATGAGACTAAGAACTATCTCCATATCTTGCATGAGGCTAAGCATTGCTTCCGTAATTGCATAAGGCTAAGCCTTGCCTTTATTTGCAAGAGATTAAGCAATGCCTCCATCTCTTGCATGAGGCTAAGCATTACCTCCGTAATTGCATAAGGCTAAGCATTGTCTTTCCTTGCATGAGACTGAGCATTGTCTCCACCTCTTGCATGAGGCTATGCATTGCCTCCATAATTGCATAAGGTTAAGAATTGTCTTTCCTTGCATGAGACTAAGCATTGTCTCCATCTCTTGCATGAGGATAAGCATTGCCTCCGTAATTGCATAAGGCTAAGCATTACCTCTCCTTCCATGAGACTAAGCGTTATCCCTATCTTTTTCATGAGGCTAAGCATTGCCTCCATAATTGTATAAGGCTAAGCATTGCCTTTCCTTGCATAAGACTAAACATTGTCTCCATCTCTTACACGAGGCTAAATATTGAATCCGTAATTGCATAAGGCTAAGCACTTTCTTTCTTTGCATAAGACTAAATACTATCGCCACTACATTTCCTAAGGCCAAGCACTATCCTTTTTATTCACATAGGGCTATGCATTGCCCTTATCTCATACAATACTAATCCTTGTCTTGTCTCGCCCTCGCATATGACCATGCATTATATCTTTGCATTTCATGGGCTGAAATATCGTCATTTTTGTCCGAAGGCATCATCCTCATAGCTGGGAGATACCATTCCATGGCCTGAGGATCTCTTGGAACTGCACATTATTATTCGAAGTTATCATAGTCTAGAGGCAACATCCTCATAGCCCGAGGATACCATTGCGAATCCCTTATCATATGCTTCATGACCCCGGACGTCATGGTGTAAGGACATCATCATCATCATGCAAAGACAACCTTCGTGGTACAAAGGGAATTTGCATCAAGTTTAAATTTTTGCAATAACCCATATACATTCGCATGCACTGTATTTTAAGTTTGGCAGGTAACATGGGAGGTAACCGTTCTACAAACAGGAGTAATCTTTGCTCCGGTTTCCGTTCACAAAGTTCACATCCTTTGACTACTTCAAACATAATTGACGATCCGTAATTGATTACCTTCTGTTATATAACCATTCAAATATCTGCCTCGTACGTCTATGACGTCCATTTCGCTTTAATGACTCCACTTAAATTGTCCGTTACTACAACATTGCCTTACCTAAGAAGAACCTTTTCGAAACATACGACCACTTTTATCACAACTTCATCATTTTCGTTCGCCGTTGGATCCAGAACTACACACGGCCTTTCTTTACCCGACAACTCTGTCATCATTTGCGGGTAAAAAGAGGCATTTGTTGACACCTAATTTTTCTCTCACTTTTTTCCAAATAGTATATACATATTTAAAATGTCATTTTGCATCATTAATTAATTTACGAGATTTATATAAATATTTTTATAATTTTTTCACGATTTTTAGAGCTTTAAATCAATTTTCTTGCTTTTATATTACTTGAATATTTATTAATTGCCCCTTTAAATTATTTTTTGATGATTTAATCATCCAAATCAATCATTTATGTCCACATATGTGCTTAATAATATTTTTACTTCATTTTATACAATTATGTTTGTATTTTAGCTATTTACACAATTTTTGCAATAATAACTCATATTCATGCATAATTATATTTAATTATATTATTTATGCCAAATAGTATTTTTTTATATTTTTATAATGTTGATTTATTATTTTTTAATTATTTTAGTGCGTAAATAATGATATTATTATTTATTAATCACTTTTAGAAATAATGTTTCGATAAAATTCGCTTATTTTAATTTATAGTCATATTTTGGGCTAATGTTCAGACAGGAAGTAAGCCCATACCCCTAGCCCACTCCCCTATCACCCTTTAGCGGTCGAAATCCAAACGATCCCGTCTCCTGACCTTCCCTTACTCCCTTTCGATCTTGACCGTTGATCTCAAATGATCAAAGACCCATAATAATTCCTCACCTCCCTTTGTAACTTCACAACCCAAACCCTAACCCCATTTTAACCATCCACCGCCTCTATATGCTCCCAAAATCCCTTCCTCCTTCAGAAACCCTAGCCGTTTTCCTCAATCTTCTCCGAATCTGATTCAATCATGGATTCCTTATGTGATTTTCTTACCTTTTACGCGTTACATCATTGCTACTTATAAGATTGTGGTGTTACTTAGTATTTGTCTCACTTTTGGCAAATACCAATCTCCGAATAAAGAGAAATAAGTTTCACCCTTCGAGATTTGGACGATATATCGACTATATGCATCATGGCAAGGTCATATGCGTCCGATTTACTGAGATCTTCAACCAATATTTGATTCCGGTCAAACTAGAGTTTGCTTGATTTTTTCCTAATTTGGTTCTTAAATGATTCTGCATGCTCTTCTTTCCTTTTTTTTTTGTTTGATCGATTATATTTCCTTGTTTGTATGTTCAGTTTCTACTACCATATATACCCTTCCTCAATTCCCCTCTAAAAAATATCTAATTTTTTTACTGTTATTGCACTCAATATACTTTCCTCATTCGTTCATCTTCTTTGAAACCCTTGGCTCATTGGCCAGCTTGAAACCAAGGCCATAATATTATCAACCTCCTCCGATGCAAGTGCTGCTCGGGCATTAGAGATATGGAGTTCTTGCTACCAGTATTATAAACTCGTTATTCTTTTGCTCGTCTAATTTTTCTACTGGTTAGTTCCTTTGACTCTTGCGATGTTAAATACTTTTCATTATGTATATTTATATTTGTTCTAGATATTAAGGATGTTTAAATTTTGTGATCATGATTTAGTTCCTTTCTTATTTGTGAATCCCTAATACTGCACTGCTATGATATTGCTCAATATTCCCCGGTCATTCTATTTTCTTTGATAGTTGAATGCATTTTAGTGCATGTGATATATTTCAGCTTGTTCTTAGTTTGTGTTAAGCTAATATGTGTTCTTCACTATATCATGCCCTTATATGTTGGTTTTCCTTGTTTTCCTCTTGAATCAGATCTATAACTATGTGTTTTCTTAGCATCTGCACATGTTTGAGCTTTGAGTTTCAACGCGTGCCTATTATATGTGTTCTTTTAAGGATTTCGATTGTCATGACTACCTATTGTTAGTTATGGAATTCTCTTCATGCCTTGCTTTGGGTACTATACTAAAATTTTTATGAAACCATCCCTCTGCTTCGAATGAATTTCTTTGTGCTAAGTCTTGTGTTTAATCGACAATTCTTTGCAAACTGGCCAACTCTATATGTATCTCATGTTGCAATACTGCCTTAAGATCTATCCTAAACATGTTTTCTTACTATTTGTAATCCTGATCGTTAGCATCATCTAAGACTTTAGGATAAACATCACATTTCCTCTCTTATGTATGGTGAACTGACATATTAATGTATAGTTATTCTTCCATTTCACGCCATAAGTTTCTATAAAGCCTTTGTACTATGATCTATTCCCATCATGTTAAGTTTTATGATATTGGCCAAGTTGTACCACTAGTATGTTGATATGCTGTTTGTGACCTTATTAGAACTATCATGCTAGAACTTTCATTGTACCAGATTGACATTTGAAATCCTTTAAGTTAGTACCCTATCCTGGACTTGTTTGGCATTGTTCACCCTTACATGTTTATCCTATAATCTTAAAGAACATGGTTTCCTAACTCTCTCTTAATATGTTCTTTTGCTCGACATGCTATCTCGTGCTAAATGATCGAATATGGAATATCAGTATTGTTATATCAACTTACCATGTGGAATCTAAGCCTTATTGATTCTCTTAACTTACATGTTCTATACTTAATCGACCATGTTATGTCTGCTTCTAAAGTACAAACACATTTTGCAAGTTCTATCACTTAGTCGTTGTTAGTAGGTCTAGAATTCTTTAAGTAATTACTATGTGTA
The DNA here is from genome assembly GCA_034376525.1 of Nicotiana benthamiana. Taxonomy (NCBI): domain Eukaryota; kingdom Viridiplantae; phylum Streptophyta; class Magnoliopsida; order Solanales; family Solanaceae; genus Nicotiana; species Nicotiana benthamiana. The sequence continues at coordinate 122,786,110 of CM067341.1, read as the reverse complement.
CCCTTCAAATTGTTAATTCCCAATTGCTTGGCAAGTGATACTCCACCTGGGTTTTAATATGGGTCCAAATATGAACTTGAGCTGTGCAACTGACACACTCCAGTGCTTGAGCTAAATTCGAATCTGAGCCTGCTATTCATAGAAGAGTGAGTTTGTGGAAGGTCGAAGCAGTACTGAGTTATTTTTCTTTTTCTTTTTGGGCCTGCTCTTGGTCTACAGTTCCCGTGTATAATATTTGTATTTATATTCATTAATTGGGCCTGTAATAATTTATAAACAAACAATTAAGTTATTAGTGAAATTGGGGAAACACGTATATTCTAATATTTGCATAAAAGGATAAAAAAACATGCCTATAGGGTCTATGTGATCAATTTGTTATTCTAGACAACATGCCATATATGCCATCTGGTTTTTCATGTATTGAATATTAGTAGAAACCATGCCTATAGAAAATCACACGCTCGCTCAACCTGTTTTACTATCTGAAGCATGAGTTTAAGTATTTTACTTGTTCCCATATTTACTATCATGCGTTATTGGACAACATGCTTATAGGAATTAAGTGTCAATAACTATTCCTTCAATTTGTGCAACTGCAGTGTATTTACTAGATAACATGTCTGTAGGATTATATTAATTTATGCTCTGCTAACTCCTATCTAGATACCATGTCTATAGGGATTTTCAACTGTTTTTGTTATTTTATTACACTGCTCACCTAGATAACATGCCTATAGGAATACACGATAAATTTGCTAGTTATTAGAACCTAGCTACAAAACAGTGCTCCTTGTTTATAAAGCATGCCAACGGGATCAAATGAGAGCAATTTGAGTTTTAGCTATCATTATCCCTCGCATGGATAACTTAGAGATCATGTTTATAGGTTTTATAATCGGGATAATCTGAACAGTAGTATTGCCATGAGACTTTTCTTGAATTGTGTAGTCACTTGGAAACCATGTCTATAGATTTAAAATGACATCTCGAACCTGAAACTGCTTATACATAATATGGAATCTGTTCGTGTGCATTTGTTGCTATGTGTGGAGGCTAACTTGGGAGTTAATTGTCTTTACATGGAGTCCTATCTGTTGTGCATGTCATTTAGTATTATCATGTTTGAGCAACCTAAGTATAATCTAGAACCAACCAAATAGCATGTTCAAAGCCTCCTGGATCATAGGCATGGGACGGATAGCACACGCATAGGGCACGACTTAGAATTGAACTAGAATGCTTTAGGTGAACAACTTCAACATAGTAATTTGGTAGTAGGAGATGATAGTCTATGCTCGCTAAATAATATGAGCAACTTCTCTCCAAAAAAAGTTGCGAAGTATTATTTATGTTGCACGGGGTGATCCTTTAGGCAAAAAAACTTAGGACCTCCCTACCCCTTTATATATTTGCTATTAGACCTAAGTAGTTGTATCTTTAGAGTCATACTAATATTTGTACTAATTGTGTTATAATAAAATTCTTTGTCCTTTACATTCTCCTTGTTATCTGATCACCTAGCCTAATTACAATGCACATAGTCTTAAGTTCGGGTGGAACCCACAATTGTGGACCTCGAAGAGTGCCTAACACCTTCTCTTTGAGGTAATTTGAGCCCTTAACCGATCTTTGGTGACATTGACTAGTTAAATAGAGTTATTGCAAATAGGTGCCCTAACGCACGTTAAAAATCATTAGGTGGAGACTCTTATCTTTTAACACCTATTTTAAAGAGTTGTCACATGTCGAAACCAGCTTTCGCAAGAAAACGGGGCGCAATAGAGGTGCTGACTGAGAGTTTGACATTTTTGACCTAGAATCAGAGATACTTAGAAGAACAAGTGTAAAATAGTGTGTGTTATGAAAGTTTATACCAGGTAATTACAATTATCTGTAGCCCTACGGTGGGGGTCTAACTATTTACCCTTAAAATTGGATAACAAATTGAATTTGTACGCGATTTTAAGGATAGGTGATACAACTTAATACAAATTAAGAAGGCATATTAATATTGAAATTAACGATAAGAAAATAAATGCAAACCACAAAATTGAACATCCTTAGTTTTTGTGTTTGATCGCCCTCGAGCCAAGAAATATCTCAACTGGTGTTAGAACTGAACAACAAGATGATAAGAACTAGAAATAAATTTCACGAACCGGATTTCCCACCATTGGAGGTCGTGATGGAGACTACTAATTGGAGCTAGGCAAGCCAAGTATTAAAATATTTACTGAAAACACCTCAACAATATAAATAAAACGAGTCATTTAAATAAAAGCGAAAGTCTTAAAATCATAGATAACTGAAATTCAAATGTGGAAGTTTAAATACATCTCTACCCAGATCCGGTGTCACTAACTCACAAACTACTAAAGGGTGCTTAAAACAAGTCAGAATAGAAGTACATCAATGTTTGTCTCGGTACAATGAAAACAAACTAATAACATAGAAGGGACTCTGGCCTGCGGATGTCAGCTAGGCTACCTAGAAAATTCCTGTACTAAAGTCAGCTCCCGATTAAATCCTAATGCTGAGGCCCAAAAACTACTCCTGATCTGCGCAATAAGATGAACAGAGTGTAGTATCAACACAACCGACCCCATGTACTCATAAGTTCCTGGCCTAACCCCGGCGAAGTAGTGAAGAGGCTAGACAGGACCTATCAAAAACAACATGTGCATATATATATATATATATATATATATATATATATATATATATATATATATATATATATATATACACACACACACAAGTGCAACAGAATAACAATAGAAACTACCAATTAAAGCGGGGAGGGGATATGCTTAGGGGAAATATAGATGTAAGCAAATTATCAGAAGTAAACAATGAAACTACATCAGATCTCATAATCTATATAAGTGGTCAGTGTGCCACACGATCCCATTTCAGCATATATAACTAGGTGGTCGGCGTGCCACACGATCCCACTTCAGCATATATAAGTGGTCGGCGTGCCACACGATCCCATTATATAATAGATAAGTGGTCGGCGTTCCAGACGATCCCATTTCATAATATAAAAGTGATTGCGTGCCACACGATCCCAGTTCAAAATATATAATGGTTTCCCGGTAAGGGAACAAGTATCAATTCAACTATCCAAGCAAGGGAGAATACAACTAAGCAGTTAATTCGCGGCAAGGGAGCGACAACATTCACATCTTGGCAAGGGATTAATTACATCTCTTTCTCTTCCGTTCATTTATTACTTTTTAATACAGTCAAAAATCGAGCCAACACTCCAAAGAATTTGCAAATTTTATTTCCTTCTCATTCTCTTCGTATCATATAGAAACCATCAATTAACAAGGAAGAGTCGCTACAGAATCCCAAATAAGCACAAATAAGGATCCACAGTCATGCTAGATACCGGTGTATTGATACTCATCACCATGCCTATACACCGTACTCAACATTTAGCAATTAACAAATAATACTCTAATCCTATTCCCTCAACCCAAAGTTAGATAAAAAACTTACCTCAGTCCAAATAATAGCAATCAACCATCAAATACCGCCTTGCCTTTACAATCCGACTCCGAAACAATAATATCTAGACATAATTAATTCAATAAAATCAATAAAGGCTCAATAAAAAATCCCATAGCCTAGATATGAAGTTCCTAGCATTCTTCCAAAGATACTAAAATTTGACCTCGGGCCCACATGGTCCAAACATGAGGCTCGGACCAAAAATCCGATCACCCATAACCCTACGAGTTCAAATATATAATTTATTTTAAGATTCGACCCCAAATTGAGGTTGAATCACCCAAAATTACCAAAAACCTAACTCTACCCAAAACCCCTAATTTTTACTTTGATTTTATGTTTTTAGGCATATAAATTAATTATTAGTTGAAGAAATTAGGAGAAACCGAGGTTAGGAACACTTACCTATGAAGTTATGGAGGAAGAGCTCTTCAAAATTCGTCTATGGGGTGTGGGGAAGAAGATGGGTTATGAAAATGTAGTGAAAATCCCGTCACTGGTCTATTTTGAGCTTTTATAATAACTGGCAAAAATGCCCTATGTGATTGCAGAAGAGGGTATGCGATCGCATAAGGTTAGGTTGGATATGCTTTGCGATCACAGAAGACATGTTGCGATCGCATAGAATAAAATTAAGGGGCTGAACTTTGTACATTGCGATCGCGGAGCTACAATGCGATTGCATAGAAGGGTTTCTGGGCCTTAGCAATTTTCTCTATGCGATCGCGGCCTATCCTATGCGACCGCATAGAAGGAAAAACTGGGCAACTGACAGCAGCAATTCTGCTGCGTTTTCTAAGATCAAAACACCCCGAACCACCTCCGAAACACTCCCGAGCTCTCGGGGCTCCTAACCAAATACACATACTAGCTCAACAACATCCTACGAACTTAACCATGTGATTAAATCACCAAAATAACATTATAAACGAGGAATCAAGTCTCAAAATCATGACTTTTTATTCAAACTTCTTAAACTTCCAATTTAGATATTTATGTCTGAAACACGTCAAACGTCGCCCGATTTCAACCAAATTTCACAAAAAGCACTTAAACCACATATAAGATCTGTACCAGATGCCGGAACCAAAATACAGGCCCGATACCGATGCTTTCTAATTCATTTTCATTTCAAGTTTTCGTATTAAATTTTAGAATATAATTTCTTTCAAAAATTCATTTCTCGGCCTCAGGACCTCGGATTTCGTTTCTAGGAATACGCCAGAGTCCCATATTTTTCTACGGACCCTCCGGGACTGTCAAATCACGGGTCCAGGTCCGTTTATCCAAAATATTGACCGAAGTCAAATTTAATCATATTAATATCAAAATTCATCAAATGTTTCTCAGAATTCACATTTAAGCTTTCCGGCTATGCGCCCAAACTGCGCATGCAAATCGAGGCGACTAAAAGTGATGTTTTCATGGCCTCAGAATCACATAATGAATGAGAAAACAGGTGATGACCTTTTGTGTCATCACATTCTCCACCTCAAAAACAACCATTCGTCCTCGAACGGACAAAAGAAAGAAGTACCTGAGTTGGGAAATACATGAGGATAACGGCTCTACATATCAGACTCGAACTCCCAGGTCGATGCCTCAGGAAGATGACTTGTCCACTGAACACGCACTGGAGGAAAACTCTTAGACCTCAACTGTTGAACCTATCAGTCTAGATCGGCTCCTCCTCATAAGACAGATCCTTGTCAAACTGGACAGTGTCGAAATCTAACACGTGGGATGGATCGCCGAGATACCTCCGAAGCATGGATACATGAAAAACTGGATGCACAGCTGACAAGCTAGGAGCAAGGCAAGTCTACAAGCCACCTCTCCCACACGATCGAGAATCTCAAATGGACCAATGAACCTAGGGCTAAGCTTTCCGTTCTTCCCAAATCTCATCACGCCCTTCATAGGCGATACACGGAGCAATACTCGCTCACCAACCATGAAAGCCACATCTCGAACCTTGCGATATGGATAACTCTTCTGCCTAGACTGAGCTGTCCGAAGTCTGTCCTGAATGATCTTTACCTTATCCAAGGCCTCCTGAACTAAATCTGTACCCAATAACCGAGCCTCTCCCGGCTGAAACCATCCAACTGAGGACCGACATCGCCTACCATACAACGCCTCATATGGAGCCATCTGAATGCTGGATTGGTAGCTGTTGTTGTAGGTGAACTCTGATAAAGGCAAAAAATAGTCTCACGAGCCTCCAAAGTCAACGACACAGGCTCGAAGCATATCCTCCAATATCTGAATCGTCCTCTCGGACTGACCGTCCGTCAGAGGATGGAATGTTGTGCTCAACTGAACCTGGATGCCCAACTCCTGCTGAACTGCTCTCCAGAAGCGCGAGGTAAACTGCGTACCTTGATCCAAAATGATAGATACCGGCACCCTATGAAGGTGAAAACTCTCTCGGTTTTAGATCTCCGGTAACCTCTCTGATGAATAAGTGGCTGCAACAGGAACAAAATGCGTTGAATTGGTCAGCCTATCAACAATGACCCAAATAGCATCAAACTTCTTCCGAGTCATCGTAAGTTCAGTAACAAAATCCATGGTAATCCTCTCCCACTTCCACTCGGGAAGCTCAACCCTCTGATATAACCCACCAAGCCTCTGACGCTCATACTTAACACGCTGAAAGTTCAAACATCAATCCATATATACAACAATATCTTTCTCCATTCTACACCACCAATAGTGCTGCCTCAGATCCTGATACATCTTCGCGGTGCCCGGATAAATAGAGTACCGAGAACTGTGGGCCTCCGCTAAGATCAACTCTCGAATCCCATCAACATTGGGCACACAAACTCGTCCCTGCAATCTATAAACAACATCACCATCTAAGGTCACTTTCTTGGCACCTCCACATTGCACCGTGTCTCCCAGGACACACAAATGGGGATCATAAAACTGTCGCTCACGGATACACTCCAACAATGAAGAACGAGTGACAGTGCAAGCTAACACCCTGCTAGGCTCACAAATATCCAATCTCACAAATCGATTGGCCAAGGCTTGAACATCTAAAGCAACCGGTCTCTGGCTGACCGGAATATAAGCAAGACTACCTATGCTGGCGGACTTCCTACTCAATGCATCGGCCACTACATTGGCCTTCCCCGGGTGGTACAAAAGTGCATCATCATAGTCTTTTAGCAACTCCAACCACCGCCTCTGCCTCTAATTCAACTCTTTTTGCTTGAACAAGTACTAAAGACTGTTGTGATCAGTGTATACCTCATACGTCACACCATATCGATAATGCCTCCAAATATTCAAAGCATGAACAATAGCTGCCAACTATAAATCATGAACCGGATAATTCATATCGTGGATCTTCAGATTCCTCGAGGCATAGGCAATAACTCTGCCATCCTGCATCAATACTGCACCAAGCTCAATACTAGAACCATCACAATAGACTGTAAAAGGCCGTGAACCTATGGGCAAAACCAATACCGATGCCGTAGTCAGAGCTGTCTTGAGCTTCTAAAAGCTCGCCTCACACTCATCTGACCATCTGAACTAGGCACCCTTCTGGGTCAATCTGGTCATCAGGGCTGCAATAGATGAAAACTCCTCCATGAACCGACGGTAGTAACCTGCTAATCCAAAGAAGCTCCAGATCTCTGTAGCTGATGCTGGTCGAGGCCAGTTTTTGACAGTCTCAATCTTCTTCGGGTCCATCTGAATACCCTCTGCTGATACAACATGACCCAGAAATGCAACCAAACTCAACTAGAACTCGCACTTCGAAAACTTAGCATATAATTGACTATCCTTCAGAGTCTGAAGAACCACTCTGAGGTACTGCTCGTGCTACTCCTGACTATGGGAGAAAATCAAAATATCGTCAATGAAAACAATCACGAACAAATCCAAATATGGCCTGAACCCTCAGTTCATCAACTCCATAAATGCTGCTGGGGCATTGGTCAACCCAAATGACATGACTAAAAACTCATAATGGCCATACCGAGTGCGGAATGCTGTCTTAGGGACATCAAACGCCCTAATCCTTAGTTGATGATAGCCATATCTCAAATCTATGTTTGAAAACACTTTCACACCTTGAAGCTGGTCGAATAAATCGTCGATCCTCGGCGGTGGATACTTGTTCTTTATCGTCACCTTATTCAATTGCTGGTAATCAATGAACTTCCTCATCGACCTATCCTTCTTCTTCACAAATCACACCGGTGCACCCCAAGGCAATACATTGGGTCTAATGAAACCCTTCTCAAGCAAATCCTGCAACTGCTCCTTTAACTCTTTTAACTCTGGCAGGGCCATGCGATACGGTGGAGTGGAAATGGGCTGAGTTCCCGGAGCCAGATCAATACAGAAATCTATATCCCTATCGGGCGGCATACCCGGCAGGTTTGAAGGGAAAAGCTCGGGGAACTCCCAAACAATAGGAACATAATCAATAGAAGGGACCTTTGCGTTGGAGTCGCGAACATACGCCAAATACGCTAAACACCCCTTCTCGACCATGCATCGAGCTTTCACATATGATATAACGATGCGGGTGGCATGACCTGAGGTCCCTCTCCACTCTAGTTGGGGCCAATCTGGCAAAGCCAAGGTCACAGTCTTGGCGTGACAATCCAAGATAGCATGATAAGGGGACAACCAATACATCCCCAATATAACGTCAAAATCCACCATATCTAAGAGCAATAAATCAACACGGGTCTCAAGATGATCAAATACTACCACACAGGAATGATGCATTCGATCAACCACTATATAATCACCCACCGGTGTAGATACATAAATAGGAACACTCAAGGCATTGCTAGGCATAACCAAGTATGGTGCAAAATAGGATGACACATATGAATACATAGACCCAGGGTCAAATAGCACTGAAGCATCTCTATCACACACCAGAATAGTATCTGTAATGACGTCATCAGAAGACTCAGCCTATGGCTTGGCTGGCAAAGCATAACACCGGGGCTGGGCCCAACCTCCATGAACCATGTCTCTAGGACGATCAGCTACTGGCTGACCCCTACCTCGGGCGGTCCGAGCTCCACCTCTCTAATCTTTACCTCCACCTTTATAGTCTCTACCCCCGTCTCTAGCTGGCTGGGCGGCATGTGGATCACCTGATGCTTGAATCATAGGGATGAGGACCCTGATGCTAGGAGATGTCAGATGCTCGAGGGCAATACCTGGCAATATGTCTTGTGTCGCCACACGTGTAACAAGCCCTCGACTGCTGGAAATAATGGTGTGGTGGTATGGTGATAGGTGTTGATGGTGAACTGAAAAGCTGCTGGTCAGAATACTGCGGCTGGGAACCATAGCCACCTGTAGTACCATGTGAAACCTATAGGGATGACTGAAAGGGCCTCGGAGGATGGCCTCTACCATAAGAATCCCCACTTTCGGACGAAGTAACATTGAACCTACCTGCATGACGGGGCCTCTTCTCTGACCCATGACTACCTCCCCGTGCAAGTGACATCTCAATTTTGCGGGCCGCATTGGCCGCCTCCTGAAAATAAATCTCACCCCCGTCTCCCACAGCCATCTGGAGACAGATCATCTGAATCAATCCATCAATAAATCTCCGCACTCTCCCCCTCTCGGTAGGGAGATAACAATAGCATGGCGTGACAGATCAATAAAATGGGTCTCATACTGCGTGACTGTCATAGTGCCCTGATGGAGGCACTCAAATTTGCTGTGAAGAGCCTCTCGCTGAGTAACTGGGAGAAACTTCTCCAAAAACAACTCTGCAAACTGGTCCAAAGTCAATGATGACAATCTTGTTGGCCTGGATAAACAATAGTCCCTCCACCAAGTCTTGGCGGATCCTGCTAGTCGAAAGGTGATGAAGTCAACCCTATTGGTCTCCACAATGCCCATAGTCCGGAGAACCTCATGGCAGCTGAATAAGAAGTCCTAAGGATCCTCTGTAGGAGCACCGCTGAATGTGGTGGTGAAGAGCTTGGTGAACCTATCAAGCCTCCACAAAGCATCCGCGGACATCGCTGCACCATCGCCGATCTGAGCCGCAATACCCGGCTGAGCTACCACAGCTGGCTGCTCCACTGAAACCTGAGCTTGAGGAGCTACATGCTCCGGAGTACGTATATCGGGAGTCTGAACTCCTCCCCCGCTCTGAGAAGTGGCTGGTGCTACTGGAAGCAAACCCGCTCTAGTAATGCTCTCCATAAATCCCACCAATCTGACCAATGCGTCCTGAAGAACAGGGGTGGCTATGAACCCCTCTAGGATCTGAGCTAGGCTCATCGGAGTTGCGGGGGCCGGAGCCTCCTCATCATAATCAACAAGAGGCTCCACCTCTGGGATTGCCGCTCAGGGCTGAGCTCTGCCCCTACCTCAGACTTTGGCACGGCCTCTGCCTCTGCCCATCGTAGGAGCTGCTGTTGGGATCTCGGGCTGCTGCACAGCATAATCAGAATCACGTGTTCTCGCCATCTCCAAATGAACACAGTAGAAAGACAATCAGTATTTGAAAAATAGAATCACATGACAAGAAAGAACAAAAGTGAAATTTTCCTAACTCTGTAGCCTCTAGGGATATATACAAATATCTCCGTACCGATCCCTCAGACTCTACTGAGTTGTCCGTGAGTTGTGAGACCTATATAACCTAGTGCTCTGATACCAACTTGTCACGATCCGAATTTCCCACCATCGGGGGTCGTGATTGCGCCTACTAATCGGAGCTAGGCAAGCCAAGTATTAAAATATTTTTTGAAACATCTCAACAATATAAATAAAACGAGTCATTTAAGTAAAAGCGAAAGTCTTAAAATCATAGATAACTGAAAATAAAATGCGGAAGTTTAAATACATCTCTACCCAGATCCAGTGTCACTAACTCACGAACTACTAAAGAGTGCTAAAAATAAGTCAGAATAGAAATACATCAATGTTTGTCTCGGTACAATAAAAACAAACTGATAACATAGAAGGGACTCCGGCCTACAGGCATCAGCTAGGCTACCTCGAAAATCCCTGGACTGAAGTCAGCTCCCGATCAAATCCTACTGCTAAGTCCCATAAGCTTCTCCTGGATCTGTGCAAAAAGATGCACAGAGTGTAGCATAAGCACAACCGACCCCATATGTTGGTAAGTGCCTAGCCTACCCCCGGCGAAGTATATATATATATATATATATGTACAGGTTGTTTTTAGTAGGTCCTGTCTAACCTCGTCACTACTTCGCCGGGGGTAGGCTAGGCACTTACCAGCATATGGGGTCGGTTGTGCTTATATATATATATATATACATACAAGTGCAATAGAATAACAGTAGAAAATACCAATTAAAGTGGGGAGGAAACATGCTTAGGGGAAACACAGATGAAACAACTTATCAAAAGTAAATAGCGAAACTACATCAGATCTCATAATCTATATAAGTGGTCGGCATGCCACACGATTCCATTTCAGCACATATAACTAGGTGATCGACATGCCACACGATCCTATTTCAGCATATATAAGTGGTCGGCGTTCCACACGATCCCATTTCATAATATATAAGTGGTCGGCGTGCCACACGATCCCATTTCATAATAGATAAGTGATCGGCATACCGCACGATCCCATTTCATAATATATAAGTGGTCGGCGTGCCACACGATCCCAGTTCACAATATATAATAGTTTTTCGGCAAGGGAACAGGTATCAATTCAACCATCCAGGCAAGAGAGAATACAACTAAGCAGTTAATTCCCCGCAAGGGAGCGACAACAATAACTTACACGTCCTGACAAGGGATTAATTACATCTCTTTCTCTTCCGTTCATTTCTTACTTTTTAATCGAGTCTAAAATCGAGCCAACGCTCTAAAGAGTTTGCAAATCATATTTCCTTCTCATTCTCTTCATATCATATAGAAACCATCAATTAACAAGGAAGAGTCGCTACAGAATCCCAAATAAGCACAAATAAGGACCCACGGTTATGCTAGACACCGGTGTATAGATACTCGTCGCCATGCCTATACATCGTACTCAAAATTAAGTAATTAACAAATAATACTCTAATCCTATTATCTCAAGCCAAAGTTAGATCAAACACTTACCTCGGTCCAAAGATCGGCAATCAACCCTAAAATATCACCTTTCCTTTACAATTCGACTCCGAAACAACGATATCTAGGCATAATTAATTCAATAATATCAATAAAGGATCAATAACAAAATTCCATAGCCTAGATATGAAGTTCCTAGCATTCTTCCAAATATATTAAAATTCGTCCTCGGGCCTACATGGTCCAAACATAGGCTCGTACCAAAACCCGATCACCCATGACCCCACGAGTTCAAATATATAATTTATTTTAAGATTCGACCCCAAATTGAGGTTGAATCACCCAAAGTTCCCAAAAACCTAACTCTACCCAAAATCCCTAATTCCTACTTTGATTTCATATTTTAGGCTTAGAAATTAGTGATTAGTTGAAGAAATTAAGAGTAATCGAGGTTAGGAACACTTACCTATGAAGTTATGGAGGAAGAGTTCTTCAAAATTCGTCAATGGGGTGTGGGGAAGAAAATGGGTTATGAAAATGTAGTGAAAATCCCGTCACTGGTATGTTTTGAGCTTTTAAAATAACTGGGAAAAATGCCCTATGCGATCGTAGAAGAGGGAATGCGATCTCATAAGGATGGGTTGGATGTGCTTTGCGATCGCATAGAATAAAATAAAGGGACTGAACTTTGTACATTGCGATCGCGGAGCTACAGTGCGATCGTATAGAAGGGTTTCTGGGCCTTGGCAATTTGCTCTATGCAATCGCGGCCTATCCTATGCGACATAGAAGGAAAAACTAGACAACTAACAGCAGCGATTCTGCTACATTTTCTAAGATCAAAAAAGCCCAAAAAACCTCTGAAACACTCCCGATCCCTCAGGGCTCCTAACCAAATACACAAACTAATGCAACAACATCATACGAACTTAACCATGCGATTAAATCGCCAAAATAACATCATAAACGAGGAATCAAACTTCAAAATCATCACTTCTTATTCAAACTTCTTAAACTTCCAATTTTTAGATATTTAGGTCCGAAACACGTCAAACGACGCTCGATTTCAACAAAATTTCACAGAAAGCGCTTAAACCACATATAAAACCCGTAGCGGGCGCCAGAACCAAAATACTGGCTCGATACCAATGCTTTCCATTTTATTTTCATTTCAAAATTTCATATTAAATTTCAGAAAATAATTTCTTTCAAAAATTCAATTCTCAGGCTCGGGACCTCAGATTTCGATTCCGGGAATACGCCCGAGTCCTTTATTTTTCTACGGATCCATCGGGACCATCAAATCACGGGTCCGGATCCGTTTACCCAAAATATTGACCAAAGCAAACTTTAATCATATTAATAAAAATTCATTAAATGTTTCACAGAATTCACATTTAAGCTTTCTGGCTACGCACCCGGATTGTGCACGCAAATCAAAGCGACTAAAGTGAGATTTTCAAGGCATCAGAAGCACTGAATGAATGAGAAAACATGAGATGATTCTTTGGGTCGTCACAATAAACAGTATATCGCTTTCTTTGTGCGTGTTACAATGTATCCTACAAATGATCAGAACCCCCTTTTATATAATAGGGGTGTTCTACTCTTGGTATAATTATATACAAGGTAAAAAAATATCGTGATTTATCGTCCTATTCTTGATACGTACCAAGATTTCTGCCGTGATCCCCGACCGATTGCGAATATTTTGGCTTTCCATGATTTGGCTCGCAAAGTTTCCTCGATCTTGCTCATTCTCTAGATCACGAGCTCGACAATCTAATTTCGCGCCTTGGTTCGATATAATCCAAACTTGAGCTTTGACCTGCCATATTTTAGGCTCGATTGGTCAAACAATGGACGAACTCGGCTTCGATCCTATATATTTATGTTCACAATTAAGCTCCTTAAAAAATGCAACTAACTTCTTTAGAATGATTATTGTTTGGTAATTAACTTCTCGATAGATACCCGTGCTTAGCAATTGCTCTTTATGTCAAACCAAAAATATGGTAAAACGACATCTTATCTAACTTTTTACCTAAGCTTCTAGATTTTGTCATTCACAAAAAGGGTATTTTCTTTCTTGATTCTTTGGCTGTCAACAGTACAAGATATTTATAACGTAACATTTCTGAGTTTTATTTTTATTTAGTTATTATATATATTGAAAGAGCAAAGCGCAGCGGAAACAAAGATCCAATATATCTCCAGCCGTCACGGAACGGGCATCAGCATAAGTTTTCCAAATATATATACATCTCTGTATTTGGCGCATATATGGCACAAGTATTAAATAAATATAATCTAAAATTAAAGTATTGAACTTTAGAACTGTTTGGTTAAAAAGTTATGTAAATACTTATTAGGCTCAAGAACAACCGAAAATAATAAGGGTTAATCAAAATCAAGCGTAATATGAGCTAGAGAATATCGTATAGCTAAGATATGTGATAATAGTGTAGATATCTTGGGATGTAAGAACAATAAGGCAAGTAATAATCTTTGCACAAGAGAAAGAGAGAGAGAGTTGTATATTCTGAATAGCAAAATACACATGAGCCTTTACAAATGGAAGATCCCCTTTATATATTAAGGGACGTTCCTCGAAATCATCAAAGAAAAGTACAAGGGTTGTTGATCTCAGTGTACGGGAGAGTCATAGCTTCAAACGATGTCGTCTTGAGTCATGTCACTCGGTCCGTCCACTTACTGGGGCCGACCTTACTCGAGTCGGCCTCAGTTAGGCCGCTCTCTACGTCAAGGGCGTGCGTAGATAACATGAGAACATAGGGAACCAAATTTATCCAATACAGATAGTCCCTCCATTTTGTTGGGGACGTAGCCGAGAGACGTCTTCAACAAACGGGTATACGTGCTCGACCTTTCTAGAAATTTGGCCGTACTTGTAGATACTGTGGAAAAGGGCGTGATGATATGCGAAGGTGTTATGACGTTGACATATAACCTCCTTTTAGGGCTCCTTTTAAGGATGGCATCATCGATCACGTGCGTGATCATTACTTTTTCTCCCGAGGCAGTTTAGGATATGACGTGATGTTTTGGTTTCCCGTGCCGATTTTCGAATCATGCCTTTTCGATTTCCGTGTGTATTTCCTTATAAGTAGAGGAGAGGTTGAACCCAATTCAACTTTTGAACCTTTTCAGAGAGCATTTTCTCAATCTTATCCTCATCTTTTTCTGGTACTCGTTGATCTTCTTAAAATTTTTAGTCCCTGGAATCGAACCCTGTGCATCATGGTTAAGCGTCGCCACGATAGCGAAGAGACCAAGGGTGATGCCCCTTCTAGGGTTTCATCGTCCTCAGACGATGGGGAAGGAGAAGCCGAGGAGGTCCTCGTTCCTCTATCAACGTCTAACATACTTTTGCAGGACATGGTCACACGTAAGAATTTTAACAACAAATGTAAACTCCCTCCTTGGGAGTTTAGCGAGCTGACGCCATCTCACATGGCCGCTCTCAGGAAGTCGTACAATATTCCCGATTACGTTGAGATGGCTCCGACTGGGATGGACTACGCCCATGTGCACAGGCCGGGATATTGCACATTTTATGAGTATGCTTTTCGGATTGGGTACAGCCCTCCCGCTCAATCCTCTGGCATAGGAACTTTGCCGTTGGTATGGGACGTGTCCGGCCCAACTTACCTCGTACGCGCTGAAGGTGTGTAAGATTCTTACCACCTACGTGGCTAAGGCTGGGAAAGAGGTCTCAATTCACCACCTCTTGCACATTTTCAGCGTGAGCTTCATGAGAGGCTCAATGCTCCAGTTAGTACGTTGAGGCAAGAAGAGATTTGTGGTGCAAGCTAACGACAAGGACAGTCGTAAATTTTGGAAGAAGCATTTCTACGTGCGTACTGAACATCTGGTGTCTAACCCCGAAAGGTTTCCGGAGGCATGGAACGCAACATGTAAGCATTCCTGTACGTAGTTTTTTACGACAATCTTATCTCGTTGGTTTTAGCCATTGTAGATTTCTTATTACCTATATATAATGATGGCTCGCACTTCTCGAAGGATTGATGACATTAGATCGTGGGTGAGAGCGCTGATACCGTTTGCGGAGGAGTGCCGTACCTGGCCAGAATTCCTCAGGCTCTATAGCCCGATAAGTAACGACCTTGCTTGGTTTTTCCCTTCCGTTCTGACTTGGAGGCTCCCCTCAATTTCCCTTTCTCAACTCATACATGTTTTGGTAGGTCGGGGCGCTTCTAAGAAGGCGCAGAAGAAGAAGAAGAAGAAGAAGAAGACTGTGGCCGGCCCTTCTAGGGCGGTGTCTGATTCTAACGAGGAGGATATGATCCTCGTAGGTACATCTAGGGGCAGTGCTTCTCCCCCCTCATGGCAAGAGGCCGCATCGGCGGCGGCTTCCGAGGCAGTATTTGAGGCAGCGCCTGAGGCCGTACTTGAAGTAACGTCCGAGGAAATACCGGCGACTGTGCCTAGGACCGCCCCGAGGTTGCCTCCATAAGGACGCCTACTATCAAAGTGACGCCATCTGAGCGTGACTCGCATCCCACGGAGGGGGGACTTGAAGAGGAAGAGTCGTTGGAGATGAGGAGACGCCGAATTTGTACTGGCAAGGTGGTGGTCACACAGACAGAGAAGGTTAAACCACCCCGCCCTGAATCTAGACCATTTTTTATGGCTGAGGCCATTCGCTCGGGGAGGTCCGCCCTTAGGAGGGAAGCCACCACTAACATCCGCTCGGCACATGCTCGGAATGGCGGGTCGTGGGAGGACGCATAAAGAAGGGGAAAAAGTGTAGATGTGGCGAGCCCGGAGATCGCTATTGAGGACGCGGGCAGAGAAGGCGGGTCCTTAGACCAAGTGGAGATGGTGGGTGGCCAGTCTTCCCGTCGCAT
The DNA here is from genome assembly GCA_034376525.1 of Nicotiana benthamiana. Lineage (NCBI taxonomy): Eukaryota > Viridiplantae > Streptophyta > Magnoliopsida > Solanales > Solanaceae > Nicotiana > Nicotiana benthamiana. Next base: position 122,769,644 of record CM067341.1, on the reverse strand, counting down.
AGTGATTCCTAGTCATTATAATATTTGAAAATTGCGAGGAGGCGGCCACCAGCATGACACTTTTATGTGCGGGTGCTGAGAGCGCGGCCCTGGCGGGTGCTGAGAGCACGACCCTGGCAATGCGGATGCTGAGAGCGCGGCCACCAGCAGGACTTCGCCCGAAGAGTGGCGGGTGCGGCCTTGAAGGTATGTCTTTTGACTTGATTGATGATTTTTTATTTTGCATTTGTGAAGGGTGATTTTCCTTGCACTTACTTTTCGGCTTTTTCCAGACTCTTATCTTTGAGGCGGAGATGGGTCGACGCTTGAAGAAGAAGGTGGCCAAATACAATAGGTTGGAACAGAAATACAATAGGACGCGTGAGGCGTACCAGACCTTGGCCGATATGTAAAAATAGGACCCTAACTTCAGGGTGATCTGTGAGGGCCTCGTGCATTCTGAGGAGCAGTTAAAGAAGAGGGTGGCTGAGCTAGAGAAAGTTGATGAACAACTCATGTCCGGTGTTGCTCGGACTGCGGAGATGGAGGTCCTTATTCAAGCTAAGGACGAAGAATTACAGCTCAACCGCGTAGTGGCAGAGAAGGCGGCGGAATTGCGCACTCGGGTTGCGGCCTTAACGGCGGAACTTGATGCCAATAAGGCCGACGTTGAGGACCTCAAGCGGGCTCTTGCACATGCCGATAATTCTCGTGAGGCACACGAGATATGGGTGTATGCGGAGGCCGGCTGGTCGTACTTGATGAATATTTAGCAGCCGAGCGAGCATTTGAGGCGGAAGTTGAGAGCTAACGCCAGTTGGTTAGAGCTGCCCGTGAAGCGGCCGGCTACAGATCTGAATCACCAGCCCGGGAGGGGGGTAACTCTGCAGATGTTAACCTTTTGGAGTTCAGATCTTGGATTTCCAAGGCGTATCCTCCTAGGAATGAAGACGGGCCACATGAAGACCAGGCGAGGCAGGATAATCAGAGTGGCGGAGGCCTTTAGGATTTTTAAATACGTTTGTAAATACCGATTTTTGTATCATGTGTGTTGACCCATTTGAAGATAAAGACATATGACTTTTGCCATAGTTAATCTTTTCTGTTTTTTGGAACCTTGTTGTATTTTTTACCGTAGTTGAAGCTAAGTGGGTCATTCGGTGGCCTTGACCGTGTAGAAATGATGGCTTCGGCTACGTGGATTTTGACAACCTTAGTTACGTGAAAAGGGTGGACTTAGCCGTATAGAACAATGGCTTTTAGCTATGTCAGATCATAACGGCCTTAATCCGTGTTCGACGGCGGCCTTAAGCATGTAAGATTTTTGTGGCCTTGGCAGTGTGAAAACGATGGCCTTAGTCATGTAAGATTCAACGGCCTTAACCGTGTAAAAAAATGGCCGTACCAATGTGAAATTCAACAGCCTTATCCGTGTAAAATCGATGGCCGTAGCCATGTAAAATTCGTCGGCCTTAACCGTGTAAAAATGATGGCCGTTGTCGTGTAAAATTTGACGGACTTAGCCGTGTAAAAACAATGGCCTTAGCCATGTAAGATTCGACGGCCTTAGCCGTGTAAAAACAATGGCCGTAGCCATGTAAATTCGACGTCCTTGGCCCTGTAAAAACAATGGCCTTATCCATGTAAGATTCAACGGCCTTAGTGATGTAAAAACAATGGCCTTAGCCATGTAAAATTCGACGGCCTTAAGCGTGTAAAAGCAATGGCCTTAGCCATGTAAGATTCGACGGCTTTAGCCGTGTAAAAAAATGGACTTAGCCATGTAATATTCGACGGCCTTAGCCATGTAAAACATTGGCCTTAGCTCTTTCGTGCATTGGGGATGGCCGTAGACTTTTCATACATTTGGAGATGTCCGTAGCCCTTTCATGCATTTGGAGATAGACGTAGCTTTTCATACATTTGGAGATGGCGGTAGCCCTTTCATAAATTTGGAGATGGCCGTAGCCTTTTCATACATTTGGAGATGGTCGTAGCCCTTTCATACATTTGGATATGGCTGTAGCCTTTTCATTCATTTGGAGATGGCCGTAGCCCTTTCTTACATTTGGAGATGGCCGTAGCCCTTTCATACATTTAGAGATAGTCGTAGCCCTTTCATACATTTGGAGATGGTCGTAGCCTTTTCATTCATTTGGAAATGGTCGTAGCCCTTTCATATATTTGGAGATGGCCGTAGCCTTTTCATTCATTTGGAGATGGTTGTAGCCCTTTCATACATTTAGAGATGGTCGTAGACTTTCTATGCATTTGGATATGACACTAATCCAGTCCCTGTATCATGCCGGGCTTGGAGAGTACACAGAGAGGCTGATATGATACATTTGTATTGCAAACATCTCCAGGTGTTCCCTTTGCCGCCTCGTTAAAAACCTTCCCAAGAAAACCCAATTGGGACAAAACCTGGGTAAGGGAAAAAGAGTACGACTTAGGGGACGCCTTTTAGAAGTGGAAATGTTTGAGGTGAGCGACGTTCCAATTATTCTGGAGCACTTTCCCTCCATTGTCTATAGCTGGAATGCTCCTTTCCTGGCTGCCGCTGTGATCTTGTAAGGTCCTTCCCAGTTTGTGCCCAGTTTTCCTTTATTTGGGTCTTTGGAGGCCAATGTCTTGGCTTTGAGGACGTAGTCTCCTACTTTAAGTGGCCTTTTTTTCCCTTCTGTCGTAATATCTTTCGATTTGTTGTTTTTGGGCTACCATCCTGATGTAGGCCATTTCCCTTCTTTCTTCGGCTTCATCAAGATCTTGAAGTCAGCTGGTGTCATTTTCTGTTCCACATGTGTGTGAATACCTTAGGCTGGGTTCGCCTACTTTGATAGGTATGTCCGTGTCGGTTCCATAAACTAGTGAGTACGGGGTTTCCCCGGTGCTGGACTTGGGTGTAGTTCTGTGTGCACACAAGACTTCAGGCAGTAGTTCGGGCCATAACCCCTTGGCATCTTCAAGCTTACTTTTCAATATGTTTAGAATTGTTTTATTGGAGGACTCCGCTTGTCCATTGGCGGCGGGGTGGTATGGCGTGGATAGTATCCTTTTGATGCGCCTTTTTTCGAAGAACTTGGTCGTTTTTTGACCGATGAACTGATGCCCGTTGTCGCAGCTGATTTCTTTGGATATGCCAAAGCGGCATATGATGTTCTTCCACATGAAGGCGATGACTTCTTGTTCGCGTATTTGCGTGTACGCACCTGCTTCCACCCACCTAGAGAAAAAGTCAGTTAAAACAAGTAAAAATCGTACCTTTCCTCGTCCTACGGGTAGTGGGCCGACTATATCCATTCCCCATTTGATGAATGGTCAGGGGGAAGTGACAAGATGGAGGGGTTCTCCTTGTTGGTGTATCATTGGGGCGTACTTTTGGCATTGTTCCCATCGGCGGACATACTCAACTGCCTATTTTTTCATGGCGGGCCAGTAGTAGCCGGCACGTATGATGCATCGCACAAGGGCGCGGTTGCTAGTGTGAGCGCCGCGATGGCCTTCGTGCACTTCTTCGAGTACCTTCATCGTTTGGTACGGCCCTAAGAACTTGGCTAGGGGGCCACCGAACGTTCTTTTGTAAAGGTCGTTCTTGATCATGTAGTATCGGGCGGCCTGTATGCAAAGCTTCTTCGCCTCCTTTTTATCGGGGGGTAATGTCCCGTCCTGTAGATAAGATATGAACAGGTTGCGCTAGTCCCAATTCAGGTTTAAGGAAAGTACCTCGGTGTGATTAATGGCCGAGTGGAGGAGTGTGGCCGCACTTTCTTTGTTGACGTTTTTGGTGGCCGCAGCCAACTTTGCCAGGCCGTCCGCTTCGATGTTCCGTGCTCTGGGAATTTGTTCGAATCGACATTCCTCAAATGTACCCATCAACTTGCAGATTTCTGTCTGGTACTTTTGTAGCCTTTGCTCTTTGATTTGATAAGTCCCAGTGACCTAGTTTACCACAAGTTGGGAGTCGCAATGGAGGATGATTTGGCGAGCCCCATACTTGGAGGCCAGTTTCATGCCTGCAATAACGACCTCATACTCGGCCTCATTGCTAGTCATTTCGGGCAACGTATGGACTAACGAGTTATTTCGCCCGTGGGGAGCTCAAGAACGAGTCCCAGTCCCGATCCCGATGCATTAGCTGCCCATCCGTATAAAGGACCCATAGGTCGTTTTAGAAGGACGCGCGTTGTGCCTCGAGTTCTGCTTTTGGCAGGACTTCCGCACTGAAGTCGGCTAGGACTTGCGACTTGATGGCAGTCCTTGGAAGGTATGTGATATCATGCTCGTTGAGCTCAACGGCTGTGGGTACCGGGTTTTGGCGTACCTTTATTTTCGCGCACTAGGACGGCGCTGACCGCGACTCTGATACGGCGAAGTACACCAACAACGGTTCGCCTGGGTTGGATTTGACTAGTAGGGGTGGCGATGACAGATATGCCTTCAAACTCCTCAGGGCGTCGACGTATTCTTCGTTCCATTGCAGTCCCTGGTTTTTTTTCAATACACCGAAGAATTTATGGCACATGTCGGAGGAGCGTGCGATGAACCTAGAGAGGGTGGCTATTAGACCCGTCAGCTTTTGCACTTGTTTTTTGCTGCTTAGTATTTCTGGGATGGCTTCTATGGCCTTGATCTGGTCTGGGTTGACTTTGATGCCCCTTTATGACACCAGAAACCCCAGGAACTTTCCCGAGGCTATGCCAAAGGCGCATTTTTCAGGATTCAGTTTCATACGTATCTTCTTAATATTTCGAAGGCTTCTTTCAAGTGATCAAGGTGGTCATCTTTCTTCGATGACTTTGCTAGCATGTCGTCAATATAGACGTCCATAGTTTGCTGAGTTGCTCTTTGAACATCGTAGTCACTAGCCTCTAACATGTAGTCCCCGCATTCTTGAGCCCGAAGGGAATTACCTTGTAGCAGTATGTTCATTGGTGAGTGATGAACGTCGTTTTCTCTTGATCTTCCTCGGCCATCATGATTTGATTGTAGCCGGAGTACGCGTCCAGGAAGCTTAACAGCTCGTGCCTGCCGTTGCGTCTATCAATTGGTCGATGTGGGGTAGTGGGAACGAATCTTTTGGACATGCTTTGTTTAGGTCGGTGAAATACACGCACATCCGCCACTTTCCATTTTTCTTTTTGACCATTAGAACATTGGCGACCCATTACGGATACTTCGACTCCCTAATGGAACCATTCGCCAGTAGCTTGTCTACTTCTTCACTTACTGCTTCGTTGATGGCGGCATTGAATTTTCTCCTTACCTGCCGCACGGGCGGGTGTAGCGGATCGACATTCAGTTTGTGGGAGGCAATTTCTCGTGGAATCCCTGGCATATCTGGATGGGAAAAAGCAAACAGGTCTGCGTGGTCAGATAGAAATTCACAATACTTACTTGGATTTGAAAGGTCGTGGCCAATGTAAGCCTTCTTTGTGGAATCGTTGTTTCTCAGCTGGACGGGATCGAGATCCTCGACCGTGGCCTTGTTAGCCTCAACATCGTTGTGGATTTTTGATGGCGTCCTCTGCCGGGCGAATCTTAGTCCCCGACATGGCTTATTGCATGCCTTCGTACTCGCTCTTTTGAGCTGTGTGGTGTTAGTGTAATCTTGAGCTATTTTATGAACTCTTGGGCAGTGCACGGGTCGCCTCGTATGCTGTACACCCCCCATGTGGTAGGGAATTTGACCACTTGATAGAAATTGGAGGGGACTGCCCTCATGGCATGTATCCACGGACGTCCGATGATGGCATTGTATGTCGTTTCTTTGTTCATTACGTGGAAAGTGGTTTCCATCGTAACTCCTCCTGCCAGAATGGGAAGCATTACCTCCCCAGAGGTTCTTTCCACTGTATTATTAAAACCAAATAGTGTTATACAACGTCGAATTATCTTATCCTTGAGTCCCATTAGTGCAAGGACTCTTGGGTGAATGATACATGCGCCGCTGTCATCATCGACCATAATCCTTTTAACGTCAGTGTCTAATATGAGTAATGTAATAACTAAAGCGTCAAATTGGGGAAAACAAACCTTCGGTATCCGACTTATCAAATGTGATATTATCTTCGAAGTCGTCATACCGTTCGTGAGCGATGGTTCGCTTTAATTTGTGAGTGGTGGTGAATTTGACATGGTTGATTGCTGAGTCATTGTCGTCCCCAATGATCATGTTGATGGTGCATGTTGGTGAGTGCGGCCTTGGATGGCCGTGAGGTTGTTCCTGCCCGCGTGCGAAGTTGAGTTTTCCTTTGTCGCTGAGCAGCTCTTTCAAGAATCCTTGTTTCAACATCCGGATCACCTCCTGCCGAAGACCTATGTAGTCTTCGGTTCTGTGCACCCGTTCTTGGTGGATCTCACATAGGGCATTTGATTTTCTTGTGACGGGTTCGGACTTCATCTTCGTTGGCCATTGTACTTTGTTGCCCAGCTTCTCCAAGGAGTACACTTTCTGAAGGAGATACACAAAAGTTATGTACATATAGTAAAGGAGGCATACCTTTGTCGTTCCTCAGTTGGGCGACATGTCGTTGTAAGGCGTCCGCATGCCTTGGCGGATGCGAAGATCTAATGTACGGTTGGTGCCTATCCTTGTTGAGGCGTAGGACTTGTTCCCGTCGTCCCTCGTTGCGTCGGTCTTTTCGGATTTCAGGGTTCACCATTATTAGCCACTAGGTGGGGCCATTAAGGTCGTCATCATCTCCACGTACCTCGGCGCAGTAGGCATTGTGAATTTCTTCCCAGGTGGTGGGGGGATATTTCATAAGACGGCTAAGCAGTTTCCTGGTTGCCCGTGAGCCGTCCCTGCTGAGTCTGTTCTGAAAAGCTGTGACTGCCATGCCTTCAGACACATTTGGTAGGCTCATTCTGACATGTTGAACCTGGCTAAGAACACTCTGAGCCCTTCTCCTAAGGCCTGTCGGACAGCAAAGATGTCGTTGACCCGTGCTTCCGCTTTCTTGGCTTCTACGTGGGCGGTGACAAATTTATCTGCCATTTCCTCGAACGTGGAAATGATTTTGGCCGGTAGCTGGGAGTACCACGTTAGGGCCCCTCCTGTTAGCGTTTCGCTGAACTTCTTCAGAAGTAAGGATGGTACCTGCTCCTTTGATAGATCATTACTTTTGACTGCCATGACATAGTGAATCAGGTGGTCCTCGGGTTCTGAGGTCCCGTCATATACCTTCAAGTAGGGGGCATTTTGAAGGTCTTTGGGATGGGGTATGGGGCAGCTCCTTCTGTGTAGGATTGTTCAACGAACCTCCCCACGTCTCGCTTTGAGCAGCTTAGGCGCACCCGGGATCTTGTCCACTCTTTCTTGGTGCTCCTTCATCTGGTCGCAAAGCGACCTATTTTTGGTTTCCATTTCCTCCATCTTTTTGAGGATGGCTGAGAGTCCCCCCCCCCCCCCCCCCCGTGAGCTTGAGCATCGACGAACATGTTGTTTGTTCGTGTGACCTCGAGTTCATCTTCGGGTACGACATGGTCTGTCGCTGGTGTGCATCTAGCGTTTTGGGGTGGCTTCCTAGCTAAACTACTCAGCGCATTTGTTAACCACTCTTCCAGCAACCTCTTTACCTCTGGGGTGCTTCTTTAGTTGTAGATGCAGAAGCCTCTTTTTCTCGTGGAACCACCAGATCTTCAGAAGGGGAAGGTGGGTTTTCCACGTTTATCAGGGTACTAGGGGTTGCGTGTGGAGCATCCCCTTCAGCAGCCGCGTTGAGAGGGCCCATAAGATCGGCTCTAGCATCAATGATAGCTTTCATTCTTGCGTTATTTTCAGCCACTCTAGGTTGTAGAAAGTAGTTTTTGAATATCTCTAGAAGCAAACTACAACTTTGATTCACGAAATCCCCACAGTCGGCGCCAAATTGTTTGGCTAAAAAGTTATGTAAATACTTATTAGGCTCAAGAACAATCGAAAATAATAAGGGTTAATCGGAATCAAGTGTAATATGAGCTAGAGAATATCATATAGCTAAGATCTGTGATAATAGTGTAGATATCTTGGGATGTAAGAACAATAAGGCAAGTAATAATCTTTGCACAAGAGAGAGAGAGAGAGAGAGAGAGAGAGAGTTGTATATTCTGAATAGCAAAATACACATGAGTCTTTACAAAGGGAAGGTCCCCTTTCTATATTAAGGGACCTTCCTCGAAATAATCAAAGAAAAGTACAAGGGTTGGTGGTCTCAGTGTACGGGAGAGAGTTAGAGCTTCAAACGATGTCGTCTTGAGTCATGTCACTCGGTCCGTCCACTTACTGGGGCCGACTCGAGTCGGCCTCAGTTAGGTCGCTCTTTATGTCAGGGGCGTGCGTAGATAACAGAAAAACATAGGAAATCAAATTTGTCCAATACAAGAATTATGCACCAAACTTACTGATTTTCTTCCCATTGATGTAGACAAATGTGTCGTTTTCACTTTATCGACAAGAATTGCGAGAATATATTTGAAGAACGCAAATTGGCATAATGGAAAAATGACAACTTTCAGTTGAAAGTGTGAAGTGTTAAAATGTGAAAAATTTACTCATTGTTTACCCTAAAACATCCTAATATACCATAACTATGTTAAAAATAAAGGTGATAATGAGTATTAGTTAATACTAACAATTTAGTAAATAATAGTACATGTGAAGACATTGATCATGTATTTATAATTAAGTTGATTTAAACATCCAGTACTAGGAACCAATGTAATACACTATATGATTTCGTAAAAGGTACCACTAAAAACCTTTCTATTTTGTACTAATTAGTGTAGTTTTACATATGCTTAAATCTTTAAAATGCAATTATCCTTTATCATACACAATTTCTATCATGCATTAAAAGATTATACATCATGCGCATCAATTTCTTTGAATAATTGCCAAGGTAAAATATTGATTGATCTAATAATAATAATAATAATAATTATTATTATTATTATTATTATTATTATTATTATTTAGTCGTATTTATATTTTTATGCGCGGATTAATTTACTAGTTAACAAATAAAAACGGATCTCGAGAAAACTGTGTGTTCTTATAAGTTGCTATTGATTTTCTCATAATTGGTATACCACTAATTAATTCTCTTAAATAGTAGTAATTTATTTGTAACTCAACAGCTTAATTCAAAGGAGTGATCACATCACGAAGCTTGAATTTAGAAAGTTTGATCATCGTGTGAATCGTCATGTTTTGTTCAAGGAAGAAAAAATGAACTAATACAAATGCCAATATTTGTACCAGACTCTCGTTAACGTTTGGCCTTCGTTTGTAGCAATCAGACGTGAGATTAGATAAATGAAACTTGTACTGACGTACACAACAATAGGGTTGGTTTGTTTATTTCTATCTATGTAATACTCTAAATTTGTTCACGATCATGTTTTTTAGTTCTATCTATGTAATTCTATGAATTCGTTCATGATCATATTGGGTGAAACATAGTTTAGTTATAGAAGAGTGACTCAGAACGAAAGATTCATCAATTGTATTTATGTTTTGTATGTTTAGATAATTATTTTACGCTATTTTCGCTATTTCTGCTGAAGTTACTAATGCTCTATTGTTTTTGTTTTTGTCTTTGTTGTGTTTTACTGTTGTTTTTCCTTTTATCCTATGAGCCGGGGGTCGATTGGAAACAGCCTCTCTGTCCCTTTCGGGTAGGGGTAAGGCTTGTCTACATATTACCCTCCCCAGACCCCACCTGATGGGAGTATACTGAATAGTTGTTGTTGTTGTTGTTGTATTTTTCAGTATGTTCATTAAGAGTATAAAAACATGGCTTTTGTTAAAATTGACTTTATTAAGTTATAAGGATTATTCTTTAATATTCTTATTCAGTTAAATACTAGATAAAATTTACACCCGTGAATAGCCATGCATAGAATAATTCAATTATTATTCAGTTTAAACTACCGCAAAAGCAATGAATATACATATTTAGTTAGGGGCGGAGATACCATTTTAGTTACAGATTCGGACAAACCCAATAATTTTAATTTAGATTCTATATTTGCATAAGAAAATTCATTAAATATGTATAATTATTCAATTGCAAATCTAGTAACGAAAATGAATTATAAGTTCAGTGGCGTTCAAAACTCTTAATCTTTAAATCTTGACTATGTTTCTGTATTTAGTACACGGGTTTTCTCTAGGGCAAGAACTACATATAAGAATGGATAAATTCAACTTCTGGGAAAAGAACAAGAAGATCCATGTAAAAACAAATTTTTTAAAACCTCATTCCAAGTATTCAAACAACGAATAATACTTTCACACACTCAATATTTATATCAAATTCATGAATATATACGCACATTATTTTACTTAAACATGATAAATTTTTATTTTTGTTATTTAGATCTTTAACTTAATCACGATAAATTTAGTGTTAATACCGGGCCTTAACACAATTTTCTCCTTCAAACATGAAACAATTGTCTGACTTTCTCATTTAATTAAAATTCAATTTCTAGTTCAATGGTTGCTAACTTCCACTTAGCATGCACTTAATTTGTCCAATTTTACATGATATTTTCTCTTTTTAATCTATCCCAAATATAGGATATGCTGTAACATGTTGAAAACCGCCATTCATACAACATAAAATGGAGGGAGCAATAGGTAAGCTTCCAACTTTTTCTTGAAACTTATATAGTACATTTTATGTTGTGATGATGCATGCGCGATGCGCCAATTTGTCCACACTTTTAACTCATTGATGCATATCTCGCTTCTTACTTTTTTGTTATGTAAATTTTTGTTGCCACTATCACTAATATATTATTTATTAACTCTTTAATTTCTCTTTTTTGGGTCCATTTTAATTAATTTTTTGGTTGTTTTCACAAATATTATGAAATTTATTTTTTAGTATTAATTAATAATAAAATTAATTATATTGACTTTGGTTTTTTCAGAAAATATAATAAATACTCTTAGACTCTTTAATCTAAGGATAACTTTTTTTAAGAAAAATATAAATTAATTCATTCTTAATATCTGAAAAATTAAATATTATGTACTATAAAAAATTTAAAAAATTGGTCAAAGTGTATCGGAGGGGTAATAAATACTTTATCCATTCCAATTTATATGAACATATTTGACTGAGGACGAAATTTAAGAAAAAATGATTATTTTTGAAATTTGTGGTCCTAAATAAGTCAAAAAGGGTCCAAGATTATTTGTGTGGTTATAAAAGCTTCTCATTAATGGTAGAATTGTAAGTTTAAGCTAAATTGTTTTCAAATTTTGAATGGGGTCATTCTTTTTTGGAACTTACTAAAAAGAAAATATGTTGACATAAACTGAAACGGATGGAGTACTTGCTAATACTCTTCGTTCACTTTTACTTATCCACTTTGAACTTTGTGCACCATTTAAGAAATAATAAATAAAATGTATAATTTATTATGATATTCATATTAATTAATGCATATTTTTAATAAAATAAAGAAAATAATTTAAGATGAATAATTAATATTATGGGTATAATAAAAAAAATATTTTTATATAATAAAAATAACAAGTTAAAATAAGTTTATTTTTGGAATACTCGATAAATAAAATTGAATGGATGTACATAGTAAAAATTTGTAATTCGTTTTTAGAGTGATCTTCAACGCACATAACTGGCGGAAACTCCAAAAAAAGAAAACAGGAAAACAAAAAGAAAAGAGAAAAAAGAAACCTCCGCGTGATGATCATGTATTTGGAAGTAATGGCCACACGGTTTCGCAGGCCTCAAGAAATTCTATTTAGCTCACCAAAGCAGTGGCGTCACCAATTACTCTAAAATGAAATAAAATAACGCCCCAACTATTTTTTTTCGTTTTCTTCATCCCCAAGATAAGAAATACAAACTAAATAATAAAAGAACCCCTCGTTTTCATTCGGCTAAAAGTGTTTCATAGCACATGAAATTTGCTAATTTTAAAGATTGTCATTAAAATATGCAATATATATTTTGTGTCAATAACATTATATCATTAAAACCAAATTAGTTTTAACTTGAAAAATATGATTTTTTTTGTATAGATCAGAAAAGAAAATAAATTTTATAAAGTGCGACGGAGAAAATAATAATAAAGTAATTGAACATCCACGACCTTCCAAATTAACTCATGATATTGATGTTTCTTGTTTGATCCTCTACTTACTTCTTGAATAATTTTTTATCTCTACCAAATTATTCTTCTTTTGCGAAAGCAATTGTTGATTAAATAATTCTGAATTATTCCTTCATCATTCCACTTTTCAAGAGATATATTTTGAAAATGGAGTATTAAGTTTAGTGAACGAAGAGTAAATTAGGAGGGGTGGGGTAAAAGAAGTTTTTGAGTATTTACGTTGGGGTCATTATTGTTTCACTAAACCCTAGAAAAGCCACGAATTCCAACTTTGTAACCCAGAACCTTGATGTTATAAATTCCTCACATTTCCCAATATCCCCAAATCCTTAAAGTACCAACGAATCAACCGTTTTAGTAAGTATTTATTATTTGGAAGAAGAAGAAGAAGCCTATAACTTTTTCTTTCAGGTAAAATATCAAACAACTAATGAGCAGGATTTTGTTTTGCTTATCTGATTATTTAATTCATGTTGGGTCTATGTGTTTATCTATAATTCGACGCTTTTGCGTGAAGTTTGCGACACCCAATGACCTTTTTAACGACTTTGATGTAATGGGTTTGGAAATTTATCTGATGGGTTTATTGGACTTCTCTTTGTTTTTACTTTGTCTTTTCTAATTTTTTATTGTTATTTGGTGTGAACGCAGGAAAAATTTGTCCTTTTGATTGTGATTCCTTGGAGGACACACATAACATTGTGGCTTTCAAATTGGAAAAGAAGCCTGATATTTGCAATTTTTTGATCTGCGGAAATTTTGGGTGGCTGCAAATAATTGGAAAGGTGTGGACTTTGGTGGGTTACAGGGTTGCAAAGGAGTTGAGTTTCTAGAAATGTGAGGTTTATGTTTCTGCTTATCTTAGTTTTGACTTGTCAAGGTTAAATGACATAAGGAGTTCTGGATATTTGGTTTTGGGGTTAATAGTTTCTGGAATGTCTGAGAATATTTGATTTTTTTTTCTCTTTTGTTAATCATTCATTGAAGTTTCTTTTAGTTGACAATAGAAAGAAAGATATTTGGGAATGTTGAATTCCTGTCACCCGGAAACTCAGATATATAATATTATAATCTGCATCCACAATTGAGCAAGTTGTCTGTGTATGGGTTTCTGGAAACAGGCACATGCTTGTAAATTGGTGGAAATGTGAAATTGCAACAAGTTTGTGTGATCAGGAGAGAGTTGCTTCAACTTGATTGTATTGCAGGTTATCAAGCTCATAACGATCCTTTACTGGTTGTTTGTGTGTTCTGGAGCCTGATAATAAGAATTTCTGCTCTCATTAGATGCTCTGCTTCGGCGTTTTAGTTTAGGGGTTGTGATTTTCGTTTTGTTTAAACCTATCATGGATGAAGCTACGTGCAGCACGAATGCGCTGCCTCCTTTTCTTACAAAGACATATGAAATGGTGGATGATCCATCCTCTGATGCCATCGTTTCCTGGAGTTCGAGTAATAAAAGCTTCATTGTGTGGAATCCTCCAGATTTTGCAAGGGATTTGTTGCCCAGATACTTCAAGCACAATAACTTTTCCAGCTTCATCAGACAGCTAAACACTTATGTAAGTGTGTCAGTTCCACTCACACTTTTGTGTTTCTCATTTTTATATTCTTTGTTGGTATTCACATGCCTTTGGCCTCTCTTGCGCACCAGGGATTCAGGAAAGTTGACCCTGAAAAATGGGAATTCGCTAATGAAGATAATTTTGTTAGAGGTCAGCCACACCTTTTGAAGAATATCCATAGACGTAAACCGGTTCATAGTCATTCAGCACAGAATCTTCATGGCCTGTTTTCTCCATTAACTGAATCCGAAAGACAAGGCTATAAGGAAGATATTCAAAAACTGAAGCATGAGAATGAGTCACTTCACTTGGACCTACAAAGACATCAGCAGGATCGCCAAGGACTTGAATTGCAAATGCAGGTTTTCACTGAACGTGTTCAACACGTGGAACATCGTCAAAAGACCATGCTCTCTGCTTTAGCTCGAATGTTAGATAAACCAGTAACAGATTTGAGTCGCATGCCACAAACTCAAGTGAATGACAGAAAAAGAAGGTTGCCAGGAAACAGCTGCCTTTATAACGAAACTGACCTGGAAGATGCTCGAGCCATTTCATCAAGGGCTTTGACTTGGGAAAACATGAATCCATCCTCTCTTCTTACAATCAACACAGAACTGTTAGATCAGTTGGACTCTTCTTTGACCTTTTGGGAGAATGTGCTACAGGATGTTGATCAAGTTCGGATACAGCAGAATTGTTCATTAGAGTTGGATGAATCTACAAGTTGTGCAGATAGCCCTGCTATATCTTACACACAACTAAATGTTGATGTTGGGCCTAAGGCTTCTGATATTGACATGAATTCTGAGCCTAATGCAAACACTAATCCTGAGGTTGCGGCACCAGAAGACCAAGCAGCAGCGGCAGGTACAACTACCAATGTCCCAACAGGGGTAAATGATGTATTTTGGGAACAATTTCTAACTGAGAATCCTGGTTCAGTTGATGTGTCTGAAGTACAGTCGGAAAGGAAAGATATTGGCAACAAAAAGAATGAAAGCAAACCAGTAGACGGTGGAAAGTTTTGGTGGAACATGAAGAGTGTAAATAGCTTGGCAGAACAGTTGGGACATCTTACTCCAGCAGAGAAAACTTAATTTGGTAGGTTATGTGATAAATGTTTAATTCATGGTGTTGGCCTTCTGGCTTGTTGTATATCTAGAGTATAAGCTGCTTTATCAGGGTTAGATAAACGTGTTGATATATAAGTTGTTTTTGTACTTGCTGTGCATTGCATAATATGAGGGAAATATGGAGCTTCTGAAAATTCTCTAGCACGACTTCCTTGTTTTATAATGCTTATGTTCTTATTAGTCTTGCTCATTGTACTTCCTTTTGGATATAGTAATTTCTCTTTGTATTATTTGTTGTAAATCCCCACATGTTTGCTGAGTCTCTTGGACTTCACTGATTTTTAGTGGTTATCTTGTATGATGCGAAAGTTTCTTGTTTTCTCGCCAATTCAAAGTTTACTTATATATTAAGCTATTCTGGACGTTCTGAATCCAAACAATTTATTCTCTAATTTCCTATGCTTCTGAATGCATAAACACTCCAAATCACAACAATTACTAAATGCAGGGTCCTGTTTTGCCATTTTCATGTTAAATGTATACTCCTAAGTTATAATTCTGTTTAGAGATGTAAAAGAAATTTGTTTTTGTTGTCAAAGTCACCTGGTTATACAATTATGAAGCTGCTTCTCAAAGGCCTGTTTCTTGCTATATTAGATACGTAAACCAGGGTGTTCTGAGATTCGGCTTTGAACTGTGATGGACTATGGTGTGTGGAAAATACACACTCCTATGACCAGCCTTATTGAACATTAAGGCCATTTACAGTTTGTCGCTTATATGTATTTGTTTCAGTGTTAGCATATTTGACAAAATTAGAAACTTTTTTAGACCTAAACTAGCCTATAAATTTATGAGTTCTAATCTTGGTCGGTGTCATCATGGCTATTACTCGAATAGACTGGTACATGATTCGTAGGTGTAGAGGGCTACTGAAGGATGGAAAGAGTGCAAATCGTGATCTTCAAAGTTCTTTTGGTGACTAGTGTGCTGGATATATAAGCTTTTATGGTAATAGGTGCACATGGCTTACCTGAAGTTGTGGAAAGGTATATAGAGGCATTTAGCTTTTTGCAGATGAAGCTGCATGAGCTAGAACTTGAAGATGCTAAGGCATCAAACTTATTTTACGTGGGATTTTTGTTATGGTTGATGTTAAATTGCTTAACCATGATTTCTAAGACAATTTTGTGTGATTAACTCTTGTTTTAGCTCAAGGACATTTCCAATCTGTTGGATCTGTATTGAGTCTTTGCTCCAACAATAGTGTGTGATGAGCTAAATTAGAGTTGGGAATGTAATAGAGATTTTTAGATGAGAATTTTTGTCTTCTTAAGTTGAAAATATTTTGTCATTTCTACTATACTTTGGACAAGACTGGACTTTTATGGTCAAGCCTCCAACCTCCCTGTTATGTTGGTGTTTAGCAGGCCAGAAAGCCAAAAGCCTTCCTCTTTCCTTCTCATTTTAATAAATACAAAATCTATTGCAGCCTCTGCTTTCCTTTGACCCTGACATTGGAAAGTTGTGGTTCTTTGCATAAAGGCATCGACGAGTAATTAATTAAGTAAAAGTGATTTGCAGATGTTTTCTCTTTGATATGTAGTTAAAGGTCGTCTAGTTTTGTTTCAACTTAGATTGAACACTTCTATCAAGAGGCCTCCTAATATGCATAAGAAATTCTACTTTTAATGCTGTGGTATTGATTTGAAACTTGTTATTGAGATTGAATGTAGTAGGATTCTTTGTTCTTACCAGGTTTATTTTCTCACAATCATCTTTTAAAAGGAAAAAAAGAAGAAAAGAAATTGCTATGTTGATGGATTGACTTTATGTATTTCATTTTTTCCAGGTTCCTCCTCATTTACTTGAAATTTTGGTGTCTGATTTTGGTTGGGTGATTTATCACCAGATCTTTGCTACATAGTTATGTGTGTCTGGACTTTTGTTGCATGCAGTATTTTGCAGCACAAGTTTCTTATGCTCCAACAATGCAAATATCTGGGATCCCTTTGAATCCTTCTTTCCAAAACCCCAACTATTCCGGATGAAAAAGATATGTACTGTAGTCAGCCCACCTAACTATGCAATTTCCATTCTCCCCCTCCCAAAATTGCTTTCTGGCCAAATTAAACCCAGATTGTGCTGCACAAATTCACATATAGAATTTGGCCTTAATGTTACCGTACAGCCACAAGGCATCTAAACCTTTGACTACAAATTCTTACTTCCCTTTTAACAGGCAGACAGTTATCTCAAACTGTGTTTTTCTCAATTATTTTGGTGAACAAACTGCTCCACTATGATAAAAGTGACAAAAAAATTGAATTGGATCGACATCAACTTCAGTAGTTAAATGCCATTCTTTAACCTAATTTTGCAACTTCAACCCGTATGAGAGTTCTTCTAGTTTCAGATTTTCAATGTACGTATTCCCGTTTGTGCATAATGTTTTTTCCTTTTTTTCAATTTTTTTGTAAAAGAACTATGTTTGTCCATAAAATTTTGTAAGTTTTTGAAAAGAATTCGAAAATGAGTTTTTCAAAAATCAAAAAGTGGTTTTCAAAATTTTCAGAAAATTTTTCTTTCCCCACTTACAAAAATGCAATATTTTTTTAAGTGAAATGCATGCTAAACGTAATTTTAAATTTTGAATATTATTTTTCAACTTAACTCCAAATATTACTATGTTTTTTTCCAAAAACTACAACTTTTATGTCCAAAGGCCTCTCACTCCTCATTTTGCTGGTCCCAGTGATCCTTTCCATACGTGAAATTTTTCGACCAAATTTTTTTCAAATGCAATTTTAACAGCTTTAACGTCTGAGAGTTCTACATAGTTTTTAATTCGTGATAAGATGTTTTCGGATTATGACAAGAATATTTGGTTGAACAATACGATGTTTGATTTAACAAAAATATAACTAGAGCTTAGACAAGTAAAAAGTCTAAAAGGTAAAATATGTTATAAAATAAAGATTATAAAGTAAAGATAAGTATAGAGAGAAACTGATATATTATTCGAATTCAAACTGATATACATAATGAACTGAAGTCACTTCAATTTATAGAAGAAAGGAAGCTGCTGTATAAGATGCTACTGCAAGCTGTTGTGTAAGCTGCTATTATATCCGGTATGGATAATCTTCTAGCGGAGATAATATTTATCCATAACCAGGTACCGAAATGATAAGCTTCTTCAGGAAGCTGATGAGTAAGCTGTTACGCAAGTTGCTGTGTAAGCTGCTATTATATCCGCATTCCAATCTTGTATACATCTTCTCAAAAGTTGAAGTTGGCAAAGATTTAGTGAATAAATCTGCTGGATTATCACTTGAACAGATTTGTGCACATCAATGTCACCATTTTTCTGAAGGTCGTGTGTTAGAATAGTTTTGGTGAAATGTGCTTCGTTCTATCTCCTTTTATAAATCCCTCATTTAATTGTGCTATGCATGAAACATTGTCTTCGTATAATATTGTGGGTCTTTTATCACATTCCAACCCACATGTTTCTCGAATGAATCACTGATCTCAATCATATGCACTTCTTGCTTGCCGGTTTGAGATCGAAATTTATGAAATCAGATAAATAACCTGCATCTGCATTACCAATACGATCTGCACCACTTTTGTTAGCATTAGCAAGATAAATAAGTGTATCATATACACCGAGATAGAGTATTTCAGGACCAATGAGTTCCTCATCATCTTCTAGAGGTTAGAACGGATCCTTATTCACTTTAAGTGATTGAATATCTATTGTACTTAATGGGTACACTTTGTCCATGTAAAAGCATTTTTAAGACCCTTTTGGAGCTCTTCTGGAGTTCCAATAAGATTTATGTCATCAACATAAACAACAAGTGTAACAAATTCTGATGATATTATCTTTATAAAAATACATGGACATAATTTATGTAACTTTCTTTCAGCAAATATTCAGTGAGGAGATTATATCACATGCGCCCAGATTGCTTTAAACCGTGCAAAGATCTTTAGAATTTGATCGAGTACATTTCTCTAGAATTTTAACTATATGCTTCAGACATTTTAAATCCTCCAGAGATATTCATATGGATTTAATCAAATAATCCATATAGGTTATGAATGACATGACATCTTTAGGTGTCTGGACTGCAGGTCCGATCCTCATAACTTTTTACAATATTGTGCACTATATTGTATCAAATATATCGTCGACGATCATTTTGTATCAGTTCCTAAGCGACATAACTTGTTGAGATCTTATCGCTTTAATTATTTTTAGGTACCTGAACTTCTTCTAGAGTTCCATGAAATGTTATGTCGTGGGCTCTTCTAGAGCTCATTTCCTCCTCATTATGATCATTTTGATCATTTTCTCCTATCGTTTTTCAAGGATTGTTAATTTTGGAACCGATCAATTTACTACGCTTCATGCGTGTAGTAAACTTTATCCTTCAGGGATTTCAATTTTTATAGGAGTATTTGCAGCTGAAATATGATATTTAATTTTGGATTAGCAAATGCTTCTGGCATTTTTCTTGAATTATCTTCTAAGTGAGGATCATATTGATGATAATTCAATTCATATAGCATATTTTTCAGTTGTTTATTTCATTCCTAAATGCTAGAAAATTAACATATATTCCCAATTTTCTTTGGAAACATATCTTCGTGCATTGTGGTAGAGAAATTAATCATATACCACACATCAAAAGATAGTAAAAATATTTGGTTTCTGATCCTAAACGATTTGTGAGGGGAAGACTTATCATATATTGTTGGTCTGATGCATACAAGTGTTGTTGTATTCAATTTAGAATATATTAGACCAACATATGAAGTTTTGTTCTCATAAGCAATAGTTTAACCATTCGTAGGAGGAATTCATTGCTAAACCAGCTTGGATATAAACCAGCATTATCAAGATGAACTATCTTGATCTCATAATCTGAAAGTTATGCTCTTAATTGAAAAAAGCAATCTCAAATGACAAACTGCAGGTTGATAATAAACATACATGTCACCATCTTATATATGCATCTATAAGTGATGCACATGATAAGTGAATGGACCCATATTCACCTTTTATATATTTCAGAATCAGGGGTCTTAATCCCAACTTTAGCTGATAGAATCAATTTATTATGAGAACAAGCAACACAGGAGAATTCTTGAAGAATCTTCTAGTTCTTCAGTATATGCTTATCTGAATTCTCAAATAGCCCATTTAAAAATGGCAAATGAAAACTTCAAGTTTATCATGGCATGTGCTATCTCTTAGTAAACTTCTAGTTTACTATGGCATAAACCTTTTCTTTAGTAAACTTCGGGTGTACTGTGATATATGATTTAGTACAAATTAAAGAATAAGGTGGGTAACTTCTCACATATATATATTATTTTACCCTCTATGATTGTGGAAAATGAAGATTATCAATCTTCCAATCATTTGCAGTCTCAATACGATAGCCATTTGTAGTAGTAAAATTCAGGTTTACTACAACATATATTTTGACCACAATCATATAATACGAATGACATATTTGTATATAAGCTCTTCGAGAGCTTCATTTGTATTCCACAATCTAATACTTATCAGACATTGTTGGTGTCATGTATCTCTTAGTTAGCTCTTCGGGAGTTGTTGATACATTTTGTACTATCAAATATTGCTCAGACACTTTTGGTATCATGAGAGAAAATCACTATCAAATAGACAAGGTAAAACAATTGTTTAAGCACACGAAAACTCCTCTTCATAATATTTTCCTACTTCAGGAGGCAATTTTAATTGTATTACTTCTTCAGGAACAAATTTAAAATACGAAATATTGAGTATATATTCTCCCAATTACATTACCTCTTCTGGAGGTGAATTGTAATATATTCACATCAAGAGTCATATTTACCAGATTTATTAATATCGTCACATTCACTTCAGAGAATGGATTAATATTATCAAAAGCTCTCATCCTACAGGAAATCGAACATAATTATCTGAATGCGCATTGATCACATCAAATTGTGATGCCTCAACCTCTTTTAAAATATTTACTACTTTAGGAGCAAATCGAGGTGTGCATTTAATATAGAGAATATTTATGTAGCTTATCCTCAATTATAACCATAGAAAGCCTAAATTATCACTTCTCGTGATCATAGGCATATACCACTTCTGGTAGTTAACAAAATATAGTTATAATGAGATATACCAAAAATAACCACCTCAGGTGGTTGTATATTTCTGGCAAACTCTGTTAGAGTTTAAGTTGGTCTAATGATGTTATCCATTTTCTTAAAAATGACATAAATAAAATATATTATAATAAACATCATTATAAAAAGATAACTTTAATTTATGTACAACAATTACATAACCATACTATATATTACAACAACAAAAACTAAAATATTTACTTTTCTAAAGGTTCACCATCGATTACATGACTTGTTTCTCCTTCTGGGAGTGTAAGATAATCAGCTACATCCAAATGCATGAAGTCTAAATTATTTTCAGAAATAAAATTTGCTTCAGCATTTTTCTCTAGCTTCTTCAGGGAAGCTTGATAAAGCTCAACCAGGTGCTTTTGGCGTACGACAGGTACGTGAACAGTGCCATTTTCCTCCACATCTATAGCATGGACTTTCGCCATTTGGTTCTTACACCGCTTCATGCTTTTGTTCCTTTCCTTTCCACTGCTGGTGGCGAGGAGGGTTCTTTGGTCATTATTATTACCATGATTGGGATTTCTTCCCCGACCACGGCCATGACCATGACTTGGGCCGCGACCTCTTCCACGTTTAGCTTTGTGGAAGTTCGTCTCATTCACTTTAGGGAATGGACAAGAACCAGTAGGCCGACATTCATGGTTTTTTATTAATAGTCCATTATGTTGTTCAGATGTGAGAAGATGTGAGATAAATTCAGAATACTTTTTAAATCTCATCTCTCGATATTGCTGCTGCAGGAGCATATTCGAGGCATGGAAAATGGTGAAAGTTTTTTCCAACATATCATGGTCAGTAATATTATCACCATATAACTTCAACCGAGAAATGATTCTGAACATAGCAGAATTATACTCACTAATAGATTTAAAATCTTGTAGCTTTATATGGGTCCAATCATATCGTGCATGTGGAAGAACGACCATCTTCAGGTGGTCATATCTATCTTTTAAATTATTTTACAGTATGACTGGATCTTTAACAGTAAGATATTCCATTTTCAGGCCCTCATCAAGGTGATGGTGCATGAATATCATTGCTTTGGCACGGTCTTGGTTTGATGCCTGATTTTTGTCTTTGATGGTGTCTGCCAGACCCATCACATCAAGATGAATTTCAGCATCAAGCACCCAAGACATGTAGCTTTTGCCCGATATATCCAGGGAAACAAACTGAAGTTTAGAAAGATTTGACATTATATAGAAAAAGAAAGTTCTTACCTCAGATACTTTCAAAATATTTGCTCGAGATGGCAGAGTCTCGTGCTGATAACGTATAAAAAATAAAGACTATAAAGTAAGATAAGTATAGAGAAAAACTGATATATTATTCGAATTCAAACTGATGTACATAATGAACTGAAGTCTCTTCTATTTATATAAGAAAAGAAGCTGTTGTGTAAGCTGCTACTGCAAACTGCTGTGTAAGCTGCTATTATATCCGGTATGGATAATTTTCTAGCTGAGATAATGTTTATCCATAACCGGGTACCGAAGTGATAAGCTTATTCAAGAAGTTGTTATGTAGCTGTTCCGCAAGCTGCTGTGTAAGCTGCTATTATACCTAATATGAATAATCTTCTATCGGGGTAATATTTATCCATAATCGGGTATTAAAAGAATAAGCTTATTATACCCGGTATGGATAATCATTTACCGGGGGTAATATTTATCCATAACTGGGTACCGAAGTGATAAGCTTCTCCAGTAAGTTTATTTCCAATAGAGTACTAAATAAATAAATATATTTACGGAGGAGTCTCATATGTATAAGCTTGCTTATTTACAACAGAATACTAAATGAATATCTATAATATAATATATTTATTACAAAATATGATTAGTCTCTCTTCCGTTGTAGGCAAAACAAAATATCAAACACATGCTCTTCGTATCAATTTCCAAAATTGGACAACACAATGTCAATGGCGGCAACTTTATCTCCAGAACCAATCTTTTCCTTCATAGAAATGGCCAATTCCATTTCTGAACTCCACCAGTCTCACGCTTTCCTGCTCAAAACCGGCCTCTTCCGCGACCCTTTTGCCGCTAGCCGCCTCTTAACCAAAGCCACTACACTTTCCTCTTCTTCCTCCGCAGTCACCCTTCCATATGCTCTCTCCATTTTCACTCACATCGAAGAACCTAACTCGTATATCTACAACAGTATCATCCGTGCTTACTCTACTAGCTCTTTCCCGCAATTTTCACTCATAATCTTCCTCAAGCTGTTAAACGCTGTACATAAAGTTTTCCCTGATAAGTACACTTTTACATTCGTTGTAAAAGCTTGTGCTACTATAGGAAATGCTAAACAAGGTGAACAAGTTCATGGGTTAGTGACAAAAATTGGACTTGAGGAAGATGTGTATGTGTATAATACTTTAATTCATATGTATGCGAAATGTGGGTGTTTTGGAGTTTCGCGTGGTATGATTGATGGGTTGGTTGAAGATGATGTTATAGCGTGGAATGGGTTGTTGAGTGTGTTTGCTGAAAGGGGGTTGTTTGAGTTGGCAAAAGAGTTGTTTGATGAAATGCCTGCGAAGAATGTTGAATCTTGGAACTTTATGGTTTCTGGTTATGTGAATGTTGGGCTGGTGGATGAAGCAAGGAAAGTGTTTGATGAAATGTTGGTGAAAGATGTTGTTTCGTGGAATGTTATGATTACTGGGTATACGAAGGCTGATAGGTTTGCTGAAGTTTTGGCTCTTTTTGAGGATATGCTGAGAGCTAAAGTGAAGCCTGATAATTGTACACTTGTGAATGTGCTGTCTGCTTGTGCTGGTGTTGGATCTCTGAGCCAGGGAAAGTGGGTTCATGCTTATATCGAGAAGAACAGGATTGAGGTTCACCATTTCCTTGCTACTGCTCTTGTAGATATGTATTGCAAATGTGGATGTATTGAGAAAGCTCTGGAGGTATTTAATGGTACTTTGAGAAAAGATATTAGTACTTGGAATGCAATGATTGCAGGGTTAAGCAACCATGGGTATTTGGATGATGCATTAAAGACTTTTGATGAACTCATTGCTGATGGTATTAAGCCCAATGAGGTCACTTTTGTAAGCGTTTTGTCTACTTGCAGTCAAGGGGGCTTATTAAGCGAGGGGCACAGGATGTTCGATCTCATGATTAGTGAATATAGAATTCAGCCTACGCTCGTGCACTATGGTTGTATGGTTGATTTACTTGGCCGGTTTGGATTATTAGAGGAGGCTGAAGAACTGTTAAGCAGATTGCCAGTGAAAGAAGCTCCTGCTATTTGGGAGTCCCTGTTGAGTGCTTCCAGAAGCCACAATGATGATGAATTGGCAGAGCGCATCGCTACCAAACTTTTAGAGCTTGATCCCCACGACAGTGCTGGTTATGTTCAACTATCAAATGTCCTTGCATCGATGGGGAGATGGGATGATGTTAGGGAAGTGCGGTGGAAGATGAGAAGTGAGGGAGTGACTAAAGAGCCCGGTTGTAGCATGATTGAAGTGGATGGAGTTGTTCACGAGTTCTTGGCTGGTGAAGGGATAATACTGTAACATGGACAAAAGTCTTCTTGGATAAGGCCATCAATCTGAAATAGTACTAATAGTCTTCAGAGGAAGCTGAATTTTCCATTCGTCGTGCGTGCTTGCTACTACTGTGGTACTAAAATTTTGCTGACCTGCTTCTACTACAGCCTTCAAGTGATTTCTTTAATAATCTCTCGTACTTTTCAGGCTGCTAGATGCAAATTATAGTATGTAGACGTGAGTGGTACCTTAAGAACCACTGATGATGCAAACTGTTGAAAAGGATAGAGTTTATCTTCTTTATGCAGACCAAAACATTTGCTTATATTGGTAGAAATAGCTGTCCAGTGCAACAGAAGCAAACAGTTTGTTGTAAATTATATAGCAAGCAGCTACCCTGAACTTGTGTTAGAAGCAGCAATCAAAAACATAAATATAACATATCTCGAAAGTAAAGTTTATCATTCCTTTGCAAGATTTTTCTTATCATTTGGATTTTTTTAGGTATAAATTTCTTATCCATCAGTTAATGCATTAGTATCCAGATGCAGATGGAAATTCTGGCTGCCAGATTCTAGTCGCAATTAACTCCTTGTTAATTCCATAGTAAAAGGAGCTAATTCATCTTGATGAACGATGAACTGTTGTGTTGATTGCCCTGGCAAATGTATAAACCATCAAGCTTGATTGCTCTTTGTAATTTCAGAATGCAAAGCCTGTTTTCTTTAGGTTTTCCCCATTTTAGTATAAAAAGACATAGTAATAATGTAAAAAAATAAACATACTCCTAAGAGAGGATAGTACCTATAACTTATTTACATTTGCATGAAGTTAAGCAATTCCCAAGTCATCAGAACAACAGCAATTCTGCAATCCTGCTCCAATATTGACCTGGTTCAGCTCAAACCATACCTGCCGAAAGACCTTGATAATGAGATCATGGTATTCATCGCAGTTCAGTGTCAGATAACAAGCCAATAACTCTTCAAGCTCCTCTGAGTTTTTTATCCCTCTCTGTGTTATCATCTCAATCATCGACTCTCTGAAGTCCCTAAAAGGGTCAAATGAACTCTTTGCAACAGCATAGCTATCGAAAACTGTCCTGTCTCCTCCCGACCTCTCCTTTGTCTCTTGTCTCATCTTCATCTTTGCTTTCTTCATGTCTTGAAGAGCTTTGATTCTGCATTCTATCTTGGCTGTTGTTCCTGGTGAATATGCTCTGATTTTAACACCATGTTTTCGTCTTCTCTTCTGGTTTATGTACACTGATTTTCTCTGCTGATATTCACTTTTCTCTGACATTTCTTTGATCTTCTTGTCTTTCATCTCTAGGCATTCTGATTTAAATTCTTCTTCAGACAATTCTTCAGCTTCTTCCTCCAGATTCAGAGATTCAAACTTGTAAGTTTCCTCGACTGTATTCTGACTGGAATCAGTCACACTCATCGTCTTCCTTGTACTGTAGGCTGTTGGTTTCTCCTTCCTCTTTTCCATTACCTCCCCATTCTCGGGTTCTATTTCGAATATATCTTTCTCTATCACCTCTGCTGCTCTTTCTTCTTCTTGATCAGGTTCTCTAGCATTTTCTGCTATTCTCTCCTCCAGAGCTTTTCTACTCAGTTTCCTCAACTTCTCATCTCTGACAGAATTCCTCTTTCTGTTGCTGAATTCTGCTTCTTTCTGTGTAATCCACATTTTCTTGGGCTTTTCCGTTATCTTTCTTGAAACCATATAATTGAACTTGTGATCCTCTTCTCCCAAAAGAATCTTGGAATTCCAAGCTGAAAATTGATCACATTCATCATAAGAACCATTCCAGAGTGGGTTCTGAATCTGTTGATTCTGATGATAAGCTTCAAATCTGTCTTTAGTAAAAGAAAGCCTCCAATAAGGATCATCATCATCATCATCTCCACCATAGAATCTGCCTTCTTTTAAGCTAACATTAGTCGTCGGCGAAGTCAAATTCACCTTGCCTTTGTGCTTCATTTTTGCTGCTTTTTGATGCTCAGTGTTGCCATTCTTCTTTTGCTTGAATTTTGAGAGCCAAGAAACAGGGAAAACATGAGTGATCAATGAAGATGAAGACTTCTTCTTTCCCCACTTCATCTTTCACTATGAAAAAGAAGCACCAGAAAATGGAAATTTTGGAAGTTTTGCTAAATTTTGTGTGAATGGTCTTTTCTTGGAGTTAGCAGAGGGAAAAAGAAGTGCAGTAGAAGCAGTTAAGGGGGACAGTTAGGCTGTTAAATAGAGACGTGGGATTCATGTTGGAGGAAGGTGTGCACTTTTTTTAGGTTGTGTGTTGCTTTTAGAAATTGTATTGCACTATTTAGTTCAAAAGAAAGGCCCGCCATTTGGAAATCTTGTGACCACTTACCCACTTCTTCCTACTTTCTAGTATTTGTTGCAGAATTGCTGTTCTATCTTCAAGGGACCAAATTCACTTGGTCTCCTACCTAAAGTCATTACCCATATGTCCCTTTTACTTTTTTGTCTTTTGTTTTCTACCACTTACATACATCAACAGTGCAATTTTTTTTTACACGACAATATAGTAGATTATTTGCTTCTTTTTTTTTTTCGTTCTAGAATACCAAATTGTTTTGCTATAAACAGTTATATGTTGCTGTGGATCATTTAACTTGATGGTGTGAAAATACTATACATTGGGTTGGATTTGGGCGGGTTGAAAATGAGTTAAGCAAAAACGGGTTGGGTCTTAACCCGCTCATATTTTATGCGGGTCAAAAATGGGTTGGGTGTCAAATGGGCGAGTTGAATATGGGTTAACCCGTATTATATAAGTGTAATATTTTTTTTAGTACAATAAGAAAAGAAAGTGGCATACAAAAGCTAGTCATCTGTCAATATATTGAAAAGAAAAAAGAATCATTGTCAATACACAAACATTAAACTGTACTAGTTTATCATGATTAAGTGATAAGTTGAAGTAAAAATAAGTGTTATTAAATAATAATTTAGCGCCAATATTGAACAATATAATATGTAATTTAATTAACAGGGTACCGTATCGTAAGATTCCTTCATGGACATAATATGCAAGGTAATATTACATACCATATCATATTTATACTTTATTACCAGGTGTATATGGGTAGCCACGTAAAATGAAATTGTTATATATATAGACGAAACATTTTGCATACTATGTCTCTAATTTGCCTATTGCATTTATTAAGTATATTTACTGTAAATGATTTTTACTTGGTAGATTAATTAGAGCTCCTATAAAACAAGTTGAAACTATACTAACTTTTTCCAAATTGACTTTTACACGGTAAAATTTTAATTATTTTACGTTGCTAAATACTTGCTACCTAATTCAGTAAGGTACAATTTAATAACCAAAGTTTTAATTGATTTAAATATCCTTGATAGTAGGAAAGTAACTTATATTACATTTGTCTAACATAAAAATTTACTTTTGTGAGGTAAAAGAAAAGACGAAGGAAGAGGAGTTGGAATAACTTTATAGCATTTTTGGTTTAAAAAATGATAGCATATATTTTGAGTGAGCAAAAGTTAGAAGATAACCCAATTAGCTAACCCATATTTTGCCCATGAATACTCATATTTCTATGGGTTGAATATGAGCTGAAGCCCAAATTTTATCCAACTTAAATACCACTCATCCAACCCACTAAATATTGATGGATTAGAGGGGTTGACAAAATATGGGCTCATTTTGCCGGCACTTATTATCGTCTAATAGGATAGGTGGGAGCTTTTCGCACAATAAGTTTGAATTCGATTTCCATTACGCCAATATTCCAATGTGCCAGTGGTTCTTTTTTATTTTTTTTTTATTTTTTTATAAAGTAATGGAATTCACAGGGACTGCCGAAAATGTAGGAAGTTAGTCATATTTCCAGTTTGTTATATTTGTGTTTAGATTCATCAAATTATGATTTTAAAAAAAGAAAGAAAAGACCGTATCACATAATTTAATAATATAAAATGGTCTCAAATTTTTTTGGGACAATCATGTATCCATATTTATTTTATGGTAAAAAATTCTGTGATAATGGAAGAGTCATGAGAAACTCTTTTAATTATGCAAACAATCGGTGTTTTCGAATAGTGAGGCTTATGACTATTCACATTAGTCCATCAAAAGTCTCTTATATTTGTACATTAATTATTGAAAAAAAGTCTTTTTCTTTCAAGATTAAGGAATCAACTGAGCATTTCAACAACGGAACTAAACATCCAAATCGAATAACAGGAGCTGAAGTTGTGAAGACTAGACGTTCATAACCTTGAACAATTAGCCAACTCCCTAGGATTTTACCATCTCAAACCTATGGAAAAAAAGTAATTTTTTTCTATATGTATCAGTATCACGAGCATCCCAAAATTGCAGGTTCTATTGGTAAAAGCTACTACTATTAGTTTGATGAAGGGCACATACTAGGGCCCAAAATTTTCCACTTTAGTTCTACCTTAAACATGATTTAGCTTTGTCTTTCTTTTTGTAGATTAGGTTCCTTCTTTTGCTTTTAGCGTTGTCTTTTAGTAAATTTACCTTAACTTTGGCTAATAATGATATGCTCATTAGAGATTCTTACACATTTTGATTGAGACTTGCATTTCAATCAGCTAATTATGGGCCTACGTTGCTTTGTCTTTAGAGGATACACATATGTAGGCTCAACGTGACATCCAATATGTAGTAACTGCTTTTTTTCTTGGTCCAAAATTCAAGCTTCCTAAAGACGGCCTAAGATCTAAAAGGGCATTAGGATTAATCCTTTACAAAAACGACATAGGAAGTACTTGAAACAATCATAAAGTTGTCTCTGTGTGACCTTTAGGTCTTGGGTTCGAGCCGTAGTATTAACTATTAATGCAAGGATCAAGGTAAGTTGCCTACAAACATAGGACCCTTCTTCGGATCCTACATGATATTTTATGTACTAGATCGCTTTTCTTTTTGCACAAAAGACATAAGGAGTAACTTTTTCATCCTTTCCCCTTCCCCAGCTTGTTTTTCTTTTGAAGAAAACAAAGTTCTATACACCAGAAGAATGTGATTTGCTACCTTTTTTTTCCTGAAATTTTTAATTGTTTGCTCTCTTCGTTCAAATGTCACTTTTCGCTTCCTAAAGATGGAAGAAAGACTTGCTAATATTTTCGTTCAAATGTCACTTTTCGCTTCCTAAAGATGGAAGAAAGACTTGCTAATATTTTCTGATGTGAAAATTTATGATTTAATTAACTTTTTATGTAGTTGATTATTTATATATATATATATATGTAGAAAATCATTCTATCCATGATATGTGTGCTTTGGTTGTATTAGCATGATTTTCAGGTATAGGTTTTGATGAATGACAAACAACGAAGTCGATAAATGACAAACAATGAAGTCAAGTGTCAAACAATGTTATTATATGACAAACAATCAAGATTGAATGCCGAGAAGCATATTGATGACGGAATTGCATAGATAAGCCAAAGACGAGCTCAAAAGTTCAAGACCGAAGACCCAAGGCGTAGGTCGTTAGGTAGAACAAATGTAAGAGCAACGTTTAAAGTTATTTCGTCTTTTGGCTCAACATAGGTCATCATAAATATGCATAAAATCATTTTATCAAATCATATTTCAATTTCAAACATTTTCATTTTAGCCAAAATGAATTTTAAACATGTCTTTCAAAGCTGGACAGAAATAATAGATTATGTTAACTTTGATAATCGATTATGTTAAGACAGTGTAAACCGGAATTTACAAAACAGCAAAATAATCGATTATCAGAAGTGCATAATCGATTATCTTGTATCCGTTGCCAAGTTTTTGAACACTGTAACAAAATAATCGATTATCCTGCATAAAATCAGCTTCCGATTTTGTAACGGTAAGCTGATAATCGATTGTCCAAATCTGATAATCGATTATCTTGGCATAAAATCAGCATAATTGATTTACAATTAAGCAACGGACATACTACTTCTACCACCTATAAATAGAGGTCTTTTGAGCTGAATTGTAACACACAACACCTCTCATTATTCATATACATATTGATCATATTTGTGCATCATTTTAGAGCTTTTGTTGAGCCATTTGAGAGACAATTTTGAGTTGTTCATAGAGCTAATATTGTATCTCTTTATCTACTCTTTTGAGAGAGTTATTGTTGTAAAAGAGAAAGGTGTTTGAGAAGACCATATCTTCTCATTGATTGTCGGGTTTGCTAAGTACCCCCAATTTTAGTGTGTGAAGTCTTGTGGTGCGGTATCCACGAGCAAGGTGAAGTCTTGAGGTGCGGTATCCTCGAGCAAGTTGAAGTCTTGTAGAGTGTACATCTACGAGCAAGTGTAACGGTTTGTTAGGCACCCGTAAGCTTAACGGAGTTAGTGGAATCTCGAGAGAGTCTCTCGGGGACTGGACTAACAACAAGTTGTGGTGATCCAGGATAAATTCGGTGTGTTCTTTCCTTACTATATTAAATTACCGAATTTATTTTATTCCTGCAATTTTAATTCCACAATATTTATCAATATTCTCGTGCCGCACTATTCACCCCTCCTCTAGTGACGGGCATAAATCCTAACAATTGGTATCAGAGCCTAACTCTCTGAAAGCCTTAACCGGTTGACAGAACGATATATATTTTTTGTTGAGAATATTGAACGCAGGAATGATGAGCGAAGGACACCTCCACCTATAGGCCTCCACTATTTGACGGAACAAATTACACATATTGGAAAGAGCGGATGAGAATCTTCATCCAATCAAATAACTTTTGCTTGTGGCAAATCATCAAGAACGGTGAACAAGCCAACAAAGAAAGTTGGGGAAACCACGGTTCCAAAGGAGGAAGATGAATATGATGCCGAGGACGTCAAGAAAGTTGAAAATAACGCAAAGGCCGTCAACTTATTATATTGCGCGGTGAACCCGGATGACTATCGGAAGATTTCTTGCTGCACAACCGCCAAGGAGATGTGGGATAAACTCGAGATCACTTATGAAGGTACGTCTCAAGTCCGAGAATCTAAAGTTGATTTTCTAACACATGAATATGAACTCTTCAAAATGAGGGAGAAAGAACCCATCGGTATTATGTTCGAACGATTCTCAACAATCGTCAACGATCTTCATGCTCTCGGGAAAGTGTACACGAACAAAGATCTTGTTCGAAAAATCCTACGGAGTCTTACTCCTGAATGGCGTTCCAAAGCCAATGCCATCCAAGAGTCGATAGGAATCACGGATGTCACAATTGATGGACTAAGAGGTAACCTCGAAACTTATGAAAGCACAATTCTTAATCCCTATCTTAGAAGTAAAAGTTCGAATAATGCCTTCAAAGCCTCATCCTCTAAAAGAGAAGAGGTAAGTGATTCGGATAGCGATGATGATAATATTTCCAATACCTTGATCGAAAAGTTTTATAAGTTTATGAAAAAGGAAATAAAGAAGGAAGAACCAAGTCCTTCATGCCAAAATCGTGGAAAACTTGGCCACACCAAATCACGTTGTCCAAAATCCAAGGACAAGAAGAAGAACAAACACCAAAGGCGTGTGGCATGGGATTCGGACAGCTCGGGCGATGAAACTGCCGCATTATGCCTCATGGCCAACGAGGAAGAAGAGGTAAGTAATTCTAACTCTTATTCTTTTGAAGAATTACAAGAAGCTTTTCATGACTTATATGGTGAATTGAAAAAGTATTCAAAAATCTCCAAAGAGGCCAAGGCTAAAATTAAAGTTTTAGAAGAGAAAAATAAGTTTTTGGAAAATGACAATATTGATCTTAGAAATAAAATTAAGGAGATGAATGAAGCCTCTTCAATTGATCAAAGTTCAAATTGTTCTTCTTGTAAGTCTTTGAAAATAGAGAACATAGAACTTAGGAACACACTAGAAAAACGTAGTGTTGATGATCCTAAAACAATTGAAGAAATTAAGAAGAATATTAGAAAGGATGATAGAAATGAAGATAGACCACCTAGAAATAATTCTAGGAACTTCAATAATGAGTCTAGAATGAATAATTTTAGACCACCTAGAAATAATTCTAGGAATCGCAACACTTCTAGGAATAACGACTTTAGATCACCTAGAACGTTTTTGGCTCAACCAAGACATACGCACAACCCGAATGTTATATGTCATTATTGCAACCGGGTAGGACACATAGCACCCGTATGTTTTGCAAAACATAGAGATTTATCATTTGGCTATGATTATTATTTGCCTAACCCCCAAGGACCCAAAAGCAGTTGGGTACCGAAAACCTATTTTTTGGTACGTTTGCAGGTGTGCTTGAAGACTACAATATCGTAGTAGATGCATTAAGCACGAAACCTTATTGCATCGAGGGGGAATTTCGGTTAGTTATCATATTTTTGATAAAAACGTAATAGTTGATATGTGTTAACAATTAATATATCTTTGTTAACAATTGATATTAATTATTTTTGTTGCTTCATGTTTTGATAACTTTTATTTTGAATAACAATTGGTATCAATTATTTTTGTTAAAAATAATGATTGATGTTTTGATGAATATCTCTCTAGTTTGAATAACAGTTGGTATATTCGCTAAAAATAACCTTTGATATGGTTGTTATATTTTTACTAACATTTGGTATTATTTCATGTTGGTATGATTTTTTTAAATATCGTCAATGTATATTCCTCATTGTATTTCCTATCTTATATTTGACACTAACAATTGATATACCCAAAAGGGGGAAGTGTCGAAAGGGGATAATAGCCTTTGTATACTCTCTTTTTGCTAATACCAAAAGGGGGAAGAGTTTAGGCGATATGCATCAAATAAGGGAGAATGTATCTACGCAATAGTATGCCTTATTTGAGGGGGAATTATCATTAAGGGGAATTGTTTGCATGAATTGTATGTTGAGATATAGCATGAATTTAGGGGGAATCCGATATGCATATCTCCTGTTGTTTGTCATTATCAAAAAGGGAAAATTGTAGAAAATCATTCTATCCATGATATGTGTGCTTTGGTTGTATTAGCATGATTTTCAGGTATAGGTTTTGATGAATGACAAACAACGAAGTCGATGAATGACAAACAATGAAGTCAAGTGTCAAACAATGTTATTATATGACAAACAATCAAGATTGAATGCCGAGAAGCATATTGATGACGAAATTGCATAGACAAGCCAAAGACGAGCTCAAAAGTTCAAGACCGAAGACCCAAGGCGTAGGTCGTTAGGTAGAACAAATGTAAGAGCAACGTTTAAAGTTATTTCGTCTTTTGGCTCAACATAGGTCATCATAAATATGCATAAAATTATTTTATCAAATCATATTTCAAATACTTCAAACAAAATGATTTCAAACATTTTCATTTTAACCAAAATGAATTTTAAACATGTCTTTCAAAGCTGGACAGAAATAATCGATTATGTTAACTTTGATAATCGATTATGTTAAGACAGTGTAAACCGGAATTTACAAAACAGCAAAATAATCGATTATCAGAAGTGCATAATCGATTATCTTGTATCCGTTGCCAAGTTTTTGAACACTGTAACAAAATAATCGATTATGCATATCCAATAATCGATTATCCTGCATAAAATCAGCTTCCGATTTTGTAATGGTAAGCTGATAATCGATTATCCAAATCTACTAATCGATTATCTTGGCATAAAATCAGCATAATTGATTTCCAATTAAGCAACGGACATACTACTTCTACCACCTATAAATAGAGGTCTTTTGAGCTGAATTGTAACACACAACACCTCTCATTATTCATATACATATTGATAATATTTGTGCATCATTTTAGAGCTTTTGTTGAGCCATTTGAGAGACAACTTTGAGTTGTTCATAGAGCTAATATTGTATCTCTTTATCTACTCTTTTGAGAGAGTTATTGTTGTAAAAGAGAAAGGTGTTTGAGAAGACCATAACTTCTCATTGATTGTCGGGTTTGCTAAGTACCCCCAATTTTAGTGTGTGAAGTCTTGTGGTGCGGTATCCACGAGCAAGGTGAAGTCTTGAGGTGCGGTATCCTCGAGCAAGTTGAAGTCTTGTAGAGTGTACATCTACGAGCAAGTGTAACGGTTTGTTAGGCACCCGTAAGCTTAACGGAGTTAGTGGAATCTCGAGAGAGTCTCTCGGGGACTGGACTAACCACAAGTTGTGGTGAGCCAGGATAAATTCGGTGTGTTCTTTCCTTACTATTTTAATTACCGAATTTATTTTATTCCTGCAATTTTAATTCTGCAATATTTATCAATATTCTCGTGCCGCACTATTCACCCCCCTCTAGTGACATGCATAAATCCTAACAATATAGCAATAAATTATAAATATAAATAAGTTAGACCTAAGTTAGCTTGAGAAATCATCATACTTACTATTTTACAAGTTAAACGACCAAAATATCCATTAAAAGTTAAGTGATATTTTTGCCCTTTATTTAAATAAATACTACTCTTAGGTTATTTTTGTACCAAAACGTAAAAACAATTTATAATAAATTGAGCCTTTAATTCTCTACTACACTTTACATGAAAACATGAAATGCAATGTAATACATAAAATATTTTTTGAAATTTGCAAAACATTTGTGTAGTCTCAACTAAATTCATCTAATATCCAGTTGAAACTCTTTTAGTCATTTTCATTTTCATCTAATATCTAGTTGAAACTCTTTTGGTCATTTTCATTTTCATAGTCTTGCCAATTAGTCTTAATTGGATAACTACTTAATGTATCTGATCAATTAAAAATATTTGGTGCTTTTTGTCTTCTCAATTAAATTCATAGAATTGTTGCTTTGAGAACATTCCAGATAAAAATACTATCAATGATATTTAATAGACATATTATTCTATAAACAAACTAAAATATAGTAGTAATATTTACTGGCTAGCGCTTCTTATATTTGTTTGATAAAAAAGTGATAAGCC
Organism: Nicotiana benthamiana; assembly: GCA_034376525.1. NCBI lineage: Eukaryota > Viridiplantae > Streptophyta > Magnoliopsida > Solanales > Solanaceae > Nicotiana > Nicotiana benthamiana. The sequence goes on along the minus strand of CM067341.1, from coordinate 122,734,230 downwards.
TTTTTGTTATATTAATTAAATAAGATGATAATGCAAAAATCCTAATTAAATATAATAAATCCTAGATCTGAAATTGATAGACATCAATAACGTAAAATTGCATTCAAGGTTATTTAATACAAAGGGGGTGTTTAATGGTATTGTTATGAATGTATGAGGGAATAATGACAAGCAATAAATATAAATAGAGAGAACGATTCACCCAAATATTCAATGAGTTGAATGATTCTCTCTCTAATAATAATGTAAGACAAACAAATGTGGCAACGTAGAAAGTCTTTCTCGGATCTGATGTGAGAAAGCTTGGGGCTAACAATAAATCAAATCTTTTGTAAAGACAATGTTTGCAGTTTACTTGAGAGTCAACTTTTCCAGAGAGAGCTTATCATAGACTATTACATACCTCTTTCTACTCTTTCTATTCCTACATATATAGGATATATCCCTTACCTAACTGAAAGTACAAGTGCAGAGAATATTCTGTGGAATATTCCTTTAAAATATCTTATTATTAAACTAGCCGTTTTGGACTGATCTGAGTATTCGACCTCGACCCTAGCTACTCGGCTCGCCAATATGTTACTTCTTAAGCATGACCTCAGCCTAATCAGCTCTTAGTTATTCTTTCTTAGAGAAGAATCCTTTGATCAGAATTTGACCCATACAGTTAGTCCCTCTGACCGTCAAGGGTGTCTTTGGGCAAGCTCGATGGGCGAACTTCGTCAGTCGCAATTTGAGAACTCCGAGCATGTTGGCTGAGGAGTGACGTTTTTATGGCGAGGTGATGATGTGGCGCATTAAGAGCCACATCTGACCATTATGGCAGTTCGAAATGACGTCATTTTATCATACGTAATTATAGCGCATGTCCCAATAGGTTACAATGTTTTCCGCACTCCTTCTGTTTCAAAATCAATGTGGAGGCATTTGGCTTTCTCGATGCGGGTGCTAGCATTCTTATAAATAGGGATAAGTGTTCCTCATTTGAGCTGCTGCATTTCTTAAGCCTTTAAAAACCCCAAGCTTCCCCTTGTTCTTCTAAAAAATTCTTGCATCTTTATCTCTCCCTTCTTTTAGTGGTTTCTGCCATTATTATTCCTTTTACCTTTGCATTTTCTTCTCATATACGTAGAAGAACAATGGCTAGTGCATCTTCGAACCTCTAGGGAGCTTCTGATCCTGCCACGTTGGCTATGGACATGCCTTCTTATGAAGAAGGAGTGTCCACAACAGAAGACGAGAGTTTCCCCAGTATGGATGAGATAATTCCACGTTTGGGGAGGATCAGGTCGGACTTCAAGAACCGACCTATTGATGATCCTGAACCCGTCGTTTCTGAGATGGATGTGGCGATGCTCGTTACATTTAGGGATAAATGGCAAATCCCAGACCATATCGAACTTATCCCTGCTGATAGTGACATGGTGCATAGTTTCTATGCATAAGATATATGTTTTCTCTTCCCTCCTTGGAAGAGGACTTCTGCCGTTATTACTGTGTGTGCCCCGCTCAGCTCTCCCCGTACATCTACAAGCTTTTCCTTTTGTTTATCAAGTACGCAAAGCTGGCCAACCATGGGATTTCTCTCCGTCTTCTGCTTCTTCTCTTTGCCCCAAGTTTTCAAAGGGGTACGATGATACACCTTCGCCACCATGGGACCAGGGGATTGGTGGTGAAGATAGATGACAAAACTAATTGCCGTTTTTTGGTCAATTTCTTCTACGTGAGGACGGAGCACATGGTGTTGAACCTTAACAAGTTTCCCAAGGAGTGGAACTATTCTCTTAAGCGTTTATCCCAAATGGTTGTTTGTTATTTCTTTATGGTGATCTGATCGTTCTCCTTTTTCTCTTCTTTATGTAGCCGAGGTGGACCCTCCTTCGCTAGCCATCGATATTCGTGACTGAGTGAGCCGGATTCTGCTACATATGGTGGGGATCTGTGAGTGGTCGTAGTTTAATGAGAGGGTTGGGTGCAGACCTTCGGTTGGTGAGTCATTTTACTTCGATCTTTAGTAGTTTTGACCTTTTTACCATCCTTTCTCTCCTTTCATTTTTTACTTAAATCTTTCTTTAATGGTATGTCAGAGAGATTCAAGGAGGGCGAGGGCGAGGGCTCCCAGTTTTCACCAGTCAAGTACTTTGACCGGGCCTCTACTTGCTACAGCTGCAAGCGAGCCCGCTTAGACTACTATTACCTCTCGGACCTCGGCCTTGTGCAGATCTAGCCGCCAAACTGCTGCCCATTAGGGGAGATTCCGACTTCTTCAGTGTTCCATTTGGTGGATGAGTCATCTCCGGGCAAAGATGAAGAGGCTTCGCTAAAAAGGCAAAGGATAGAAGTTGATGGCAGAATGGTCGAGGATGAGGAGCCCGTAGGGGGTGATCCCGAGATGACCACGGCTGAACCGGGGGGCGGTACTGCTTTGGATGCAGAGACCGTGCCTTCATCAAATGTGGAGATTATCTCCGTGGAAGGAGGGGAGCAACCATATGAGGCTGCAATCATTCCGAGGAGTGATCTATCAACGTCAGAGCGGGTCGATATTCCCTCTTCGGTTGAGGAGAGAGCGAAAGGAGTGGCTGTAGATAATTATGAATCCGGCTCCAATGTTGACCCCGGGGAAGTGAGGATATTCGACAAAGGTTTACCCGGGTTTAGGTGAGAACGAATGGATCTTCTCGCTCGATTGTAATCCCTTTGAACTGCGATTTGTTGGCTGATACAACAAGCGTGATTTCTTCAAGCGCTCAAGGATGCCGACTTGTCACTAGGCATATCTGGGATGTCTGTGAGGGTGAGTTTCCTTTATTATCTTTGCATTTTTCTTCCTTTTCCCCTTTCTATCTCTACTAATTCTTTTCGGCTTTTTCTTTTTCTTCTCATTTTTTTGAATTTTACTTTGGAGATCAAGAGCGCCCGTCGAGAGGAGAAGCGCGAGATTGTTTTGTAGAAAATTGTTTTGAAGTATCTCCAGTATCGTAACAAGTACCATGAGATGCGTGCACGATTCAGAGCAGGCGGTAATCTCCAATCCCCTAGAGATGAATTGGATCAAAAGGACGAGGAGGTTGTGCGAACAGTAGGCAGATGTAGTGAGCTCGAGGGGTTTCTTAGGAAAAGGATGATGAACTAGAGGTGAGCAAGGGGGTTATGGCCGAATGTATTGACCTTCAGGCGCAAGTGGCGACCCTGCGACCTGACCTTAAGTAAAGCTCAATTAGAGTTGCTGGCCAGAGTGGAAAACGATAGGCAGATGCAGTGAGCTTGAGGGTTTGCTTAGGGAAAATGACGTTGAACTCGAGGTGAGCAAGGGGGTCCTGGCCGAATGCTTCGACCTTCAAGCGCAAGTGGCGACCCTCTAAGCCGAGCTTGAGCAAAGCTCAATTAGAGTTTCCAGCCTGAGTGGAGAGTTGAATGAGAAAAGTGGCAGAGTTAAAGGGGACCCAAGAAGCTCGGGCAGTGGCTTTAGCAAAGGTGCCGGCATTGGAGGACTCTACCGGCGTCATCTGGTCTGAACGTGCAACTGATACGGAAATGGCTGTGCTATGGACGCGCGACTTGATGAGAGAATTGGCGGGCTTAAGAGAGATGTCTCGAGCCTAACTGATCATGTTGAGCTAAACTAGCCCAAATACACTCTTAACATGGTGTGATATTGTCCGCTTTGGGCTAAAGGCGCATGATTTTTCCCAAAAGGCATCACACCATTAAGAGATCCCTAGATCTTATTTGTAGACTCCCAATCTTTTCAACTACCAATGTGAGACTTTTTCGCACACCCAACAATCTCCCCCTCGAACTAAGTTCCACGTGGCCCATTACCACGATACACGAGTCAATTTAGATTCACTAAGTGCCACCTACATTGTTAGAGTATTATGGCAACCGAAGCTCACAACTAGCTTCTTCTTGTGTGCGCATCACCCCACACAATCACTTTTTTATCTCTATACTCGTCCTGTTGAACCCGGGTTCTGATACCAGTTATTGAACTAAACTATCCCAAATACACTCTTAGCATGGTATGATATTTGTCCGCTTTAGGTATGCCCGCACGGGTTTTCCCAAAAGGCATCACACCATTAAGAGATCCCTACACCTTATATGTAGACTCCTAATATTTTAAAATACTAATGTTGGACTTTGTTCACACACCCAACAGATAAAGTTGCCGCTCTTGAGGCCGAGAAGGCACGATTGTTAGATCGACCGTCCTCCTCTTATGCTTCTACTTTCCCCGATGTTCCTTGGAATTTATATGAGATATGGATCCAAGTTGAAGCTCTGCTGGATATATATAAAAACTTGATGACAGTGGGGAAGGTTCCTGAGGCCGATTTTGAAGATGTCCATGTTAAAGCACGTGATGCTAGGACTACTTGTAGTTATGACCCTGCTACATCGGGGACTGGTGATGGTTAAGAGGACTTGGACGGGCTTGCATCTGATGCTTGGTATGACGATGAATAATCTGATGGCAGGGGTGATGATGGAGATGGTGCTGCTTGACCGGGCGGTTAATATGGCGATGGTGAAGGCGGAGTAATAGAGATGTCATTGTTGGGCCGAGCAGTGACGGAGGCGATGGCGAAGGCATAGATGATGTGGTTGTGATGATTTTGTACTTAGTTTTTGTTCTTTGTTTTGTAGGGGCGCCTTTCTGGCCCTTTTGTAAGATATTTTATTTTTTTGGAATGGAATGATCATGACTTTTGGGTGTATGTTCTTGGCCTCTTTTACTTTACTTTGAATGTTTTTTCTTTGGAAGAGTTGTGTTGATGCATGCTATTTCAATCATGGTCTAGTATATCTTTGGTTGAAATTGGGTAAAGTACCATGTATCACTTAATTCGAGTGAGCATGAGTTGAATTCGAGTGTGATCGAATATGATTTCAACGGGGTCGAGTGTTAGTTAATTTGAACAGGGTCGAATGTTAGTTAATTCGAATGAGGTCGAATGTTTGAATAATTAGAACGAGGTCAAATATGAGTTGATTCGAGTGAGGTCGAATGTTGAATCAGTTAATTTGAATGAGGCTGAATGTTAATTAATTCAAACAAAGTTGAATGTTAGTTAATTCAAATAAGGTTAAATGTGCGTCGATTCGAGCTAGGTAGAATGCTGACTCTTAGTTGATTCGACCGAGGTCGAATGCGAGTTAACTCAAATGATTGTGAATGTTAATTAATTCGAACGAGGTGGAATGTTCAACTAATTCAATCGAGACCAAATGTTATTTAATTCGAACAAGGTCGAATGCGAGGTGATTCGAGCGAGGTCAAATGCTGACTCTTAGTTGATTCGAACGAGGTCAAATGCGAGTTAATTCAAACGAGGTCAAATGTTTAACTAATTTGAATAAGGTAGAATATTCGATTAATTCGAACGAGGTTGAATGTTATTTAATTCAAATGAGCTCGAATGTGAGTCGATTCGAGCGAGGTCGAGTGTGAGTCGATTCGAGCGAGGTCGAGTGTGAGTCGAGACTCTTAGTTGATTTGAACGAGGTCGAATGCGAAGAAGAGTAAAAACCTGATTCAAACATGTGTTTTAATGCTTTGCTTTCATATATATATATATATATATATATATATATATATATATATATATATATATATATATATATATATATATATATATATATATATATATATATATATATATATATATATATATATATATATATATATATATATATATATATATATATATATATATATATCAAAGTTTACCTACTTTTCGGGCTGGTATTCCAGTTCCAATCTATCTAATCTTTTTATTGTCCGGCCTGTATAAGTATTTGAGGGGTCGAACAATGAACTTGTTAACTTGCAATCTATCCTGCTTGAGCCTTAAACATTGAGATGTCCTCGTTATCCCCTCGTTTAAAACCTCCCTGAGAAAACCCATGTTGGACAAAACTTAGGTGAGGGAAAAAGAGTACGACCAGGAAACTATATTTCCTTTAGCAGTTAAAGTTATTGAGCTGGGAGACACTCCAAGTGTTTGGAAATAATTTTCCCTCCATTGTTTCTAGTTGGAATGACCCTTTGCGTGCTGCTAATGTAATCTTATATGGGTCGTCCCAATTAGCTATAGTTTTCCTTCTCGGATCCTTTCTCGCCTGTGTTTAGGCTTTGAGTATGTAGTCCCCTACTCTGAGTGATTTGACTTTGGCTTTTTAGTCATAGTATCACCTGTTTGTTTTTTTTTGAGCGACCATCCTTATGTAAGCCATCACTCTTCACTCACCGACTTCATGGAGGTATTGCCTATTGCCCTCGTCGTTAACCGATCCACTCTTGTGCAAATATCTCGGTTGGGTTCTCCGACCTCGACCGGTATTACGTATCGGTCCCATAGACTAGTGACTATGGTGTTTCTCCTGTGCTTATTTTGAGCATTATGTGGTATGCCCATAGCACTTTCGAAAGTAATTCCAGCCAATCCCTTGGCATTTTTGAGATTCTTTTCATGATGTTCAATATTGATTTGTTAGAGGACTCCGCCTGGCCGTTGCCCCCGGGGTGATATGGCATGGAGAGTATTCTTTTGATGTGCCATTTTCCAAAGAACTCGACGACCATTTTCCCAGCGAATTGGGGCCCGTTATCACAACTGATTTCTTTGGGTAGCTGAAGTGGCATATGATGTTTCTCCATATGAATTTGATTACATTTTGCTCGCGTATTTGGGAGAATGCACCTGCTTCCACCCAATTGAAAAAATAGTCAGTTAAAACTAAAAGAAATCGTACATTACCTCGTTCCTCTAGGAGGGGTTCGACGATGTCCGCTCCCTATTTACTGAAAGGCCAGGATGAGGTGACGGAGTAGAGGTGCTTGCCCCTTTGGTGAATCATGGGGGCATATTTTTGGGATTGCTCGCATTTTCTTACGAAGTTGGCGGCCTCCTTTTTCATCGTGAGCCAGTAGTATCCTGCTCGTATGAGGCATCCGATGAGAGCTCGATTGGTGGTATGAGCTCCACAGTGACCTTAGTGTACTGCTTCGAGGACGCGCCGGGTTTTATTTGGTCCTAAGCACTTTACTATGGGGATACCAAACGTTCTTTTTTATAAGTTATTATTAATAACAATGTACTTGGCTGCCTGCATTCGAAGCTTCTTGGCTTCAATTTTATCTAGTAGGGCACTCTGTCATGCAAGTATGAGATTATATGATTGTGCCAGTCCCAAGTCAAGTTTGTAGGCCATAGCTCGATTTGATATATCGATGAATGGGGAAGGGTGACCACGTCCCCTTCTCTGGTTATGCTTTTGGTGCCCGCTGCCAGTTTAGCGAGTCCGTCAGCTTTGATGTTCTGCGCTTGGGGTATTTAATTGAGCTGGCATTCGCCGAGCTTGGATAATATTTTGCAAATTTTGGCCTGGTATTTCTGTAGCCATTGCTCCTTAATTTGAAAAGTCCATGTAACTTGGTTGACGACGAGTTGTGAGTCACATAACATGACTACTTGTCGTGCTCCGCACTTGAGTGCCAATTTTAACCCTGCAATTATGGCCTCATACTCGGCCTCATTGTTAGTCATATTAGGGCATCGTATTGACGGGAAAACTATTTTTCCTGTTGGGACCTCGAGCACGAGTCCCTGTCAAGACCCTGATGCGTTAGAATCGCCATCAGTGTACAGAACCTATTGGTCATGCATTTTGGCGGAAGTATTGCAGTTTCCCTTTTGACTTCGGGCATTATCTTCACACCGGCGACGAAGTCGAAATGAACTGGCAACTTTATCATCGTTCGCGGCTGATAGGTTATATCGTGCTCGCTCAGCTCTATGGCCCACTTGGCCAATCTACCCGACCGTTCAAGTTTGTAAAATATGAGGGAAAGTCGTGACCACCAAGATGGAGTGGCACTGCAAATAAGGTCTAAGCTTTCTTGAAGCTCTGACCATGTCCAGAGCTACTTTCTTGAGGCGGGGGTACCTCGTTTTAGCAGCGACTAAAGTTTTGCTTATGTAGTAAATTTGAGACTGCATACCTTTATTTTCTCGTACCAGGAATGCACTTACTGCGACATCGCGCACAACCATGTAGATAAGGAGACGTTCTGTTCTGCCTTAGCGAGCAACGGTAGCAAAGGTAGGTACGCCTTTAGTTCTTTTAAGGCATCAACCCACTCGGAATTCCATTGGAGTCTGTTATCCTTTTTGAGTACGTTGAAAATTTTGTGGCACCTATCGGAGGACCGCGAGATGAACCTGTACAGGGCGGCTATAGAGCCGGTAATCTTTTGAACTTATTTTTTGCCAGTTAATTTTCTGGGATTCCTTCTATGGCCTTGATGGTCGGGGTTGACCTTGATTCCTCATTGCGATACCAAAAAGATAAGGAACTTTCTAGAGCTTATGCCGAAGGCACATTTTTGGGGTTCAATTTTATGCCATACCATCTGAGTATGTCGAAGGCTTCCCCCAAGTGGTCAATATGGTCTTCTTTCCTTTCTGACTGATCAACATGTCGTCTATATATACATCCAAGGTCTTGCTAAGTTGATCTTTGAACATTTTGGTCACTAGCCTCCAATATGTTTCCCCTGCATTTTTCATCTCGAACGACATCACCCTGTAGTATTATGTCCCCTGGTGGGTGATAAAAGTAGTTTTTTCCTACTCCTCCTCCTCTATGAGAATTTGGTTGTAGCCCGAGTAGGCGTCCACGAAGCTCAATAATTCGTGCCCGGTTGTGGCGTCGATGAGTTTGTCGATATGGGGCAGCAGGAACGAGTCTTTTGGGCAAGCTTTGTTCAGATTTGTGAAGTCTATGCACATTCACCACTTTTCGTTCTTCTTTTTCACAATGACCATATTGGCTACCCATAGAGGGTACTTCGATTCCATGGTATAACCATTCACTAATAATTTTTGTCCTCTTTTCGAACCGCATCATTTATTGCGGAGTTGAACTTCCGTCTAATTTGCCTCACTGGAGGTAAAATGGGTCGACGTTCAATTTTTAAGTTTCTATCACCTTCGGGATACTTGGCATGTCTGCATGAGAAAAAACAAACAAGCCTATGTTAATTTTTAAGAATTGGTAAAATTTTTACCTGGATCTTGGAGCTTATGGCTGATGAAAGCTTTTTTGATGTGGTCGTCATCATCTAGTTGGACGGGGTCGAGGTTCTCTACGATTGACCCCGTGTATTCTGTGATTTCATGGTCTCTGATGACATATTTCCTCACATTGACATATGACTCCGACTTCGTTAATTGATATGCCTCCTTGGTCTTTCCTTTTAATTGTTGGGTATATGTGCAGTCTTGAGCGATGTGGTAGCATTCTCGGGTCATACATTGCTCTGCTCAGATGTAGAATACTCCCATAGGGGTGGACGATTTAATGACTTAGTATAAGCTAGAGGGGATGGCTTTCATGGCATTTATCCACAGCTGGCCTATGATGGCATTGTATGTCATATCCTAGTCCATATGTTGAACGTGGTCTCCAAAGTGATGTCGTCGGCCATGATGGGCAATGTGATTTCTCTAGATATCCGCTCAACTGTATGACGACGCCCCCTTTTTTCACATCGCGAACGGGTCGTCCGAAAATCAGGTATGCGACATTATGGGAGGACAACTCTTATTCCCTTGTAAGAATTAGGTTTTAGAATTATGGAGAGTCTCCACCTAATGATTATAATGCATTAGGACACTTTTAAATGAATAAAGAAATTGAGAAGAAGAAACCAAAGTTTGGGTAAGGGCATAGAGATTATCTCGAGGGGAAGGGGTTAGGCACCCCTCAAGATCCACTAGTGTGGTTCCCGGCCATGCTATAATTGTGACTTTAGAAGGTAGAAGAAACAAGTAAGTTTTTCAAATAACAACTACAAACAAGTTCAAAGTTTTAAAAGAGAAGAAGAAAACGAGAGATTTTAGAAGATTAGTTTTAAAGAGCAAAAACTAAAAAGAAACGTAACAAATTACGAAAAAAGGGGGTTCTAGGTTTATACATAATATGGATCACATCAATGCAATATCCAAAAATCACTCCTCAGAAGAGGGCTCACACGTGATATTAGCGCACCGGTCATCGTATCCATATTTTACCCTTCTCACCCCGTTAAGGTATTAAAGCGCGATTAGTCTCGTTTACTTATTGCATGTTAGTACCCGTCCCATTCCTATCAGTCCCCGGGCATTTGGACTTCTAATCCTAAAGGGGAAGCAAAGGATAGGGGCCTTTATGTAGTTTAAAGGATAAAATTCTAGTTCAATATAGTATCAAATAAAAGGAAGAACAAACAAGTACGATAAGGCTCAAATAAACCTCTGAATTCAGATAATCATGTAGTTTAGCGTGCCTTGGCATATACTGATTTGGTCTTAGATTTAAATTAAACGGTGAGCGGACTGGTTCAACACATACATTTAGATAGAAAGTCTGCATTAGGCAACTTGGATATAATTGTCATAGATTAAGGCATTTAACGCGAGTTGTTTTAAGAAGGCATTGATTTTAGAAGATAACTAATGCAGAAGATTTTTGAAAGAAAAGAGAGGCTGCAGATTTAGGAAAGTGTTTAGAAATGAATTTCAAAAAGGACCATCGGACTGTCCAGTTATAAAACAGAAATAGTTGTAAAAAGATTTCAGAATAGACAGAACTATCTTAAGAAAAGAGTAAGCTGCAGAACTGATTTAGACAACGAGTTCAGGAATTGAGTTGAAAAAATACGATTGGTCAGTACATTAGAGAAGCCGTTTCAGAAAAGATATGCAAATTTAAAGAACTCGATTTTTTAGAACAAATGTACACTGATTTAAGAAAGTTTTATCAAAAAGATAAAAATTTTGAAAACGTTGCTGAATTAGGCATTTAAGAATCACTTAACCAATTATTACTACTTTAACGAGTCAGACGAGTTCGATGCAATTCCTATATGCATGATATCTATACTATTGATTTTTTATTTTTTCGAACTTGTTCATGAATTTGTGAAAAGATGCTTGTTTAATTAATCCTAAGGCTTGCCTAATGAATATGCACATCCTATTGGCATGATATCTACAAATTTTTTTTTTAGAAAAGTTTAAACTCATATTGGCAGGATCTCTAGATGTGTAATTACATAACATGAGCGTTAAATTCTATTGACATGCTTTCTATCTGATTTGCAGTAAAGATGCTACAGGCAGGATTTCTAGTATAAGTAAAGTCCTAAATTATGATTTCTACCCTTTTGAATGTTAGACAGTAAAGACCCTCCCACACCCTTTTACTATATTCCCGAGTTTATACAAGTTATTACAAACCAGAAAAATATAGAAAAGTACATTAGAAGCCAACAGTCGTATACGAGGTACCTAACTTAACGTCAAATAACATGCGATTGAACCATTTTCGGATCCATATTTCCAAAGCCTTATCTTTGTCAAAAGTGTTTCAAAGTTCCAAAGAATATCAGGGATTCGCAGTGCTGTTTACATCCAGGATACTATTAGAATTAGAACAGTGCAGTATGGAAGAACTAGATCTCAGGCATCCAAGATCAGAGGGAACTCTAGGGTCCCATAGTATGGCTCGTAAGAGAGGGTCAGAACTTATAGCTAAGAGTAAGTGGGGGAGTCATGACAAATAGTGGTCAATCCTAGCCACAAAATACGCTGACACACCCCTGACCACATTTTGGTTAAACAAATTAGGAGCAGACCCTTGAAGGTTAGACCAAGGTCTGGATAGTGTTGAGGACACTATCAGACCCAGGTCCATGGCTCAAACACATAAAGGGGAAATGGTATGGGAACTGGTTGAGTTAGGGATTCAAAGAACCCAGTTCAAAATTACAGACAGCAATATTAGAATGTTGTTATGCCTTGAACCATAACTCACATATAAATGGGTAAAGGGTAAGGGAATTCACATAAGAACAATAATGACAAAGTTGCAGAAGAACAGTAAAGAAAAGTGTAGCAGAACTAGAATGTAAAACACATAGTGGAGGAGCAATATTAAAATAAGATGGACATACTAGTTGCAAAGTAATAGAAAGAGAATAGCAGAGTAACCACAACAAGCAAACAGCTGAAATAACTCAGGTGTTCAGTAGAACACTCGAACTTAAAGGTATTTTAGAAAGCAAAGAGGAGAAGTACACAGAACTGGTCTGTGTATTTGAGAGAAGAAGAGACAACAACAACAACAACTACATTGTATAGTCCCACAAAGTGGGGTATGGGGAGGGTAATATGTAGACGAGCCTTACCCCTACCCGAAAAGGCAGAGTGGCTGTTTACAATCGACCCTCGGCTCAGTGAAGGGAAGAAAAAACAAAAACAAAAATAAATGAGCATTAGTAAGTCCAGCATAAATAGCGTAAATAATTATCCAAACATAAGAACCATAAATAAAATAGCATGCAATAATATCATACAGTAACTACCATCAATAACTACCATAAGGGAGACACAATCCAAAACACAAATCATCTATGGATAGCCCTGCCAAGCCTCACCCAACCTCGGATGAGTAGTACAAAAAACTCTAGGGGCCTATATCCTACAACCCTGATACTAGACCTCCAGACTTTCCTATCAAGGGTCATGTCCTCGGAAACCCGCATTCTAGCCATGTCATGCCCAATCACTTCTCCCCAATACCTCTTAGGCCTCCCTCTGCCTCGCCAAACGCCGACCATTGCCAGCCGTTCACAACACCTCACCGGGGCATCAGGGCTTCTCCTCCGCACATGCCCGAACCACCTCAGCCTCGCTTCTCGCATCTTCTCATCCACCGGGGCCACCCCCACCTTCTCTCGAATAACTTCATTGTTAATCTTATCTAACCCGGTGAGCCCGCACATCGGCCTGAGCATCCTCATCTCCACAACCTTCATTCTCAGAACATGAGAATTTTCACTGGCCAACACTCTGCCCCATACAACATTGCAGGTCTAACCACAGCTCTATAAAATTTCCCCTTGAGTTTCTGTGGAACTTTCTTGTCACACAGGACTCCTGATGCAAGCCTCCACTTTGACCATCCCGCTCCTATACGATTAGTGACGTTCCCGTAAATCTCTCCGTCCCCCTGAATCACCGACCCAAGATATCAGACACTGTCCCTCTTGGCGATGACCTGAGATCCAATCATCACGTCCCTGCCTACTTCGCTCGGCTCGGTGCTAATCTTGGACTCCAGGTATTCTGTCTTAGATTTTCTTATTTTGAAACCCTTAGACTCGAGAGTCTGTCTCCATACATCTAACTTCTCAATAACAACGACTCTCGTCTCGTCTATCAAGACTATATCATCAGCAAATAGCATACACCGAGGAACATTCCCTTGAATATGTCGGGTTAGAGCATCCATCACCAAGGAAAACAAGAGAGGGCTAAGCGCTGATCCTTGATGGAGCCCCATAACCACTGGAAAATGGTCTGAGTCGCCATCCACCGTCCTAACCCTAGTCTTAGCTCCATCGTACATGTCCTTGATTACTCTGATGTAGGCTTCCGGCATGCTCTTCGCCTCCAAGCACCTCCATAGCACCTCCCTTGGGACCTTGTCATGCGCCTTCTCCAAGTCGATAAGCACCATGTGCAGGTCCTTATTCTTATCCCTGAACCGCTCCACCTGCCTCTTGACAAGGTGGATAGCATCTGTAGTGGAGCGACCCGGCATGAAACCGAACCGGTTCACAGATATAGATGTCATATCCCTCACTCTCCTCGATCACCCGCTCCCAGACCTTCATGGTGTAACTTATTAATTTGATACCCCTATAGTTGTTGCAGCACTGGATGTCCCCTTTGTTCTTGTATAGGGGCACCACTGTTCTCCACCTCCACTCATCCGGTATCCTTTTGGTCCTGAAGATCGCATTGAACAACCTGGAGAGCCACTCCACTCCTGACCTACCCATACACTTCCAGAACTCCACCGGGATCTCGTCAGGCCCGGTCGCTCGACCCCTACTCATCTTACGCAAAGCCCCGATGACCTCCTCCGCCCTAATGCGCCTGCAGTACCCAAGGTCTCTATGTTGCTCTGAATGCACCAACTCCCCTAGCTCTATGTTTCGACCCCCCTTCTCGTTAAGTAAGTCTCGAAAGTACGCCTGCCACCTCTGCTTGATTTGAGACTCCCCCATCAAAACTCTATCATCCTCGCCCTTGATGCACCTAGCTTGGTCAAGATCACGCGCCTTCCTTTCCCTTTCTTTAGCTAACCGGAATAACTTCTTGTCCCCGCCTCTCTCCCCTAGTTCCTCGTACATGCGACCAAACGCTGCGTTTTTAGCTTTCGTAATCGCCAGCTTTGCTTCTTTCCTCTCCACCTTGTTGATCTCCCTGTTCGCTCTGCGTCCTTGCTTGTGCTCCCTGCCAACTTAGTAAACGCCGCCTTCTTCACCTTCACTTTTCCTTCGACTACATCGTTCCACCACCAGTCACCCTGATGTCTGCCTGAATAGCCCTTGGTTACCCAAGCACGTCCCGTGATACCTCCCTAACCAAGTTATCCATCTCTGACCACATAGAGTCCGCTTCCCCAGAACTTCTCCAAGCTCCGCCCTCAGCTAACCTCCTCTCCAACTCCTGTGCTTTCTCCTTAGTCAAAACACTCCATCTAATCCACGGTTGTCCCCGAGAATCCCTCCTATTCCTCTTCCCCGAGAAGATACAGGATCAATTATTTAAGGAATACATCAGTAGGTAAAAGAGGTTCAATCAATCAGTGACTAATTTCTTAGCCTGATTAAAGGGATTTTAAAAATAAACTTTGAAAAGGAAGCTTATATATAAAGCACACAGTTCAAACCAAAGAAGTACAATGAGAGTTTTCATAATCACAGGCAAATAGGGTTTCGAGTTCAACTACAGACTCGTTGTGAGTCTGTAAAACTAGGGTTTCAAAGTGAAACCCTAGTGTCTTTTACTCAAAGAAAAACCCCAAATTCTAGAAGTTCCCCACAGAAACGAGAAGGGAAGTGAACAGACTCGAGGAGTCTTATGAGAGTCAGGCAAATACAATAGCAGGCTTGAAACAATCAAAGAAAGAAAACCATATGAACGGATGAAAAACATGCTCAGACAATTTCAAAACTTAAGAACAGACGAAACATGCTTAACAAGCACACGACCATAGTCAAGAAACTCAGTAGTGAATACACACATGAGGAAAGTTTAACACAGATGAATCATCTGAGCATACATATAAAGAAAAGAAGGCCAATACATGGGTAATAAAAGAAAAACATATGAGCATAATACAGATAAACATTCAAAAGAAAAGATCAGCAAGAATCAAAAGACTTTCAGAAACATTAGTTTTCAAATCAAACAATTTTTAAAAAGGAAAATTGAGAAAAATACTTACAAAGTCAAATGTAGCATAGATTCACCACAGATCTAGGCAAAAAAAGGAAGAAAGAACCTCGAATAGGCTAGGGTTTCTGAGAACCTTAAAGGACGAAAAGGCTTGGAAGTCTCGAGAATGATTCTGAGCTGATAAGGTCGAATCCAAGCTCGAGAGGCTGAGATACGCCAGAGCAAAGCCAAAAACGTCCAAAGCAACTCGAATCGGCCAAGGTTTGGATGAAGACCTTTGAAGTCTAGCCTCGAACCTCAGCGAGCAAACGAATAGGAGCAGGAGATGGTGGGTAGAGGCTGTCCATGGCTAGATTAGCCATGGATTCTGGTGATTTGAGGTCAAAGAGGGAGGTAGGCGCTATTAGGGGTTTAGAAGTTGAGAGGTTTCGATAAAGACGAGAGGAACTATAGGCGGTATAATTGGAGAATGAGGATCGGGTTGGGGTTGTTTGGAATCCAGGTCGGTTTGGGTGAAGCGGTCCTGGGTCGGGTAGATTAGGAAATTGAGTTGGGTAATTTAGTGCAATTTGGGGCTGAGATGGGGTTAAATTGGGGCTCTATTTTGGCTAAAACTTTAATGAAATAGGGGCTAACTCTTAAATAGCCACTTTCCTTCGTTTTAATTTATAAAAATATTAAAATAATTTATTGAAATAAATCAAATGTGCTAATATGATTAATAATACATAATTTTCAAATTAAAAATACTGGAGTCCATTTTATAAATATAATTACAATTAAATCTTTTAAGAGGCTAATATTGTAATTATATGCAATTTAGCTTTAAATATATCAAATAAATTTGTAAAAATATGAAAAAATTAAATTTGTTATACTTTGGTCTAATTACGTGGATAAAATAGGTTACTCACCAAAATGATAAATTTTGGGAATAATTATTGGATTTTATGGTATAAAATAGGCAATAAGCTGGTTCTAAAAATCATTAATAATACGAAAACTCATGGGTATGCTTATATATGCACATATATGCTATTTTGAAAGTATTTTGGGTACGAAAATACGTAGGAAAAATTGGGTATCAACAGCTGCGCCTCTTTACCCGAGGAGAATGAAAGAGTTGTTGGGTAAAGACAAGAAGGCCAATTTTGACCGGATCGACGATTGAAAGGAACTTTGACCGAGCTCTGGTTTCTGAGCTACCTAAATATCCCTGGTTTTACAAGAATCAGGCCATATGTAGTTCAGAAACCATTGACGGAATGTGTCGATGGATATTCAAAAAGAACGAACGCGATGCTTCGGTTTAGAAAGGGTGTTCGGAGTAGGATAGGCTGCGGGAACCGGATCACGATGCTTAAGTAGCTTAATGTAGGATGGAGGTAGAGCTTAACCTTGGAAGGAAGATGAGTAGCCTTATGTAAAAATGTAGATGGAGACAATGCTTAGTTTCGAAAGGCAGATAAGTTGCCCTATTTAGGATGGTGGTAGAGCTTAACATCAAAATGCAGATGAATAGCATTATGCAACAATCAGATAGAGACGATGCTTAGTCTCGAATGGATGATGATAGCCTTATTTAGGATGGAGGTAGAGCTTAACCTCGGAAGGCAGATGATAGCCTTATGTAGGATGGCGGTAGAGCTTAACCTCGGAAGGCAGATGAGTAGCCTTATGCAGATGGAGTTAGAGCTTAACCTCGGAAGGTAGATGAGTAGCCTTATGCAGGACAAAGACAGGGCTTAGTCTTGAAAGGAAGATAAGTTTCCTTATGTAGGATGGAGACATAGCTTAGTCTCGGAAGGCAGATAAGTAGCCTCATGCAGGATGGAGACAGGGCTTAGTCTCAGAAGGCAGATAGATAGCCTTATGTAAAAATACAGTTGGAGACAGTGCTTAGTCTCGTAAGGCAGATAAGTAGCCTTATGCAGATAGAGGTAGAGCCCAACCTCGGAAGGCAGATAGATAGCCTTATGCGATGCAAAAAGTGTAAGGGCGAATAGTGGTAAGATATCTTAGCTGATAGCTGATTACGATATTGTGATTGTTGGGGGATGTTGTGCGGATAGTGATTTTCTGAATAAGCGATTGTTCTGGTAGTTTTACTCCTGAAAAGTATGAGTTCGTGAATATATTCAATGATTTGTGAGCTGCATCCAAAGAAAATTCGTGAGTTCTATATGGGGGGAGGGAAGGTTAGTTCATCTTCCTGTGGCTCCTGACGTCATGTATCATTGGGGTAGTGTTGCTAAACAAAAATGATTCAAATGATAGTTATGCATGATTTAGTAAATATAATGTAAGTATATACTTGAAAAAAATGATTTTGTTTTGGATAAACCAATGAATCTGACGTGGTCCAAGACATTGCAACATCGCTTGCTTCAGAATTTTGTAGGTCCTCCTCAAAATTCTGCCCCAGTTTACTGGGATGGCGTTTTTGAAGCATGTGTTGAATGATTGAAAATGATTAACCTCAGAATTTTGAGGGTCCTCCTCACTCTTCTACGCTAGTTTACTGGGTTGGCGCTTCTGGCGATGAAAAGACTAAAAAACTGACTTCGGAATTTGAGGGTCCTCCTCAAAATTCTGCCCCTTTTCCAATAGCGGGGAAAAATGGAATTTCATTAAGTTGTGACGGAACCCATAGGGCTATCTACGTATCCCCTCTTATACGAGAATCAGGTCAGCGTAGTTCAAATTACATCATGAAAATAAATCTTATGATTACACATAGTATCATTTCACTGCATCTGAATTGATTGGCTTTGGCTAGACTTCTCTGTCCATTTCTGCAACAATAAGGGCTTCTCCGGTTAGAACCCGGTGAACCATATATGGACCTTGCCAGCTAGGAGAAAACTTCCCCTTGGCTTCTTCTTGATGTGGAAATATTTTCTTCAACACCAGCATCCCCAGTGTAAACTTTCTTGGATTACCTATTTTGTTGAAGGCTCTGGACATTCTTTTCTGATACAATTGTCCATGGAAAACCGCGTTCATCCTTTTCCCATCTATAAGGGCTAACTGCTCGTAGTGACGTTTTACCCATTCTGCATCATTTAACTCTACTTTTTATATGAACCTTAAAGAGGGAATTTCTACCTCGGTAGGAATGACCACCTCTGGACCATAAACCAGCATGTAGGGAGTTCCCCGGTTAATGTGCGGACTGTGGTGCGGTATCCTAATAAGGAGAATGATAATATTTCATGCCATCTCTTATGTTTTTCGATCATCTACCTCAGCATCTTCTTGATATTCTTGTTGGCTGCCTTTATAACACTATTCATTTGAGACCTGTAGGCTGTAGAGTTTTTGTGTTTGATCTTAAATGTTTCACACATTGCTTTGGATCAGGTCGCTGTTGAGATTGGAACCATTCTCAGTGATGATTGATTCCAGAATTTTGAACCGGCTGCCGCAACTTTCTTGGTCACTGCTTTGTATGACGCTGCTTCGACCCATTTGGTAAAGTAATCAATTGCCACTAAGATGAACCTGTTCCTATTTGATGGGGCAGGCTCGATCGGTCCGATAACATCCATTCCCCATGCAACGAACAACCATAACGAGCTTGTTACAGTAAGCTCGTTAGGAGGCACCTTTATCATATCTGTATGTATTTGACATCGATGACACTTTCTAACATACTGGATGCAGTTCGTTTCCATAGTCATCCAAAAGTATCCTGCTCGGAGTATCTTTGCTAAAACGAAACCATTCATGTGCGGTCCGCAAGTCCCTGTGTGCACTTTATCCAATAATTTGGTTGTTTCTCTTGTACCAACACACCTCAGCAATCCTAAGTCGGGAGTCCTTTTGTACAGGATTCCTTTGGTGTGAAAGAAATTGTTAGATAACCTCCGAAGTGTGTGCTTCTAAGTAGCATTGGCAAGCTCTGGATATTCTCCTATTGTTAAGTACTCTTTGATGTCATGGGACCACGGTTTCCCATCGGCTTCTTCCTCAATTTGAGCACAATAAGCTGGTTGTCATAAATTTTGACTTGAATGGGATCGATAATATTTGTATCTGGATGCTGAATCATGGATGACAAAGTAGCTAGTGCATCAGCGAACTCATTCTGTATTCTGCGAACATGCTGAAATTTAGTCTTTGTGAATCTTTTCCTCAAATCCTTTATGTTATGCAGATAAGGGAGTATCTTAAAATTATTGTTTGCCCCCTCTTCTTGAACTTGATGTATGAGTAGGTCCGATTCTCTGTTAACTAGTAACTTCTAAATGTTCATGTCAATGGCCAGTTTGAGCCCTAAGATGAAGCCTTCATACTTGGACATGTCATTGGTGCATGGAAACCTGAGCTTGGAGAACACCGGGTAATGCTGATCTGTTTCTGATACCATGACTGCTCCTATGCCAACTCCTTTGAAGTTCGCGGCTCCATCGAAAAACATCCTCCAACCATCATAGGTTTCTGCAATGTCCTCTCCTATGAAAGACACCTCTTCATCAGGAAAATACGTCTTTAGAGGTTCATATTCTCCTCCCACGGTATTCTCGGCGAGGTGATCTACCAAAGCTTATCCTTTGACTGCCTTCTGAGTGATGTAAATAATGTCGAATTAACATAACATGATTTGCCACTTGTGGGATTCTAGAAGATATACTTCAGCGGGTCCATTCTGGATATGAGATAAGCGGTGTAGGCATAGAAATAATGCCTAAATTTTTGAGCTACCCAAGTCAGAGCGCAACAGGTGCATTCTAATAAGGAATATCGAGCCTCGTACGGGGTAAAATTCTTGTTGAGGTAGTAGATGGCTTGCTCCTTTCTTCCTGTTTCATCATGTTGTCCTAAAATTCAACCAAAGGCTCCATCCAATACTGCGAGATAAAGCGGCATAAACAAGTATTCCTTAATTCTGTCAAAAGCTTTCTGACAATCGTCAGTCCATTTGGTGGACACATCCTTCTTCAGCATCTTGAAGATAGGTTCACAAATAATAGTGGACTGAGCTATGAACCGGCTAATATAGTTGAGCCTTCCCAGAAAACTTATCACGTCCTTCTTGTTATTTGGAGGTGGAAACTCTTGAATGGACTTGACCTTTGACAGATCCAATTCTATTCCTAGGTGACTCACGATGAAACCAAGTAATTTTCCAGCACGAACCCTGAATGCACACTTGGCGGGATTTAATTTCAAATTGTATCTCCTCAATCTGTTGAAGAATTTTCTCAAGTCTTCCATATTATCTGTGGCTTTCTTGGATTTGATGATGACTTCATCCACATACACCTCGATTCTTTATGTATCATGTCATGAAAGATGGTAGTCATGGCTCTCATATAGGTGGCACCAACATTTTTCAAACCAAACGGCATCATCTATAGCTAACATACCCACGACGTGATAAAAGTTGTTTTCTCTGCATCTTCTTCATCCATCCATATCTGATGGTATCCAGCAATATAATCAACGAACGACTGTAACTCATGCTTGGCACAGTTTTCGATCAGGATGTGTATATTCAGCAAGGAAAAGTTATCTTTGGTGCTGGTCGGATTGAGATCCCGGTAGTCGACACAAACGCTAACCTTCCTATCTTTCTTTCGTACTGGTTCGATGTTGGCTATCCATGTTGGATACTCTACTACCCTAAGAACCCTAGCTTTGACTTTCTTGGTAACCTCTTCTTTAATTTTCAAACTCATGTCGGGTTTGAACTTTCGGAGCCTCTGTTTTACCGGTGGACATGTCGGATTTGTTGGTAACTTGTGAGCTATAATGGATGTACTGAGACCAGTCATATCTTCATATGACCAGGCAAAAATGTCCTCATACTCTTTTAAGAACTCTGTGTACTCTTTCTTTTCTGATGGCGACAAATGCATGCTGATTCATTTTTCCTTGACATTCTCAGTATCTCCTAGATTTACAATCTCAGTTTTGTCCAAGTTGGATTTAGTCCTATTCTCAAAGTTCTCGACCTCTCTGACAACCTTTTATGGTATATGATTCTCTTCTAAATCCATATTCGTTTGTTGCGTTGTCTCATTTCAGTCACAGTCGTTTGTTCATCATCAAGATAGGTAATAGTTGCTGTGTAAATAAAGTAAATGATAGAGGAAAAAAATAAGAGCGAGATATATAATAAACTTGGAAATTCTTTGATTGAATTCATAATTGTTCGAAACATCGGAGCTCTTTTCAAAAGTAGAGACAATGCGGAAAGAAAAATCAACTAGTAAAAAGTAAAGATGCAATGCATGGTGCTTTGTTTAGCATTCCTTACCCGAAGCCTTTTTGGGCCCTGGTGGTTCTGATCGACCAATTATTGAGGCGCTTCCCTCGATTCACAGCTTGTACGGAAGGTCCTTCCTCCTCGAAGACAACATAACAGTCCATATCATCTTCCAGAAACAAGTTCTTCATTTGGACGCCATGCCTACCCAGCTTGCCAATTTCTTTGCATCCTCACTGATATACCAATATAAGGCGTCTCCTTTCAAACTCCTCATGAAAGCTTCATGCGGATTTTCTCATCTCTTCCAACTCTGACCAACTTATCATAGCATGTCCTTAGATGTATCCTGGGATCACCTGTACCATCAAACATTTCAAACTAGGGAGGTTTTTACCCCTCCGGAAGTTCGACATCTGGCTGAATGCAGAGATTCTCATAATTCAACCCTTCTATACCTTTATTTCCATCCACGCCCTGGACTCAGCTGGTCAACTTCTTAAGTTCTACCAAAAGGTTTCTGGTAAGAGAGTCTTTGTTGTCTGATTCAGATACACTTGATATCGGTTGGATGTAGTGGGGTATAGTGTCCACAAAGATGGAAGCGTTGTAGAGGTGGTCGTTTGTAGTGTTTGGTGGTTTGAAAATTAGTAGTGGAGTGTTATTGCATATATAGCAGGTTTGAGTGTGAGTGGGTTGTATTTGCAGTTGTGGGGTGTTATGTGGAGGTACAGGGTTTTGGGTGTTGGCATCAGCAGTAGCAAGATAGAATGATAGGCTTGCCAAGTTCCGAACTTGGTCCAATTCCTCCTGGAATTTCAGAAATTTCTGTTCAATCTGCGCAGCAGTTCCCTTAGCAATTGGGGTACCATGAGAAGTTTCCTCCCTTTCAATCTCTTTTCTAGCATGCATCTCCCATTCTAGCTTTGTTTTTATTTCTGATAGGACTTGGAGGAGGAGGAGGAGGTGGAGGGACCTTGGATCTTGTAGATTATGCTGATGGTTCCTCAAGGCGAGTTTGCAATGCCACATGTGCTGAGCGTGACACATGTGAGGGCTATCATCTTCCTGAAAGTCATCCTTGAAGTGACTCATCTTGTCTACCCTTGGTATGATATGCTTCCTCCGAGCTTGCCTCATGGCACGGAGGGGGAGATAAGTTTAAGTTCCCCCCAAACCGATGAGTATGAGGAATACTGCATACTGCACTTGATCTTCCTTTAGATTCTCAAATAGCTCTACCCATCCTCTAGCGTCCTCTGGTCGGGCGAACATTTTTGGCATGAATTTGATTCGCTTTAGGTGGTGAAAAGCGATATGATCATCCCAATCTCTGCATATAATTTCCTTCCGGTAGTAACCTTTCTGAAGATGTTCTATAAGCCAGAGTTAAAGTAACAGATTACAACCTTCAAAGTGTTTGGCCCCTTTCTGACACTTTTCCAAGGCTCGATATATCTCGACGACAATCATGGGCACTATGCTGAAAGACTACCCGTCAATCCCCTCCGTTAAGGATTTGGTTACCATGGTAGTCTAGCGTGGATCCTAGCCTTATTCACAGGAAAGATTATCATCCCATGAAAACTGAAGATGAAGACAAAAACCCTTATGTGGATATTTCCTAAAGGGTTAGGTGCAAATTCGTCGGTGTAGGTGCGGTAGGACTTGCTATGGCCATACCTCTCGCACAAGTAGTCAAATGGTTTTTAGGAGTCTTTCAGGCAGGTCAAATCTGGGTTTTTCTTGAGTCCCATCATTTTGAGGAAGCCCCTACATTTACGATTCTCCGGCATAAGTAGTCCCGGAGTTTCCCAAGGAATACCAGCTAGACCCCCTATTTCTTCAAGTAAAGGGGTCATTTCCAGGTCCCCGAAGTGAAATACCGACCGATCACTATCCCGAAACAAAGTTACTGCCTCTACGATTTTGTTGTTAGGATGGATTTCCAGAAGTTAAGGTAGATTTCCTAAGTACTTGCGGACAAGAGTCTGATCACTAGCATGAAGGTCCTCCCACCAACTTAGCAGCCTTGGGTGAATGTTGGTTATCATACCGAATCTGGGGACTTCGTGCCTCATTTTCTGCAAAACAAAGCGTTAGACTCTTACCCCCACAAGACTCGACTAGTTAATTCAACAATTAGCATAATAGGCATTTAGTTCTCCAAATAAATGCACAGAACATAGAGGCGTCCGTTTGAGTTTCAGGGAAACCTGATGGACTTTTGACTAGGATATCTTAATGAGTCATTATGCGGACAACATAAATGACTTGGCTAAGTTTGACCATGATGCATGAACAATTTAACAGAGTAAGGATTCTATTTTTTAAGTGCTAGACTGGTACCCTTGAGCAGACAACTCAAGAGGGAAAGGAGCGGAACCGTCGACTACACCGTTGATCGACTGATTTTACCACAAATATGCCTTTTTCACATTTAGGGGTGATAATATTGGAAGAGCGTAAACAATCATTATAAGCATTGCTATAGGATATGTTTTGCATGAGTGGAGTATGATGTTGAAGATGCAATTTACAAGAATGAAACAAATTGACATGTATTTTCACGTACATAAAATAAATGATTACAATAACTGCTCGAAATTACAACGGTATTGAAATAATAAAGCAGTAAAGGAAAACAGTTAAAGGAAAAGAAAGACATGAAGATCCAAGTTTGTTCATGATGAAATAATTAAAAGGCAAGAAATAAAGGCAATTAATGAAATAATAAGTCACAAATAAGTAAAAAGCCTAAAGAATTCCCAGTAGAGCCGCCATGCCGTCGACGCCCTCTTTTTCACATCACGGATGGATCATCCGGAAATCGGGTATACGGCAATATGGGAGGAAAACTCTTATTCCCTCGCAAGGATTGGGTTTTGGAATTTTGAAGAGTCGCCACCTAACGATTATAGTGCATTAGGACACTTTTAAAGGAATGAAGAAATTGAGAAGAAGAAATCAGAGTTTGGGTAAGGGCTTAGAAGATTATCATGAGGGGAAGGTGTTAGGCACCCCTCAAGATCCACTAGTGTGGTTCCCGCCCATACTATAATTTTGACATTAGAAGGTAGAAGAAACAAGTAAGGTTTTCACATAACAACTACAAACAAGTTCAAATTTTTAAAAGAGAAGAAGAAATTGAGAGATTTTAGAAGATTAGTTTTAAAGAGCAAAAACTTAAAAGAAACATAACAAATAAAGGGAAAAGGGGGTCCTAGGTTTATAAATAATATGGATTACATCAATGCAATATCCAGAAATCACTCATTAGAAGAGGGGTTGCACGTGATATTAGCGCACAGATCATCATATCCATATTCTACCCTTCCCACCACGTTAAGGTATTAAAGTGCAATTAGTCTCGTTTACTTATTGCATGCTAGTACCCGTTCCAATCCTATTAGTACAGGGGCATTTGGACTTCTAATTCTAAAGGGGAAGCAAAGGATGGGGGCCTTTATGGAGTTTAAAGGATAAAATTCTAGTTCGAAATTCAAAACAAGTATCAATTAAAGGGAAGAACAAACAAGTAAGATAAGGCTCGAATAAATCCCTGAATTCAGATAATCATGTAGTTTAGCATGCCTTGGCACATAGTGATTTGGTCTTAGATTTAAAGTAAGCGGTGAGCGGACTGGTTCGACACATACATTTAGACACAAAGTCTGCATTAGCAACTCGGATACAATTGTCAGAGATTAAGGCTTTTAACTCGAGTTGTTTTATGAAGGCACTGATTTTAGAAGATAACTAACGCAGAAGTGTTTTGAAAGAAAAGACAGGCTGCAGACTTAGGAAAGTGTTTAGAAATGAATTTCAAAAAGGATCAGCGGACTGTCTAGTTATAAACACAGAAATAGTTGTAATTCTTTTTTAGAAAAGACAGAACTATCTAAAGAAAAGAGTAAGCTGCAGAACTGATTTAAACAATGAGTTCAAGATTTGAGTTGAAAAAATACGTTTAGTCAGAACATTAGAGAAGCCGTTTCAGAAAAGATATGCAAGTTTGAAGAACTCGATTTTTTAGGACAAATGTACAGTGATTTGAGAACATTTTATCAAAAAGGTTAAAATTTTGATAACGTTGTTGAATTAGGCGTTTATGAACCATTTAACTAATTATTAGTGCATTAAATGGGTAGACGATTTCGATGCAATTCCTATATGCATGATATCTATATTATTGATTTTTTTTAGAACTTGTTAATGAATTTGTGAAAAGATGCTTGTTTAATTAATCCTAAGGCTTGCCTAATGAATATGCACATCCAATAGGCATGATATCTACAGACAAATTTTCAGAAAAGTTTAAACTCCTATAGGCAGGATCTCTAGATGCGTAATTACAGAACATGTGCGCTAAATCCTATAGACATGCATTCTATGTGATTTGCAATAAGGATCCTACAGGCAGTATTTCTAGTAAAAGTAAAGTCCTAAATCATGATTTCTACCCTTTTGAATGCAAGACAGTAAAGACCCCTCCCACGCCCTTTTATTATATTCCCCGAGTTTATACAAGTTATTACAAACCAGAAAATATAGAAAAGTACATTAGAAACAACAGTCGCATCCAAGATACCTAAATCAGACTTAACGTCTAATAACATTCGATTGAACCATTTTCAGGATCCATATTTCCAAAGCCTACTCTTTATCAAAAGTTCCAAAGAATCTCAAGGATTCCCAGCATTGCTTGCACCCATGATACTATTAGAATTAGAATAGTGCAGTGTGGAAGAGCCAGCTCTAAGGCATCCAAGATTAGAGGGAACTCCAGGGTCCCAAAGCATGGCTTGCAAGAGAGTAGCAGAACTCATAGCTAATAGTAAGTGCAAAGTGAAATGGGGATTGGGGAGTCATGACAAATGGTGGTCATATCTAGCCACAAAGTAGGCTGGCACACCCCAGACCACTTGTTTAGTTAAACAAATTAGGTGCAGACCCTTGAAGGTCAGACCAAGATCTGGATAGTGTTAAGGACACTATCAGACCCAAGTCCAAGGCTCAAACACATAGACGGGGAAAGGGAGTGCGAATTGATTGAGTTAGGGATTCAAAGAACCCATTTCAGAATCATAGAAATCAATATTAGAATATTGTCATACCTTGAACCATTACTCACATATAAAGGGCTAAAGGGCAAGGGAATTCACATAAGAACAATAATGACAAAGTTGCAGAAGAACAATAAAGAAAAGCATAACAGAACTAGAATGTAAAACACATAGTGGAGGAGCAATATTAAAATAAAATGGGCATACCAGTTGCAAAGTAACAGAAAGAGAATAGCAGAGTAACCACTGCAAGAAAACAACAGAAACAACTCAGCTTTTCAGCAGAACACTCGAACTTAAAGGTATTTCATAAAGCAAAGAGCAGAAGTACACAGAACTGGTTTGTGTATTTGGGAAAAGAAGAGAGTAGCGAATAAATTGGCTATTGCTTGATTGTTATTTCTTTTTCTCGTTTGTTACTTTGTCCAAAAAAGGGGAGAGCTAAGCCCTTTATATAGTTTTTGAAAAACCAGTGAGGCAGGCAAGAGGGTATAAACATAGAAACTGATCAAATTGGTATCAACTAGGGTAATCAAACTCCTTTAATTAAGGGTGTAATTCCAACGACTAAGAAGGAAGAGATAATCAGTTTTTAGGGATAAATTAAGGTAAAGAGACCATATAGTGCACAAACAATGTCACATACGCAATTGGTATTTAAGGAAAGAGGTCACAGTAGGTACAAGTTTGAAAAATCAGTCAAAGGATCTCGGATCCAATTGCAAATCATAATGAAACTGGTGTAATTAGTGAATTAAATAATTCAAACATTGGTACAAAATCACACAAGATACAGGGTCAATTATTTATGAAAAACATCAGTAGGTAAAAGAGGTTCAATCAATCAGTGACGAATTTCTTAGCCTGATTAAAGGGATTTCAAAAATAAACTTTCAAAGGGAAGCTTATATATAAAGCGCTCAGTTCAAACCAAAGAAGAACAATGAGAGTTTTCATAATCACAGGCAAATTGGATTTTGAGTTTGATTACAGACTCGTTGTGAGTCTATAAACCTACCCTAGTGTCTTTTACTCAAAGAAAAACCCCAAATTCTAGGGTTTCCCCACAAAAACGAGAAGGCAAGTGAACAGACTCGAGGAGTCTTATGAGAGTCAGGAAAATACAATAGCAGGCTTGAAACAATCAAATAAAAAAAACGATTTTAAGGCATGAAGAACATGCTCATACAATTTCAAAACTTAAGAACAGATGAAACATGCTTAACAAGCATACGACCACAGTCAAGAAACTCAGTAGTAAATACACACACGATGAAAGGTTAACAGAGATTAATCATGTGAGCATACGTATAAAGAAAAGAAGGACAATACATGGGTAATAGAGAAGGAAAACATACGAGCATAATACAGATAAACATTCAAAAGAAAAGACAAGAAAGAATCAAAAGACTTTCAGAAACCCTAGTTTTGAAATCAAACGATTTTTAAAAAGGAAAATTGGGAAAAATACTTCAAACGTCAAATATAGCATAGATTCACCACAGATCTAGGCGAATAAATGAAGAAAGAATCTCGAATAGGCTATTTATTAGAACCTTAAAAGACAAGAAGGCTTGAAAGTCTCGAGAATGGTTCTGAGTTGATAAGGTCGAATCCAGGTTCGAGAGGCTGAGATTTGCCCGAGCAAAGCCAGAAATGGCTAAAGCAACTCGAATCGGCCAAGGTCTGGACGAAGATCTTTAGGGTCTAGCCTTGAATCTTTAGCGAGCAGACGTATATGAGCAAGAGATAGTGGGTAAAGGTTGTCCATCGCTAGATTATCCATGGATTCTGGTGATTTGAGGTCGAAGAGGGAGGTAGACGGCTATTAGGGTTTAATAGGTTAAGAGGGTTCGAGAGAGACGAGAGGAATATGAGGTGGCGGATTTGGAGAATGAGGATATGGTTGGGGTCATTTGGGATTAAAAAAGGAAGGGGAAGATCAGGGCCGTTGATCAAAATGATCAACTACTCAAATAGAAAGGGACACGGGATAGATTGGGTTAAGCGGATCTGGGTCGGTAGATTATGAAATTGGGTCGGGTAATTTGGTCCAATTTGGGGCTGAGATGGGGTTAAATAGGGGCGCTATTTTGGAAATAAATCAAATGTGCTAAAATAATTAATAATACATAATTATCAAATTTAAAATACTGAGTCCATTTTATAAATATAATTATGATTAAATCTTTAAAGAGGTTAATATTATAATTATATGCAATTTAGCTTTAACAAATGCCAAATAAATTAGTAAAAATATGCAAAAATTACCTTAGATATACTTTATTGTAAATATAGGGATAAAATAGGTTACTCACCAAAATGACAAATTTTGGAAATAATTATTGGATTTTATGGTATAAAATAAGAAATAAGCTGGTTTTAAAAATTATTAAAAATACCAAAACTCATGGGTGTGCTTTTATATGCATATTATGCTTTTTTGGAAGTATTTGGGGTACAAAAATATGTAGGGAAATATTGGGTATCAACACTGCATTGTTAGAGCATGTTAGCTTGATGCAACACGACAATATCTTGTCCTCGAGCTTTATTTAGGTGAGAAGTCAAGGGTGGATGATGCACGAGCCGCTTCCGTCAATGACCATATTACGTTTTACATCAGTATCAAATACATGTAAACTAATGACAAGAGCATCATAGTGAGGAAGGACCAAACCGTGGGTATCTTACTTATCAAAGATGATACTTTCTTCGAGTTCGTCATACCGTTCGTGGTTGATGGACCGTTTGAGTTTGTGGGTGGTATTTAACTTCATGCTATTGATAGATGAGTCATCGCCCCCCTCCGATGATCATTTGAATTGTCTTGGCCCAGGAAGGTGGTTTGGGTGGTCCCTGATGTTATTACCGCCCTCGGACAAAATTGACCCTCCCACGATTGCTCATCATCTCTTTCAAGTGCCCTTGGTGAAGCCTGTTCATGACCTCCTATCTTAGGGCAATACAATCCTCTGGTGGAATTCGTAGAGGGCATTTGACTTTCTAGTGCTCGGGTTAGATCTCATCTTTTGCGGCCATTTCATTTTTGGGATGAGCTTCTCTTATGCGTAGACTATTTCTGAACGGGAAACACATAAATTGTGAGCAGATAATAAAGGGAGGATACCTCTCTCATTTCGGTGGATTCACGTTCGCAGCCTAGATGAACCTTCGTCATGGCATGGAGGTTGCATGAGGGTGCCACTGACGTAAGGGTGAGGTATCTCTTGGTTAGGTCGGGATCTCCCCAGATCTCTACTACTGTCGTTTCTCTGGTCTTTCTTAGACTCCATTTTGATCGAGGTCAAATGCTGGGTAGGTCAATTGAGACCGTCCTCGTCGTCTCTCACCTCGGCACAGTAGGCGTTGTGTATATCGTCCCAAGTGGTTGGAGGATATTTCATGAGTCGGCTTAGCAACTTTTTGGTCGCCCTCGACCTACTTCTTCTTAGACCATTATGTAAACCGGCTACCTCCATCCTCTAAGATTCATTTGGAAGGGTCATTCCTACATGGTTGAACCGGGCGAGGAAGTCTCTGAGTCTTTCGCGAGACGATTTCTCAACGGAGAATATGTCGTTCTTCCTTGCCTTGATTTCTTGGCCTCGGTATGGGCGGTGAAGAATCTTGTCTGTCATTTCTTCGAACGTTTCTATGGAAGCACCAAGTCAATTTCTCCAAACTTTATTAGTAACATCGAGGACACTAGTTCCTTTGCGAGTTCATTGCCTTTTACTACAGTGACATAGTGGGTCACATGATCCTCCGGATCCATTGTGCCATCGTATATTTTTTAACTACAGCGACATTTTGAAGGTCTTTGGTATGGCGTGTGGTGCAACCTAATTGCTATATGGTTGCTCAACAAACCGACCAGCGTCTCTTTTTGGCAGACATTTTGGGGTACCCGGTATTTTGTCTATCCTTTCTTGGTACTGTTTAATCTAGATATGGAGCATTTTGTTTTCATTCTGCATCTCCTCCATTTTCCTCAAGATAGATATGAGGGTGTCATTACGTGCACCAATAACATGGTGAGTAATACCTGTTGGGCGGGGGGGGGGTGTTATTCGTCAGCTGCTGATGCTAGACCAACCCCTTGTATCTTCCCTACTCGACCTCCAAGCAGGCTTGTCGAGGAAGCTGGTTAGCGTGTTTGTCAACAATGCCTCAAGTAACTTTTTCACTGCTGGTGGTGCCTCTTATGTCGTGGATGTAGAGGCGCCCTTACCATGCAAGGTCCTGATGCCACCATGAGGCATATGCGAGCTATTTTGCCTGGGAGAGGTATTTGGTGTTATGTCTTCACCCTCCGCTTCTCGTTAACAGCATCGAGGAGATTGGCGGTGAGGTAATCTATCACTTTTCTCTTTTCCTCTACATTGCTTGCCATGCCATATTTTGTGCAAACAAGGAAATACAGAATTTTGCAAAGTTTTGTGCATTTTTTCTAGATCTAGAAGAAACTAAATTTTACCTAGAAAATCCCCACAGACAATGCCAAATTGTTTGATCAAAAAGTTATAAGACTTTTTGTTAAACTAATTAAATAAGATGATAATGGGTGAATCCTAGTTAAATATAATAAATCCTAGATCTGAGATTGATAGATATCAATAACATAAAATTGTATTCAAGGATATTTAATGCCAAGGGATGTTTAATGGTATAATTATGAATGTATGAGGGAGTAATGACAAGCAATAAGTAAATGACAAGCAATAAATATACTCCATCTGTTCCAATTTATGTGAACCTCTTTGATTGGGCAAGGAGTTTAAGAAAAAAATGAAGACTTTTGGAATTTGTGCTCCCAAACAAGTCCAAATGGAGCATAGAGTAATTGTATGGTTATAAAATCTTCTCATTAAGGGTAGAGCTGTAAGTTTAAGCTAATTTTTTATCAAATTTAGAAAGGGTTTGTTCTTTTTGGAACAGATCAAAAAGGAAGTAGGTTCACATAAAATGAAACAGATGGAGTATTAAATGGCAATAGATGTAAATAGAGAGAATGATTCACCCAAATATTCAACAAGGTAGATGATTATCTCTCTGACAATGAAGTAAGACAAACAAAAGTGGGAATATAGAAAGCTTTCTCAGATCTTATGTGAGAAACCTTGGGGTCAATAACAAATCGAATCTTTTGTAAAGACAATGTTTCTAGTTTACTTGAGAGTCAATTTTTTCGTGAGAGAGCTTATCATATTATAATATTACATACCTCTTTCTTCTCTCTCTATTCCTACTTATATGGGACATATCCCTTACCTAACTGAAATTACAAGTGTTACGACCCAAATTCCATATTAGGCCGTGATGGCACCAAACACCGTTGTTAGGCAAGCCAATACTAATCAACTAGTAAATCCTCTTTTAAATAATTAGTACGTTTAAACCTTTCCTTATTGAGAAAGTGATTAGGAGTTTGAAACTTAAATAAGAGGAGAGTAATTATTACGAACTTAAATCATGACAGTAATCCAAAATTATAAGTCTACCGATGTGTGTGCCAAGATCTGGTGTCACGGTATATTGGCAATCTAGTAGAATATACAAAACTATCATATCCTACTGTCCGGAAAGGAAATAGACATGAAAAGTGAAGACGTAGAAGGATTCCATCTGCTGCAGAACGGCTCAAAAGGGCAGCTTACCGAAAGTCTCAAGCTGAGGGGTCCACTTTATGCGTCGGACTGATGGCCAGATTCACCTGCCTCAAAGACTGTACAATCAAGTACAAAAGTGTAGCATGAGTACATAAAAATATGTACCTATTAAGTATCTCGCATAATCTCGCAGAAGTAGTGACTAGGGGTCACACAATATTTTAATTCACAATATATGTGGATAACAATAAGCTAAAACAGAAATAATACTAAAAATCCTTTCATCCAATTAATAAATCTAGTCACTTGCTTCATTTAAAACAAGTGACCTTTCAAGCGATGAATCATACGAGTTATAAGGGGTTCCAGTTCTATTACACGCAAATACCACTGAGGATGTTCAACCCGATCCAACATAAAAGTAAACTATGCACAGCCGAAGATCAAACGTCCCGAACCATATATACATTTACTAACCTGCCGAGGCAAACGTCCCGCTCCCATAAGAGTAGTGGAAATAATCACCCCACTCGTGGAATATACTTGCGACGCGGTTAAGTATAAATATAACATAATGCTTTCTCAATTCTATTCAAAATGAATATTTACTTGAAATCATGAAATCCACAACTTAGTTTCATACAATGCAACTCAACAATCATTATCATATAACGGTACCCACAAAGCATGGTGTAAGCCTAGAGCTATCTGGACATAACAGGAATAGTAGCTACGTACTGACTCTCGTCACTTCGTGTGTACGTAGCCCCCAAAAGTAATCATATATTAATTAAGTTCACCTATGGGGAAGTTTCCCTCTTACAAGGTTAGAAAAGAAACTTACCTCGTTTGGAGCCTACTTCCAACTCAAGAATGCACTCAAACCCTCAAACTGGAGCCGCACAATCCGAAACTATTCAAAAAGTATAAAAACCATTCATTATAGGTTTAAAAGTTCACAATCTAGCTATTAAACCGATTATCTAACCCCAAAGATTCCTAAACTTCATCCCCGGGCACACGTGCCTGGATTCCGGAAATTTTGAAGAAAGTTGTTACTCATAACCTTAAGATCAAGAATATATGATTTTTACTTCATTCCATATCGAATTTTGTGTTAAATCTTGTTTTCATCAAAACCCTGGGTTTTAGTCTAAACCTATAATATTCACTAATTACATGTTATAATATCTACCCATAAACTATGTATTAAACTCACATTAAGTAGAAATAAACTCACAAAGCTAGGCTGAAATCTCCCATTCGGAAGCTCCCAAATCGCCCAAGTATGAATAAAATATGTTAAAAAATGACACAACTCCCGTATTAAATGAAGGCTACTGTCTTCAACGATTTCCACATCTACGGTGAGGGAACTAGATCTGCGGTCTTGCTTTTGCGGGAAAGTGTCCGCTTTTGCGGAAAGGGGCTTGGCCAACTGGGGGCGCTTCTGCGGAAGGCCCAATGCATCTGTGACTTCAGTTCTGCGGAGGAGGGGCCGCATCTGCGGTTTCTAGGCTTCTTACCCCCGGCCGCATCTGTGAGTCATTTCCCACATCTTTGGCTGTCCAACCGCAGGTACGTTTATGACAGTAGCTGGAGCTTCAGCTCCTCTTCTAGTTTTTCAATGTAACTCGAGCCTTATTCGATTGATTCTCGGTCCCCCAGGGGCCCTGCCCGAATATACTGACAAGTTTGAGATGATAAAATGGACTCGCTCGAACCTCGTAACACCGGGAACAACATTAAAACTAGAAATCACACCCTAAAACCAATTGATTCAAATTATGAACTTCAAGTCCTTCAATTTACTTCCAGTGTGAAGAAATACACTTATACTACTCGGATTGACATCAAATTTTGCGTGCAAATCCTATATGACATTAGAAACTATTCTTGGCCTCAAAATTCTGTTCGGACCTCGATATCACAAAAACCAGTTCCAAACCAAATTTAATGAACTTCAAAAATCCTTAAGGAATCAACTTTCAGTATTAGGTTCCAAAATGCTGCTGGGCCATCCAAAACACAATCCGGACATACGCCTAAGTCCAAAATCATCATACGAACATGTTGGAACCTTCAAATCCCAATTTCAAAGTCCTTTACTCAAAATGTTAACCAAAGTCAAACTTGGATTTTTAATCCAACGTTAAGGAACCAAGTGTTCCTATTTCAACCCAAACCCTTCCTAATCCCGAACCAACTATCCCGCAAGCCATAAATCAGTTAAAGCAAGTACGTGAAATCCTATTTAGGGAAAAGGGTTCTAGAAAGCAAAACGACCAGTCAAGCCGTTACATTCTCCACATCTTAAACAAACGTTCCTCCTTGAACAAGTTTAGATTCATACCTGAAGTGCTAAATAAGTGTGCATATCTACTCCACATGTCCTTCTCGGACTCCCAGATCACCTCCTCAACTAGTTGGCCCCTCCACTAGACCTTTACCACAGAAATCCTCTTGGATGTCAAATGGCGATCCTGTATATCAAAAGTGACAACTGGCTCCTCCTCATAACCCAAGGTCTCATCTAGCTGAATTGTACTGAAGTCTAACACATGATACAAGTCGGCGTGATACCTCCAACGCATAGACACGTGAAAAACTAGATAAACCCCTGATAGGCTATCTAGGAGGTAAAGCAAGCTCATAAGTAACCTTCCCAACTTGCCTCAACACCTAAAATTGGCCTATAAACCTTGGGCTCAACTTGCTCCTCTTCCCAAATCTCATAATACCCTTCATCGGTGAGACTTTAAAGAGAACCTTCTCTCCGACCTTGAATGATACATCACGTGCCTTCTGATCCGCGTAACTCTTCTATATGGATTCTGTTGTATGAAGTCTTTTCAAAATCCAGTTTACCTTTTCTAAGGCATCTTTCACCAAGTCAGTATCGTATAACTTAGCCTCGTCAAACTCAAACCACCCGATATGAGAACGACATCACCAACCATATAAAGCCTCAAATGGAGCCATCTCGATGCTGGACTGATAACTGTTGTTGTAAGCAACCTCGGCCAAAGGAAAGAACTTATCTCACTGCCCTCCAAAGTTAATCACACATGCTCTCAGTATGTCCTCTAATATCTGCACTGTCCGCTCTGATGGTTCGTCGGTCTGAGGATGGAATGTTGTGCTGATCTCCACACGGGTCCCCAACTCACTATGAACAACTCTCCATAAATGTGAAGTAAACTGAGGGCCTCTATCTAATATGATGGAAACAGGCACACAGTGCAACCGAACTATCTCCCGAATATAAATCTGGGTCAACCTCTCTGAAGTATAGGTAGTCACAACTAGAATGAAGTGTGCCGACTTGGTCAACCTGTCGACAATGACCCAAACCACATCAAGCTTCCGCAAAGTCTGCAGCAAACCAACTACGAAGTCCATATTAATGCACTCCCATTTCCTCTTAGGTATAGTCATCTTCTGAAGTAGGCCACATGGCCTCTGATGCTCATACTTGACCTACTGGCAATTTAGGCATCTAGCTACATACTCCACTATGTCTTTATTTATCTTCCGCCACCAATAATGCTGCCTCAGGTCACGATACATCTTTGTAGCACCTGGATACAGTACTGTGAACCGTGTGCCTCTTTTAGAATCATCTCACTCAAGCCAATGACATTAGGAACACATATGCGACCTTGGAGTAAAATAACACCATCCTTGCCAACAGGAACCTCCTTGGAACTACCCTATAGCATCGTCTCTCTGAGAAATGCCAAATGTGGATTAGCAAACTGTCGAGCCTTGATCTGTCCATATAGTAAAAATTGAGCAACAACACATGCAGGAACCCAACTGTGAAAATGTCCAACCTCACAAGTTTGTTAGCCAAAGACTGAATGTCTAAGGCTAGTGGCCTCTCCTCCCCTGAAATGAATGCCAAGCTACCCATATTCTCTTCCTTCTTGCATAAGGCATCTGCGATCACATTTGCCTTACCTAGAGGAAAAAGAATGGTGATGTCATAATCCTTCAGTAACTCAAGCCACCTACTCTGCATCAAATTAAGATCTCTCTGGTTGAGCAAATACTGTAAGCTATGATGATCAGTATAAACCTAACATGACACAGCGTACAGATAATGCCTCTATATCTTAAGAGCATGGACAATCACCGCTAACTCTAGGTAATGCAGGGGTAATTCTTCTCATGAATCTTCAGCTGACGTGAAGCATATGCAATAACTCGCCCCTCCTTCATTAATACACAACCCAAGCCAATGCGTGAAGCATCGCAATATATCGTATACATCCCCAATCCGAAAGGAAATACTAGAGTCGGTGATGTACTCAAAGCTGTCTTGAGCTTCTAAAAGCACGCCTCACAATCATAGGACCTACGAAAAGGAAAACGGTTCTGGGTCAATCTAGTCAAAGGTGATTCAATGGATGAAAAACCCTGCACGAATCACCGGCAATAGCCTGCTAACCCTAGGAAACTCCTGATCTCAGCCACTGAAGTAGGATGTGGACAACTCTGAACTGCCTCGATCTTCATAGGATCCACCTTAATACCCTCTCCTGATACAAAATGCCCTAAGAACGCTACTGATTCAATCCAAAACTCACACTTGGAGAACTTAGCATATAACTTCTACTTTCACAATGTCTGAAGCACTACTCTCAAGTGCTGCCCCTTCTCCCCCAAGCTACGTGAGTAGATCAGGATGTCATTAATGAAGAAAATAACAAAGGAATCAATATAAGGCTTGAACACATTGTTCATCAAGTCCATAAATGCCACTGGGGAATTAGTCAGGCTAAAAGACATTACTAGAAACACGTAATGGTCATATGTAGTACGAAAGGTAGTTTTCAGAACATCTGAGTCTCGATTCTTCAACTGATGGTACCCCGATCTCCCGTCGATCTTAGAAAATATCCTAGCACCCTGCAACTGGTCAAATAAATCATCGATACGAGGCAACATGTACTTATTCTTGATGGTGACTTTGTTCAACTGGTGGTAATAAATGCACATCACATCCGCATAGTCCCATCCATTTTCTTCACAAATAACACTGGTGCACCCCAAGGTGATACACTGGGTCTCACATACCATTTTTCTAACAACTCCTCAAGTTTCTCCTTCAACTCTTTCAGAGCTATTTGATATGGTGGAATAGATATAGACTGGGTACCTGGAGCCAAATCAATACAGAAAATCAATGTGACATGCCTAGAAGGTAAAAAGGAAACACATTGGAAAACTTTTGGACTACTAGCACTAAATCAATCGCCGGAGACTCTACGCTGGTGTCCCAAACATAGGCTAGATATGCCAAACACCCCTTCCCGACCAGATGTCGAGCCTTCAGAAAAAGATAAACTGACTAGATGAACTAATTGAGATAGTCTTGGTATGACAATCAAGAATGGCGTGATATGGTGATAACTAATCCATGCCCAAGATGACATCAAAGTCGATCATGTCAAGTAACAAAAGGTCTGCTCTAGTCTTGTAACCATAGAATGTAACCACACAAGACTGATAAATCTAATCCACAACCACAAAATCACCCACATGAGTGGATATATAGATAGTAGTACCCAAAGACTCACGAGGAATATCCAAGAAAAGAGCAAACAAAGATGATACATATGAATACATAGACCCTAGATCAAACGATACCGAAGCATCCCTACCGCAGATAAAAATAATGCATGTGATCACGGCATTTGAGGCAACTGCATCTGGTCTGGCCAGAAAAGCATAGAATTTCGCTAACGTGCCAACTGGCTAGCATCCGCCTGGCTGAGCAATGGCTGACTGGCCTCCCTTTTCCTGGCCTCTACCTCTAGGGCGACCCCTACTTGCTTGCCCTCCGCCTTAGGGCGACCAGACGACTGGTGGTGCAATCATGGGCTGATGACCCTAGCCTTGTCCCGAAGTCTGGGACAAAATCTCTTTATGTGACCCAAATCCCACACTTGTAACAACCCCGCGATGCCATAAATTGTTGTCCTAAAGCTTGACCTTTCTGTCCCGGATACCCACTAGAAAAACCCTAAATGGCTGGTGGGCAGTATGAACTCTCTGGAATAGCACTGAAGTAGGCACTAGAAGAATCTTGATGACCAAAATACTTGCCGGAGGAACCCTGAATAGTTGGCGGGCGATAAGAACTCTCCGGCAATCGCACTGAAATAAGGCCTCACCGAGGTGGTTATAAATGTGGGGGCCTGCTGGGTTGACCTCTCCCAAACGAACATGTGCCCCTAGCTGGGGAACCTCTAAGCTCTCTAGAGAATCGGGTTCTCTTGTCCTACTGCAACTAGTATCTACCCCTCTGGCGGTAATCCTCAATACTTTGAGCAATCTCCATCACTAGCTGATACTTAGTTCCTATCTCAACCTCTCGGGACATGCTAGCTCAAAAACCAGTGTGTAACCCCACAAAAAATCTCCGCACTCTCTCTCTGTCTATAGGATGTATCATGAGTGTATGGCGAAACAAATCAGAGAATGTCAACTCAAAGTCGATCATAGACATCCTCAAACTGACACCGTAACTCTTTCCTCTGAGATGGTGGAATATACATGTCCGATAGAATCCATGTAAACTGATCCCAAGTCATGGGAGGAGAACCTGTTGGTCTGCCGAGAATGTAAGACTTCGACCATCTACGGGCCCTGCCCTCTAACTGAAAGGCGGTGAAATCCACTCCATAGGACTCCAATATCCTCATGTTGTGCATTTTGTCCTTGCACCTACCAATGAAATCCTGGGCATCCTCATGACGCTTACCTCCAAAGATGGGAGGATGTATCCTAGTCCAACAACTTCTACGAATCGCCATCCGCAACTGGTATGGGCTCAGGTACCACTACTGCAACTGGCTAGGCACCGCCCACGGGTAGAGCACCGAGGGTCTGATATACAGTAGCTACATGCCCAAGAGCCAGAGCAGTAGGGTTCTGTGCTCCACCTTATGTCTGAGATGTGGCTGGTCTGTTGGAAATAAATCGGCCTGAGTTATAGAGTCCATGAACCGCATCATATGACCTATGACCTCCTGGAAATCCGATGCTGTCATAAAATCCGTCGGGTAAGGCTCTACTGCGGGAACCTCGCCCTGCTCCTCAATAATAGAGTCCCTTGCTGGATCTGCCAGTGGTGCAATCAGGGCATCTCTGGGACACTCTCGTCCCCTAACTCGGGCCAGTTTCCTCTACCGGCCTCTAAAAATGGGGAGGGGGGAGAAGCCCTCCTGGGTCTGGAACAGCTCGTTGTATGCGTCCTCACCTTTTGTGAGAGAATAGTAGAAGGAAATTTAGTATACCATCGACAGCATGATAGAAGATGAATAGAGAGTAGTTTCCTAACACCTTATATCCTCTCGAAGATAAGTACACATGTCT
Organism: Nicotiana benthamiana; assembly: GCA_034376525.1. NCBI lineage: Eukaryota > Viridiplantae > Streptophyta > Magnoliopsida > Solanales > Solanaceae > Nicotiana > Nicotiana benthamiana. The sequence goes on along the minus strand of CM067341.1, from coordinate 122,694,647 downwards.
CTGTACTGATTCGCAAGACTCTTCTAGGTTTGCCTATAACTTGTGAGACCTACATGAACGTATTGCTCTGATACCATGTTGTTACGACCCATATTCCATATTACACCGTGATGATGGAAAACACCATTATTAGGAAAGCCAACACTAATCAACTAGTAAATCCTTTTTTAAATAATAAGTACGTGAAAAGTTTTCCTTATTGATAAAGAAATTAAGAGTTTGAAACTTGAGCATCATTAAAGGAAAGTAATAATTATGAACTTAAATCATGACAGTAATCCAAAAATCATAAGTCTACCAATGTGTGTGCCAAGATATGGTGTCACAAGTATGTGGCAATCTAGTAGAATATACAAAACCATCCTATCCTACTATCTAGAAAGGAAATAGACAGGAAAAGTAAAGACATAGAAAGACTCCAACTGCTGCAGAACGGCTCAAAAGGGAAGCTCATTGAAAATCTCAAGATGAGGGGCCCACTCTATGCTCCAGATGCACCTACGTCAGAGCCTATACAATCAAGTACAGTAGACTAGTGTAAGCACATAAAAATATGTACCTAGTAAGTATCTCATCTAACCTCACTGAAGTAGTAACGAGGGGTCGACTCTAACACTTACCAGGCCAGCATATATAATAATATAAATTTTAATATTTTAATTCACAATGTATGTAGATAACAATAAGCTCAAACAAAAATAATACTGAATATTCTTTCATCCAATTAATAAGGCTAGGCATTTTCTTCTTTTAAAACAAGTGACCTTTCAAGCAATGACTCATACAAATTATAAGGGTTTCCGATTCTATTATCACGCGCAAATATATCGAAAACGTTCAGCCTGATCCAACATAAAAGTAAACTGTGCAGTGCCGAGTGTCAAACAGCCTGAACCATATATACATTTGTTAATCTTTTCGAGTCGAACAGTCCCTCCCATGAGAGTAGTGGAAATAATCACCCCGCTCGCGGAATGTACTTGCGATGTGGTTAAGTATACATATAATTAAATTCTTCCTAAATTCTTTTCAAAATAAATATTTACTTGAAATCCTTGAAATCATGTCATTCGTAACTTAGTTTCATTCAATGCAAGTTAATAATCATTATCATATAACAGTACCAACAAAGCATGATGCAAGCCTAGAACTACCTGAAAATAGCAAGAATAGTAGCTACATATGGACTTTCGTCAATTTGTGCATACGTAGCCCCCACAATTAATCATATATTAATTAAGTTTTCCTATGGAAAATTTTTTCTTTTACAAGATTAGAAAAGAGAATTACCTCGTTTCGAGCCTACTTCCAACTTGAATGCACTCAAACCCTCAAACCAGAATCGTACAATCCGAAACTATTCAAATAGTGTAAAACCCATTCATTATAGGTTTACAAGTTCATAATCTAGCTATTAAAGTGATTATCCAACCCCAAAGGCAAGATTCCGAAAATTTATCCACGGACCCATGCGCCCGGATTCCAGAATTTTTTGAACAAAGTTGTTACTCATAACCATAGGATCAAGAATATATGATTTTTACTGCATTTCATAACGAATTTCGTGGTTATATCTTGTTTTTATCAAAACCCTATGTTTTACTCTAAATCCATAATTTTCACTAATTACACATTGTAATCTATCCATAAATTATGTATTAAACTCACATTAAGTAGAATAACTTACCTCACAAAGCTAGGTTGAAATCTCCTCATTGGAAGATCCCAAATCGCTCAAGTATAGAGTAAAATGTGTCTAAAATGATACAACTCCCGTATTAAATGAAGGCTACTACCTTCAGCGATTTTCACATCTGTGGTGAGGGGACTACATCTGCGATTTCGCTTCTACGGCAAGTGTCCTCTTTTGCGGAAAATGGGTTGGACCAACTGGGACCGCTTCTGTGAAGGCCCACCATATGCGCGGTTCTGCTTCTACAGAGGAGGGGACGCATCTACGGAGGAGGGGTCTCATATGCGGTTTCTGGGCTTCTCACCCTTGGCCGCATCTACGAGTCGTTCCCCACAGCTGAGAGCTCGCATCTGCGGCTGGCCAACCGTAGGTGCGGTTATGACAACAGCTGGAGCTTCAGCTCCTCCTCCATTTTTTTCAACTTAACTTGAGCCTCTGATTGACGCTCGGGGCCCCTGGGGCCCCGCCCGAACATACCGACAAGTTTGAAATGATAAAACAGACTCGCTCGAACCCTCGAAACACTGGAAAAAATATTAAAACTAGGAATCCCACCCTAAAATCAATTAACTCAAACTTATGAACTTCAAGTTCTTCAATTTATTTCCAGTGTGACGAAATACACTTATAATACTCAGATTGACACTAAATTTTGCGTGCAAGTTTTAAATAACATTCTCGAACTTGAAATTCTGTTCGGACCTTGATATCACAAAAATCCGCTCCAAATCAAATCTAAAGAGCTTCAAAAATTATTAAGGAATCAACTTCCACTATTAGGTTCCAAAGCGCTAACTCGATCCGGACATATGCCCTAGTCCGAAATCATCATACGAACCTGTTGGAACATTTAAATCCCGATTCTGAGGTCTTTTACTCAAAATGTTAACCGAAGTCAAACTTGGCTTTTTAAGCTAACCTTAAGGAACCAAGTGTTCCGATTTCAACCCATTCTCTTCCTAATCCCGAACCAACCATCCCCTCGAGTCATAAATTAGTTAAAGCAAATACGAAAAATCTTATTTAGGGGAATGGGATTCTAGAAAGCAAAACGATCAGTCGGGTCGTTATAACAAGTGCAGAGAATATTCCACTAAAGTATCTTATTACTAAATTAACCGTTTGGACTTATTTGAGTGCTCGACCCTAGTTACTCGGCTCGCCAATATTTTTCTTCTTAAGCATGACCTCAGCCTATTAAGCTCTTAGTTATTCTTTCTTAGACAAGATTTCTTTGATTAGATTTTAACACATACAGTATTATAAGGAATACAAAGCCTTCCATTATTTTCGTCAGTGATAATATAGCAAACTAACTTTACAATTTTGGGTTACCTTATGAGCCTAACAAATCACTTGCTGATATGGATGGCATATCTAATAAGTTCTTGGATATGGTGGTGCCTCTGGACCATTATTTGTGCTGCAACAAATTAGAGGAGACGTTTGTGCCGATGTGAGTTTAATGATGTCTACTATAAAAATCAGAGATCCTACGGGGCTAAATACTTTTTTCTTTTGTGTTCAGACAAATATTTTTTCGGTATGATTTCTTTAGTTGTTACTCGAAGTATATTGTTTTTTGCCACGCTAAAGGTGTTTTGGCTTTTTGAAACAAGCTAATAAATATATCCAGATCACCATAAGATATCAAGAACTTATACTTCTTTCTTAATTTTTGTCACTCCAAAATATTTTTTTTTTTATAATTTTGATAATTTTTATATTTATTGATATGAGTACACACGCAATGCGTGTACACAAAGATTAGTAAAAATAAAATTATCAAGAAAAGGTTATGATGGCTGTATGTAGGAAGCAATTATAGGGAATTTTTGTCCTTGACCAAAAACGAACTTTCCCATTTTGGATCACAAATTTGTTGGCCTAAAAAGGTTTTGGCTGACACTAAAAGTGAATTCTGACATTCTTTAAGGTTATTTCTTTAGCAGATAAGTTATTCGAACACATTAAGAATGTCGCTTAATTTGGTCAACATAAAATCTAATGCTAATTAGGAAATATACTAAAGACTTGGAATTCCATGTGAACAAATAACTGGATATTTATTTTTACAGAAAGAAAAATAAGTTTACTTAAAGTGCCTTAACATACAAGCTTAGCTATGGAGTTGTCAAAGACTAACCAACTTTGGTATATTCTCACCAAATGGTTATCCATCTACCCGACCTTCTTCTTGTGGGGTCTTTTTTTGGTGGTATTGGGATTTAAGCATTTTTATTGTCACGAAAAAAATAAAATGACTGTAATAGTATTTTAATATTGGAAAAGAATATTTGCTAATTTGAGTCTTCAAAATCAAAAGCATAATAAAAAAGAGCATAATTCTTGTACTTTCTCTTCCCTCAAACATGATAAAAAGGCATCCCTTTATGTTCAAGAATACAAATTTTTCTTAGGCTCAAAGTACTTTCTCATCCCTCAAACATTATAAAATTGCTTTATATAAGACTTCAATTTTTTAAAATAAGTCTAAAGTTTCTTTATTCGAGAGGACAAGATTCCATGTTACATGTGACATAGGGAACATAGTTCACTTTCATTTATTGCTTTTAAGTTAGATATATGAATTTTAATATCAGCATAACATTTCAAAGGAACATGAAATTGACAGTGCAATCGACATCTAGTTTGTTAGTTGATGATGTTAAAATTACTCTGAACATTTTGGTTAAAAGAACCTTTCGAATAGTGATTTTAAGATCAAGTTTGAACCTAACCTATTATAGGAAAAAAATGGAGCAAGTGTCAACCACCAACCAGCTGCAATACATTATTTTCTTTCTACACCTGTACTACCATAAAAGAGGAAATTTTTTAAAAAGGACAAAAAAACAGTCAACTTTCAAATACTTAAAAAACTGTAAAGGGAGTGATATATACTTGGTCAAAATCTCTAAAATCTGAGGATGTTAGTATCTGCAACAGATTGCACATTATAAATAAATATCTATATCAAGTCCTTTACATTAAGTATATAAGCTAGTGTACATTCTTGGCCAAAAACATAAACATGGCTCAACAAGAAATGTCATTTTCTTGGTTCAGTTTGCTTTCTCTTTTGCTATTCAAAGTGTTTGTTTCTGGTGTTTTCTCCTTAAATCCAAATGGAAGTGAGTACATTTCAGCTGTTGGGGATCCAGGGATGAGATCAGACTCGTTAAGGGTGGCGATAGAGGCATGGAACCAATGCAATGAAGTTGGAGAAGAAGCACCCAAAATGGGAAGCCCAAGAGCTGCAGAATGCTTTGATGTTCTTAATTCTCAGAAACCGGGTGAGTTGAACTTCTTTTTTCCTTTTTTTCTCTTCCTTTTGTCTTTCTATTTCCCTGAAGGGAGCCTTGGCGTAACTGGTAAAGTTGCTGCTATGTAACTAGGAGGTCGAGAGCTGGAGCGCATGCACGTAATCAAAACTATAATATAAAAATATAAATAACATTTATGGCATAAAGCAGCGCCTGGCATAATGGTCAGACTTCATTTTTCTTGCCATCAAGTCTGGGGATCGACCTCTGCAGTAGACATTATTTGTTTTCAAAATACATTCTCCTTTTGAAAAACTAGAATTTATATAGAATTGAACCCTCACTTTCATCATAAAATGACATTCACATTCTATAAGTGATTAAAAAAGATATTTGAATGCATAGAATAAGTTATTTAAGGATATAGTATAACATAATCTAGAATCATAATTTTAAAAAGATTATTCTATTTTTGTGATTCTTCAAATTTTAAACAAGTTTCTTTGCTATCGTCATTCTAAACTTCTCATCTCTTTCGCTATTTGTCCTGTTGTTTACTCATTTCCTTAAATATCCACACCGCTTTCAAAAAGTTCTGCGTACGCCCTTGGTCGCGGGTTTGAGTCGTGGAGACAGACTCTCGCAAAAATGCAGGGTAAGGCTGCGTACAGTAGACCCTTGTGGTCCGACCTTTCCCGGACCTCATGCATAGCGGGAGCTTAGTGTACCCGGCTGCCCTGTGATTCTATTTTCTTGGTTTATGTTTGAAATGTTTAATGTTTTTGTTTTTATAGGTGGAAATTGTTCTGCCTGTACTAGAGTTCCACCCTCATTGGTCCACAGAGTTACTGAAGAGGACAACTTGCTTGGGATAGGAAAACCTTTTGATGGACTAGATAAATCGGCACTATTTAATCCAGATCTTTATGCAGCAGAGAAAGAACTGTATTTAGGATCAAAATGTCAAGTTAATGACAAGCCAAATCCATGGCAATTCTGGATGATCATGCTTAAGAGTGGTAATATGGATACTTATGCTGCTAAATGTCCGAAAAACGGTCACAAAGTAGGTCCATTTGGTCCTCCTAGCCAATTTCCTTGTTTTGGTAAAGGATGTATGAATCAACCATTGATTTACCACAATTACACATATTTACAAGGGCCTAATGAGACTACACTTAAAGGAGGTTTTTATGGATCATGGGATTTGGATTCTGGTTTGAGCCAACCAAGTGTAAATGAGAACATTTCTTACTATTCTGTAACATGGCAGAAAGAACTAGGACAAGGAAGCTGGATTTTTCACCATGTTTTAAGGACCTCAACAAAGTATCCTTGGTTGATGCTTTACCTTAGATCAGATGCCACATCTGGTTTTTCTGGTGGATACCATTATGAAACTAGGGGCATGTCAAAAATTGTAAGTAAAAATATAAACTTAAAAATATAAACTTTTTTTTTCTTCGCGATTTTGTAGATTTTTTATGACTACCCTTTTGAAATGCTAAATATTTATGCAGATACCAGAATCACCAAATTTTAAGGTAAGATTCACATTGAATGTGATCAATGGTGGAGGTCCAAATAGCCAATTTTATCTAATGGATATGGGAAGCTGTTGGAAAAACAATGGACAGCCATGTAATGGGGATGTAACTACTGATGTAACAAGATATAGTGAGATGATCTTGAATCCAGCAACACCATCCTGGTGCAAACCAGATAACCCAAAATTGTGCCCTCCATACCACACATTTCCAAATGGAACAAGAGTTCATCGAAGCGAGACGACTCGTTTTCCCTATGAGGCTTACCATTTGTATTGTGCACCAGGGAATGGAGAGCATGTTGAGCAGCCTAGTGTTCCATGTGATCCTTATAGTAATCCTCAACCTCAGGAGATTTTGCAGATTTTGCCACATCCTGTTTGGGGTGAATATGGTTATCCTACTACCAAAGGACAAGGTTGGATTGGAGATCCAAAAACATGGGAGCTTGATGTTGGGAGGCTGTCCCAATCCCTATATTTTTACCAGGTTTGGATCAATACTCTCTTTTCTTAGTTTCAAAGTATACAATTTAGAGCAATTTTTGGCGGATTTAAGTTATATACAGTGACAACGTAATATTTTCTTATACTATTAGTACAAATTTAATGATGCAAAATGTTTTAATGCAGGATCCGGGCACTGTACCAGCACAGAGGAAGTGGAGTTCAATTGACTTGGGAACTGAAATTTATAGAGACGCTAATCAAATGGCAGAGTGGACTATCTCTGATTTTGACATTCTTGTACCCAATAATAATTAGAAGTATTAAATGTAAAAAGAACTCATGTTTTACCCATAAAGGATGAATGGAAAAAGATTCTAATGAATCCTTTCTTTTTTTGGTTCTTGGATATTCTGTTATTTGAGTTCTTTTTTAATTTAAGCAATAGGTTTTCCCTTTTTTTTTGGGCCTAAAAAGTGGAAGTGGTTGAACCAACCATGTTACAAATAACTGGTTGGGAGTGCAATTGGAGATTAGAAGTCAAACATGGAAGATTTATTTATATAATAAATTTTTCCTAAATGATAAACGTGTCCTTTCATGTCGATTCCCACATAGCTCATATTTGTTCCCAATATCAATTAATCAGCTAAAACTTCAGTATCAAAGAGAGTTAAAATGAAAACAATAACAAGCTAATATAATCTCACTTAGTGGGGTATAATCAATTAAAACTTACCCTTATCTTTGGGTAGAGAGACTGTTTTCAAATAAATCCCAAACATCCTTCCCTCCAAAAGCTTCTCACCTTGCTCTTGGGGAGACTCGAATTCATAACCTTTTAATTGATTAGAGCAACCCATTTTGTAAGAGTTAAAATTGAGTAATGAATATTCTGTTCCCTTGTGATGCAAAAGATAAAACAAATTTTCTTTAATTCAAGACAATCATTATCCTTCCATTTGGAACAATGATGCAATCTCTTATTTCCTTAAATAAAATTAAATATTACTATTCAGAGAGTTCAATAATTTATTCTTACATTCTTTTAAAAAAAAAGTTAAATATTTTAAGAAATCATAAATTTGTTTTAATTTTTACTTTTATTGCATCGGGGAAGGGGGAGGGAAAGAGGAATAATGAGGATCAACCCACTTTTTCGTGGAATAAATTGATTGGCACTCGATATTCACCAAATCGACATACGCATGATATGTGTTTGAACATAGATTTTTCTTACTTAACTATAATTAATTAAAAAGAATAAGAAATCATCGGTAATCCTAAGCAAAAACTTTTGCCACATTTTATGTATACCCTAAATGAAAACATTGAAAAAAGTGGATTCACACTCATTTTACCAAATTCAATATTAGCCGGATTAGTAAAGAATAATTTTGTTGGTTGGTTATTTAGCAACCTTTTCCGCGTTTTAAATTTTCTTTAAAAAAAATGAGGATCCTTTTGAACCGTATTGAAAATTTTAGTACGTCGAACTTCATACATCTTTACACAAATAACCAATTATATAATTCTCCGTTTCAGCAAAAAAAAATCAGTTATATTCGATATTTCTTTTCTAGTTGGTTTACATGAATTATATATTGATTATACATAATAATACATATACTATACATGAATTTTTCATATATTATATATTCATCGGCTATTTTATGTTTAAGTTGTTGAGGCAGCGGCTAATTAGGTTAATTCTTCTATTTTTATTTTTTTTACATGAAGTGAGTAATTTGTAGGGAGAAATTAAAAAATAGCCAAATTTATAAGTGGTCATTCAAAATAGCTATAGTTTCAAAAGTAATCGAAATTTAGCCACTTTTCATGTAAAGATAAATCTGAATGAAAACATTGTTCAAAATTCGGAAAATACTCCAGCATAATATACTGGAGTTCCACTATAATATAGCTGTCCAATATCATATGTTGGAAGTTCATACACTTGTGCTCCAATCTCCACTATATTATGATGGAACTTTCAGCGTGTTGAAGTTCCAATATAATATGCTGGAAGTTCATACACAGATGCACTGATCTCCAGTATATTATGACGGACTTGTTCCTGTTGCAGCAAAATAGTGAATATTTTTTAATAATTTTGCAAATATTATCTATATTTGAATGACCAGTCCGAAAACTAGCTAACCCGTGCTATTTTTACTAATTACTAATTTGTAAGAATCAAGCCGGTAGACCAGAGTAAAAAAAGCTCCTCTCGCCCCAAAGAATGATAAAAAATTGTAACTTGCAGGGATAAATTAATTAAAGCATCGATAGCTGTGGTGATAATTTTGAATAATTAAAGGCTTACAATTATGTTTATATATCGGTCAAGCTAGTATAATTAAGACGAGAGAAATTATTAATTTAGAAAACCAAATATTGATAATATAATTTCTTGAAGAAAAGCATTTTACTAGTAAAACAAAATTTAAAGAAAAATAGTAGTAGAAAATATAGCTTGTTGGCATCCCCTTATCTTTTATCCGCATCCCACGCGTAATGGGTAAATAGTTAAAATTGCTAGGATTAGCTTTAAGGGCTGATTTTCCACGCTAAATGGTTTGCTATACGAAGAATATATTCTACTAGTAGTTAGAATATCGGAAGTATAAAATTGTTCTAAACGCCATTATAATGTGACTGACTTGCATATATATATATATATATATATATATATATATATATATATATATATATATAAAACGAAAATTCTACACAAATATCCCTATATTTCAATATAAAACATTTAAATCCCTTGTATAATGTATTGAAATAAGATATTTTACGCGACATTTTTGCATAGGGTCCTCATCATTGGCGAAGCCAAAAATTGCGCGAAGGTGTTCAAAATTTAATATACACATATAAAAAATAATTTTTGACCTGCATACACAATATATATATATATATATTGTAATTTTTCGACGAAAGATATTTGACTGTCCACCCTTCAATGCATGTGGTTACGCTATTGGAGCATTGGTCTTCATAAAATAGGGGTTTAGATGCTTGATATTGAGACATAGAGGTAATATCCATAACTATAATTAGCAGCTGGCGTAAAAAAAGAGTGAGTTGTACTTCTATAGCAGCTGGCTGTTGTGTGTGACCAATATAACACTAAAATAAAAGGGAAAGTAAAAATCGCATGGTCTTAATTCTAATGCAATAGTCTGCATTTTTACGTACCTGAAAAAGTATGATTTCATAATATATGTTATGTTTCACACACCCTTTTAACTCATTTGCATGCATGATCAATTCTTTCACTTACTTCCATATTTTCTCAAAAGGTTTCAACGAAAAACAATCTCATATTGGACCAACCCAAAAATGGAGAACAACAATCAAGAAAATGCTGAAAATGGTGCTGCTGTTATTGGATCGGAAGGAAGAAGAGGAGGTGGTGCTGGCCGTGGACGGAGACTCACTGGATTGCGCGGCGTCTCTCCGCCACCCTTTCTGTTGAAGACATTTGAAATGTTGGAAGATCCTGAAACTGATCCCTTCATACATTGGACTTCTAGCAAAACCAGTTTTCTTATTACTGATACTAACTAGTTTGCTATTGAAGTTCTTCTAAAGTATTTCAAACATAGCAATTTATCCAGCTTCATTTACCAGCTCAACAACTATGTGAGTATTCTGCAAATTTAACTTCTCTATTAGTATGTTTTCTGTGTTGTGTCCCTATTTTTTGTTACTAGCTCAACAACTATGACTGTTACTGCATGAAACACTTCTGTTTCTGATATGTTTGCTATGTTATTTTTCTCATTTTTATTGTTTTCTTGAAATTTTGGCTTCTCTTTCATCCCCTCCCCATTTTTTTGTTAGCTCAACATCTATGTGGCCTCAATGTCATCGTCTTAATTTAACGTTGTAATTACAAGATAGGGGTAAGGCTGCATACATCTTACCTTCCCCAGACCCCACTTCTGGGAACTCATGGGTTAGTTGTTGTTATTGTTGTAGTAATTAGTGTGCATGTGGTGCTTTTATGAATCTGGATTCGGTTTCTTGAAAGCTGTTGCTTTGTTTCCTTTTTCTATTTGAAGTGAAAATTTTGATTGATTTGACAAGAAAGAATGAATCTCAGGGTTTTAAGAAGGTTTGTTCTTACAAAAGTGAGTATGCAAATCCATGGTTTCGAGCTGGGAAAAAGCACTGGCTGAAACATTGAAAGCAGGATTCAACTATCCAAAATCAATAAGACACAACAAGGTTCGCATAGTTCTTGTGTTGATCCAATGAAGGATAATTTGGAAGAGAAGGTGGAGAAGTTGAGGAATGATAACATTAGTCTGAAAATAGAACTTCAGAAGTTGAAAGATAGACAAGAACACATGAGAGTTTTGTTTCCTACTTTGAAAGGATGCAGAAAGGATACAGACATTAGCAATATTTTGAGGCTATTTGTCAAGAAATCGAAAGTCAGAAAAGATTCTACCTGCAATAATACAAGAAAGAGGCCACGGGTGGTAGAGTCGCCAGATCGTGTGGCTAACTCTGTCCAGGATGGGATTGAACAGCCATCAAATTCTGCTGGTGGCTCAGTAAGTTCTAATGAACAACAGAAAGAAGAAGAAGCAACTGCTAAAAATGAAAAGAATCGCGAGTTCTGGGAAAAACTGTTTGAAGATGATTCAGAGTCTCAAAATGAAGGAGCAGAGAGTGAGCAGGCACTGAATCGATCGAAGGCTATGACCGAGATTGAGGAGATGGTGGAAAGCAAGATTGCTCTGGAAGGAGAAGCTTTGATTGCAAAAGCTGCTGCTGGTTTAGATGAGGAGATGGAGGCTTATCTTCAACTATGGACCTAGTATATTCTGTTTTCTTCTATGTTTCCATAAACAAAAAATATGAATTCTACTACATGTTTACATTGTGATCTACTTAAATCAAAATTGTTGCTTTGTCTGCAGGGAGGAGAAGGAACATGTTGTTTGAACAACAGCTGATGTGAAGGTCTTGTCTCCATATAGACTGATCTTACATTGTCTCAGGAACTATTTAATGCCTCTTCTATTTACATAATTTTAAGTATAAACAATACCGGATGTAGGAAGTTATGGGAACTTTATAATGATTTCATATTTGTAATTAATTAGAGTATCAACATCTATGGAGTAGCCTATATCTAAAAGTTTTGTTGAGTCATGGCGTCTGAATTGCTGTTTCCTGTTTATGTTTACAGTTTTGTTGAGTAACGCATCTCTTCGACTCTTTTGATTGCTGCAATTGTTTATGAATTTGGAACACTATAGTCCGAGTGAGTTTCAATGACCCCTCTATTACTTTAACCACCATTGACTGACATGGAATTAAGGCCTCAGAGTAAAATCAGTTTGTAAGCAAGCTTCATCATACGGACGACTTCTGATACTTTTGCTCAAAACAAACGTTGTCATCCAACAGAATGTTCTGTGGCTTAACATATATTTATTATTCTTTGCCTGCATTATTCATGAAGATAAGCCAATGCTTTTTCTATATATATCATGCTCCTTTCTTATTTACTAATAAAAACATTTTGCCATTAATTAATTATAGATGTTTGACTAGCTCATGATCGCTTAATTGTATAGTAATTTTTTTATATCGCTGTCTAGCATTTTTGAATTCTAAAACTCTGACCTCATGATCAACCAAGCACCAAAACCTACAAATTTCGAGTTGTTCTATGGGAACGGTTGACAAAGGAAAGACGGACAAATTGGATTAATTTGTGCCTAGTTGCTAATATTTGGTTAACACAATAATTGCTTAGCTAATTAAAATTTCTGTTTTGATTCCTCCCAAAATGTTTATCTCTCGAACATGCTCAATATTTTTCTGTTGTACTATGGAAAATTACATGAGCTGTACACTTGATGGTTGACGTAGAAATGTATTGCAACTTTTTCTGTAATTAATGATTCTTAATTGTTTCCTATACATCTATTTAACTAGTCTTGATAATTTATATCCATTTGATCATATAACTAGTCTTGTGATAGAAGTTGCCTTGTCAGCTTGGTTGTATTGGAACAACTAACCCTTATGTTCAAGAAAAAAATAATAATATATATATATATGATTGGCTGCATAAAAAAATTAATGACGCTTATAATGTTTGTAGTTATGTATATTTAATGTGGAGGAAGAATATGAGTATTAGTAACATGTAATATGGGAACTAAACTATTTACAAATAAGAGTACTCTTTTAAAATAAGTAATATATGTATAAAAATCCCGTCATTAATAATCACCATATAATTCCTTATATTGTAATCCACGCATGTGAACCAATCAATCTTGGTAAAAGTTGATAAATAACAAAGGAAGAAAGCTTATTGGCTCACATGAATAAAATAATTATGCACACTCGCAATAAATTGAAATACTAGTTATAATAGTGGCAATTATATGTTTGTATGTGTGGAAAATAAGTGGAATGTTAAAATGACAAGAGGAGACCAAAGAGTGATTTTATTTTGCGTCTCACGCAATTTACATTAGTTGTGTGAGACCTTTTTTTATCTCACATATTTGTGGACTCATATTTTTGGTTTATAAAATTTTGGGACTCACACAGTTGTGAGATAAAAAAGATGCCTCACATAATCACATAAATAATGTCAGTTATGTGAGACACAAAATAAAATTTTTCGGAAAAGAAATAAGCATTAAAAAGACTGTCAAATGTTCTGTAGGCTCAACTATCCATCTTCTTCATTGAGATCCAGTTATTCCCAACAGCTAGCTTTGATCACAACTTGAGAGAAAGAGTAAGAGAGAGATGTCTAAGGCGGTTCAAAAGACCGAATCAAGTTCCTTAAGAGGGAGCTGAAATTCCTAGAATTTTTCTCAACATACAGAGGCAGAAAGTTGAATGTGACATACCAGAATATGTCACACAGAAAGCCGAAGCTCTGCGTAAAAACGCTCAAGTTGCGCTTTCCTCTCCAAATACTTGTCTCGCTATCCAGCATATGGAAAATGACATTCGGATGACTAAGCTGGAAATCAGAGCCAACTACTCCTTCTACAAGACATCATCACAACTTTCAGCCAACAGGGATATTACTATTACTATTGCTGATCCCAAATTGGTAGCGGAATTCATGGATAATGTTTTAGTGAAGATTAAACATGTCCCTTCACTTAAAGAGGTTTTAAAGGAGTTGAAGATGCTGAGAAATTTTATCCGTTTTCTGTCACAAAGATGCAGTAATGAGCCTCAGAATTGCCAACATACTTTCTTCATTCACGCTTTGATGGTTGCTGGCCATGCAGCCATGCTTGCCTGGTTGTATTTTCCAGGCCATGGCTATGAAAATCAATTAGATTTGGCTCTTGGTGAAATCAATGTTCTGGTTTTCTTGCAAATGAAAATTAAGCCCATTGAACCAAGCATCCGCAATATCTATGTTGCAGTCCTGCTAGCTTTAAATTCATATCCCAACGTAATCCAAATTAATGAGCAGAGTGCAGCTGACGGTGTAGCCGGGTTTCTGGAGACTATTCTACACAATTTGGTGGAGCTATCAAGTACTAATACTAGTCGTCCCTGCAGTCGAAGAATAGCCGATTTGAAGGATCAAATAGAAATCCTTCAGGAGATGCTCAACCTCTTGAGAGCCAACATCATCCATCTGCCAATCCAACATCTTAAATTTCATCTTGCAGATATCGACAGTTTTGTAGTTGATGCCGGACTTCTTGTTTACTCGTTATATGATGGAGAGGAATTAGTGGACATGGACTTGGTTCTTGATTTGCCTGGCAACATTCCGCGTATCAAGGCAATCATCTACTTCATCATTCGGAAACCATTCAATCTAACTTGCCCATGATTCATGGACCAGGCTATGCTGATATCCTTTTAAACAAACTGGAGGAGTTCCAAGCCCGATATGCAGATTCACTTGCTCCTATCAAGGAGCAAGTTCAGATAATTCAGAAACAATTTCTGAGCTTGCAACCTTTTCTAAAGGCTGCTGCACAGAAGCGACACAATACACAACATTGTGCTACGCTATTGATTGGCAAAGCTTATGAGGTCGAATACATTGTTGATGCAGCTTGTATCAGCAAAGATGTTCCTTACTGGTGTCTTAAGCGTTGGCTTATAGACATCGTGGAGGAGATTACTCTCATCGGAGCAGAGCTATCAAAGATTCAAGGAAAAAAAATGATTGAGGACGCAATGGATTCTAACGTTGCTCATACGTCATCACAATTGGATAGGACTAGGACCCCAAATAAGAATGAAGAAATTGTGGGTTTTGAGGATGAGATTGCCAAGTTAAGAGCCCAGCTAATAGAAGGAACAAGAGCATGAGATGTTATCATAATCGTCGGTATGCCATGACAAGGTAAGACGACATTGGCCTACAGAATCTATTCTGACTAGTCCGTTGTCGCTCACTTTGATATTCGTGCACAGCACTCGGTGTCTCAATTATATTCACGTACAGAATTGTTATCGGCCATTCTAAATGATGCTATTGGTGAGGATTCTCAACGTAGAAAAAAGCGCAACAATGAATTAGCTGATGATCTCCGCAAAGCTTTATTGCCCAAAAGATATCTTATCCTTCTTGATGACGTGTGGGAAATAGTATGTGTAATGATCTAAGAGGTTGTTTCCAAAATGCAAATAATGGAAGTAGAATCATTATAACCACAAGAAATCATGAAGTTGCCAATTATGCTAGATGTCAGAGTGATCCCCTTCAGCTTCGTATGTTTAACGATGATGGAAGTTGGAAGTTACTCAAGAAGAAAGTGTTTGGTGAAGATAGCTGCCCTCCTCTCTTAGCAAACGTTGGGCGAAGAATAGCAGAGAAGTGTGGAAAGCTGCCTCTTTCAATTGCTCTGGTGGCTGGTATTCTAGCAACAATGGAGAAAAAAGAAGAATGCTGGGAACATGTGGCTGCAAATTTGGGTTCCCACATTCACAATGATTCAAAGGCCATTATAGAACAAAGTTACTAGAATTTACCATATCATCTCAAGTGTTGCTTTCTTTATTTTGGGGTATTTTTAGAGGATAGCGTGATTAATGTTTCAAAGTTAACAAAGTTATGGACATCGGAAGGATTTGTAAATGGTCATGACGGAAAGAGTCCGGAGGATATAGCGGAATGTTACTTGGAGAATCTTATCGGAAGAAATCTAGTAATAAATGCTAAGAGGAGTTTCGGAGGTAAAATTAAAGCATGTCGCTTCCATGACCTGTTGCATGATTTCTGCAAGGAGAGAGCAAAGGAAGAGAATCTTCTACGGTGGATAGAAAGGTAAAGTCATACGTAGTACTACTACTTTTTTTTGGTTCAAGTATCCAAGTTTTATTTAACAGTTAACCTTATGAGTTTATTAATGTCTTTTTTAACAGTGGGCAGAGTGTCAATCCTTCTTCACACAAGCAACTAGCTCAATGTCGCGTGTCCATTTATGCTGAATTGGATACTCTTGAAAAATGGAGCTCGTCTTGCTCACTTGTTGGCTCTGTAATTTTTCATGCAATTTACTACAGATCATCAATTGACCAAGCATCTCACATTTTTCACAACTTTAACTTTCTAAAAGTGTTGGATTTGGAGCGGGTCTATATTGATTCTTTGCCGACGAATCTAGTTCACTTGAGATACTTTGCTGCAAGAATTTATCAGAAGTCAATCCCATTATCCATCGCTAATCATTGGAACCTACAACAACAACAACCCAGTATAATCCCACTTAGTGGGTCTGGGGAGGGTAGTGTGTACGCAGACCTTACCCCTAGCCTTGGGTAGAGAGACTGTTTCCAAATAGACCCCCGTCATCCTTCCCTCCAAGAACTTCCCACCTTGGGGAGACTTGAACTCATAACCTCTCGGTTGGAAGTGGGGGTTGTTTACCATTAGAGCAACCCCTCTTGTCTTTGGAACCTAGAAACTCTGATATTAACAAATAGGAAAAGAATATTGTTATTGCCCTCTACACTTTGGAAGCTGCTTAAATTAAGACATCTCCACATTTCTTCATCCATCCTAACTTATTTCAATGTAAATAATGCAGAAGAATCATCCTTGAAACTTTGTAATCTGGAAACTCTTTCCTCTCCGTATTTTTCTGGTGTCGAGGATGCGGAACTGATGTTGAGCAAAACACCAAACATTCGGAAGCTGAAATGCATATTCTTGGGTGCTCGCAGCTATGAGTATCCTGTATTGGAGTTGCCGTCAAGGCTTGAGACGCTGAAGATTGTCCGGCCACACTTGCGCTGGAATCTTTATTCTCTAGAGCTTCACCTCGCGTTGTGCGTCTAATCGCCAAATATAAAAAACTTGACAGTAGCCAACTATTACCTGGTCCATTATAACTTATCAAACTTTGGTCTGCTTCAGAATCTTCAGGTGCTCAAACTGGTGGCAATTTATTTTCAACAAGCGCAATGGAAAGTGAGCAGTGACCAATTCCTTCAACTCAAGGTCTTTAAACTAGTAGACTGTCTTTGGTTTAACGAATGGACTGTTGCCGAGGATGCATTTCCGAACCTTGAACATTTGGTTTTGCATGTATGCAAACGTCTTAAGGCAATCCCATCCTGTTTCAGTGACATTGCTTCTCTATTGTCCATTGAGGTAAAGAAATGCGACGGATTTGTCGTCAGTTCAGCCAGGGAAATCTTACAAACTCAAGTTGAAGATTATCAGAATTCTTGTTTCAAGCTCTTTATCCTCTAATGAATTCAGGTACACTACTGACAGAATATATACTACTACCTCATTCAATCTGATGTTAAAACTCTGTTAGATCGCACTGCATATATCCAGTCTCATTTTTATCCATTTTCCTGCTGTTAAAAGTTCTTAACAACATTGATTAACTCATGAAAGACAATATCTATTAATGTAAATGTTGATGTGAGACAAAATTTACTACTCACTATTCACGCGTTACTATTCACAGTACTGTTCATGTGAAGAAGTTTTTTGGTCAAAAGTGGTGGGACCCACTTTTGACAATTGAAGAAGTATTAGGCATGTGCCTAATAAATGTTTCTTTGGTTTGGTAGCCAATCTTGTTGATTTGGTTTGGTTAGGTAGCCAACTTTGTTGAATTAGTTTGGTTTGGTAGCCAACCTTGTTGAATTTCTTTGGGTTGGTAGCCAACTTTGTTGAATTGTGAAAAGTGTGTAAATTGTCAAATATTGTAGGCTTTAGAGAGTGAAGTTTTGGCTATAAAAGGAGAGCTTCAACTCTCATTTCTAAATAACACCAACAAAGAACACCTAGAGTGAGAGAGAGATTAAATACTCTTGTAATATCCTCATATTTTACCATATAGTGATATCATCGGTTGTTCCCGTGGTTTTTTCCCGAAAGGGTTTTTCCACGTTAAATCCTTGTGTTCTCATTTTTACTTTTCTCCTCATATTTCCTTTCTTTATTGTCGCTATAATTTTAACAGTAAACAATTAACCATGGAATTTCCTCCTGAGAAATTTCACAAATATAGATAGGCCATAACATTTGATGTGCAAAGTGACTCTTAACATGGGCCAAGCTTGTTGGTTTTCCCAAATGCCTCATGCCATTTAAGAGCATCACTACTCATACATGTAGCGTCTATTTCTCATAAATTTCAGTTTGTGATTTTTGTTTAAATTATGATCTACTTATCAAATCATAATTGTTGCTTTGTCTGCGGGGAGGAGAAGAATGTTATTGAACTATCTAATGAAGGGACGACTTTTTTTTTCTTAAAAGCATCACTACTCGTACATGTAGTGTCTTTTTGTCGTAGATGTGAAGGTCCAGTCTCCATAGCGACTGATCTTACTTCGTTCCAGGAACTATTTAATGTCTCTTCTATTTACATAATTATACCGAGAAACTATGCTGGATTGAGGAAGTTATGGGAACTTTGTAATCATTCCTAATTGTAACCAATTAGAGTGTCAATATCTATGGAGTAGTCTATCTCCAAAACTTTTGTCTAGTCATGACAGCTGAAGCTGCTTCCCTTTGATGTTCACAGCTTTGTTATAGAAAACAGTTGAATGAACTTACTTTACAGTGGAAGCTACAGAATGGTCCTCAATTGCAGATTCATTAATTCACAAGAAAAATAAAACAACAAGTATATACACAAAAATGAGATCATAGGGATTAAACAAGAAATTGGATAAAGAAGGAAGGACTTCTTTTTAAAGTATGACTTCTTTATCATGCTTAGAAATCATTACCTAGGTCCTAATTGAAGGAAACAAGGTAGTCGTGGTGTCTGAGACTCTTTTGATTGCTGCGATTGTTGTGAATTTGGAATACTATAGTCTAACTGAGTTTCAATGTCCATTGTCCCCTCTATAACCTTAACCACCATGGATATGGAAGGCCTCAGAGTAAAATCACTCTGTAAGCACCACACGGCAAGCTTCGTCATACGGATGATTTCTGATGTATTGCATTGCAGATCATCGTTGTAGTTTCCAATCATATCGATCAGCTGATTGTTTTCAGCCTTTTTCATAAACAAGCTAAGCAAATGTGGATATTCCAGTGAATGTGAATAGTCCACATTCTTACGCCCACAGAGTATCTCCATCGCAACAACTCCAAAGCTGTAGACATCTGCTTTTTCTGTAAAGAACGCGCTAAACCATTCAGGAGCCAAGTATCCGGGAGTTCCCCTAATTCTGGTCACTATCCTGCTCTGATCTTTATCCACCATCTTGGCCAGGCCAAAATCAGATACCTTTGCACAAAAACTGTCATCGAACAGAATGTCTAAGTGGACTATTCTTTGCCTGCATTCTTCATGAAGATAAGCCAATCCTTTCGCTATATCATGGATAATGCTCCTCCTTATTTTCCAATTAAAGGTAAACTGCATAGATCCTGTGCCAAAAATCCATTTATCCAATGATCCATTACTCATGAAATCATAAACTAATAGCTTGTGCTCTTTCTCAGCACAAACTCCAATTAGTCTAACAAGATTAACATGATGGATGCTTCCTATGGTTTGGACCTCTGCCAAATTCCCTTTTGCCTTGGCCAAAACCATCAAGAACTTTCACGGCTACTTTCTGACCATCTTGAAGAACTCCTTCATAAACTGAGCCGAAGCCTCCCTGACCGAGCTTTTGCTGGAAATTCCCAGTTGCCACCTTTAGTTGTTCATAAGAAAATCTCAAAGTGCCAGATATCTCGTCTGAGTAATCATCATTATCTTCTTGTAATGTTTGCTTTCTCTTGATAGCAATCAAGATGCTAACACATATTGCAATCAGAAGAAATGCTCCACTAATTGATCCAGCTATAATTCCAATTCTTCTTGCAGCTATAGAGTCTGTATCTTTTTCTGTGTCATTTGGAATTTTAATGAATGCAGATGACTCATAGCCACTTCTTTCCTTTTCATCATTGATAAGTGTCAGCACAGGGGAGGGTAAAAAGCAGTCACCACTTGAAACGTTGGTGAAATACCGGAAGAGAACTACTTTACAAGAGCAGTTCCTCATGCACAACTCTTGGCAGCTTTCCACATATGTTCCTCTCAGAGCTGCTGCTGCAGTGTCAACATAGTTAAAGTAATAGACATCTGAAACAGGGATCATTTTGTGGGAACGTTGTCCATTGCATTCCACAGGACTTACTTCCACGCATCCACTGTTTTGTCTATCATTACTTCGTTTGAATGGACCAGAACAAGAACAAAATCCATTCGAGCAAAGCTCCAAACTACCACACGCTGTAGGGTAATCACAAACACCGATGAAATCTGCCAAAAGATCAGTTTGCTGATCACTTCCCTCAGCGTATGATCGTAAATGTCCATCATAATCATATCTCAAAAAATTCATCCTAGAAGGTCTTGAGAATACAGCATTTGGCTCACTTGGCTCAGTTGAGGATATGTACAAGGCAAGAGTACCATTCACTGCTTTTACATAACTTTCATTAAAGCTATCCCTTTCACCAGTAACCAAAAACTTAAAATACATGTGTGGCTTGTTAGATATGTAAAATGCAAACAAGCCTTGATTGGTTACAGATAGAAAGTAGTTACCTTCAGTCCAGTTGGATGAAGAAACTCTAGCAACAAGTCTTTGACCAGCCCATAATTTCTGGCCTGGAAGCAGTGTATCTGTTGGATGATCAAAAGACTGCCACACAGTCTCATTATACATGTCATGAAGCACAAGGTTTCCTGTCTCCGTCATCTTAATGCCCGAGACGAACTTATTCGCTGTGCTTGTCGACCACACAAGAGTTCCATCCACATCTTTTAACACTAAATCTCCATCTTGCAGCAGTTGCAGCGTTCCATTTTCTTGAACAGGTTGGTTTCTGTTTGCAAACCAGACCAGTTCAAGGTCAGACCAGCGCCGAATTCCTACAGAGTCCTAACGAAGACGTACAACTCCTACGGAGAATACAAAGGAATCATCTTCTCCGTTTGAAGCAAAACCACAAGCATAAGCCATGTCCTTCTCCATCTCCTTGAGCATCAGAATTCGCATAGGTCCAGAAGATTGATTGAATGAGTAATATGGGTATGTCAAGGGCTTTGTAACATTGACAACTGAAACATTATTGTTAATCCAGGTTGTATGGATTTTCGCCATGTGATAATCAGGAAATTGAGCTGAAGTAAGGTTCTTAAGGAGCACAATGATTAAAAGCTTCAAGACATGTTTGAGAGAGGCTAAAGCCATGACTTTTTTTAGACAAAAAACTAAAATGTTTCTTTAACCAAGAACATATTTCAAGAGAAAAGAGTTCTTACATAGATGAATAGTTCATCTCTAAGTTACATCAATTAGTTGATCATCTATTGATTCTATACCCATCTGTTTAACTACGTGTCTGGATAGGGTAAAGGCTGTTTTGAAGCTGATGTTCTATTTTCCTTTTCTGTGCATAGAGTTTACTTGCCAAAGTTTGAGATTATGTAATGGTAACGACTGGAAATGTTATTTTCCTACAGTTTCAATGCCAAATGGGAGACCGACTAGTATGCTCTCTTGTCAATTTCATTTTGCATGGAAAGAGAAGTACATTTTAAATTTTGAACTAAGTTGAATGTAATCCCTCCCTTTGTCCTTCTTTTCCATGTTTGCAATAGAAACATTGGACTTTTCTTATAGCTACATGTTTGCATGGGAAGAGAAGTACAAATCACATCTCTCCGCATTTAATGCCCCGAACACGTGTCATCCCACGATTCAGCACAACCTTTGCACATTATAGAGATAATCATGGACATGAATTTAGCTGCCAAAAATTTACTTATCACCTTTCTCCTATGTACTTCATAATTTCTCAAACTTTTAACTTGCATCTTTGTTTTCCATCTTTGATATCTTGTATTCTTTGTGCTCAAAGAGTATTGTGTAACTTTTTACTTTCTTCAATTCACAGACCTCATTTGAAGCGATAGATTTTCTCATGAATGACTTACTGATCCGTTAACTAACCAACAATCTTAACATCAGAGCAGTAAAAAGGTGAAAAGATGTGGGAGTGCAGAAGAAAAAATGAAGGCTGGAAATTTTTACTTAAGCAAGTACATACTTTGGGAGAGTTTATAGATTTGTCTGTTACTACTTCCTTTCGTGTTACTGTTAACTAATGTAGCTGTCATCTTTGACTATGGCTCTATTATCCCAGTGGCGCAGCCAAAAAGTTCTACAAAATATAAAAGAAGTAAAAAAAATCCCGACAAAAAGTATTCAGTATATGATTTATACATCTAAAATCAATATTTTACTTGTATACATTATATAATTTTTCATAATATTTTAACTAAACTGACCACCCTTAGCAAATGGTGGCTTCGCCCCTAATATTATGTGTCAATTTTTAAAAGATCAGACAAGCTGTAGAGACTGGGAAGTCGCTAAGTATCACATGTATTACAGCCAATCTTTATCAGAGATGGCAGACTATGACCTGAAAATTTTGAACTATTAAAGACTGTTAGAAAGTTGAATATTCCTTCTCTTTTCTTTTTGGTCCCCTTTCATTTATGGGGACATTGTTTTTCCACAAGGAATTTTCGTAAAGCACTTCTTCAAAGTAATTTTTTGTAACATACCAGGTTTTAGACAGAGTCCCACATCGGCAAAACACAAGAGGGATGCTGGGTATATAAGTTAATAAGCCTTAGACCTTAGTAACGCGTTTTAAACCCGTGAGGGCCTAGGTCCAGAGCGGACAATATCACTAGCGGACTGGGCTGTTACATTTTTAGAAATAAAAAAGTTCTCTAAAAGTAGTGCTAGGATTTAAAAAAAGAAAAGAAAAAACATTTGCTCTATACATTTTAATGGTTACTTTTTTGATATGGAACAAACATGAATCGATAGTTTGGCTGCTTAGAAGATCCTCCGAAACCCCACATGGGAAAAAGTGTGTGTAATGAAAAATTAAGCGTACCCTACTACAAGTCTAAGACATCATTTCTATACCATCAACTAAGAGTTCTTTTGTTGTTTCTTTAAAACGAGAGGCTGCTTTTTTGGTCTAAGTAGAGGCAGATAATCATAGGTCAACGTATCAAAATGAATTAAGAGATTATTGTTGTGGGATAATGGATTCATCATCTTACCTAAGTTTGTCGCTTTGTGAATAAAAAATAAATAAATAAATAAAGACATGAGTATTGGAAAACAACCCAAAAGAAGAATCAAGAACGGGTGGTCTCAACTTTCTGTGGAGGAACATTTTGGTGCGCCAAGCCATCATTTCTACGATGGAAAATTTGCTTTGTTTTTCCACCATTTGACACCCTTGGTGCCTCTCTCCTGTTTCTTTATTTAAGTTTTTTTTTCTGGCAGACCCCACTAGTGGGATTATACTTCCTGGCGGGAGAGCGGGAAGGCTTTCCTTGTTTACTCGTTTTTCTTTCTTTTAAATTCAAAGTCAACAGAGACATCCTGTTACAGAGTTGAACCAATCTTTGCATAGCCAACCTTTCTATTATCATCTGCTTATTCACCAGACTATATACACATGCAGCTACCATTCAACAAATGAAAACATGTTTTGACTAAAGCGCAAGGTTTCCATATAATTCTTAGTTTAGGAATTGGTAAAATCTCTACATTTGAAAGTTACAATGTAACAAACCATGTATCTTACTCAGTTACAACGGTTTGTTTCAGTTTCACTGGTTGGAGAACCATCTATATCATGTTCTACCAAAGTAGCAGACCATTTAACTTAAACAGATTAATACCTTGCAAACAAAGTTGATTTGGTTCATGATCTGAAAAAAGTTTGAAAAGGTAAATATGGCTAAGGTCAAATTAAGAGGAAGGTTGAACTCTACAAACCTAAGGAAGAAAGGACTAGGCCAAATAAATTAGTGCAACAGCCACAACCCAAAAAAATCAAAAATAAAATAGTAAATTGAATTCTGTTTTCCATAATGAATTTTAGGACAGCATCATACTGATATTAGCCTTGTTTCTACAAATGTACCAAATAAAACATGCCAAGACTCAACAGACCTATTAGGATGTGTTTGGTATAATGAAAAATGTTTTCCGTGGAAAATATTTTCCTTCATACCAAACACACCCTTACTATTCACTGACATTTCTGATAAGCCAAACACACGTAATTAAGAGACTTGAAACACATAATTCGGCAAGAACACGTGAATTTTACGGTATTCCTATGATTTTTCTTTTCCTTTGTCGCATTTATATTTCAATGAAAGAATTTTTGGATATTACAGGTAAAACTAAGAAACAGAAGATGAATGGCGATAAGAACACTGGTAATACCGCCCTATAACACTGGAACTGAAATGGACATGGAAACTGAGACATCACCAGCAAAAGTTGAATCCCTAACTGTAGCTGAGTTTCCAGCAAAAGCATATCCTACACCTAACCCGCCATAATGCATTGATGCATGTTCACACCGTTGGAATACTCTAGCAAGCGATGCTGCTTTTCTCCTTGCGCGCTTTGTTCCTGTAAAGAGCAATGTCTGAAGTAAACTTGCTAATGCCGGAGCCTTTAATACCCTCTCAGTAGCAGCAGCTCCACCACCACGACATAATTCAAGCAACGCAGCAACTGCATTCTCTTTCCCTCTAGGTGTCCCACAGCGCATCATCCCAATAAGCCCTGCTACTGCCATTTCCTCATTGCCTACAGCTGCAGAACCAATTGGCTGCCTAACAATCAGCGCCAATGCACCAGCAGCTTCTTCGGCAACACCTTCACTTCCCAATGCTCCAACTAGAGCAGTAACAGCTCCCGACTCTATCATCCTCGCACAATTTTCATTGTGGGTAGATAAATTAAAGAGAGCAGTTACTGCATCCTTCTTCCCTCTCGGTGAACCTTCTCGCAACAGACCTGCTAAGGCCTCGACCGCCCCATCTTCTTTTGCTATTTGCTTCTTGTAGTCATGAACAGCCGACAGACTGAACAATGTTGCTGCAGCATTTTCCCGCGCCTCCGTGGTGTGACCAAATATCAAAACTCCCACTATCAGCGTTAGGCACCCTACTTCGTCCATAATTCGGCCTTTATTTTTATCAAAAATCGATAAGTTCAGCATTGCAGTGACAGAATTTTCTTGTGCCACAGCATCAGGAGATGAAAGCAAATTCTTTAAATGCGGGATCGCCCCAGCCTCAGCTATGTAAGCACGGTTTTCCTTACCAGTTTTAGCTAAGAGCCTTATCTCCTGAGCAGCAATAGTTTTTGCAATCTGTGTCCCATTCGCTAGCTGCTTAATGAGAAGAGCTGCCGTGGCTCTATTAGCTTCTACTGCGGCCTTGCTAGGTGAAGCAGCTCCAAAACTTTCAACACATGGATCCCCACCCTCCATATTATCATAGGGAATTTTATGAGCAGCACACCACTGCATAATCAAATTCCTAAGTGCCCTATTTGGGACAAGCCGAGTATGATCAAGCAACTGCCCTGTCTTTGGGCAAGTACAATGACCCTCCTCCATCCACCTCGATATGGAAGCTCGATCATATGTCTGCCCTGTTGACACAATAACCGGATCCCTCATCAAATCCAACGATATCGGACAACAAAAGTCCTTTGGTACAGAAATGAATGTTTCCGCAATCTCTTGGCTAATCAGCCCTTTCTTCTGCTTCTTATGCTTACCAAATCCCAATCCCACATCATCCTCTTCGAAGCCAAATAGCAAAAACCTGGAGTATCGTATCAACGCCACAAACCCATTGAGCACCGAGGCTGTGGGCTCAATATCTCCTTCATGGTTCACAATCTGCTCCTCCAAAAACTCAATCTCAACCCTACAACTCCTGGGATTACAAATCACCAATTTGTCCATAAAAAAAGAGTACAACTGAGCAGAGTCAGGAATACCTCCATTCTCAAACTCATTCAAGAAAGAGAAAAGCTTTAACCTCAACATCTCATCATGTTTATCAACAAACAACTTAGATTTTCTTGCTTGTTTCTGCAACAACTCAACCAGTTCCCTAACATCTTCAGGTAAAGTTAATTCCTTTAAGGGGAAAACATCCAAAAGGGTCGAGATTTCTTGGTTCAAATCATGGAAATGACCCGAAATCGAATGGTTTTGAAGCAACAGCCATAACTTACTGGATTGGGAGCAATAATCAAGTAAGATTTTCGAGCGGTAAAGCAATAAATACAACTCCTTGAAGCATAAAAAAGCCGTAAACGGCAAATCTGAAGAACCCCTCCTACCACTTCTGTTTTTGTCACTGTTCTCAACAAGACATTCTAAAAGTACAGAAAAGGCTTGAATTTTCCTTAGCAAAGACTTACAATTCTTTTGCTGATAAAAGGGCACCCTTTTACCTGAAAATGAAGAAATCAGCTCAGATGATAACGCCGTTAAAGTTTGCAACAACCCCACTTCTGTTAGATCCACCGGCGCCAAGAACGCTTCCAGTGACGGCGACCTTTGTCTCCTCAACGATGAGAAAATTGCAGCTGATGCCATCAATTCTACAACAACAAAATCAAATCCAAGATTCTCTAACCCTTATATTATTTTCTAAGAAGAAATGGTTTCTTGATCGTATTTGTAAGATTCAATTTTTATCAACAAATGTATGAATTTAAACCAAGAACGAAATTGGTATATATTTATTTGTACAAAAATTCTATGGATAATTAATTGGAGCCAAAGGGGAAATGTAGGTATATTCTATATAGTGAATCCGCGTTTTGACGAAGAAGAAGGAAGAAAGCAAAGAAAAAGCTGGAAGATAAAGAAATAGGAGGGCTAGTTTTTTGCCGAGTATATAAGATTTGTGTGTTGGCAATGTCTTTCCTTTTTCTTTTTCTTTTTTTTCCCTTTTCTCTTTCTGTCAAATTTTTCATTTTCTTTTTCTCAATATTTACCTTTTGTTCAATGAAGCCGCCATGAAAATGATGGAACCTTTAGAGTAGAAAATATTTTTTTATAAAATAAGTAGTAGCAATTTTATTTATTTTTTGGTATTTGATACGTAAATTAAGGGAAATGATTTTCAAGAGTATTCATAAATAATTTAAATATAATAAATATGAATTTATAAACTTTTAAACCAACAACCTTTCGAACCTACAAATTTCATAAACCTTCGAACATCTAGACTTTTGAAACTGCAGAATTTCGAACTCGTAAACTTTATAATTTCTAAACTCGTAAATTTTCAAATACATAAAACTTCGAGTTAATAACTTCGAAACTTGTAAAATTTTGAACTTTTAAATCGATAAATAAAAAAAACTAAAATTGAAAAATATATTTAAAAGTTTTCGTGGGTGGGGGGGGGGGGGAGTGATGGAGCAAGGGGGCAGGGGCGAGGGAGAAAGGGTGGTGCAAAAAAAATTTAAAATTGCAAAAAAAGGGTAATGAAATATAATTTTTTTTACGGGAGGAGGTGGGGGTGGGATGGGATGGGGTGGAAGGGCAGTATGGTGGGTGATAACGAATTTTTTATTTTAAAAAGGTCATTTTTTGATAAAGGGGTAGAGTAGGGAAGGTTGAGAATTAGCTTTGTAAAATGTTTCTCTTTTGTTCATAAGGAAAAATTGAAAAAAAAATTATAAAAATTATTTTTCTTAGTACCAAACACACCCTTAACTTTGACGGATTATAAATGTTATCCAGGATTCCTGAATTCTGTCCATTCGTTTTTCTACTCTCTTTCTTACTCATTCTTTAGTAATAAAAAATACTACTACCTCTTTAGATTGATTGTAAGTATATTGATTACCTTAGCTTTTATCTAATTCATCCTATGAATTTCAAAAGAGAGACAAGGATAACAACTTGAGAGCAGTAATATTTTCTAATTACGATAAAAAGAAGTTTGAAAAAAAATATATAAATAAAAGTACAAATAATTACTCTCTTTGTTCACCAACCCTCACTTACAACCGAGAGGTTGTGAGTTCGAGTCTCCCCAGGAGCAAATTCTGGGGATTTATGCCGGGGGTCTATTTGGAAACAGCCTCTCTACCCCAGGGTAGGGGTAAGGCTGCGTACACACTACCTTCCCCAGACACCACTGAGTGGTATTGTACTGGGTCGTACTTTTTTTTTTTACTCTCTTTGTTCAATTTTTACTTGTTCACTTTGCATTTTATACTCCCTTAAAAAAGCATTAATTAAGTTTTTATTTTACTAAGTTATCCATATTTACTATACTTTGGAAATATTGATTTATTTATTAGTAACCCAATAAGCTTGAGAAATTATTACTTAATAATAGAGTAAAATTGAAGAAAAATAATTAATTCTTTTAAAATTCGTTAATGTTGATAAGTAAAATAAATTATGTTTCATACATAAGACTATAACTAATGGACTTAAACATAACATGAGTACAAGTTACTTTTCAAAAGGGGGAGATTGAAGAAAAAATTTACTGAAGCATGAAAAATTAAGTGAATGATGAAGCATTTATATATTGTTAGAGTAAAGAAAATGCGTGTATCGTATGTCTTTTGGTGGAATATCTGGATTGTATAAATTACAAATATTTTAATATGTTTATGTGAAGTTTGATATGATGATGTCAAGTAGTGAAGCATGGGTACTTTTAGTGGAAAATGATCTGTTTATCATCTTAAATATCTATATTCAATGACATTCATTATGAATATGTAGAACTAAAATGAGGAAGGCTTGGTAATGATGTGAAATTTCTTACTCCGATTAGTATATCACTTATCTGTAATTGTTATGGCTTAGGTTTTAAGATTTTGACTTATTTTAAACTAATTATTATAAATCAAAAAGTTCTACTTGTTGGGTAATTTTATCTTTTGTTAGCAAGACCGAAATGATAAGATCCAGTTCATCTAATAACTCAACTGTATCGTTTCCTAATTTTTTTTAAACCTATGATTCTACCTCAGCAATTATATGAACTAATTTTGACAATATAAAAGGCAGCTTGGTGAACTAAATTTTCATTATGTACGAAGTTTTAGGAAGAATTTATTGTATACAGTATTAACTTGCACTTCTGCGAGATATTATTTTAACTTAATTTTAACGATATAATCTCTCGCAATTAAATTACTCCTTAGACTAACAACATTTCCTTAGGTGCAAATCGTGTACATGGTAGATAACTTTTTTTCTTTTGAAAAGCATGTATTTCTTTGGGATAAATTAGAAAAGAAGAGAAACTGTAATTTTGAAAATTTTCTTAAGTGGGCGTTTGGACATAAGAATTGTAAAATTCTAAAAAAAAAAATTCAATTGAAAATGATATTTAAAAATTAAAGTTGTGTTTGGACATAAATATAATTTTAGGCTGTTTTTGAAATTTTGTGGATGATCTGAGTGAATTTTAAAAAATAAATTTTCGGATTCAATTAAAATAAAAAATTATAGCCAAACACCAATTTTAAAAAAAAGTGAAAATTTTTCGAAAAAAAAAATCTTTTATGTCCAAACGGGCTCTAAGAAAAGAAAAAGTCTTCTAATAATTTGATGAGTATTGACCATAATACTCTTCTTTCTTCCCTTTATTTTTTTTCTTTCTGAACTTAATAAATGCTGCTCCTACTATAGCAGTAGAATAGTAGTAACAATAAAGAAAGTGTGTATTCTCATCACACAATTAATTCAAGGGTTGACCAAAGAAAAAGGTGATTAGGCCTTTCTTGGGCCCCTTAGAACTGTAACGCATTGAAAAAGCACAAAAGATTATTCTATTCTATAGTACTATTACTATTTTTTATTTGGCAGTCTTTTGGAATATACAATTCAATACTTTGCCTTTTTTTCGGGGGTGGGGAGGGGGGGTTGACTAAGCGAAAGGTTCCAAAAATCCAAATGAGAGAAAGTAAGAAGAGTAAATAAATTAAGTAATAATGGTGAATTTTTTTATTTTTTTTGACATAGTGAAAGGAATAATATTGGCATAGGGTTCTCAAGTATATTAATTTGCTTAGAAGGACTCATCTGCAACTGTGTGCTCTAAATGCAACATTTAAAGTTCCCAACAACCAAGGCTTTTTAGATCACTTTGAGATGTGTATATCTTTATGATTATTTTGACTTTGCCATTTCTTTTTCTTCCATTATTCTTCATTTCCTTTTTTTTTCTTTTCTTTCTTCTCTTTTATTTACTAATTTAATTCTTTCACACTTATCTCAAGGTTTTGTCTTTATAGTCATTGAGATTGTTCCCCTAGTTATCTCATGTTAGCATTCTTCAGAGACTTGCTTATTGAACTTCTCTCATTTTACTCCCTCTGATTTCTTTTATTTGTCTGCAATAAATTTTGGATTTATATTAAAAAATAAGAAATAAAGTACGTATTTTATCATAATATTTATAATAATAATAGAATTTTAAAAATTTTAAAAATAATTTTGAAAATGAATAATATAAGAGAAAAATAATTTTTTTAAATTTTTTTCTTGATTAACTAAAAATGAACAAGTAAAAGTAAAAATATATTTTTAATATAATGGACAAATTTAAATAAACGTAGGGAATATCATTTAGGAGAAGGATATTGGAGTAACCTCACATAAAAAAAAAAGGTAATTAGTCTCTATACTTCCTACAAATTTTATCGTTCACTTTCTTTTTGGACACTTATAAAGTAAAGTTAATCAGAAAAATATACATGTTTCAGAAACATTCATGTAACACTAAAAGAATAAAGGTACTTTGTTCAATTTCAAATATTAGTCGTTTTGAGAAATTGAATTTATCTTAACATATTTGTCATTTTAAAAAAAAAAGATTTCTTTCCATCTCTCAAAATCTACCTTTGTTATTCTAATTACTTGAGTATAAAATAAGTGAGACAGTAATGATAATTACACCAATATTGTTATAATTAAGACATCTACTAATATGGACAAATATTTTGAATAGTGTTCTTAATATAAGATTTACTCTCCTCCCTTATGCTTTCGGCGCACGTATTAGTTAACGTGCACCGCCTATGTCAGTCATGGCAAAAGGGAGAGGTAGAGGATATGGCATACCTAAGACACTACCCCTAGCTACCTTTGTAAGCTCGGTAGGAATACGTAACCAACCATCGGAGAAAATGATGCAAGAGATGATTACACCAACTCTCATTCCCAACTTAACTCCAGCTATCATCAGAGGCACTGCACGTGAAATTGACTTTTATCTAAGAGCTCTGGTATCTCAAAGAGGTTAGATTTGAACACTCCGGTGGCAATTGGTCAATTAGATTTACCTCCGCCAATGACAGCCAATGAAACAGTTAATCAAGCCCCAAAACCAGTGAGTAACCAAGGAAGTCTGGAGAAATCAACAGTGGAAGATAGTGAATGCTGATGAACCTGGGCCATGGACAACTCGGTTTCAGAAAAATAGGTTTGCCCCAATGGTATGTCACTTTCCTATATTTCCCCGCAAATCATAGATGAGCAACCTATAGTTCAATTAGATAAGCTAGAAGTAGAAGAGGAGGAGAACAAGTGGAGAGGTTCACTGGTAGCATACATCATAGGTGATGGTTCATGTTATAATACAATAAATTAAAATGATACATTAAGTTACATTGGGCACATATTGCTAAGCCTAAACTGTTCTATCACGATGAAGGCTATTATATCATTAAATTTTAGTCTGCAACATAAGCACGAGAGGTACTATATGTTGACCCTTACACTATTACTAACAACCCCATCATCTTTGTTACGATCCATTTTCTGAACAAGCCGAGACCGGCACCTGATCATTAAACATGACCGAGCAAACCATCTCTACTTATCAAACCTATTATAACTCCAAACTTTATATGCAACAAGCAATACTCTAACCAAATATTTATGATTAATTTAAATATTTAAATAAATCAACTCCAAAGCTTTATTTGTAGTAACTACTGAATTACCGCTAAGTTATTATAAAATAACATATGAATCTTGTTGAGTTGTCCCACATCGGAGGGATTTGAGGTCCTTGATCTCCTTATATGGCTTGGGCAATCCTCACCTCATAAGCTAGCTTTTGGGGTTGAGTTAGGCCCAAGGTCCATTCTTATCATGGTATCAGAGTCAGGCCCATCCCAATTATTGTTACCGATGTTGGGCCCCCATTTATGTTGTCCACGCTCCAGAGATCTGGGCGTGAGGGGGGTTTTGAGTTGTCCCACATCGGACGGATTTGAGGTCCTTGGTCTCCTTATATGGCTTGGGCAATCCTCACCTCATAAGCTAGCTTTTGGGGTTGAGTTAGGCCCAAGGTCCATTCTTATCAAATCTCAACCCAATGACTATGTCTATGAAGCCTCTACTGATAACTAACGCACTGCTCAGGACATGAGATTTCCTAGACAGTTCTCTAAATAAACAAAGAAATAGCTAAATAAAAATGACTCTAAGAATACTCCACGAACAAAAGCGGAGCTCACCAATATCACTAGAAGGGAAGGAAGTCCTAACTCGTAGCCTGCTCGCCTGAAAATCCGGTTCCTACGTTGTACCGTAGATCAACGTAGGTTCCCAAAAGAGAACGTCAGTACCATCCATTGTACTCAGTGAGTCTCAACAACGGGGGAAGAAACTTTAATAACATATACATTACGAGCAACGGTTATAAATGCATGTAAAACATATGCAATTTATGAATATTCTAAAAGAAATTCTTTTCTTTTTCTTTCTTTAATAATATCCTTCACTTTACACTTTGGGAGTTCCAACTATCCTGACTTAATTCTGTCTCAGTCACCATGTGATCGGCACGTGTTTGATCCCAACCTGATCGAATAGGCCCAATCCACGAGGTGTCACTCGCTTCATGGTTCTCAGTGCTCATGTATCATACCTTAGCATGGCTAAGTAAATTCTCAGTAACGAGACCTTTGGCTCGTGTGCTCCCTACTTTGGCACAAGTAGTTTCAAGAAGTCAACGCCTTGGTTAGGACCCTCGACCTGGACGATGACCCCTTCTCGGAATAAAAGATACTCCCCAAAAATCTCTTCATTCTAAAACTTCTTCTTGTGACTTTTTAAGTCTAAATCTTTTCTTTATAAAACATTATGTACATGCTCATATTGGTGTCCTTAAATGTAAAGCTTGACATAAGAATAAAATAAACATATAAAAATATTTCTAAATATTCTTTCTTCTTCATAATTTTCAATATGAAAATAACATATAAAAATTAACACAAAAATCTAAAATTTTAAGCACATACAACATCATAGATCATATAAACTTTTTCTAGAATAATTCTAAAGTAATGGGTAATCACTCGCTCTAATTAAATAATGATAAACTCTTTTAAGCAATTCATCAAACACCTTGTATGCGTTCTTCTGTGAGTTAAACCACATTAGTAAAGGTTATATCAACTCACCTCAAAACTTCTCGAGCCAATACGTAAGCCCCAGTTCAATTGACACCAGTCAAACAATCGATTCTATAACAACCGATGTATTTTAATTAATTTTAAAGTACTACACCAAAATATGACATTTATTGATGATATAGAGGAAGAAGGGAATTAACTACTTAATTCTTAGCTATTACTATTTTGGGATAATTGACAATAGAAAATTTTATATACCTAAATTTAAAAATAAGTGATTTGTAAAGAACCTAGAGTTTCCCTTGGCTGTGTGGCTTGTGTCTCTTGTTTCCCAGCTTCTGTGCGTTTTTTTGTGTTCTGTTCTCTCTAAGGCATTAAGCCTTTATTTGGTCCTTTCCCCCCTTTGAAGTCACGTGATTTCCTTTCTAATTAGTTGCTCTATCTTCTTCTTTTTTTAACTTATAATTTGTAATACTCACTTTTTTAATAACTTAATAACACTGAAATTATTAATATATTAATAATATTTCTCTAATTGTATATTCAGTTATTTAAGTGTATATATATATATATATATATATATATATATATATATATATATATATATATATATATATATATATATATATATATATATATATATATATATATTCACTATAGGCAAAAAAATAATAATAAATTAAATTTTATAATTAGCGTGTCTCTAATTTTGGTTAGATTCGACGCGTGTGGAGGCCGATTCGAGGGGCAAAGGCATCGCGAGCTAGAGATTTAGCCGGTTCGAGGTGAGTAATGATTGTAAATGATGTTCTGAGGGTTTGAAACCCTCGATTGCACATCATAGTGCTACACTGAGGTGAGGCACATGCTTGATGACGAGCGTGGGGTCATGCACTATTGGGGATTGTGACTTAGTCCGTCCCGATTGATGATTTTGTTGCATATTTGACTGAAATCTATTTGCTATCATTATTATTTGGGCTGAATGCCATATTTTGGTTTCATGCCAACTATTTGAACTGTTTTGACGTTATACTTGAATTCAGTCATATTATTTTCTACTATTTTACTATTCAGCTATATTTACTCAGTTTTAAGACTTAAATGATAATTTATACGACGTTTGGGTTGAGAAACACTATTTTACTATTGCCCGAGGGGCTTGTGAGAATTTTTGACTGAGTAAGGCCGATGGCGTATGTTGTGAGAAAACACTGATACTGATTTGAGGCTGGGGGCTTGAGGTATGTACGTCTCAAGGTGGCTTGATTGATATGAGGCCGAGGGCCTAGCTTTGATGCTACGAGATGGCTTGTTATAGCACTTGGGCCGTAAGGGGCCCCTCAAGGAGTCTTCATATCCCCAATGAGCGCGGGTAACCAATTTTAATGTGAGATTGAGCCTGAGGGGCTTGTATTGTTCTGAGATGTTGCCCGACGGGCGGAGTTGTTGATAATGTGCCTAAGGGGCGAACTTCGATTTGTTTACTTTACCTGAACTGCCTGTCAATTATTATTTTACTTTTTGAAAAAGGATTTTACTTAACTTTCTACTGGTTTACTGCTTTTAAATAGTTTTACTGTTCATTATAGACTTCTTTGTACCTTATGTGTTTTCTTATTTTCAGTCGTTATTTATATTTGTTACTCACTGAGTTGGAGTACTCATATTACTCCCCGCACCATGTGTGCAGATTCAGGCGTAGCTGGCCCCGCTCCCGAGTGCTGATTCATTCCAGCTTCAGGCGGATCTCGAGAAGTCTTTAGGTAGCTGTTGGCGTTCGCAGCTCGGAGCTCCTTATGTCTTAAGTTTAGTATTCAACTCTGTAGTTATTTTAGTATTCAATGTTGTTAGATGCCGGGACTCGTAACACCCCGGTTAGGGCTGAGTTGGATTGTTTTTTGCCCTTTATTGATATTATCCGCTACTTAGTATTATTAAATCATATTTTAGACTGATTTTATTTTGTTTAACTTTTTTTAAAAGTGAATTAGGTTTAATTGGCTGGCCTTGTCTTCACGAGAGGTGTCATCACGACTGGGTTCGGGTTTAGGGTCGTGACAGTAACCAAGAAGTCCTTAGTAGCATGGAAAAATATTTGTACCTCTAAGTTAGCTGGTGGTCTTAACGTCATCTACTTGCCTTTGTGGACAAAGCTGCTATTGCTAAATCTTGCTAGGACTTAACTCATAAACAGGACAAATTAAGGAAAAGGTGAATCAATGCATACTATATCAAACACCAATAGCTATAATAGACGCCTATACCATAGCAAGCCAGTTGGATGGTGAGATAAATAATAGGAGCCAGAACAACATTGTTGTAGACGCAAAATAACTATGATGACAGGACGAGTAAACTGAAAATGTCTGATTTTCCCGAATACAGCTAGGCTAAAGGCAATATTCGTTGTGTGGTTGTTGCTACATGAAAGATTACTAATTAAAGATAGACTAGCTAGCTGGGAATAACTACTATCCCTCAATATGTGACGTGTCAAGTTCAATATGAATGAAGGGAGCACCTCTTTGTCACATGCTCAATACACTGTTGAACTATGGAAGAAAGTTATGTCTTTGATCCAAAGATCACATATGCAAGCCACTTGCTAGGATCAACATATTCAATGGATCATCAATCAGGGAAAAGGGAGTCACAGAAGGCTAGAATTTTCAAAATGATGTATATTGAGGCCTCATATGCAATATGGATAGAGAGAAATACATGTATATTTGAACAAAGATATCGAGGGAATGATGTTTTGGTGCTCGAGACACACATGCAACACTAGAGTAGATGCTCGAGCTAGGAGTTATATACAACAATTTTGCCTAGGAACAGAATAGTTTGAATAGTCATATAGGTCTCGTTCGTATTTGTTTTTCATTTTGAGATAGCCATCTGAGTTAGCATGGCTTGTACACATTTTTTTTTGATGATTAATATAAAAGAAAGTTAATTACCAAAATAAAATGAACAAATAATATGGTCTTTTTAAAGAGACATGCAATAATTTTAAAGGACAAATAATACGAACTAGAGGTATAACATTTGAAAAAAGGTGTTAATTTTCAAATAATATACATGAAGTAAAGTAAAATTGTAAAAATATTTAACTCGAGTTTTTATTTGAATGATGCGCTTAACCGTTATATCGAATCAAGAAAATGAAATTCAATCTCCAAAAACTGAAAATAACATCGGGCAGATCTTGGTATATAAATTGTTCCAATTTTTAAAATATCGTGCATATTTACAAAGTTATTTCATCTACGTAGCATTCCATCCAATGTTGCAGTGGCAAGTGGGAAATTTAAACCATAAAAATTAACCAACACATAATGATTGATTTTGTATTAAATTATAGCTGTTGAGGTTCATGTCATCATCTTTTTGGGTAGAAAGGCAAAATTTTCATTCATTAACTAATTGGTAGCATCTTCACATAATGATTTGATTTTAAATTAAATGATAGTTGAGGTTCATGTCATTATCTATTTGGAAGAGACTGTCTACAATAGATAGAATATTGACAGTTCATTTGGCTAATGATATGACCATGCATTTGGAAGTTGTATATCATATTGCCTTCTAAGTAAGCCTGCATCTAAAAATATATGTGATTGACTTCGAAACTGGTTTATAATATATGTCCAAGCTGTCGTTTCATACTTCGGGAAGGGCTTTCGTTATTGCATGGCATGTCATGACTATGAATATCTCATTTCACTTTCATTTGCCCCTTAAAAATGGATTACATATTTAAATTAGATATGTTTTTCCTCTTGTTCTTTTAATGTCACGTAGGCAAACATATGCCTTTTTCTGTTTGGGATTTATTAAGACATTTCATACGTAAATTATAATATAGTTTAAAATTTTAAATAGCTTGCTGATGCTATGTCAAACATATTTTGAGAGTGAGATAAAATAAAAATTGAACCACTATCCGTGAAATTAATCAAGGAATTTTGTTTTCCCACTCTAAAAGATTATAGAATAAGCTTTACCCTTAATCCAATACCACTTGGGCTTGAAATTGGTGATCAAAACTACATCAACTTATGTTACGCAATAGGCTTAAGAAGTTGTTCTAAAAACGATAAACTATATTCACGACATTTCATTGGAATTAATTAATCCCTAACCACTAATATCTTTTATAGTATGGAATTTTACCTACTAAGAGTCAAATTTTTTTCCAACTCTCCTTCTTCATGCTCATGATCGGCACACGTTAATTAACGTATGAAAGGGAGACCTAGAGGACGTGGCAGACCTAAGACACAACCCCTAGCTAATTTTGTAAGCTCGGCGGTAACTTGTAACTAACCACTGATGAAGAAATTGATGCAAGAGATAACTACACCAACTGCCATCCCCATTGTAGATCCAGCTACTATCGGAGGCATTGCATGTGAAATTGGCTCTTCATCGATGAACTCTGGTATCTCAAAGAGGTTATCTCTGAACATCCTAGTGACAATTGGTCAATTAACCCCTTCCCCGCTAATGCCAGCCAATGAAACAGTAAATTCAGCTAAAAAAAAAGTAAGTAGTCAAGGAAATTTGGAGAAATCAGCTGTGGTAGAGGTGGCAAATGCTGATGAGCCTACCAGACCTAAAGCACCATGGACAACTCTGTTTTAAAAGAATTGGTTTGCCACCAATGGTATGTCACTTTTTTATATTCCGCTACAAATTAGTGATGGTCAACCTATGGTTCAATTAGATAAGCTAAAAGTAGAAGAGAAAGGAACAAATGGAGATGTGCACTGATAGCATATATCATAGGCCCAGGGTACAATGCAGTGAAACGATACATAAAGTTGCATTGGGAGCATGTTGCTAAACCTGAATTGTTCTATCATGATGAAGGTTATTATATCATCAAATTTTAGTTTGCAGCAGATGCATGAGAGATATTATGTATTGGTCCTTACTCAATTGCTAATAATCCCATCATTCTAATACGGTGGACTCCGGATTTCGATTTCATAGAGGAATTCCCTACTGTTATGCCAGTATTGGTAAAGTTTCCTAAATTGCCTATGCCGTGTTAGGGAGATGGCTCTTTAAGCAGGCTTGCTAGTGTAATTTTGACCCCTATCTTTGCTGATAAATGCACTTCTAAGCATACTCGAGTATCTTATGCTCGAGCGCTTATTGAAGTTAATGTTACCAAAGAATTGCCCACTGAAATCATGGTTATGGGCGTTTATGGACCTTCTTATTATGATAAATAATTGATTTTGAGACATAAATACACTACCCAAGCACACCTTGTTATGCAACAACCAAATCAGATAAGGAGATCAAGGGGTAACAAGGTTGTTACACAAGAATGGAGAACCAAAGAGCTAGTAAATATTGCAACTGAACCTCAGAATGCAAAACATACTGCACCTATTAAACAAGAACTAGAGGGTAATAATGCGGAATCTACTATCCAAGCCGGAGTAACAAGGTTACCTGATCCTAGGAGGCCTAAAGAGCAATCTCAACATAATACAACACTACCTGTAGCTGCAAAGCAGAAACAGGATGACAGAGGCAAAGCAATGCAGAATAGCACTGAACTTAACTTCATCAACTTCCCAGCTTTGACCCCTATCTTAGTGAAGAATAGATTTGAAGTTGTGTCAACAAGTAGATTTGAGGATCTCATGTCACCTGGTGATAGAGGTGGAAATACCATGAAACTACGATGAATTGGTTGTTCTAGAACATTAGGTGTGTGAATAAAAGTTATAAACAAAATGAGGTAAGGAAATATATTAGAGTAAATAAAATCAAGCTGGCAGAACTCATAGAAACTAAAGTGAAAGAATAGAATGCTCAAAGGATTGTAAAAGCTATTCCACCTGGTTGGAATGTGCTAACAAACTACCAAGATGCAATCAATGGCGGAATCTGGATACGATAGGATACCACTAACGTACTCATTAATGGTATTATATATGATGCTCAAATGATACATTTTTAGGTAAAAAGTAGAAGAAGTGATATTGACTGCTTACTCAAAGTAGTGCGTGGACACAATGGGATTGAACAAATAAGAACCCTATGGGATACTCTACAACAACTCTCACTAAATATAGCAGTTCCATGGATGATAGCTGGGGATTTTAATGCAATGCTATACCCAATGATATGTTATCTGGTAACCTAGTAAGCTACTCAGAAATCCAAGAATTTGTTGCCTGCCTTCAAAATACTACATTAACAGAACTACCTTGGAAAGGTAATTACTGTACATGGTCTAACAAGCAACATGGATCTGGTAAGCAATATGCTAGACACACTGTTTGACAATTTTATATGGATGATGTCCTGGGGTCATATAAAAACAAACTATGGATTGCCCCAAATATCTTATCATTCTCCTATGCTCCTAGCATTGACATTTTCCACATGGAAAGGTAGAGTGCCTTTTAGTGTCATGACCCAACCAGGTCGTGATGGCACCCGGCCCTAAGGCTAGGTAAGCCTAACCAACAATCGCTTTTAACGTAACATTTGAAGTCTCAAACCGAGAATTTAACAAAAATATTATCCAAGAATATTAGTAATGTGATATAGGTAGAATACTAGAAAATCAAACACACCCATATGATCTGGGTGTCACGAGTCTATAGCCTCTAAACATAACTGAGTAATAACAATAGAATCTGAATACTAAAACCAAAATCTGGGAAAGTATGTAATAATCATGAAATGAAGAAATAAGGAAGAGCAGTCGGGTCCTGCGAACGTCATGCAGCTACCTCAACGACTCTGAAATATCTCTGGAGACTACGAGAATCAGCTACTCCTCTTGTGCACCTGAATCTGCACACAAGGTGCAGGGATTAGGGGTGAGTACTATCGACTCAGTGAACAATAAGTATAGAAAATGACTGAAAGTAAAAAATCCACAAAGTACCACAACGTAAAGCTATAACTAACAATACTATAACTTAGCTACAGGCTAACAGCATAACAGTATCACAACAACAAACAAGTATCAGATAAAGATGCAATGCAATGCACATGAATACGTTGCGGCGTGCAGCCCGAGCCAACAATGCATATGATTTAACGTCGACGGTGCTCACTGGGGGTATGTATAGGCTCCGGAGGGGCTCCTTCAGCCCAAGTGTAATATCAATATATATCCGCTGCGGATCATGCAGCCCGACCCAAACTCAATCCACAATATGCATATGAGTCACATAAACAGATTCAACTTATTTTCCAATTTCCAATTCTTAGGAAGAATATAATTTAATTATTTTATTTCAGGAAAAATTGTAACTTAGCATTTCAATTTTCGTGATTAATCACGGGACTGAGATCAATGATTATGCAATCATGTCATAGCACACATGTTCACCCTTGACAGGTATTACAGATCGGCACAAGGCCCCAAACATGGCATTATGCCAAATTATCAACCACACAATGTGCATATCAGACGCCAATAATTTATTTAGCTCACGGGATGGATCATGTCACAATCCCCAATCATTTACAACCCCGCACCTGCCATGGGGTGCGAGTTACGCCCCAACATAGCGCTACAATGTGATAAGACGGGGTTTCAAACCCTCAGGCCATCATCTATACAAACTACTCACCTCTAACTGGTCGTAGCCTGGTCTGCAATGCCTTTTCCTTTCGAATCTTCTCCCACGAGCGTCGAATCTATTCAAAACCACACTGAATAGGTTGTTATAGTCTAAATAAACATAACCCGATTGAAATTATTCGAAAAACATTAAAAATTGCGAAGTTGGTAAAACCCGAGCCCCAGTCCCACTTCTCGAAAAATTCAGAAAGTTATATTTTTGGATTCCTCGTATCGCCACGAGTCCGTACATATAAGGTTTATCAAACAACGGAGCTCGTTTACCCTCTCAAATCACCATTTTACTCTCTCTTAGGCTTCAAGCCCTAACCACCATTTTTGGCCTAAAAAACCTTGAATTTTCATTGTTTAATCTACTATTTTACACCATAAAGACATAATCCAAGGCCAAGAATCATTACCTGAAAGAAACCCTCGAAACCATCTTCAAAATTGCCTATAATCGCCTCTCCCCGAAGTCCAAAAGTGTTTTCTGAACTTATGAAAATTGCAATGCTGTTTTATTAATGCCCTGCGATTTCCGCTTCCGTGATACAATGATCGCTTCTGCGGTGGTCGCTTCCGTGGTCGGTAGACCGCTTTTGCGGTCTCCCTTGTGTCGACTGGGACCGCTTCTGTGGTCTTTAACCGCTTTCGTGGTCTCCGCCTACGCGTCAACTTGGCCACTTCTGCAGTCACCCAGCTGACCCAAAATCGCTTCTGCGGTAGCCGCTTTCGTGGAAATACAAGAAGCTTGGCCAACAGATTTGCTGCATTTCCAAAAATTCTCGCTTTCATTATCCGATTTCACCCCGAGGCCCTCAGGCCCCCAACCAAATGCATAAGCATGTCCCATTACTTCATTAAAACTTGCTCGCAACATAAAAACGCTATCATAAACATCAAAATTATCCAATTTCCAAGGATTCAAGCCTAAATGAAACTAAAACTTCTGAATCTTGCATTTTCTCCAAAACCTGACCTAAGCACCTCCGAATAATCTAAAAATTTGCACACATATCAAAAATCACCTAACAGAGCTATTGCAACTATCGGAATTTCATTCCGACTCCCGAGTCAAAATATCATCTATCAACCAGACTTCGCCAAATTTCTAACTTAGCCAATTCAAGCCTAATTCTACATTGGACCTCCAAATTTAGTTCTGCTTTCGCTCTTTAATCACAAATAACCATCCGAAACTAGTCGAACCATCGGAAATCCATTCTGAGTCATCTAAATCATAAGTCAACGTTCGGTTGATTTTTCCAAACTAACTTCCTCTTATAGAGACTAATTGTCTCATTTCTATTCAAACTCCATCTGAATTACTCCAAACTCTCCAAATACACATATTGAAATATATAACAGCATAAAAATGAAAAGACGGGGCAGAAATACATGGGATGACGGGTCAGGTCGTTACATTTAGATTCTTTAACATATGGGCAGAGGATGATGACTTCTCTCAAATAGTTACTAGCATATGGAGTTCACATAATCCATAGGGTACTATGAAATCAGATTGGATAATATTAAAAGATCTGAAACATGCTTTGAAATCTCTAAATTCTAAGGAATTCAAGGGCATAACTCAAAAAATTGAGAAGGCTAGAATTGATCGAGTGACATACAAGGAAAAATTTCACAGGGTTGCACTAATACTTTACTTAATATGGAGAAAATATTACTATTAAACCTTGAGAAATGGTCTTTAATTGAAGAGAATGTCCTTCAACAGAAAGCTAGATCAAAGTGGATACAACTGGGAGATTCAAACTCTAAGTACTTCACTGTAGTGATGAAGAATAGAACTTAAAAGAAGCAAATCATAGAAATTACAACTTTGCTAGGACAAGCTGATTGACCCTGATGCTATCAAAAGAAATATTGTAGATTTCTACAAAATTTTAATGGGAAGAGTTGCAACTACTTTGCCTGCCATCAACAGAACATACATGAAGCATGGGCCTATACCATCTCACCAACAAAGGGATGATCTATGTGCAAAAGTATCCAATCAAGAGATTGTTCAGAGCCTTAAAGAGACTCGTGATGATAAAGCTCTAGACATTGATGACTTTAATGCAGTTTTCTTCAAGAAAGCCTGAGATATTACAATATACTGATCATAATGATGTGAAAGGTTTATTCCCATCTGGAAAACTTTATATGGCCATAAACTGCACTACTGTTACATTGGTGCCTAAAGTGAATAAACCTACTACAGTTAAAGAGTACATACCTATAGCCTGTTGTTCACTCATCTACAAGATGATCTCTAAAATCTTGGCTTCCAAATTGCAAAAAATGATGCCTTAAATCATTTGTGAGGCTCAAGCATGCTTCATTACTAGAATAAAGATGGTTAATAATGTCATTCTAGCTCATGAGCTAGTCAAATCCTACACAAGAGCTCATATATCCCTAGATGTATGATAAAATTGATCATTAGAAAGCTTACGACTCAGTATAATAGATCTTCTTAGCAGGTTATGGACGAGTTTAGGTTTCATGACAGGTTTATCAGATGGATAACAGAATGTATTAAGACTATCAATTATTCTATTCTTGTGAATAGGGAAACCACAGAACCTTTCAATGCTGCCTAGGGTCTTTGACAAGAAGATTATATCTCCCCTTTTCTCTTTACTATAGTGATGGAATACTTGAGTAGATCACTACATGGACTTGAGAAGGAGTCCGACTTCCAATATCATCCGAGATGTAGGAATATTGTCATCACTCACATGAGTTTTGTTGATGACCTTGTATTATTTGCTAAGGCTAATCTCTCTTCGGTGGCTACACTTGAAAAATGCTTTACTCAATTCTCTCAGGCATTAGGCTTACAGGCTAATCTAGAAAAAAGTTCTGTATATTTTGGTAGTGTAAAAAAAGCTGTGAAGGACCAGATATTGGCACATCTAGGATGTACAAGTGGATCATTACCCTTCAAATACCTAGGCCTCCCTTTGTATACAAAAAAAAATAGCTCTCATACAGTGGCAACCATTGATTGAAAGTATCACAACCAAGATTTATTCTAGACTGCAAAGAAATTGTTTATATTGGTCGTGTGCAGCTGGCCCAATCTATAATCTTTAGCATAAAAGTATACTGGCCTCAACTATTTATCTTATCTGCTAATGTACTGAAAATGATAGAGGTATTTTGTAGAAGTAACATCTGGTCTAGAACTAATACAATAATGAAGAAGTCTTTAGTAGCACAGAAAAAGATCTGTACTCCTAAGTGAACTGGTGGACTTAACCTCACCAATCTTCCTCTGAAAGCAGCTATTACCAAATGTTGTTGGGACTTGGCACATAAACAGGTCAAGCTATGGATAAGGTAGATTAATGCATATTATATCAAACACCATCATCTCTAACAATATCACGATCCAAAACTAACCCAGTCGTGATGGCACCTATCGTGAAACTAGGCCAGCCAACTCATTTCCAAAACAATCCACATTTCATT
Organism: Nicotiana benthamiana; assembly: GCA_034376525.1. Classification (NCBI taxonomy): domain Eukaryota; kingdom Viridiplantae; phylum Streptophyta; class Magnoliopsida; order Solanales; family Solanaceae; genus Nicotiana; species Nicotiana benthamiana. The sequence continues at coordinate 122,649,810 of CM067341.1, read as the reverse complement.
TTAAACTTAAGTAAAACCATTTTTCAACAAAAAATAAAACCAAAATTTTAACTAAGAGAAAAATACAAGCCCGACCTCAGGTGTTACTAAGTCATGAGTGAGGCTACAATAGTTCTGAAAAAAGAATATGCCAAAACAGTCTCGAAATAACAACAAAGTACTACTAGGATGATAGAGAAGGAGAAAAGCGAAACTGCGGTCGCCAGACAGCTATCTCGTTATCTCCGTGTAGTCCATGATTGGAATAGTTAACAGCCGTTGTGAGCACGTGATTTTTTCCCTATATATGAACTACTCCCAAAAAATTTCAAAATAAAAGTGATTTTTGTTTGTTCGCAATTGTTGTGAATTTTGTGTTATTTTTCGAGTATTATTTGCATTTGTATGTGCGTGTTTGTTTGTTAAATTAATAACAAATACAAAAAATATGTCGCATTTGCATTTAGGATTTGATTCTACAATAAGGAGTAACTAAGTTTGTTTTACAAAAATGGAAATCACAAAAATAGACATCTTTTGCATTTTTAGCATTCAATATCAAATTGTGCAATTGTGTTTAAATTGGTATTTAATTGTGTATGATAATTGTTGTTAGGAATTAATTAGTATTTTTGATAAAATAATTTATTTTATAACTTAACTTAGAATTTTAGTTTTACTAATTAGAAAGTAAAAGAAAAGAGAACAAAAAATAGGAGAACAAATTCAGAATTGGGCCTCTCCTTCAATTTTAAACCAGACCCAAAGCATTCCATACCCAAGCCCAAATCGGGTAATAAAGGGGGCTGCCAAGAAGAGCATAAAACGACGTAGTTTTGTCTTGAAACTACGTCGTTATGGTTAAGTAACAAGATTCAATCTCATCCACCCATCTTGATTTGATCCAACGGTCGTAGTTTGATCTTTATCCTAGGTATTTAAAGCCTAAAATCCCCAAAACTTGCCTCATTTCCCCCATTATTTCCTCTCTCTTATTTTACTTTCATCACTCTCTCTTCTCCCTCCCCCAAGCCACCGGCTGCCTGTCGCTACTGCCGGAAATCGCCCACCGGCGGCGGCTGACCTCCAATCCGACCTAAAATTTTACTATGTAATCTCCACCACCTGCTCTTTCCATATCTTCAAACCAAATCCTTCAGAAAACTCTCAAGCTCCGTGAATCTTTGATCTAAGAAACTTTCCCGTCACTTTTTCGCCCAAGTTATTGAAGTTCTGGCTACTACCACCCAATAATACATACATCAACAGATAGGTCTCCTCAAGACCTAGCTATTGATGTCAATTCTACCTCAAAAATCCATCCTTCTTGGTACACCACCATTTTTCCGGCCATTTGAATTAAAATGGTAAAATACTTTATTTTTCGTGGTTGATTTTTATTTTTTATTTTTAATTTTCAGATTTTTATTTTTGTTTATTATTTATTTTAGCATTATTTTTTGAAGTTTTAAATATTAAATTTTTTGTTTATAGATTTTAATCTGTATAGTCGATTGAAGATATGTCGTCAATTAGTTCTTCAGGTTCGAATGATAGAACATCATGAATATATATATATATATATATATATATATATATATATATATATATATATATATATATATATTCCCTTTGTGTAAATTGTGTGTTTTAAACCTGTTGAGTGCTTGAACGTCTAGTTGATGTTCAGTTTTACTCGTATTTTCAACTCATTTTGTTTGGTGCGATGTCTGACTAAACTGCCTTGAATTGTTGTTTGAGTTTGATTAAGAATTGGTTATAGTTGCTATATTTTGGTTAATTGATTTGGGTGACTTTATTATAGCTGATAGGGGTAGAGTAGTAATTTTCAGTAATTTCGGAGGGTATTTTTGAAATATAAAATTGAGATATTTATTAAATTTAAGTGCTTTATCTACTAGATTAAAGTATTATTAGAATAATATAGTGGGGGACAAGAAATAATTATGTAAAGAGGGGGTAATAATGTGGTCTTCTTTGACTATTGAAAAGGGGGGACTGTGGGACCCGTGTTGATTGCTTTTTTACTTAATTAAAATCAGAAATAGTATAGATAATAATAAAAGGTTAAAAAGTTACATAGTAGAAGAATATTGGGCTGGAAAAGTAAAAAGGGTAAAAGGGTTAGTAATAATAGTTTAAAACTAAAAGTTAATAGGTAAAAGAATAGAGGAAAGAGTCTTGCTTTGGATATATAATATGACTCATTTAACACTTAAAAAGGGACTAGATTTTTGAGGACGAAAAAATAAGTTCAGTATTTTGAGAAATAGAAAACAAAAGGAATTTACTTCCCTTGATGGTGAAAGATCAATAATTGTTTCTTCTTCCTCTGATATAGTAGTTGGTATTTTTCTGGAATCTTATTGGGTCCAAGTCTCGTTTATTTCTAGTCATCGCCTGGGGTATTTGATGTAGTTGTTTGCTGCTGTTGCTGTGTATTGCTACTGCTATCCTGCTGATCACTCCTCTTCTTCTTTTGCTTCTAATATCAGGTACACAACTGGTACACCTTGTAAGTTGATAACATGAAGCATGAATACAAATGAAAAGTTGAAGTTTTAATTTTATCTACTTTTGTTACTGAATGTATTTAGGCCACTCTATATACTATTGTTATATAAGTTTCTGCCATGTTCGTATGACAGGACAACTTGTAGTGATGTACTAAATAATATTCTATTTTAATTTGGTTATTAAGTAATATATGTTTAAGCATGTTCATTACTGTCAAACTGTTTTGATGTTGTCAATAGTAGGTTAATCGCGAACATGTAGTTTAATCTATTTAAGGTTTTAATTTGAATTAACTTCGTGAATTAGACATTAAGGCATGCTTTGAGGTCAAACAAGGCGAGTTAACTATTAAGTTTAATAGCTTTCTCATAAGCTTTGGTAATTATGATTAAATTTAGTTTCAAATAGTTGTAAATAATTAATTCCAATAGTTCTTTTTTACAATACGAGTTTTAATCTAGCTATAATTGATTTTTTTAATATTAGTTGTCAATTTCATCTTTTATTTATAATTTCGAAATTTTAATTTTATTTTCCACTAATTTTTGTCTTAATCTAGCAGTTAGTGTATTTTTTTTTATTTTTAAGCTCGTAATTAATTAGGATTTTTCTCTCTTTTATTTTAGAGACCAATTTAATAGAAATGAAATCACTTTAGAATATCCTTAAAATAAAGAAGGTGTGCGTCGCCAAAATAAAAACATATAAGTTGTGGGGTCCTTAATAAATGTATATATTTAAATACTTAGACTCCGGGGTGGGTTGTTTAGTGAATTTCACGGCCTTCTCAAAAATAATAACGTTTTAGCATCTTTAGGCGCGTACTTAATAATGTTATCTTCCCTAAACTCGGGTGGGCATTTTATGCGGCCCAAATCCAAGTCCTAAAACGTTGGATAGAGTTTGCCTAGGATTGCGGGCTCCGGCGGCGCAATCCAAAAGCACACTTTAAACGACGTTCACATTCTCAAATAAATATATATTAAATAAAAGCGATAAAAAGTAAAATTGGCATATAGGTTCTTCATGTAATAAAATCGGATAAATAAGCTAAATATGACAATTGAGCGACCGTGCTAGAACCACGGAACTCAGGAATGCCTAACACCTTCTCCCGGGTTAACAGAATTCCTTATCCAGATTTCTGGTGCGCGGATTGTTAAACAGAGTCATTCTTTTCCTCGATTCGGGATTAAATCGGTGACTTGGGACACTATAAATCTCCCAAGTGGCGACTCTGATTCTTTAATAAATAATCTCATTTCTATTGTCCTTTAATTGGAAAAACTCCCTTACGCCCTCGCGGGGGTGGAAAAAGGAGGTGTGACAGCTCTGACAACTCTGCTGGGGATAAATAACCCAGAACCGCTGGTTCAGGGTTAGAAATTCGATCTTAGAATAATTGTTGTATTTGGCTTTCTTTATTATCTGATGTTTGTTAAATTTTTTTGGATTTAATTTGCAAAATATTGCTTATTACCGCTTTGATATTTTTTGAACTATGTATATAAACTGCTACGAAATCCTTTTTCTTTCTGAGTTTTTTTTTTAAAATGGTGCATACGTTCGCGTAGTCCACTTTTTATAAATATAATGCCAAATAGAGTGAAGTTGGGCAAGCGACAAAGCCGGGCAGACTTTAGTGCTCCCGAAACGTCGCCCCCTCCTCAGCCCCAGTTGTTCGCTCGGGTATCCCAACTCTAGACCAAAACCCTAGTTTTTTTAAAAAAATCTAGTAAAACACAGCTTCATGTTGAATCCCTAGTAGGAACATTTATTTGCATCATGTGCATTTGATTTAGAGGACTCAACATAGGGGTTGAGTCCGTTTAGGACAAGCAACCTGAAGTAAAAAGACAATCCGACTGCATCCTGTTTGTTTTATGCATTTATTTGCTTCAAACATGAATGCCGACCGACTTCTAAAAATTGGAAATATTAGAAAATTGTGAAAAAAGAGAAAAATAGTAGTGTAGAGGGTTAATCATCTGTTTTGAAAAATAACGATGTTCAAGTACTGTCGAAACTCTGCCGAAATTTTGAGAAAATGAGAAAAATATATTTTACTTTTAAAATTGTTTGTTTTACCCAAAAAGGCAGAAAATGTGTAGAAAAGAGTGTTCTGTTTTCAAAAAACGGAAAGGAAAAATAGTTTGTTTGCTATAAACGAAAAAGGAAAAAAATATGTTTGTTTTCAAAAATTAGTTAGTTTATTTGGCGAAATACGCCGGTATGATTCTCACAGGGTATGAGATACGTAAGCAACCCTCATCGTGTCCAACCTCCCTTTTTGCTAAAAAAAATCAAAATATTAATTTTTGTCATAAAAAGGTCGGGTGACGTTTTCTTTTGTCAAACATAGCCGAATGTTCCCAAAAGGGACGCCGGAAGGCTGACTTTGCAGAAACAGCCACCTTTGGGTCATTTTTAGATTTGGGCAGATTGACCCACACAACCTTAAAATCTTCGCCCCCCAGGCGCTGAAAGGTCGTGTTTGCAATATCGGGTCTTCTATTTTGAAAAAAAAGTCATAATAAGTCGGGGATTGTTGTTTTTATCAAAAATAGCCGAATGTTCCCGAATGGGGCGCCGGAAGGTCGACTTTGTATAAACAGCCACCTTTGGGACATGTTTTTAGATTTTGGCCAGCTGACCCAGACAGCCTTAAATCTTCGTCCCTGAAGTGCTAAAAGGCAATCTTTGCAAAACTTGGCCTTTTATTTTAATTTGAAATAAAAGAGTTAGTGGGCAAGTGATTGCCGATCAAATTTTTAGTCAAAAGTAAGCCGAGCGAGCTTCGGCATTGCATTCAACCGTTCTTGCCGAGATAGCCTTAGAGTATCTTTCATTTGTCGAAAGGCTATTTTCGTCAAAAATGGACAAGTTTGTAGAGTGTCGTGAAATAATTTTCCCGGCCTCAAAATTCATGTGAATTGAGAGGAGGCCACGTTGCAGAAATAGCCATTTGGCTGAAAGTGGCAAATAGGGAAATGAATCTATCCGTTTGTTTTTGAGTTTGTAATTCTTTTGATAAAATATGCGGGTTGTTTGATTTTCGAGTCCTATGTTGTCTTTTCGTCAAATTTTGATAGTTTGGTCCGTTTTTAAACCATTGTAATTAAAGTTGTTTTATTATGAAAGTTGAAAATTCCAAAAAAGGTTTCATTGTCGTTTACTTTTTATTGGTCAGGACTACGCAAGGTCTGATTCATGCAGGGTCATGATTCATAGGCAATCTCCATATGATTCGACCACAACAAAAAAATGAAAAAGAAGAAAATTTAAAAAAGAAGGCAAAAGATGTTGTTAATAATGAAGATAGACTAAGTCTATGCTAACATGTTTTATTTTGAGTTTTTACAAAGCTGGTGCGATCGGTGTGTGGTAAGCTGGAGGCACAAGACCCGGGAAAATTTGATTCAAGACAGTGACATCCAGAACATCACGCTGAATCCTTTACATAAACATGAAGATGCACACTTTGTGGGGATGATGCCCGGTGACATGGGGTATGCGAATATACTGACTAAAGCTGAAGTTCTTGATGCAGATAGTCGTCTTGGCAATATGGATGCGAAGCTCAATGGCTAAAAATGCCGTGCTTGTTAATCGGAAAGACACTCCATGTCTTGGTCAGTTGGAGGGAGTCTTGATAGTGGCTCTGATTTCCCTTCTTGTTTTCTGGATTATTCCAGGGTGTAATCCAAATTTTGTTTTATGTTTAGCAAAAATGTGAACCCTGTTATCCCATGTTTTATTAAAGTAAAAGTTTTTTTGTATTGTTTAATTTTTCTTCTTCTTCTTCTTTCGCTTTTTGAACAGTACGCTTTTTTCTGGTTCTGATGATATGGCTTTTATGACGGATCTTCGGCCCAGTCTAAATAATCAATCTAATTCCGAGATAATTATATATAAGATCGACTGTGATAGTGAATCGGAATATGATGAGGATGAAGTCTTTGAAGAGGTAAACAGGGGTCTAAGCCAGTACGAAGAAAAACCCTAGCTCAACTTAAATGACACTGAAGCTGGAAATTAGGGGAATGCCGACAATGTGATGGAATCCAAAATCAGCATCCATATTGTAATAGATTCTCCCACATCAGGAAATTTGAAGTAGGGCAGCAGATATTGAAACGGATTCTCCGCCATCAGGTTGAGGAAAAGGGAAAGTTCGCCCCAAACTGGCAAGGACCATTTGTTGTGACCAGGATATTATCCAATGGCGCTTTATGCTTGACGGATGTCGAAGGAAGATGCATTGACATGGCTATCAATTCTGATGCACTCAAGAAATACTATGTGTAAATTCCTTGATTGTATTTATCATTATTTTGCTTGTTTGTATGTGGTGTTCATAGGATAAAAAAATGACGGAGGCAATTCTTTCTTCTACTGTCAACCTTTTTCCCCATTTGAGCTGTATTTGTTCTTTCATACCCTCTCTTCGAATCGTTTAAGAAAAAAAATGAAAAAAGAGAAAAATGATATGAAAATCATAAGAAAACAAACATTTAGGAACTACGTTTGACCTGATTCCTCAAGAAAGGATATGTAGGCGCCTCACGGCTCGATCATAGTGTGACGAACTGTCGCGAAAAATCAAAAATCCCCAAGCAGAAAACTTGGGCAGAAGTTAGGTTGTTAGAAAATTTTTGATTCCAAGAGTTGTAGTCTCTCACCCATCGAAGTCACTTCAAATTTTTGATACCCCTTTTTTCTTTCAAGCCCACAAAACCCACATGTTGTAACACAAAAATACCTCCCGATTAGTATCCGAAAGGTGTCGAGTCAGGCAAGTGGAAGCCACGAATAATACACTGATCCCCGGACAAGGGAAGATCATGAGCCGAGAGAACTGCTAGCAGGAATCCCCAGCGGAATTGCTAGCAGGAATCCCTAGTAGAATGTCTAGCCAAAGGAATTCTCGGTAGGGTTGATAGCTAAAGAATTCCCCATTAGAGAGAATATTATTGGTAACGCTCCCATTCCCAGCTGAGAAAATAAAATGAGAGAGTCTTATTGGTGAAAACCTTCACACGCACCATATGGCGACGAAAGCTTAGAGAAAACAAAATGAGAGAGTCTTATCGGTGAAAACCTTCATTGGCGCCATAAGGCGACGATAGCCGAGAGAAATGAGAGAGTCTTATTAGTGAAAACCCCTCGAAGGGCACTATGAGGCAACAAGATAAGATTGGCGGAAAGGATCTGCATTTAGGCAAAAGTTGGGCACCTGTTTATCCCCAGCAAATGAAGCCATCAGAAATTGATTAATATCAATAGAATGGGTCGATTATTACAGAATATATGACATGATCATCGGGGCCAGTACACCACCCAGATAAGTCTTTTCTTTTCTTTTTCCCAGCGTTCGTTCAGAAAGATTTCTCCCTTTTTCTATCATTTCTTTTGACTGTCCCCCAGCAGTTTATTTTTGAGAAAGGCTTGTTAGGGGTTGCTACCAGTTGCCAAATGGTACAAGGCAAAATACGAACAAGGCAAGCGGAAAACAAGGCAACAAAACGAAAGAGCATTGTTGCAAGATCCTCTTGAATAGAAAAGCCTTGTTTGAAAGTGGTGTGGAGTTGGTTAGGTTTTGTTTACCAAAGTGACCAATTCACTCCAGCGGATGGGCCCAAAATATCAGGAGAAGAATGGGAAAAGCTGGAAAGGCAACCGTTGGGAAAACGTGGACCAAATTCCAAGAGAATCCCAGGCAGGAGTAGCACAACCACTCACCATGTTTTGAACTAATAAAGTTTTCTTTTATTTGAAGCACAAAAGAAATGTTGAAAATGGCAAAAAGGCGTACCACAAGGGAGAGCGCCAGAACTGGGGCATAATTTTTTTTTTCCTTTATCGAAAATATCCTCGGAAAAGGGGGAAACCGAATTCAAGTTATGACTTCATCTCATATGACTACGTGTCATATAGCTTTGCATCCTACATCTCATATGACTACGTGTCACCATAGCTTTACATCCTACATATCATGTGACTACGCGTCACAATAGATTTGCATCCTACATTTCATGTGAATACGCGTCACAATAGCTTTGCATCTACATCTCATGTGACTACGCGTCATAACAGCTTTGCATCTACATCTCATTTGACTATGCGTCATGATAGCTTTGCATCAGCATCTCATGTGACTACATGTCATAATAGCTTTGCATCTACATCTCATAAAACCGTATCGCATATAACTCAGTCATATAGCTTAGCAATTATGACTTGAAATCGGTAACCCCCCAGAAGGCAGAAGGTTACAACAAAAGCCCCAGCATAACAAATGCTGATAAAAAAGAATGCCGTCTCCCCAGTGGAATTGCCAAGAAGTGTAACGTGGGAAGCCATATCCCCAGCAGACCAAGCAAAGATCAATGAAAACTAGTGTTCAAACAAGTAAAAGGTCAGTGTCGTTCCCAAGCTTTCGAAAGAAAGAAGCACCGAAAGAAACATAAGCTAACAATAAAACAAGGCAGCAAAAACAAATTTAAGATAGATAGGATCTTGTGATTCGTAGGAAATCCTAGCTTCTTGTTTTGCCCTTTGAGATGTGTAATAAGGAGATCAGTAAGTAGTAGTAACAGCATATAACAACAGTAACAGCAGAATTGCAGTCCTCTGGTAGTCCCAGCTACCAAAACTTCCCGAACTACATTGACCTGATTCCCTTTTATCCAGGGATAACCTTTGAAGTAAAGGTTTGGTCAAATCTTTCAAAAAATGCTTTACACGGAGTACTCAAACGGGCAAAATCGATCGTATCCGCTCATTTTATCTTTGCACGAAGACTCTTCATGTATACGAGCAAAGAGTGGCAGCTGTGAGCACGTGATTTTTGCCCTATATATGAACTACTCCCAAAAAATTCAAAATATAAGCAATTTTTGTTTGTTCGCAATTATTGTGAATTTTGTGTTATTTTTTTGTATCATTTGCATTTGTATGTGCCTGTTTATTTGTTAAATTAATAAAAAAAATTACAAAACTATGTCGCATTTGCATTTAGAATTTAATTCTACAATTAGGAGTAACTAAGTTTGTTTTACTAAAATGATAATCACAAAAATAGGCATCTTTTGCATTTTTAGCATTCAATATCAAATTATGCAATTGTGTTTTAATTGGTGTTTAATTGTGTATGATAATTGTTGTTAGGAATTAATAAGTATTGTTGATAAGTTAATTTAGTTTATAACTTAATTTAAAATTTTATTTTTATTAATTAGAAAGTAAAAGAAAAAAGAACAAAAAATTGGAGAACAAATTAAGAATTGGGCCTCTTCTTCAATTTTAAACGAGGCCCAAATCATCCCATATCCAAGTCCAAAGAGCCCAAATCCGGTCCAAAAAGGGGCTGGCAAGAAGAGCTTAAAACGACGTAAGGTTAAGTGACAAGATTCAATCTCATCCACCCATCTTGATTTCATCCAACGGTCCTAGTTTGATCTTTATCCTAGGTATTTAAAGCCTAAAATCCCCAAAAATTACCCCATTGTCCTCATATTTCCTCTCTTATTTTCCTTTCATCACTCTCTCTTCTCCCTCCCCCAAGCCGCCGGCGCCGCCCATCGCCGTCGTCGGAAATCGCCCACCGGCGGCGGCCGACCTCCACTCCGGCCCAAAATTTTACCATGTAATCTCCACCACCTCCTCTTTCCATATTTTCAAACCAAATCCTTCAGAACACTCTCAAACTCCTTGAAACTTAGATCTAAGAAACTTTCCCGACACTTTTTCGCCCAAGTTATTGAAGTTCCGGCTACTACCACCCTACAATACATACATCAAAGGATAGGTCTCCTCAAGACCTAGCTATTGATGTCAATTCTACCTCAAAAATCCAGCGACCAAAATCCAGCAAAATTCCGGCGATCTCCCCGAACATCCTTCTTGGCACACCACCATTTTTCCGGCCATTTGAAGTATAAAATGATAAAATACTTTATTTTTCGGGGCTGATTTTTATTTTTTATTTTTAATTTTCAGATTTTTAGTTTTGTTTATTATTTATTTTAGTATTATTTTTTGAAGTTTTAAATATAAATTTTTTGTTTATAGATTATAATCTGCATAGTCGATTGAATATATGTTGTCAATTAGTTCTTCAGGTTCGAATGATAGAACAACATGAATTTATATATATATATATATATATATATATATATATATATATATATATATATATATATATATATATATATATTTTCCTTCTGTGTTAATTGTGTGTTTTAAATCTGTTAAGTGCTTGAACGTCTAGTTGATATTCAGTTTTACTCGTATTTTCAACTCCTTTTGTTTGGTGCCATGTCTGATTAAACTGCCTCGAATTGTTGTTTGAATTTGATTAAGAATTGGTTATAGTTGCTATATTTTGGTTAATTGATTTGAGTGAATTGGTTATAGCTGATAGGGGTAAAGTAGTAATTTTTAATATTTTCGGGATATTTTTGAATTTAAAATTTAGATATTTATTTCATTTAAGTGCTTTGTCCACTAGATTAACGTATTATTAGAGTAATAGTGGGGGACAAGACATAATTATGCAAAGAGAGGGTAATAATGTGGTCTTCTTTAACCATTGAAAAAGGGGGACTGTGGGACCCGTGTTGACTGCTTTTTACTTAATTAAAATCAGAAATAGCATAGGCAATAATAAAAGGTTAAAAAGTCACATAGTAGAAGAATATTGGGCTGGAAAAGAAAAAAAAGGGTGAAATGGTTAGTAATAATAGTTTAAAAGTAAAAGTCAATAGGTAAAAGAATAGAGGAAAGAGTCTTGCTTTGGATATATAATAGGACTCATTTAACACTTAAAAAGGGACTACAATTTTGAGGACGAAAAGATAAGTTCAATATTTTGAGAAATAGAAAACAAATGGAATTTACTTCCTTTGAGGTGAAAGATCAATAATTGTTTCTTGTTCCTGTGATATAGTAGTTGGTATTTTTATGGAATCTTATTGAGTTCAAGTTTGCTTTATTTCTAGTCATTGCCTGGGGTATTTGTTGTGGCTGTTTGCTATTGTTGCTGTGTATTGCTACTGCTATCCTGCTGATCACTCCTCTTCTTCTTTTGCTTCTAATATCAGGTACACAACTGGTACACCTTGTAAGTTGAAAACATGAAGCATGAATACAAATGAGAGTTGAAGTTTTAATTTTATTTAGTTTTGTTACTGAATGTATTTAGGTCACTCTATATACTATTGTTATACAAGTTTCTGCCATGTTCGTATGACAGGACAGCTTGTAGTGATGCATTAAATAATATTCTGTTTTAATTTGGTTATTAGGTAATATTTGTTTAAGCATGTTCATTACTGTCAAACTGTTTAATAATTGGAGTAAGAAGAAATAGTATGAGTTGATCTTTATTGAATCGGCTTGGTCAAACTGTTCAATCACTATGTGTGAGGGTTTTGATATTGTCAATAGTAGGTTAATCACGAACATGTAGCTAAATTTATTTGAGGTTTTAATTTGAATTAATTTCGTGAATTAGGCATTAAGGCATGATTTGAGTTCAAACAAGCGAGTTAACGTTTAAGTTTAATAGCTTTCTCATAAGCTTTAGTAATTATGGTTAAATTTAGTTTCAAATAGTTGTGAATAATTAATTCCAATAGTTCTTTTTTATAATACGAGTTTTAATCTAGCTATAATTGATTTCTTTTGAATATTACTTGTCAAATTTCATCTTTTATTTATAATTTCAATATTTTATTTTTTATTTTATTTATAATTTATAATTTATTTATTTATTTCCTTTCCACTAATATATGCCTTAATCTAGTAATTAGTGTGTTTTTTATTTTTATGCTTGTAATTAATTAGAATTTTTCTCTCTTTTATTTTAGAGAAAAATTTAATAGAAATGTAGTCACTTTAGGATATCCTTAAAATAAAGGAGGCGTGCCTCGCCAAAATAAAACATATAAGTTGCGGGGCCCTCAATAAATATATATATTTATATACTTCGACTCCGGGGTGGGCCTTTTGGAGAATTTCTCGGCCTTCTCAAAAATAATAACGTGTTAGCATCTTTAGGCGCGTACTTAATAATGTTATCTACCCTAAACTCAGGTGGGCATTTTATGCGGCCCAAATCCAAGTCCTAAAACATTGGATAGAGTTTCCCTAGAATTGCGGGCTCTGGCGGCGCAATCAAAAGCACACTTTAAATGATGTTCACTTTCTCAAATAAATATATATTAAATAAAAGCGGTGAAAAGTAAAATTGGCACATAGGTTCTTCATGTAATAAAATCGGATAAATAAGTTAAATATAACAGTTGAGCGACCATGCTAGAACCACGGAACTCGGGAATGCCTAACACCTTCTCCCGGGTTAACAGAATTCCTTATCCAGATTTCTAGTGCGCGGACTGTTAAACAGAGTCATTCTTTTCCTCGATTCGGGATTAAATCGGTGACTTGGGGCACCATAAATATCCCAAGTGGCGACTCTGATTCTTTGATCAATAATGTCGTTTCGATTGTCCTTTAATTGGAAAACCTACCTTACGCCCTTGCGGGAGGCAGAAAAGAAGGTGTGACACCCGCTACCGTGCCTTGAGATATGTGGATCTGCACACAAGCTGCACGAAGTAACGTGAGTATACCAACTCAGTAAGTAACAAGTCCAAACTATGGATTTATAGGTAGTGATATGGCCGTCCAACGGGACGGGCCAGGACGCAACTGACGGGACGGGACGACATTTATGCGGGTCGATGGTGGGACAGGACGAAACGGGACTGGACAAACGGGACAAAATGGTCATCCCATCCAGTCCCCCTAACAAATGGGACGGGGCGGGATGGGACGGGACAAAACGGGACGGGTTCGTGGGCCTTGAGTGTTTTTTTAAATGTCTAGTTTTTTGAAAATGACTAAGTTTTTAAGTTTGCAACAGCTAGTTTTTTTACTTATTTAACAAATTTATATACTAAAACGAAAATTACAAAATTAAGTAAAGAATTATAAAATATTAAAAAACAAAAGACTTGTAATGAAATATTCTATTAAATATTAATTTATAATAGAGTTATAATTTATTTAAGACAATTCACAAAAATAATTCAACACTTAGAGCCTTTTATTTTATTAATAGAACTTTCAAATCTTAAATACAAATATAATTCTTTTCAAGAGCACCTAAGCTACGCAGCCACCTTCTAGGAAGGGTTCTGTTTGAACTAGCCTCTTAATAGCCAATTACAAATTATCATACTAATATTTATAAGCTCCTATATAGCTTCTTTGTAAATTTTTAATAATATCTCTCGGACACTCTAATGGAATTGGAAATATTGATTGATGTTCCATGAGCTCCATGACGTCATCGCTCCTCGTGGTTAGTATCTCATTGTATTTTTCTTCTTGCCTAGTGGTTAATTTTTCAAAAAAGATTTTTTCTTTCTGAATTAATCCAATTTCTCAATAATACGGAGATCTCTAGACTGTCCTCCGCTAATAAATGTCTATGATCTCCGATTTGAAATCTTGCCATGCTGAAAGCACTCTCCGATGCTACTGATGATGCTTGAATATCCATGAAATCTCGGGCCATAATTGAAAGTGTTGGAAATGCCTTGCCACGCTCACTCCATGTAACGACCCGACCGTTCGTATTGAGAAATTAATCTCCGTTCAGCGGCATATGGTTTGGATCAGCTTTGGAAAATGCGCATAGACTTGCGTGCATGGTGGAATTCAGTTTTTGGATGGTTTAGAATCAATTCTAGAGAAGAAACTTTATTTTGGAAGTTAGAACGGTAAAAATTTGACCGGAATTGGACTTTTGTGTAAACGACCCCGTAATGGGCCGTATATGATCTCAACAGCTTTGAGTGGTGATTTTGGACTTAGGCGCGCGTCCGAATTCAGATTTAGAGGTCCGTATAGTAATTGAGGCATTTCGACGAAAGTTGAAGTTGGAAAATGAACAAGCTTGACCCACTGTTGACTTTTGGGCAATCGGGGTCGGAACGCGATTCTGACAGTTTGAGCATCTCCGTTATGTCATTTTGGACTTGTCTGCCAAATTTGGCATCATTCCGAGTTGAATTGATAAATGTCGGCATGAGATTCGTTATTTGAAGATATAGAAGTTCATAAGCTTGATTTTTTGTTTGATTCGTCGTTTCGTGATTTGGGACTTCGAGCGAGTCCGTGTTATGTTATATTACTAGTGTGTGCGATTAGACGGGGTCCCGGGGGCCTTGGGTATGTTTAGGATGGGCTACGGATCCTTTTTCCTCCATTTTGAACTACTAAACTACTGCTTCTGATATCCTTCTACGCGATCGCGAAGTTTCATCCTCGATCGCGTTGCTTTGTTGAAGACCACCTCGAAATTCTTCTTTGCGATCGCATCTTTCCCTCCGCGATCGTGATGCCCCGCACTCTCTTCTTTGCATTCGCATTCGTCTCCCCACGATCGCGATTGTCTAATCCTCTTCACTTCGTGATCGCATCCATGGTCTCACATTTGCGATGAGAAATCTGGGCAGCCTTGAAATTTCTTCTACGCGATCATGACCCTCCTCCCGCGATCGCGATGCACAAATACCCGGGCAGACAGATTTAATTCCCAAAATCGAGGGTTTCACCATTTATTCATATTTTGACTTCTAGAGCTGAATTCTTGGTGATTTTTGAAGGGATTTTCACCTGGGAAACTTGGGTAAGTTTTTCTCACTCGATTAAGACTAATTTCCATGAATCTCCTCCTAATTCCATCCTTTTATTTCAGTTTTTGAATGAAAAATGGGTAGAACTTCTTAGACCGAATTGTTGGATTTTGAGGGAGTGCTTGACCTCCGATTTGAGATATTCTTATATGGTTAGACTCGTGAGAGTACGAGGGTTCTATAAATGTTAAATTATATCTTGTTCCGAGATGTTGGCTCGAGGGGTGTTTTGGTTATTTTATCTAATTTCGTGCTTTAGCTTTGAATTAAATTATAGAATCAGTTGCTTGAGATATTATTTACAATGTGTGATTTAATTGAATAGATTTGGGGCCATTTGGAGTCGAGTACTCGTGGCAAGAATGCGGTTGCTAGTTGATTTTTAGCTAGTTTGAGGTAAGTATCTTGCCTAACCTTGTGTGGAGGACTTCCCCTTAGGATTTGATTCTTCTATGTTGGTTGTAATCCGTGTACGCGAGGTGACGAAGGCATGCTCAGATTTATTTATGGTAAATTGTCCATCTTAGGCTCTTAGACTTGTGAAGTTCACCGAGTGTGAAGATGATATTGATACAATTGAGTTCCCTATTATTAGATTTACCTATACATGTCTTACTTGATATTTGTTGCCCTTCTTGCTTTATTTTTGCTGTTAAATGGATTTTTACGTGTTTAACTGAAGACAAGTACCCTTCTATAGCCATATTACCTGCCCTAACTACTCGCCTTTAATTGAAAATCATAAATGTTATATCTCATTTAATTAATCGGTCTTAATTGGAAGGAAGACGTATATCTTACGATTTATTGATATTTCCTTTAACGGTAATTATTTTATTCATGTTAACTTTCTTACTGTTGGATACTCTTTGATTATAAGTTTATCTGTAACTTCGTGCAAATATATATTACATATCCAACTGTTGTGGTATCGATGTAGTTATTATGTGTTTGTTATGTCTTGATTGTCGTTGAGGTTATTGTATTTTCATTGGTGTTCCGTGACCTTATTAGCTACTGTTGATTCCCTTGTCGGGACGTTATTCATTTCTGTTGTTGATTCCCTAGCTGGGATGTTATTGTTTCTATTGTTGATTTCCCTTGCTGGGACATTGTTGTTACTGTGTAGCTGTTGGTACCATGATGCACGAGGTCTCTACCGTGCGGTTGTTGTTGGAGAGTTGCACGAGGTCTTTGCCGTGCTATTGTTGCTGTTGATGTTTTTGCTCATGCGGCGTAATAAGGCAGGATATGTTATATGCTTATATGTAGATTGCACAAGTGGCAGAATAAAGTGGGAATATTTTGATGCACGTGTGGTGAAATATGGCGGTGCTTGCTACATTGTTATTGGTTGCACACGTGGCGAAATAAGGTGGGCTATGTCAAGGGCTGATTTGATGAATTGTGAAGGCCCGTCAAGGCATTTTTCTTATTTTTGTTTATTATTGGTAAGATGGACTACGGGTTCCATTCCCGGTATATCCTCTGTTATTGTTATGATGGACTACGGGTTCAATTCCTGGGAGATCATATGGTATTGGTATGATGGACTACGGGATCATTGTGTTTTGAACTGGTACTTTCATTGATTCTATTCGGGTGTGAATAATTCGGGTGCTAGTCGATCCTTTTCTTATACTTACTAGGTGGTATGATTCATGTTAGATACACTTGCACAAGCATACACGTAGTTGGACCCTCCTATTAGAGATGATTCAATGTTGATTTGGCTAGGAGTAGGGATATGCCCTATTTACCCATTATATACGCGAGAGAGACCCTAGTTGACTAGTTAGATGTCAGCATGACCGTGTCATTGATGGGGTACAAGATGCCCAGTGATGGACTTCAGATGCTGGGTTTTCATGAGTTTTGACTGGTCTGGAAGTTTGTGGTAAAATTGTGGAAAAAGTTGGAAAGACCTTCCTGTAAGCACCATTGCAGAATAATGACTTAGCGACTTGTCTGTCCTTATTGTGTTGTGACTTCAGGATTTAGATTGTAATGTCTACCGCCCCTTTTTATTATCATCTTTTCTGTATTTCTCGTTGCTACTTATTATCCGTTAGTCTTACCGTGATTGTAGCTCTTTTAGCCATTCGTGCTATCTTTACATAATTATATATCGTTTCTATTATCCCTATGATTATATTGTTTATTGATCGGTAGGTGTCTCGACTGTCCCTTGTCACTACTCCATCGGAGTTAGTCTTGATACTTACTGGGCACCGCTGTGGTGTGCTCATACTACTCTCCTGCACACTTTTGTTGTGCATATACATGTACCCTCATTCAGATTTGTCAGCCCTGGAGGGTGGCGTACAACCGGAGACTTGAGGTATGCATCTGCCGCGTCTGCAGAACCGAGGGGTCTCTTTCTACTCTACCTTTTATTTAGTAGTTCCATTTCATGTATTCAGCCGCTGTAAATAATTTTCGGATATTAGAGCCGTATCTTATGCCTTATTCTTAGCCTGTGTTGCCCGTGGGTTTCCGGATCTTGGAGGTTGTTACAGAATTCGAGTTGAAGTGTATGTGCCAGGAGGCACTCTATATATTTTATCATGATATGCAGTATTTGTTTATTGTTTTCGCAAAGGTTGTTAAAATTCCGCAATGTGTTAGGCTTACCTACTCGCAAAGGCTGGGAGCCGTCATGGCAGGATCACGATTGGTGAACTAGGGTCGTGATAAGTTGGTATTAGAGCTCTAGGTTCATAGGAGTCACCGGACACATGCCGGTTATTTAGAGTCTCGCTGATTGGTATGGAGACGTCTGTACTTATCTACGAGAGGCTATGTAACTGTTTAGGAAACATCTTCACTTTATTGGACTTCTGTGTCGTGCGAGAATTTTTAATACCACAATTCTAAACTTCTGCTTTCTACTCTCTCACAGATGGTGAGGACATGTACTACCCGAGGTGATCAGGCACCCGCGCCCCCTACTGCAGCCGTCAGAGGTTAGGGTCGAGATAGAGTTCGAGGATGCGCATGTGATGCAGCGGGAGCATCTGCGCAAGCGGCCGCCGAGGTACCACCAGCAGATCTAGCCGGAGTCCTGGCTTCTGACACGCCTACAGCTAGTGCTACTCCAGCCCTTCAGGAGACTTTGGCGTAATTCATGAGTATGTACACCACTTTGGCTCAGGCCGGTTTGCTTCCCCTTGCTACTGCCACACCCCAGGCTGGGGGAGGAGCACAGACTTCCGCCACCCGCACTTCTAAGCAGCAAGCGCATGTTGAGCATGTTCCCAAAGCACCAGTTCAATCCGAGGGCATGGCAGCGACTTTCGATCAGGAGCAGATGAGACTAGAGAGGTTCAAGAAGTATGGTCCTGCAGTGTTCGGTGGGTTAGCATTAGACGATGCCTTGGGGTTTCTTGATGAGTGTTACCGCAGTACTATGGGTATCTCTAAGTTGAGCGGGGTTTATTTCACTACTTTTCAGCTTCGAGGGGCCGCCTATGATTGGTGGGCCACCTATGAGTTAGATATTTCAGAGAAGGCAGCTTCACTAACTTGGACCCAGTTTTTAGATATGTTCCTGAGAGAGTTCGTTCCTCAGAGCCTCAGGGATGCATGCCGCGTGGAGTTTGAGCATTTGCGCCAGGGTGCTATGACCGTCTCAGAGTATGATGTCTGTGACACCAGCTTGGCTAGACATGCCTCAGCCTTGGTTTCTACTGTTCATGAGAGGGTTCGCTGGTTCATCGAGGGGCTTATTCCCATCATCAGGTTCGGTTTGGCCCGTGAGTTAGAGATAGATATCTCGTATCATCAAGTGGTAAACATTGCTAGGAGGATAGAGTGTATGCATGCTAGAGAGAGAGAGGGGAGGCAGGGTCTTGAGAGAGAGAGTAGATGAGATCAGTCGAGGAGGCCTCGTAGGCCGGTGAGATATACTGGTCCTTATTTTGGAGGCCGGGTGCGTCATGGTAGAGGTTTTGTGGGTCATCCAGTTTAGTTCGCGCTTCAGGCCTTGCATAGTGACTCGGGTGTTCATGGGTCTCGAAGGACGTGTACCGCACAGTTTCCACCACCTTGTCAACAGAGGGGGTGCTTTGAGTGTGGAGATATTAGCCACATGGTGAGAGATTGTCCCAGACTCCGGACCGATGTGTCGCAGCAAGGTATTCAGACAGGGAGAGGGCACCCAAGAGGGGGAGGCCCAGCTCGTTGATGTGTTTCATATAGTAGGTTTGAGGCCGGTGCGCCAGCTAATGTCACTCAGGTACGGATTCAGTTTATTATGGAAAGGCACTATTTGTAGTTCATCACAATTCTACTTATCAGTTTGAGTTCTTTGTTTGTTGTTCTTTTTATGGGAGTGCTTCATAATTTGCACTCTATTTGTGTGATTATTCTGTTGAGACGTTTTATGAGGGATAGCCATGTCTATCATCTGTTTTAGCCATTGCCGAGAGTTATGAGGCTAGTGGTATTTTCCTGTTGTCTGTTCTGGTAGGCTTGATGTGATTTCCGAGCATTTTTTGTTACGAGCTGTGATTTGTATGCTCCACCGGTGTGGGAGCTAGTCTATGTTGTAAATGTTAGACGAAATTGATCTAGTGAGGGTCTCTAGATGGGTTGATGTGTACCCTACTTGTGATCCAGTGTTGAGGGCGAGACCCTCGTGATATCAAGTGATTTGATATGTTGAGATCGGGATGTGTACTGCAGTGAGAGTTATATAAATATAAGATCTTTGTGAGTCCATTATATGTTTTCATTCCTTCTTGTTAGATTTCTTGTAGATATGTGTTAAAAAAGACTTTTTTGCTAGTTTAATTTGTTTGTTAGTTCTCTTATGTGTTCCTTTCCCATATTCATTGGTTTTCATTCTATGCAACTTGGGTTTTAGCTTGTGGGGTGTGTAGCCGTTGGTATTGGTTGAGATTCGGTTAATCAGGTGTTTCATCATGTGGTTTCATGGTTATTGTATTATTCGCCAGTGTTATGGGCATTTTTAAAAGAGTTCCTATTGAACATAAGGCTTAAGGCCAACGCAGATTTGATCTCAGGCATTTTTCTATCAGAAATATTATCGAGAGACTATGTGTGGTGTGTCGTGTTGTGTAGCTGTACCCTGTGTGTGCTGGCTTGTGTGGAATTAACTGGTTGAGACTGTTACCGGATATAGACCTAGAATTGGATCTTTTGGAAACGGATGGAAGTTGAGAAATCTGGTTTGGAGGCTTAATGGTATCGCTAGAAGGGTTAAATTTCAGTTGAGGTGGTGTCGTCGTGCCAAAATGGATGGGGTGACCTGGGTTCACCCACGGGTGTATGTTGGAAGTGTCCACTTAGTGACTTGAGGAATTCGAGATGAATCTTAGCACGTTCAAGGATGAACGTTGGTTTTAAGAGGGGGAGGATGTAACGACCCGACCGGTTGTTTTGAGAAATTAAGCTCCGTTCAGCAGCATAAGGTGTGGAGCATCTTCGGAAAATGAGCATCGACTTGCGTGCATGGTGGAATTCAATTTTTGGATGGCTTAGAATCAATTCTACAGAAGAAACCTCATTTTGGAAGTTAGAATAGTGAAAATTACCGAAATTGGAATTTTGTGTAAACGACCCCGGAATGGGTCGTGGATGATTTCAATAGCTTTGTATGGGGATTTTGAACTTAGGAGCGCGTCCGGATTCAGATTTGGAGGTCCGTAGAATAAATTGAGGCATTTCGACGAAAGTTGAAGTTAGAAAATGAAGAAGTTTGACCCACAATTGACTTTTGGGCAATCGGGTTCGGATTTAGATTCTGAGAGTTTGAGGAGCTCTGTTATGTCATTTTGGACTTGTCTGCAAAATTTGGCGTCATTCCGAGTTGAATTGATAAGTGTCGGCATGAGTTTCGTTATTTGAAGATTTAGAAGTTCATAAGCTTGATTTTTGGTTTGATTCGTCAGTTCGATGTTGTGTTATGTGATTTGGGACTTCCAGCGAGTTCGTGTTAGGTTATATGACTGGTGTGTGTGATTATACGGGGTCTCGGGGGCCTCAAGTGTGTTTTGGATGGGCTACAGATCCCTTTTCCTCCATTTTGAACTGCTGAACTGCTGCTTCTGATATCATTCTACGCGATCGTGAAGTTTCTCCCACGATCGTGTTGCTTTGTTGAAGAATACCTCTAAATTCTTCTTCGCGATCGCATCTTTCCCTTCAAGATCGCGATGCCTCGCACCTTCTTCTTCGCGTTCGCATTTGTCTCCCCGCGATCGCAATTGTCTAATCCTCTTCACTTCACGATCGCATCCATTGTCTCGTCTTCGCATTGAGAAATCTTGGTAGCCTTGAAATTTCTTCTACGTGATCGCGACCCTTCTCCCGCGATCGTGATGCACAAATACCTGGGCAGACAAATTTAATTCCCAAAATCGAGGGTTTCACCTTTATTCATATTTTGACTTCTAGAGCTTGGTTCTTGGCGATTGTTGAAGGGATTTTCACCTGGGCAACTTGGGTAAGTGTTTCTCACTCGATTTAGACCAACTTCCATGAATCTCCTCTTAATTTCATCCTTTAATTTCAATTTTTGAATGAAAAATGGGTATAGCTTCTTAGACCGAATTGTTGGATTTTGAGGGAGTGTTTGACCTCCGATTTGAGATATCTTTATATGGTTAGACTCGTGAGAGTACGAGGGTTATGAAAATGTTAAACTATATCTGGTTCGGAGATGTTGGCCCGAGGGGCATTTTGGTTATTTTACCTAATTTCGCGCTTTAGCTTTGAATTAAATTATAGAATATGTTGCTTGAGATATTATTTACAATGTGTGATTTAATTGAATAGATTTGGGGCCACTTGGAGTCGAGTACTCGTGGCAAGAATGGGGTTACTAGTTGATTTTTAGCCGGTTTGAGGTAAGTATCTTGCCTAACCTTGTGTGAGGGACTTCCCCTTAGGATTTGAGTCTTCTCTATTGGTCGTAGTCCGTGTACGCGAGGTGACGAGTGTGTGCTCGGATTTATTTGTTGTAAATTGTCCCTCTTAGGCTCTTAGACTTGTGAAGTTCACCGAGTATGAAGAGGATATTGGTACAATTGTGTTCCCTGTTATTAGTTTTACCTCTACATGTCTTTCTCGATATTTGTTGCCCCTCTCTATTTATTTCTGCTATTAAATGGATTTTTACGTGTTTAACTGAAGACAAGTACCCTTCTATAGCCATATTACCCGCCCTAACTACTCGCCTTTAATTGAAAATCATAAATGTTATATCTCATTTAATTAATCGGTTTTAATCGTAAGGAAGACGAATATCTTATGATTTATTGATATTTCTTTAAATGGTAATTATTTGATTCATGCTAACTTTCTTACTGTTGGATACTCTTTGATTGTAAGTTTATCTGTAACTTCGTGCAAATATATATTACATGTCCAATGTTGTGGTATCGGTGTAGTTATTATGTGTTTGTTATGTTTTGATTGTCATTGAGGTTATTGTGTTTTCCTTGGTGTTCTGTGACCTTATTAGCTACTGTTGATTCCCTTGCCGGGACGTTTCATTTCTGTTGTTAATTCCCTTGCCGGGATGTTATCGTTTCTGTTGTTGATTTCCGTTGCCGGGACGTTATTGTTACTGTGTGGCTGTTGGTACCGTGATGCATGAGGTCTCTGTGCGGTTGTTGTTGGAGAGTTGCACGAGGTCTTTGCTGTGCTATTGTTGTTATTGATGTTTTTGCACATAAGGCGTGATATATTATATGGTTATAAGTGGATCGCGCATGTGGCGGAATAAGGTGGGAATATTATGATGCACGTGTGGAGAAATAAGGCGATGCTTGCTACATTGTTATCGGTTGCACACTTTGCGAAATAAGGTGGGCTATGTCAGGGGCTGATTGTGATGAATTGTGAAGGCCCGTCGAGGCATTTTTCCAATTTTTGTTTATTGTTGGTATGATGGACTATGGGTTCAATTACCGGGAGATCCTCTGTTATTGGTATGATGGAGTACGGGTTCAATTCCCGGGAGATCCTCTGGTATTGGTATGATGGACTAAGGGTTCGATTCCCGGGAGATCCTTATTAAACTCATTGTGTTTTGAACTGGTACTTTCATTGATTCTATCCGGGTGTGAATAATTTGGGTGCTAGTCGATCCTTTTCTTATACTTACTAGGTGGTAGGATTCCTGTTAGATACACTTGCACAAGCATACATGTAGTTAGACCCTCCTATTAGAGATGAATCCCTGTTGATTTGGCTAGGAGTAGGGATATGCTTTCGTTACCCATTATATACGTGAGAGAGACCCTAGTTGACTAGTTAGATGTCAGCATGACCGTGTCATTGATGCGGTACAAGATGCCCAGTGATGGACTTCAGATGCTGGGTTTTCATGAGTTTTGACTGGTCTGGAAGTTCGTGGTAGAATTGTGGAAAGAGTTGGAAAGACCTTCTTGTAAGCACCATTGCAAAATAATGACTTGGCGACTTGTCTGTCCTTATTGTATTGTGACTTCAGAATTTTGATTGTAATGTCTACCGCCCCTTTTTATTATCATCTTTTGTGTATTTCTCGTTGCTACGTATAATCCGTTAGTCTTACCGCGATTGTAGCTCTTTTAGCCATTCGTGCTGTCTTTACATAATTATACATCGTTTCTATTATCCTTATGATTATATTGTTTATTGACCGGTAGGTGTCTCGACTGTCCCTCGTCACTACTCCATCGGGGTTAGTCTTGATACTTACTGGGTACCACTATGATGTGCTCATACTACTCTTCTGTACACTTTTGTTGTGCAGATACATGTACCCTCATTCAGATTTGTCAGCCTTGTAGGGTGGTGTACAACTGGAGACTTAGGTATGCATCTGCCGCGTCCGCAGAATCGAGGGGTCTCTTTCTACTTTACCTTTTAGTTAGCAGTTCCATTTCATGTATTCAGATGCTGTAGATATTTTTCGGATATTAGAGCCGTATGTTATGCCTTATTCTTAGCCTG
The DNA here is from genome assembly GCA_034376525.1 of Nicotiana benthamiana. NCBI lineage: Eukaryota > Viridiplantae > Streptophyta > Magnoliopsida > Solanales > Solanaceae > Nicotiana > Nicotiana benthamiana. Next base: position 122,625,616 of record CM067341.1, on the reverse strand, counting down.
TGTTGCCCATGGGATCCCGGGTCTTGGAGGTTGTTACAGTAATTCGAGTTGAAGTGTATGTGTCAGGCGGCACTCGATACATTTTATCTTGATTTTCACTATTTGTTTATTGTTTTCGCAAAGGTTGTTAAACTTCCGCAATGTGTTAGGCTTACCTAGTTGCAAAGACTGGGCGTCGTCATGACAGGTTTACGATTGGTGAACTAGGGTCGTGTCACTCCACCATGACAAAAGTTGTTCCTTGCCTTCTTCGTCTTTAATATTTTCTAATCCTTGATTAAGATAACAATCAAGTTCATCATTAATAGAGGAATCCAAATCTGTTATATCATCCATATATTCCCATAAAACATCAGCTCCAGATTTAGAAGTAGAAGGAGCAGTTTCAGTACTAGTTGTATCCATAGATTTTTATTTATCAAACATAAATCTAGCATAAGAATATATGCTAACTTGGCAGTTTGCGAGAGATGGTTCTTCATTTTCTTGAATTTCTAAATTCTCATAAATTTTACGAACAAGTCCCTTTGCACCTCTTAGTTTTAAAGATGAGTTTAGTAGAGTAGAAATTAAATTAACTTCGGGAATAGGGGAAAAATATACTTTTTAAAATTTAAAATTATTTCTTTAATGGCCGGTGCATAAGTTGTATTTGTTTTATACTTAAAAAATACAACAGAAATTCCACTTATATACCATAACATTTGGCTAACAGTAGGATAATATATACCAGAAAATCTTTTTGTTGGGTAATAAAATTTTTTCTAAAATCTAGTAAGCTCTCTGATATAATCCCAATCATTTTCAACAATTTGATTAACATGGTAAGAATTATGCATATTAAATACCTTTTGGATAGGCACCCGATAATCAAAAGCAACTTTAAGCATTTGATAAGTAGAATTCCACCTAGTACAAACATCTTTTGGAACGTTTATAAATGGACGGCCAGAACTAGTACATTGTTGAGCAAATTCACGAATTTTACTTTGTTTATGAGCACGAAAAATATAGTTACAAGCATGTTGTATTTTACTACAACCATCAGAAAATAAATTAAGACCATCTTTTACAACTTAAAAATATGGCATGTACATCTAACATGAAAAATTGTTGGATTAATTGGACAAAGTCTAGCTTTTAAGCTATTTTTCGCGGTTGTGTTAGCAGAAGCATTATCTAAGGTAATAGTTAAAACGTCATTAGCGAGTCCATAAAAATCAAGTATTTGTAGAACAATAGTTGCAATATATGCTCCAATATGTTTTGAATCAACAAATATGTTTTCGAAAGTTCCAATGATGATCAACCCAATGACATGTAACAATTAAATAATCACAAACATTAGGACTACGGCCTATATCAGATGTGATAGACACTTTCACAATCTAAGTGAAAAAATACACAATGAATATACTGAAGGTATTCAGTTTGATATTTAAAAACATCATTTCTAACCGTGGTCTTAGGAAAACCTTGAAAAGCAGTGTTATAGGTTTCTTGTATATAATGCACAAAAGGAGGGTGAGAAGGAAAAGTAAAAGGTAAGCCACAGACAACCACCATTTTTGCTAAGTTCTCACGATCTCTATCTATGTTATATTTGCGTAAAACATGACCAGAAGAAGGGTCAAATTGTTGTTGAACTTGATTAGAACCAGATCCACTAGGAGCGCAAGAGCTGTTGGTAGGATCTATTGTTTTCCCAACTTCTATGTTATCTTGTATCCATAAAGCTTTGTGATTATTATTTAAGTGTCTGGTTAAACCCCACGTCCCACTAGTGTGTGCAAATGTTTGCTTACATTTTTCTTATATAGCACCATTATTGACTTTATCATGTTTAAATAATTTTCATACAAGTGATGTTTTGGGACGTTCGGCCTTAGGCTTACCCCTTACAGGAGGTACAAGGGGTATAGCTCCAGACTGAGATTGACTCTGAGTTGGAGCTTGTGTTGCGGGACTAGTGGGTGTCTCATCTAATTCTTCTTCCTCATTTTCTTCATCCTCATTTTCTACATCCTAAAAAAAAATATCATTACCAAATTGTTATTGTAAAGTTTCATGATCTAATTGTTCTTCGACATGAACATCATAAAATATGGGGGGTTGGAAAAATGAAGTTTCATCAACATGAGTCATTTCATCAATATTCTTTCTAACTCTAGGTCTAGTAGACGGGTTAGGATTAGGACTAGGATTACTACTACTTTCACCTTCACTATTTTTTTTACTACTTTTTTTAGGCAAACCAAATGCATTTTTAGGTGCCATAATTAAATTACTAAACTATATTAAAAAAGCTAACACAAATATTAAACATACAAATGAAATACGAAAATATAACATGTAAAGTAAACACAAAAATTAAGAACTAAAATGATACGCAATAATTATATATTAAAGTTAGGAGATGGAACGAGTGCACCGTAATTAAATATTAAAACATGAAGAAATTACCCAAATATTTGACGAATTTAATTTGAAGCTTGAAAGTTGCTCCAAAAAAATTGCCCAAATACTTGAAAGTTGAATCTTGATACTTGATAATAACAAAATTGAGAGAATAATATAGAATATAGATAGATATTAGATAGTAAGAGATTTGAGAGAGAAGATTGGTTTGTTGTGGAAAAAAATAAAGAAGAATGGGTGGTATTTATAGTAGAAAATAGGGCCAAAGTATAATTTAATAAACTTAGGAGTTATATTAAACGTTTGGGGGGTAGGGGGTATTTTGGAGGGGGTAGGGGGTGTTTTGGCCATTGGCAACAACTAGTTTTTCAATTATGGCCGTTGCCAAAACGGCTATTTTGTTTTATAAAAAAACATCTGGTGAGACACGGTACAGGGCGCGGGACGGGACGTGAAGGGACAGGACGAAGCAGGACATGAAAAACGGGACGAAATGGCCGTCCAGTCCCGTCCCGTTTTGTCCCGTCCTGTTAGACTTGAAGCGAGACGGGACAGAACGGGATGCGGGACAGGACGGGACGGCTCGTCCCGTTGGATAGCCATAGGTAGTGCCAACCCAAAACTCAATAGATAATACAACTAAATTGTACAAAAAGGTAGAAATTCTTGCAGTTTAAGTAAAAACTCAATAGTAAATAAATACAATCTGAACAGTAGAGAGTATAAAGCTCAGGAATCTCTATGTAGCAAATGCACAGATAGCAGAACAATGTTCCCTATACTTCCACTCATAAGTGCTCAACCACTCGGTACTATATATGGCTATCCCACCCAAGGAAGACCCATCCCAGAATATATACATATCACTGAACACAGTCAACCAGTACCGAGGAAGGCCATTCAAGCCCTATGGAGAAGATCCAACTCCAGGTATAAATACTTCGGACAAGATCCATGTCCACGGAAGATCCATCCCTCAATATCATCGACTGCGCTCACTGGGGGTGTAAAGACTCCGGAGGGCCTCCTTTCAGCCCTAGCGCTATAACAAGCCAAAGAAGGCATAATCAATATCCTGCTCCAGCGTGCAGCCCGATCCCATACTATTACTCAATATCAGGCTCTCGTCCTCACTCAGTCATTTCTCTCCATTCTCACACATGGGGGCTCAAAATGCCATGATACTAGCGCAAAATAATGATACGATATGCTAAATAACAAAAATCGAGTCCGAGACATGATATAATATACATGAACAGGATTGAGTACGGAATATCAATAAAGCTAATAATATGACAACAAGAAATGACCCCTCGGGTCTGAATAGTATCAACGTGAAGCCTTAACATGATAATTAGCATGATTTACAGCTCATTAACTTTTTCACACAATTAGACACAGATATCAGCAAGAAAGAGCCACTAAGCGGTGTAATGGAGTGATCCAGACCACAACTCTAACGATACACGCTCACACGCCCGTCACTTGGCATTTGCAGCACCTCAATAGTAATCATAGAACACATAGTTCAGGGTTTTGAACCCTCAAAACTAAGTTTGGAAACGTTACTTACCTTAAGCCAAGCCAAATTCTAGTCCGCGACGCCCTTCCCTCTCGATTCGGCCTCCAAATTCCCCGAATCTAACCAAAATCAGTATATAATCATCAATATACGCCAGAGGAATGAAACCCATACAAAAATTATTAAATTAAGTCAAAAATCCCGAAATTGGCCAAACCCGACCCCGGGCTGACATCTAAAAATTTGATAAAAATCATACCGCTAGAATCCTTATCCTCCCACGAGTTTATACATACAAAGAACATCAAACTCGTACCTCAAATGGCCCCTGAAAATCCCCAATGAAAACTCTTCAATTTCAAGCCCTAATATCCCAATTTATTCTCTAATTTTTCCATTAAATTCATGATTATACAATGGAATAATCGCCACAAATATAAGATACAAGGTCCGAATAGCTTACCTCACTGAAGATACTTAAATTTTTCCTTGAATTCGAAATCCTCAAGCTCCAACTTGGCCAAAAATGGTGGATAAAAGACTGAAATTCGCGAAGTGAGGTTTATATAGTTTCTGCCCAGCAATTTTCGCACCTGTGTTCCATTTCCCGCACATGCGGGAGCGCTTCTACGCTCCAGCCAACCGCTTCTGCACTTCACTTATTTTCCCTTAACCGCATTTGCGACTCCATACTCGCAGCTGTGGTCACGCGGGTGCGATCCTTCTTCCGCAACTGTGGCTCCTGGCCTTCTCACTTATGGCCGCATCTGCTGCCGTTTCCTCGCTCCTGAGGACGTCGCACCTGCGGTTCCCACTTTGCAAGTGCGGTTATGATAGCTGAAGGAATTCATCAACACTTCATCAAATCAAATCTTTGATCCGCCAACCTCCCGAAATTAGCGGAGGCCCTTGGGACCTCAAGAAAAATACAAAAAAGTCACATATCATCACTCAAACTCATACCAACCCTCAGAATACTCAAAGCAACATCGAAACACCAAATCACGCTCGGATTCAGCTTAAGGATTTCAAAAATTCTGAATTCCGCAACCGATCTAAAACCTATCAAACCTCATCCGAATGACCTAAAAATTTGTACACAGGTAAGGCCTACTCCAATTTTAGGAATTCCATTCCGAGCCCGATATCAAGATTTCCACTACCGACAGGAAAGTACCAAATTTTCAATTTCGCCAATTCAAACCTAAATCTACCATAGACCTCCAAATTACATCCCGAACACGCTCTTAAGTCCAAAATACCTAACGAACCTATCCGAACCATCAAAATTCACATATGGGAAATTCTTCACGTAAGTCAATATCCGGTTGACTTTTCCAACTTAAACTTTCAAATAAGAGACAAAGTGTCCCATTTCGCTTCATGACCACTCGGACACAGAAAAACCAATACGATATGATGAAATATAGCTGAACAACATACAAGAAAGCAGAAATGGGGGAAACGGAGTGTTCACTCATGAAACAACTGGTCGGTTCATGACAAAAAATTCCTATACCTCAGCAAGCCAGTTGGATAGTGAGACGAATAATTGGATCTACATCAACTCTACTGCAGATATATAATATTGTCAGGAAAAGTATCATTAGACAAATATACCAGCAGCCCCTAGGTGATTTACCAAGAGTAAGCTGGAAATATGTGATTTTCCATAATACTGCTAGGCTAAAGACAGTTTTCACTATATGGTTGTTGCTCCATGGTAGATTTCCAACTAAATATAGGCTAGCTAGCTAGGGTATAAGTGTTACCTCTCAACGTGTTATGTGTTAAGGTCATGATGAATCAAGGGAGCCCCTCTTTTTATATGCCCATACACTATAGAACTTTCGAATAAAGTAATGACTTGGGTCCAAAGGTCACATACGTCTACCACTTGCTGGGATCAACATCTTCAGTGGATCATCAAACAGGGAAAATAGAAGTCCAAGAAGGTTAGCATCTTCAAAATGATCCATGCTAAGATTTTGCATGCAATATAGATAGCAATAAACACACGTATATTTGAGCAAAGGTATCGAAGGAATGATGTCGTGGTGCGGATAGCAGACTTATGTAATGCTAAAGTAGCTACTCGATCTAGGAGTTACGTATAACAATTTTGGCTAGGAACATAGTAGAATGAATAATTTGTTTGTAAATATGTACTGCTTGTTTTGTCTTTCAGTTTTGAGATCGCCAGCTGAGTTAGCATGGCTATCGTTTTGTACAGTCTTTCTTTGGTGATTAATACAAAAGAAATTTAATTACCAAAATAAAAAAGAAGTAACTTTTTTTTTTTACTTTTGGGGAAAAGCTACAAATTTTAGCTTCTTCCAAGAAGCAGAAGCAGAAAATTAGTTTGTTCCAGACAGAAATAACCTTACAATAAATTTATACTTTCTAAATTATCCCTCATTAATTTAAATTTTTTTTAAAAATAATTTTTACTATACAATTCTTCTCTTTTTTATTTTAATCATATTCTTATTCTTTTTCTTCTATTCCTACGAGTAGATTTTAAATATATACTGAATTATGTATTTTGATATATATAAATTATCATGTAAACAACATGTAACTATATTTTATATTAATTGAAAATTTTAATTTATATTTTTACTTTACATTTTATATTTTAATTGAATTTTTTAATAATAAATATTCAAATTTATTTTTCTTTTCTTAGTTATATTAATTTTGAACCTTTTACTATTCTATTTCGCAATTTGATACTTAAATTTTTTTTTAAGAAAGATTTTCCAAACACAATGAACTTGCAAAACATAATACTCAAATGAATTGACCAAACACAAATTGCTATTTTACAAAAATACTTTTTTAAAAAATATTTTTCACAATAAGTAGTTTTTGACACCCTGCCCGAACGGGCTCTAAATTTACTTTCATTTAGTTTGCCAATTAAACTTTTGAATATGCTTGCACAATTGTTGTCGTAAAATTGTATATGCAACTGATAACTTTAAAAACTTACACTATATTTCCTTGCTTTCTTCAGTTACTGTTCCATTACCTAGTAAAAATATTTTTGTGATAATTAGCTTACAAAATTAGGCCAGCATGAAGATTCGAGCTGGAGTGCTATTTACGAAAATCTAATAATCAAGCTTTGCCTTGAAATTTTCTATTGATTGAACTTCAAGTCTTCATTCTCTGCATCTCTCACTTGCGTTGGGATTAATATAATATGTTGCATTTAATTCTCTTTATGTGAGATTTTCAAGCTGATAGTTATAATATTGCAGGGCAATGGTGGGCAGGGAGTTGGGCAAGAGAAGAAATAATGTCTTTTTTTATTCTTAGGTTGTAATTTCTGTAGTAGTTTCGCCCTAAAAATTCAACGACAGAGAAATGTCAGGTAAAACTTGGCGAAGAATTTTTCATCCTTATACAAAGCTCGTGCTAATCTTCTCTGCTGGAATTTTAGCATGAATGCAAATCTCCCTCTAATCGAGTTTTATCTCAATTCAAACATGTCTTAAGCTATTGTTATCCTGTATTAGTATTTAACGGAATATTAGATTTACTCTAGAAAGAGACTCGCATTTGTTTATTCAATTATGGAGAAATCATTTTTAGAAAACCTTTCCAAATTTAGACGCATTTGTATAGCTACAATTTTCTTTTAATGAATTTTTGCGCGGGTAGCGAAGATTTTGTAGGTTATAAATAGGTCTGAGATTTTGTAGGTTAGATATTCGAAGCTGAAGTTGAAGTCGAGCTAGAGACAACGTTGCAAGACTTATAGCCTGTTTGGCTAAATTTTGTTTTGAGGCAAAAGTATTTTTTTTATGGTCAAAAGTATTTTTTTTTAATTCTAATATTTAGATGTTAGGCCAAACTTCTGAAAGGTATAAAAGTGCTTTGAAGGAGAAGCATAAATAGTTTTTGAGAAGTAGAAAAAAGTAGCTTATATCAAAAAGAACTTTTATGATAAGCACGTTGAGAAAAATATACTTAAAATATTTTTTAAAATTTGATCAAATACTAATTATTACTCAAAAGCATTTTTTAGATTAAGTAGCCAAACACAAATTATTTTTCATAAAAACTATTTTTTTTGAAAAATACTTTTGAAAAAAATACATTTCAAAATATACTGATTTTAAAAACTTGGCCAAACTGTCTATTAATTTCCTATTTAATAAGGGATAAAGTACCCCTGTAGAATGAACTAATTCAAAAATTTTATTCTGTTTTATTTCTTTTTCCTCCTTTTTTATTCACACATTAGTTTAAATTAAAACTCTTTGGTTTAATCGAATACTTAATATCAAATAAAAAATCCAGCAAAAAATGAATTTAAAGCTCCAGGCTCCACCTGTCACACATGACTTTTTCCAATCCTTAAAATTCAGCTCTTTGGCGGCACCTCTAAACACCGTCAAAAGTGGCAATTCAACAATCCACTCACAAACTGCCACGTGTATATGTCGAATGAACTGCTTTCGCGTTTTATCATCTAACTTCTAGGATCTATCCGTTAAGTGTTAACTTTAGGTGAAAGTCAACAACGGAGACTTTCAATCACGTATTCGCCTAGAGCAGTATTTCCTGTTCTGCCGTGTGTGCTCTCTTGGCTGTTTTTCCTTGTCTTATTTAAAGCTGTTATTTAATTTTCTTCTGAGTTTGTTTTGTTATTTTATTACTTGAGATATTACGTGGACATGCAATTACCAATAGTCGAAAACCATATTCTCATCTTTGTTCATCCCAAAAATAGATAATAATTAAATTTGTACGCAATTTAAAGGATATATAATTTAATTCAATATGAATAATAGGGGTGTACAAAGAAAACCGACAAACCGCACCAACCTGATAATTCGAGCCAAACCGAGAAAAAATTCGATTATGATTTGGTTTGACTTGGTTTGGTGCTGGAAAAAAAAAACCCGACCATAATTGGTTTGGTTTTAACTAAAAAAAGTCAAACCGAAACCAAACTAACATGACATTACATATATAGAAATTTTAGATATATTTAATATATAAATATACTTATTGTAATGTAATTTATAAATATTTCTTAAAAAAGTTCATAATTTTATCTTTTAAGGTATTATTTTAAGGTTGGACATAGAACTTTTGAATACTCCAATAAGTTTTATGGCCACTAATATTAGTAAATTACATAATGCTAACAATTAATACTAATGCTAACAAAAGACATTCAATTCAATATTACGAATGGGAATGTATTGAATGTCTATTTTTTTTATTTTGCAATAATTTAGATAAAAATGCATAAACTATTTTTATTTTGCTTTAGCTTTTAGTCATGTAATTAATACTCCCTTATTAGTCTATTTATTTAGCATGACTTAGTGCTTTTAGATTAAGTTTATTTTTATTATGGCTTTTTTAATTAGCAATATTTATATTACATAATATTTATTGTCTTTATTGTTGAATATTTTAGGATAATGTCATGGCACATATCATATTTTGCATTATTTTCTTGGAAAATACTTTATATAGTTGTATCTTACTAGGATTAAAGAAATATTTTTAGCATACGTTATATTTTTTGTTCTACGAAGATTTTACCGGGAAAAAAATTCGAGAAAACCTGAAAACCCGAAAATCCGAGAAAAACCGACATTGAAAAATTCGAGTTTTAGTAGTTTGGTTTGGTTCTTAGATTTAATAACCCGATACAATTGGTTTGGTTTGGTAAGTGTAAAATCCGAACTAACCCGATCTATGTATACCCCTAACGAATAATTAAGAATAACAGATAGATCAATTAAAGGCAAAATAAAGGCGAAATACTTAAACGACTCCTTGAAATTGTCCTTAGCGACCAGCTGAACACCTCAATTGACGCCTTTATCGTTTAGACACTTCAAGAGACTGTTAATTAAATCAAATAGACACCCGAATATAACATACCAGATATGTGAGTTACACTTGCCAATGATGTGTCAAATGAGCCAATCAGCGGACGACACGTGTAATTTATAATTAAAACTTAATACTCATAATTAAAAAAAAAAAGAAAAGAAAATGAATTTAAAGAATAAATAAACCTTTCCCCTCACTATTAACCAAAGCAGCCCCTCCTCCCCCACTTCATCTTCTTCTTTCCAGAACTAAAGCCAGTGCTACCCCACCCCCATTCCTCATCCATCTTCTTTCTTTTGCCCTTCTTATGCGCCTCTTTCCCATTTTCTCTAATTCACTATCCATCCAACCAATTAGACGCAGATCTTTCCATTAGACCCTTTCCCCTTCCCCAGTGGATCATAATCATCTTTTTTGCTGATTTCTAACAAGATCAAGATTTTCAACTTGGAACGTCTCAATCGTATTATGATTTGCTTGGTTACATTTGAAAACTTAATAAATGCATACGGAATTTATAAATTAAAATAACACTGTCCTATATTCAAAATTTATCTTTCCATACTTGATGACGCAAAGTTAGAAAGATGCCTAGCCGCCAAAGATCTCCACTCGCAAAGGGTTAAAAGAATTACAATTACTTATCTTTTGGCAGTGTTGTTTTAATTTATAAATTTTGTATGCATTTATTAAGTTTATAGATGTAACCAAGCAAATCATAATATGATTGAGACGTTCCAAGTTGAAAATCTTGATCTTGTTAGAAATCAGCAAAAAAGATGATTATGATCCACTGGCATTTTCAGTCTTCTTTCTCCGTCATTTGCTTGGTCACGAATTTGGGATTATTACACTTTTATCTCTAATTTATTATTTTTGGTGTAAAATTATCAGTCGATTAAAATAATTAGTTATTGTTTGTGCATTTATGTTGGAATGAAGGTATTGTTAGATGAAAGAGGGTGTTTATCTACTATAGATTTGGTGGTTTATCGCATCTATTGTTGCTGCTAGCTCGGGATTAGTTTTGGGTCGACGGATATAGGTGAAGCTCTGGAGGTTATGGGCAGTGAGTTTTCTGATGAAAGACGATACTTTTTAGTGATTTAAGGTAGCTTAGTTTGAGCTTTAGGTGACTGATTTTCATGGAAGCTATGGTGGTTTCACGGTGGGTTGCACTTGAAAGAAGAAGAGAGGCTAAGGTGATGTATCTCATGTTTTTTCTTTTTTTAAAAAAATTAGGCTGCAAAAATGTATCACGCGCTCAAAATTTGTTTAGCAATCACGCATATGCCACATCAGCTACATGTATTTACTTGATCTGATCTGAGTAATAAAACCTTGAAGTGCCTAAATAATAAAGGGTCAATTAAGGTGTTCAGCTGGTCGTTAGGACAACTTCAAGGAGCCATTTGATCAAATGAATTGAAATGTGACGACCAAACCTATTCTCAAACTAAATACTGAAATTCATCCCCGATTAGACCCTCGATACAAGCTCAATCGTGATTTATGAGTAAAGAATATAACAAACAAGCAATGCCTTGAACAATAGCTAGAGGATAAACATAACTTTTTATCGCCTTGAGTTGTGTGTTACATTATGTCATACTATAGAAAAATTCATTATCTAGTAGGAGAATTTTAGCCCCACTATAAGTCAAAAAGGGGTAAAAATCTTTTTTTTTCAGTAATTGTTTCATTAATCGATATTGAGCGAGATTCACGCTGTAATATTCGATTGAGGGCAAATCATTATGACCCCCCATCCGTCATGTATAAACATTCACCGCGACTCCCGAAGTCAAGAAGTTATAGCCGGTCCAGGATGTGTCACTTAATCGTATCTGATGTGCACATCACTCATTCTTCCTGGGTCTCGATAAGAGGGGTTTCTGACCTTGATTATAATCACATCGATCTATGGTTCCCTTTCATTCTTTCATAGTGGAATCGGGGAAGATATTTCCCCGATTTTACTTGTACATAGATAGTCCCATCAATTCCCAGATTGTAGATTTATCGTAGCGATAAATGAACCCCAATTCCTTCCTTCATAAGCTACAACTGGGTTGACGAGCCAACGAAACGTCCCATCAGCCCCGTCGTCCTAAATTCAAACATGTGTCAGCCGTTGGTTGACTGTTCTTGAATGTGAAGCACCACACATTAATTGATATTTTCCTTTATAAAAACGTTGACCCCATTTTTATTTTTCCACTTTTTGATTTTCAGAGTTGTTTGGTTTACCCTCGAATTCTCCACTTAACTCTAAACTCTTCAAATCTTCATACTTTACTTTCTAGATCTTCTAATCTTCTAATCTTCAAACCTTCAAATGTGATATTTATATCTTCATCCCCATCTTCAAATCTTCATATTTTCCAAAATTCAATGACTAAAACTTCCTAATTCGTTCCTCAACAAATGCCCCTTCAACTTTCAACCGGATCGTGGATGTCGAGCTGTCTGTTTTTGAGGTGGTCTCGGAGCCTCCTTCAAAGAGTTACATTCTTATGGGCTATTCCATAAAAAATAACTTCAAAGTCGAGAAGGCTTCCGGTAAGCAAGATCAAGGCGAAGGGATATGGAGATATATATCCTCCATCACTGAATATATACTCCCCACAGTCAATGTGGAATGCAACTGGGAGTGCAGGTGGTTATTCCCGTTTCTAATAAGGACATTACTACTGTCATAAGGGGTATTTAAGTATTTATACTTGCCTCTTCACGCTTGCCTCGGTGGACCCTATAATCATCGATTTTTGTAAAAGGTACGAAGTATGCCTTGGGAAAATTCACTCTTCCTTTTGGAGGATCGTAATCCCCTCACTATTTTGTAAATAACACTGAAGTGCCTCTGTTCACCCTTGACCACCTGCTTCATCTTTATAGTCCTCGAATCTTCCGAGGGGGGCTAATCAACCCCGTTCATCGAGCAAGTAAAGCCCCATTCTTGAGCATCGATGAAGTTCGCAATCGAGGCTGATATACGAGATTCGTTCAGGTGAAAATCAAAGACCTTATTCCCTTCCAAATTTCTACCATTCCTTGAAAAGTGAAACTCATCGCGTAAGTCTTATCCTTTGCAGGCGTTTGCTATTTCCTTTTGTACTTTTTCTAATTGCATACATTTATCATTGTGCACCGATCTCCCAAGTCCCTAATTCAAGCCCCCGTTTCAATGGCACAAGCCATCAATGGGCAAATGGGAGGCCCGTTCCCATGGTGTTTCTTCTGCCTGTGCTATTGCATTTATATTCCTAACTTTTGTATTTTCTAAGTCTTTTTCCTTTTACAGGTTTTCCCAAGACCATAGAGCTTTGGTCATTGGATGAGGACGAGGCCTCTCTTACTGAACCATATATTTTGGGGCAGCCCGGAGCTGCTGTAAAGGAGGAGAAAAAGAAAAAGAAAAAGATGAAATTCTCTAACTCCCCAGATGCTGAGGTGAAAAAGAAGAGGGTTTCTGTCTGGGTATGAAAAAGCAATAAAAAGAATACCAAAGCTTGGGTACGTATTACGCCCCGTAATATTACGTCGACATTACGCCTTGCAGTACTACATTACGATAATGTTACACCTTGCAGTATTATATTACGTGATGTTACGCCTTGTAAAATTACATTAAATGATGTTACGCTTCGCAATATTAAAATACGATGATGTTGCACCATGTAGTATTTTGCGTTGAATTTGTCATAAGGTAACTGACATCAGCCCAAGGAAAATATTATTTGGAGATTATAAGGATTATACTATTTTAAACAAGTGATGAGTAAATTCGGGAAGATGAGAGGGGAAGCAAGTAAAAGAAAATAAATTTTCGCCCAAATTTGGTATTTTGGGATAGAGTACGGTCCGAGCTATAATACCCAACACCTATGGACTAGTACCATCCAGGGTACCATATGACCACGGTAGTATAATGTATAAAGTATATTAAAAATAAGCAGAATATTAAGTATTTGAGATAATTTTTAATTATGTGAATAATTGATTAATTATCAAAAAGCTGGACATTACCTAATTAGCTAATACGTAATAAAGATTAAATAAAAACCCCACACCACGTCAAGTAGCAGCAAGACACTCATCTCATTAGGTGTCATCTTGATAAGTTAGTGGCAAGACATCTTCACTTTAAAATATTTAAGAGCAAACCTTGCAAATTCATTCCAAAAGGCTCAATACCAAACAAAAAACGTGACTCTTTCTTAACTCTTAGGAAGGCATTAACAGAGGAGGAAACATTAGCTACTCTTAAATTTCATTCTCAAAAAACACTCAAAAATTAGAGTTTAGTCATTACGTAACATGATTATCTTGTTGTAGCGTAAATCTTCAGCAGTTCAACGAAGATTTTTAGAATTTTAGCAACATAAAATCCTGAGGTTCCAAGGAAGTGCTGTGTAACCTTTTTCAAGAACAATATACGGATTTTTTTTCTGCTTCAGGTATGTTAAGGTTAAGTTCTTCCTTCGTTTTGGCATGACGTCGTCATTACACAAGTTTGATAACGGGGTATAAAGAAAAGTTCATATCCTGAAATTTACGTATATTTCGCTAGTCTCTTAAATTACGTATATTTTGTAGTTTTGTAAGTTACCATATTCTCCTTATCGGGACTTCATATTTATTTGAGTATTTCATTCTTCCAGTCAAGAGAGCAGATAGATTATATATACATTATTAAAGTATGTTCATTACCATTGAGCTATAATCAATGGGCAAGCCCCTATTGGGCAACCTTTGATCAGATGGTAAGTTATATAACGATCTTACTGTGACCGAGCGCCTATGAGCAAACTTAATTGGTCGAGATAAGAGCCTAGTATTGCTGAGAGCATATGAGCGAGCGAGAAGAGTTATATATATATATATATATATATATATATATATATATATATATATATATATATATATATATATATATATATTATCAATTCAATTTCAGCTTTTAGTATATTTCCTTACATACTCGGTACATTATTTCGTATTAACGTCCTTTTTCTGGGGGCGCTGCATTTCATCATGCTGGTTCAGAAAGATAGACGAGTAGGCCTCCTCATTAAGTGTTGCCCAAGTTCAGCTTGATCGGTAAGATCCATGCCTTTCAGAGTTGCCGGGTCTAGAGGATTATGTATATCTATATATATGTATATATATTATGAGTAGGTCGGTGAGCTGTTCCGATCACAGTATATCTTTTCGTAGAGGGATGTAGACATATCCTGTCAGTTAGTACAGAATGTTGGGCTTGCCGGTCATGTATATATATTTGGTTGGTTTGTCAGTTGTAATAATTATGACGGCCTTGTCAGCCCAATTTTATATTGATATTTAGTTAGCATTCGCGATTGGCTGGCAATGTGGCCTATGGCCAATGTAGACATCATATATTTTAGAGTCCCTTGATTACAATTTGGTATGCAAGGATAGGTGAGGCACAGGGTACCGGTCTCACCCCTCCAGGTTTGGGGTATGACAGAAGTGGTATCAGGGAAGTTCTGTCCTAGGGAGTCTACAAGCCGTATCTAGTGGAGTCGTGTTTATGGGTGTGTCGTGCACCACACTTATAAGCAGGAAGCTACAATGTATTTAGGACTGTCACTCTTTCTTCTAACTCTAGATCATATGTAGAGCTCAGTTGTAAGAACTAAAATTTCTAAACTCTATCTTATTCGTAATACGACGATGCCTACATTTCAGTAAGATGGTAGTTAAGGGATTGTATGTGGCTGTGAAAGAGTTGAGTCAGAAGAACTCGGTGAGCTTGTGGAAAAGGAGCCTTAAGTCAAGAAGATCTATCCATCTTTATGGTGAAAAACGATGAGATATTCAGATGATAAATATAAGTTTCAACAAGTAAGGAAGCAAGATGAAAGAGAGTACAAGTACCCAGCTAATGAAAATTATCCTTTTTTGCCATTCAAGAAGAGAAATATAAGCATTTTGAGTTACCTTCAACAGTAATAGAGGTATGTACAATTGGCCATTCCGATCTAAGATATACTCTATGAGAGATAATAAATATGGTTTAAGAGAAGGACATAATATCACGATCCGGCTGTGGTTAGAGTTACCAAAATGGTGGATAAATTGTTTGTGTTAGTTAACATTGCTGAAGGATATTTCGAATGTGCTAATAGATCCCCTTGCGAGACACCCTGACGGTGTACTCAAAAATAGTGCAGCTAGATATGAGTACTACGAAGATAGGCACTAAAAGCCTGGAAGGGATAAATATTACCTTTATGTGACTCTCATCCATAGTAGAGCAATTACGTTGAGAAAACTAAAGAGCCTATGAATGAAGCAAGGGGAGCTAAAAGCAAAAGAATGTCTTGTTGAGGTTTTAATGAGAAAGGGATAGGTAAAAATATTAGCAGAGTAATGAGAAGAGAGATAAGCAAGAATTATGAGTAAGATGTGATACATTAATGACAACAATGGGAAAATAAGCTGAAACGACAGTATTACACAGTCGACAATCGAGGAAAGGAAAAAGATGAGGGGTGGCAGGCCTAGAGACAACAAAAGAGTATAGGCCATACAGTCACATAATCATTTCGAGAAATAATTTCGCGACTCCAATGTGATTAGTAGAAGGGAAAGTTAGACCTAGAGTAATAGAAATCAGTATGGACTGGTGAACATGATAACCTAAAAATGAATTAGGAACTGACTGATTTGGCAATTGTCATCATCATGAGAATTCCATATTGTGTTCGGGTAGTAATAGAATGGACAATAGAAGAAGATCCATGAGAAATTCAGAGAATGGTCATTCAGGAAGACGCGTCCCTAAAGCAAGCAATGAGAGCAAAGTTAGGCTTAAGGGAATGTAGGTTCCAGTTACACTAAGTGTCACCTTCGCGAGTAGGGAATTTTTTTGTCCTTGGTACAGAAGGATTATCGCAAGGCGAGTTAGGGTCATCGATAATGTGAAAGGATGCCAAAGATAAAAAGGTAAAACATGAATGATGTGTCATTAAGTCAGAATTAAGTGGATCTAGTAACTATGGAATGATAAAGGAAGAATGCAATAAAAATGAGAAAGGGATGATATTGAACTTATTCAAATCTTATAGATATGCTATGATTCCAGAACATTACGTAAGCACGGCGTCAAGAAAAGGAATTAAGGGTTCCTTCCTGGGTTGCTAGTGATAGATAAGGAGCCTGCATGTGAGGTAAGTTAAGACAAAAAAAAATAACCCAATAAATATTAAGCGAAATATGGATAGGAGAATGAGCCAACGAGTAGTTAGTAGTTGATTCAGGTAGAGCCTAGTCATGATTAGACAAGAGGTTACAGACAAATCAGAAGATCATACAAGATAAATATAGTGAACCCTAGCATGGAAAATTTAGCCGAGCAGTAATGTTATTATAATACTTGTGATATATTCAAATAGGATTGGGGTTGGTAAAAGGTATCGTATTTGTCTTATGGGTATAAAAGAAAGTGCCACCGGGAAAACAGTCAAAATATCAGTTTTCAGCCAGCCTACAAGCACAAAGGCAAGGACACAAGCAATTACAGATGATTATAGGCAAGGAAGGACATCAAAATTGTTGGCCCAAGTTCAGTTGAAGTTTTGAAGATTGACAAATGAACTCAGGAAAGGACCTGATCCACCTTGGTTGACACAGTTAGTCGTAACCATTGCACATGGAAGGCACGTGAGGAAGATATGTATTGAAGATCACGCAAGAAATATTTTCTGAACTAAATAAAAAAGATTGCATTGAGTTCTAAGGAGGAGAGTCTCCTTATACTAAGAGAACACAATCCTAAGCTAGGATAAGGATTGATGTTTTTATTAGTTAAAGACTCAAATTGACTAAGGATAAGCATTGGAGTCTCGATCAAACTCTAACTGCTAATCTGTTAAATAACCAAATTGTTCTCTTTTACAAATAATGCACATAAGCAGAAGTTAAGCATATTTGAGAGCAAAAAGAGCAAGTCTGATTTGCAGGAAATATATGTGAGATACAAGTGTTCACGTCTGAAGCTACATGAACTAATATAGAAGAGCTAGTTTCATTATTGTCTTTATTCTAAGTCTAGTTCAATGTAGTAGGTTTTCATATTGTTCCTTTCAACTTTCTTAGAAGGAATTGTATTGGTACTCTGAGTATTCAAATTAGGGTTAACTTGAAACTGTCGCAACAGTTGAGGCTGTGTGACACACTGGAATTAGAGTTAATCCTTAGGTTTACAAAGAGTTTTGTAAATGCTGTTTTTGGCTTAGAGATTTTAGTGGAGTTTGGGAAAATCCTACTGAGTAGTAGGTCATGGGTTTTACACCTTTTGAGCCAGGTGTTTTCCACGTAAAAATCTCAGTGTACTGTACTTTTAGTAGTTATTATTCCCCAACCTGCTGTAGTTAGACCACTTAGAAGAACCTAGTTATTCTAAAGCAAAAATTAGGTACCACACAAATCACCCCCCTCTTGTAGGGTATTGACATTTATAATATCAATTGGTATCAGAGTAGGTTGTCCTTGAAGAGGTTAACACCTTAGGAAAAGATCAACAGGAGTGCACCGCCTGTGAATTGGGAAGGACAATCCACTGCCAAGCCTCCTCTTTTTAATGGCCTCTACTACTCATGGTGGAAAAACATAATGAGGGACCATATCATGGGCGAAGACTATGAGCTTTGGGATATCATCACTTATTGTACTTTGGACACAACCAAGAAGACTGCTGAGTGATTGGATGTTCCAAAGACAAGAGCAGATTGTACTGCTGAAGACCTAAAGAAGTGGGAGAAAAATGCAAAAGCCAAGAAATGGTTAGTTTGTGGACTTGGTCCTGATGAGTACAGCAGGATTCAAGGCTGTACTACTGCCAAGGAGATTTGGGACACTTTACAAGTGGCTCATGAAGGAAAACCTCAGGTGAAGAGGTCAAGAGGAACACTGCTGTATTCTCAATATGAAAATTTTACTATGACGGAAAGAGAAACTATCCAAGAGATGTATACTAGGTTCACTACACTGACAAATGAACTTGACTCTCTTGGAAGGATTATTCTGGAAGAAGAGAAGGTAGAGAAGATTCTAACTAGAGTTCTGCCAATCTCCAGGGAAGAAAAATCACAGCTATTCAGGAATCCAAAAACATTGTTACTTTAAAATTGGATGAACTAATTGGAAATCTTAGTGCCTATGAATTCAGAAGGCAGACAATGAAGATCGATGCTCCAAAGAAAGAAGGAAGTCTGGCTCTCAGAATCTCAGAAGGATCAGATCTTAAAGATGATGAAATGGTAATGATAATCAGGGATTTCAAGAAGTATCTTATGAGAGGAAAGGGTCCTTAAAAAGGAACAACATTCAATAAACCTAGGACTTCTGAAAAACAAACCAATGATCGGTGTTACAAGTGTGAGAAGAATGATCACCACATCAGAAACTACCCTCAATGAGAGATTGAATGGAAGAAAGAAAAGGCAGATATAAGAAACAGGAAGAAGGAACATGTTCAACCAAGAAGGAACAAAGGATCAACTAAACCTGTGGTTTCTGCATAGGGAGAGACATCAGATAAGGATTCACAAAATGAAACTGAAGACGAGCAATTATGGCCATTGGAGAATCAGAAGATGAATATAAGGTAAGTATTCTACATCTTAAAGAAAAGATTAAGTTCTTATCTAAAGAAAAGTAGGCTGAGCTACTGTTGGACTTAATAGATGAGTCTAAAATAATAAACAGTGAGAAAAATATTCTGTCTAGGGAATGTATTATCCTAGAAGAAGATAAATGCAAAAGGTTAGAGTCTAGGGCTGATGAGAGTGACAACACAAATATTGAGTTGAAGAACCAGGTTCATCAACTTGAAAATAAGGTCCGAGAACTTAATATGAAAATATTAAACTTTAATTAGGGACATGAAAGAAAAAGACTGATCAACCATTTTCACTCTAGAAGAAAATCTAGGAAAAATGAAAGATGAACTTTATAAGAAAGATGAATTGATTAAAGTACTAAAAGAAGATTTAGGAAAGGTGAAGCATGAACTATACATAACATGCAAATGGAACAAGTCTTCCGATGCACTCTCCTGGCTGCAAAAACATCATAGTAGCAATAAGAGGGGACTTGGATTTGGGACACAATCTCCAAAATGGGATCCCAAAAACAAGTACCTCACACTTTCTGAGAATAAGATTTGCACACACTGTGGTAAGACTGGCCATCACAAAACTAAATGCGATGCAAAAGAAAAGGCCAGTAAAAAGAATAATGCATTTGTTCAAGAGAAACACAAACTGCCTGGTTGGGCAAAGAAAAATTTAATTCATCCTTTTGCCCATATAAAGGGACCCAAACTAGTTTGGATTCCTAAGAATAACCCATGATTTCTTTTTGTAGGTCCAAGTGAAGGGGAGTAGCCAAATATGGTACATGGATAGTGGTTGTTCAAAACATATGACTGGTAACAAGGACTAGTTTCTTTCACCTGAGAACCTAAAATGAGGTAATGTCTCCTTTGAAAATGAAAGAAAGGTGAGATCATTAGAGTTGGAAAGGTAGGAAAGACAGACTTTCATTCCATTGAGAATGTCTATTTAATAAATGGCTTAAAATATAGCCTGATAAGTGTGTTACAAGTGTGTGACAGAGATAATCTTATGGCTTTCACATCCATAAAATGTTTTGTGATTAGCCTTTTTACTGACAAGATTGTTTTGTAGAGAATGAGAGTTAACAATATTTACATTGTAGATATGTAAACTCTCTCTGAAATGAACTCACTTGCTTAAGTGTGTTAATTAATGATTCCCTTCTTTGGCACAAAAGACTTGGCCATGCCAGTCTAAATCAATTGAACAAATTAGTCTCCAAGGACTTGGTGATAGGTTACATAATATAAAGTTAGTGGAAGAAAAAGTTTGTGAGGCATGTGCAAGAGGGAAGAAGGTAAGGTCATCCTTCAAACCCAAGAAAATGGTAAGTACGTCCAAGACATTGGAACTGGTTTATATGGACCTCCGTGGTCCAATGAGAGCCATGAGTAGAGGAGGTAAAAGATATGTAATGGTACTTGTTGATGATTATTCTAGATTTATCTGGGTGTTGTTTCTAACCTCTAAAGATGAAGCATTTGAAATGTTCCCTACTTTTGTTAGAAAAACCCAGAAACAATTAGGAAATCAACTTGCATCCATTAGGTCTGATCATGGTACAAAATTTGAAAATGCAAAGTTTGCTGAATTTTGTGATGAAAATGGAATAGATCATAATTTCTCTGTCCCTCGGGCCCCTCAGCAAAATGGGGCAGTTGAGAGGAAGAACAGGACCCTTGAGGATATGGCAAGGACCATGCTTATTTCCAGTAAACTACCTCATAGCTTCTGGGCAGAGGCTATAAACACTGCTTGTTATAATAAATAGATGCATGACTAGACCTCTTGTAGAGAAAACTCCCTATGAGTTACTCAAATGTTGAAAGCCAAACATATCCCATCTTAGGGATTTTGGTTGCAAGTGTTATGTGCACAATAATGGCAAAAACTCCCAAGGTAAATGTGATCCCAAAAGTGATGAGGGAGTATTCTTGGGATATTCTTCACACATCAAAGCACATAAAGTGTTTAAAAGAACTTTGTGTGGTGAAGAAAGTGTACATGTTGTATTTGATGAATCTAACACTCTTTTGAGAGACAGGAACATGAAGATAAAGCCATCAGACTGGTGCAAAATTTTATTCAAGCCACAACACAAGTCAAAGTGGCATCAAAGGAAGGAGCAGGTGATGGAACATGTCCTTCCACCTAGGGCAACCTGACAGAGGGAACCAATCTGAGGGAAATTGAATAAAATTCTCTGAAGGAACCTGAACCTAAACATGTTCCTCTGCAGTACAACAATGAAGGAGCATCTAGCAGGAATCAACTGGTGGGAAAATGTTATAAGTACCTGAGTTCTCATCCCATTGAGAACATCATCAATGATACAACATCTGAAGTCAAGGCTAGATCTCAATTGAAGAACCTGTGTGCATTTGATGCATTTCTGCCCGTCATTGAACCTAAAAATGTGAGTGAAGCTTTACAGGATGCAGATTGGTCAATTCTATGCAATGAGCTCAATTCGTTTGAAAGAAGCCAAGTCTGGCATTTGGTTCCAAGACCCAAAGACAAGTGAGTCATTAGGACAAAATGGGTCTTCACGAATAATAAAGATGAAGATGGAACAGTTACAAGAAACAAGGCAATGTTGGTGGTTCAAGGCTATAGTCAAGAGGAAGGGATTGATTATGATGATAATTTTGCTCTAGTTGCTAGACTTGAAGCAATTAGACTCCTCATAACCTTTTCAGTACATTTGGAATTGACTCTTCATCAAATGGATGTCAAAAGTTCCTTCCTAAATGGCTATCTCAAAGAAGAAGTGTTTGTGAAACAACCTCCAGGATTCGAAAGCAAAGAACTAGATAAAGCTCTCTATGGTCTCAAGCAGGCCCTAAGAGCTTGGTATGAAAGAATGTCAAAATTCTTTCTGGAGCATGGGTACAAAAGAGGTAAAATTGATAGTACTTTTTTCCTAAGGGAAAAGGTAAAGATCTTCTTGTTGTAGAAATATATGTTGATGACATAATATTTGGGTCCACGATAGATAAGTTAAGTAAGGACTTTCCTAAACTAATGGGAAGTGAGTTTGAAATGAGCGTGATGGGTGAACTCAATTTTTTCTTGGGGCTACAGATTAAATAAAGTCCAGATGGAACAATGATCCATCAGTAGAAGTACACAAAGGAACTAATCAAGAAGTTTAAAATGGAAGAATCCAAATAAATTAGATACAAGTATAGAAACTATCACAAAACTAGATCTTGATGAACCTAGTTCACCAGTTGATAAAAAGCTGTATAGGGTATGATTGGTTCACTATTGTATCTCA
This sequence comes from Nicotiana benthamiana, assembly GCA_034376525.1. Lineage (NCBI taxonomy): Eukaryota > Viridiplantae > Streptophyta > Magnoliopsida > Solanales > Solanaceae > Nicotiana > Nicotiana benthamiana. The sequence goes on along the minus strand of CM067341.1, from coordinate 122,602,878 downwards.
CTGCCAGCATGCCTGGAATTGTTTTCAGTGTAGGACTTTATGCTCATTTCCAGGAAAATCCAAAGAAGTCACATTTGATAACCGTCAAAAGAATATTGAGACACTTGAAAGGCATAACTGATATGTGTCTGTGGTATCCCAAAGGTAGTAATTTTGACTTAATTGGATATGCTGATGCTGACTATGCAGGTTTCCTAGTGGATAGGAAGAGTACTTCAGGTATGGCACACTTCCTAGTGTCTTGTCTTGTATCATGTGCTACCAAAAAGCAGAATTCAGTGGCTCTCTCTAATATTAAAGCTGAATATGTAGCTGCTGCTTCATGTTGTGCTCAATTACTATGGATTAAGTAACAACTGGTAGACTTTGGAATTGAAGTGCGGTGCAAACCAATATTTTGTGATAACACTAGTGCAATTAGCATGACAAAGAACCCTATTCATCACAAAATGACTAAGCACATAGATGTTAGGCACCACTTCTTAAGAGATAACTATGAGAAAAGGCTAATCGTCATAGAATTCTGTGCTAGTGATAAACAAATAACTTACATCTTCACTAAGGCACCGAGTAAAGAAAACTTTGAAAGGAACAGTTGGTACTAGGGATGATTAATATTACCTAAAAGGTCGAATTCAGAATGCACATTAAAACAAAAAGAGGAAATATATATTGAACTTTTTTTGGTTAGGAGTTATTTATTTTTGTGAATATTAGACTAATTCCTCCTCAGTCTCATTGTGTAAATAGTATACTCTTATGACATGTGTTTATGCGATTAACTAATCTCTTACAAATTTTCTACTCTGGCATTTGAGGCATAATCAAGAGAAGTTTCACTTGAAGAACCTGGTTCATCAATATATGCTCATGATAAAGTTCAGGTATGTTTCTATACTTTGCACAATTAGAAGAATTTAATTATCATTCGTGAGCAAGAGTCCTAGATATACCAAACATCCTAATAATTCTATCCGGTGGGAAAATTAAACCAGTTTCATTGAAACTAGAAGTGTAAGTATAACGGAACCCTCTCCAAAATATTAGCAATCCCATTTAATCACTAAGGAGACATCCTGTCAAAATTGATTTGACTTCTACAAGACCTCTGAAAAAGCTGCCGTTTCTGAGTAATCATTACCCTCTTTTAAAACCCCAAATCACTTAATAACCGTCAATTTATCACAAAACCCCATGATCGTTGACTCTCATCTCCAAAAATTCTCCAAAAATTCTTCACACCGCCAAAATTCCCTTTCCAAAAATTTTTCACCACGAAAAATCCACAAGACAATCCTGACACTCCACCACATGTTTCACCCAACACCACCTCATCTTCCACACCACCAGTTGAAACCCCAAAACCAAGATTCTGTCGCCAAAAATAGTAGCAAGAAAAACTGTAGCTATTGGTTCTCTGAGGAAAGCTTTGAATGAAAAACTATAGTCTAATCAAAAGAAAGAAGTCTCAGCAAAGGAGACCAACTCTAGCTCTGAATCTGATGACTACATCTCCTCCAGAGAAGGAGATGAACCTGGGTCTTCTGAAAATGCCAAAACTCAAGAAACCCAAGGAGAGGTAAAATCATGCTTTGTTTTTTCTAATGTAGTTCAGAGGGAGGAAGACAGATTTGTTGTGATAGGGGATGCTAGAGATGTAGGTGGGACTGATTCTGGTAAAATGAGAAATAAAAAAAGGAGTTTTTAGTAATATGTGAGAGTGGGGAAGAATGAGTCTCGAAGTAAGGGGGAAGTGGATCAGGTAAGGCTACTAAGGGTTTGGTTAATCTGAGCAAACAAGAAGATAAACCTGGTTCATCTGGGGAAGAGAGCTTGGTGATTTATTGAAGAAATTGGGGTCCAACTATGACCCAAAGAAACGCAAGGCTTCCTCATAAAGGACTCCTGCTGCGTCCAAACCAACCAAGAAAAGAAAAACTTCATCACCCAAGTCTGCTCCTAGGATTAGAGCCACTAGAAGTAGGGTTAGGGAAAGTGAAGCAGAGTTGAAGAAATCTTAAGAAGAAAGTAAGAAAAAGAGGAAAGAGAAAGGGAAAGCAAAGATAGGTGAAAGTTCTGAGGCACTAGTTAAAGAGTAAGATGAAGCGATGGAGTAGGTACATATAGTAAAGAGTTCTACTGTGGATGTTCCCACTACTAAATCAAAGGGAACCATGACTTCTACCAAGAAGCTCTCCAAGCCAGTATCTGCTGAACCTGTTCTTGCCAAGAGAACTAGGTGAACTGCAAAGGAAAACAAGTGAAAATAACTGAAGAAGAGGATGATGAGTGGAGTGAGGATGAAGAAGATGATTAAGAAAAGGAACAGGACAGATATGCCATGTTTGGAAAGAGGAAAATCTTGAAAGTAAGACTACGCAAAGACCTGTAGGAGCCAGGCATGATGAGACTTGTGACTGCACTAGAAGCACAGGGGTGGAAGGACATGGTCCTTCATATGGATGATAAATTGTCCAGGAAAGAACTTGTAGAGTTCATGGCAAATGGGATAGTGAAAAATGGGCTGGTGACTAGCACAGTGAAAGGTGTCTAAGTGAAGTTCAACGCTGTAAAGCTGGGCAAGATTCTGGACATCCTTATTAAGGGATATGACGACTATAAAAGGTAGAGGTGGCCTTGTCTGGATGAGTTGCCTATTGATCTTCATATTACTAGGAATTTCTGTGACACCACAACAGATGAAGAGGTACCTGAGGCCAGGGAAGTTCAGAAAAGTGAAATGAGGCCAGAACACAAAGTTCTCTTCGAGTTTGTCAACAAGTGCCTTTTGCCCAGACAAGAAAGAAGACACACAACAAATTATATGGACCTGGTTCTTATGAAATGCCTAAATGAAGGGTAGCGGATCAACTGGCCTTCCTTCATTGTGAAGCTGCTTGAATACGTGCTCAATGGCTCAAAGGATTATGCCATTCCCTATGGATTTTTCTTGACAATTATACCTGAAAGATTGAATGTTCCCCTGAAAAAGTAGAAAATGGCTTCCAGCAAAGAGCATTTTGGCAGCAAGACTCTTCAAGTCTGTGATTATATGCTCAGTACAGGCCTAGTTGAACCTCGTTCTTCGGCAAAAACTCTTGTGAACAGTAAGGTCAGAGCCTTGGCTTAGGAGGTTGGGACAAAGGATGCTGAGATAGCAAGGCTTCCGTCCAGAATTTGTGAATTGGAGGGAAAAAGGAACGGGTTGAGTGCTGAACTTGCTAAGGAGAAGGAGAAAAATGACGGAATGCTCCAACAAATGCTCAATGTGCTACAAATCCAACCCTCCGGCCCATCTAAGCCTTAGGTTTCCTGTCTAGACCCCCCTCAGTTACCCAATTGGGGATGTTATATGTTTGTTTTCTTTTGCGTTTCCTCATGGTTTTGGTAATTCTATTTTTCTTCTTGTGGACTGCTATGTAGAAACACCACTAATCAATGAATGCAGATTTCTTGTTTTTTGTTAATTTTGTTCTTAATAGTTATTTTTGATGAGTTGATTTTATTAAAGCATGTGTTCACTTGTAGTTTCCCCAGTGGCCATGAGTACTAATTAAATTTCTAGGATTCACAATATTTATGCAACTTTTTGATGATGCCAAAAGGGGGAAGATATTATGCTTAAATTCATTATCTGAACAAGTGATGTGTATGACCTAATTAAAATCTGGCCCTTGGTGATGAGTTAATATTTTTCTAAGTGTTAATATATCAGCTGAGTTCCACAGGTTATCTGATCACTAAAATCATAGAGTTTGTCATCATAAAAAAAGGGGAATTTGTTGGCCCAAGTTCAGTTGAAGTTTTGAAGATTGAAAAATGAACTCAGGGGAATGACCTGGTCCATATTAGTTGACACAATTAGTCATAACCATTGCACATGAAAGGCACGTGAGGAATATATGTATTGAAGAGTACGCAACAAATATCTTCTAAGCTGAATCAAAAATATTGCATTGAGTTCTAAGGAGGAAAGTCTCCTTATGATAAGAGAAAACAGTCGTAAACTAGGATAGGATTGGAGTTTGTATTGGTTAAGGATCCAAATCAATTAAGCATAGCAATGGAGTCTCGATCAAATTCTAACTGCTAATCTATTAAATAATCAAGTTGTTCTCTTTTACAGGTAATGCACATACGCAGCTAAGCATATTTGAGAGAAAAAAGAGTAAGTCTGATTTGCAAGCAATATATGTGAGATACAAATGTGCACGTCTGAAGCTACATGAACTAAGATAGAAGAACTAGTTTCATCATTTTGTTTATTCTAAGTCTAGTTCAATTGTAGTAGGTTTTCACATTGTACCTTTCAGCTTTCTTAGAAGTAATTGTATTAGGTACTCTGAGTATTCAAGTTAGAGTTAACTTTAAAGTGTCACAATAGTTGAGGCTGTGTGCCACACTGGGATTAAAGTTAGTCCTTAGGCTTACAAAGAGTTTTGTATATGTTGTTTTTGGCTCAGTGATTTAGTGGAGTTAGGGAAATTCATACTGAGTAGTAGGTCGTGGTCTTTTCACCTTTTGAGCCAGGTGTTTTCCACGTAAAAATCTTTGTGTACTTTACTTTCAGTATTTATTATTTCGCAAACTGCTGTACTTAGAACACTTAGAAGAATCTGGTTCTTCTAAAGCGACAATTAGGTACCACACAAATTACCCCTCCCCCTCTTGTGTGGTATTGACATTTATATCATCAAAAATGTCTATAATAAGCTCAAAACTTTACAAAAGTCGAGGGTTCTCCCTTAGTACTACAATATAAGACCAGCTGAGGAAATAAGGAAAAGGCTGCAACCTAAGCAGAATAACCTGAAGAGAAAATGGTCGTGTAATAACAGCTTCACAATAAGCACTTCAATGGAAACTGGAACCTATCATGTCTAATGAATGGGAAGTAAAATTAAAAGTAACATTTGAGATCATATGAGTTTCACGAAACCTCTGTCATGCGTATAAATTAAGATAAGCTAAGTATGCACGCAACAAGGGGGCAGAAAGACTAGAAAATTAATAGCTTACTTTAAGGAAAACTAGGAATGAAAGGAATTATTCGATTAAATGATCTCGAATTAGTTAGGTTACAAACATACTTATGAGTTTGGATAATCCATGCAACATATATATTGACAATCATATAGTCGTAGAAGACTCCAGTATAAGTTAAAAGAAAGAATTAATTCTAGGTCATAGACAAAGGATTGAATTGTTAGAATATTGTATTCTGAACATTCCATAGAGTCCATAAAAGGGCTAAAGTAATACCATGAGTCACAGATCGGAAGATGTCTTAAGCCTACATAAAGGCTGATCAGAAGGAAGAGAAAATTAAAGAGTCACATCAACAAAGTAAATCAGGAGTCTGATTATTGGAACCAGAAAATTATAAAAATCATTATCGAGAATATTGCAGAATTAATCTTAATATTAAAGGTACAAGATATAGTACAAAAATTATATTTTATAACGACTCTATGATAAAGCCAGCTAGAAGAAGTACTAGCCTCATAAGAAGTCAGTATGAAGCTCCCGCCAAATTGTGTATGCCTCCGAGGTGCAAATATTATAATAGAGTTTCAAGTTGTAAACGTGAATTATACCTATGTGGATGGGAGGTCATGAAAGAGAAAAGATATGATGAAAGATTTAAGGTAAGAGAGGTAAAGGTGAACAACGTACGAGATACTCAAATACAAAAGGTAGTGAATAGTCCATACTGCAGATATAAGTCTAAGAAGTGCGGGATTCAATATCCAGGAATGATAGCAGCATTATCAGTGGCATACCTTCTAGACTATGGCTTCTAAGTACTGAAAGTTCTAATAAGAGAGTAAATAATGTGTTAGAGACGATGCGATGTCTCACTTGATATTCTATAAAAGCATAAGGGAATCGATCGCAAGCTAATGTATGATAGAATGACAAGGATTAGAAAGATAAGAGTAAGGATAAGAAAAAACAAATGAAAAGGTGAAAAAAATGTATAATTCCTCGAGATTAAGTCCGTGAAAGAAAGGAAGCTGATGGTTCCTCTAAGTTATAGAAATCTCAGTATTGTCTGAATGAACTCAAAGAAGTCTAAGACTAGTAAAATTTGTGAGGATGTAATTATGATAAATAAAGGATGACATTTGAGCCTTTTCTTTAGTAATGATTTGAAGAAAAAAAACAAAAAAGGGGGAAGAGGATTTCATGAATCGTAAAGGACTAAAATAAACATATAAGGTCAGTCACATTGGGATGCTAAAAAGTACGATTATGAAAGTATAGTATCAGCCCTAGGTGGATCAATTTAATTACTCTAGATGTCCCCGGTGAGGTGCGAGCCCTAGCGGCAGTGTTACATAAAATATCAAGTCATCAGTGGTAGATGATGAATCAACAGTAGATGGATAAAATTTCAATAGTATGAGATGAGGTTAGACTATCAGTCTTAAGGATAAACAATGAGAGTAACCTGGAGTTGGTTCCAGACATTTGTAATGATATATCAAAGTAAGAATTATGGTATTGAATGACCTACGTAGATGTAGTAAAGTCATACAAATGTAACCAGGTCTACAAAATAAGATATATCCATATTCGCAAGTTCTACAAAGTACCGAGTAAAGAACTTCACTATACCTATAGATGTCCAGAGAAACATCTTATTAAGCCTTGTATATGTTTACAAAGTAAGGCCTAGAGATTGGCTAATAAATTGAGGAAAAAGGAAAGAAGAGTTACATACGCACATTTACAAGGTCAGCATCGTCGAGGCTTCCTGATAGGAGGTGGCAACAGTTACAAGATTGGTGGCAATAGTTACAAGATTGGAAGGAATTCGATTACAAGTCATGGCGTGAGAAGGAGGCCTAAAGGGTGGAATGCCCTGGCCATTGGATTTATTCAAAGACCGTTGCCTAAATGTAAAGGAGAATATTAAAGTATTTGAAAGAGCTATAGGTTTTGAGAATGATAAGTGCATCAGCAAACAACCGAGGACGAATATTCCAAAAGAGGGGAGTGATGTTATGCTCCGCAATATTACGTCGATATTATGCCTTGCAATATTACATTACAATGATGTTACATCTTGCAGTATTATATTACAATGATGTTACACCTTGCAGTATTACATGACAATGATGTTATATTTTGCAGTGTTAAATTACGACGATGTTGCACCCTGAGGTATCGCACGCTGAATTTTTCGTAAGGTAATTGACATCAGTCCAAAGAAAAGATTATTTTGAGATTATAAGGATTATGCCATTTCAAACAAGTCATGAGTAAATCCATGACGATGAGAGGGGAAGTGAATTTATATTCAAGTTTGCATGTTGGAATAAAATACGATGCGAGCTATAATACCCAACAATTCTTAAGTATGCGGGAGATTCTTTAATTATGGAATAACGGGATATTACCTAATTACCTAATAAATGATAAAGATTAAATAAAAGTCCCACCCCACCCCAAGTAGCAGAAAGCCACTAACAAGTAAGTGACTCATCCTCACATGACTTGATAAATTAGTGGCAAGATACCTCCACTTTAAAACATTTAAGAGCAAACCTTGCAAATTCATTCCAAACGTCTCAATACCAAACCAAAAACGTGAGCCATTCTTAAAAATCTTAGGAAGGCATTAACAAAGGAGGAAACATTATCTACTCTTAAATTTCATTTTGAAAAAACACTCCAAAATCAGATTTTAGTCATCAAATAACGTGATCTTGCAGCAGCGTAAATCTTCAATATTTTAATGAAGATTTTTAAAATTTTTGCAACATAAAATCTTGTTGTTATAAGGAAGTACGGTGTAACCTTTATCAGAAACATCATACGAATTTTTTCCTTCTTCAGGTATGTTAAGGCTATGCTCTTCCTTCTTATCGATGCCCCCCCTTTTTCTCGAAAAAGCGGAGAAATCGGGTCTACGACATTAAGGACAAAACAACTCTTTTCCCTTGGAGGAAGCGGGTTTGAAGAATTTGAAGAGTCACCACCTAATGATTATAGTGCATTAGGACACTTAAAGAAAAGATTTTTTTTGAAAAGAAGACCAGAGTTTGGGTAAGGGCTTGAGATTATCTCGAGGGGAAGGTGTTAGGCACCCCTCAAGATCCACTAGTGTGGCTCCCGGCCTTACTTAGTTGGGACTTTACAAGGAGTGGGAATAAACAAGTCAAATTTTCACATAGAAAGCATAAACACGTTGAAACTTTTGTAAGAAAGAAGACACAAGTGATTTTGAAAAGAGAAAAGCTTAGTTGAAGAAAACGTTAATTTATGAAAATATCAATAATTAAAATAGACAAGGGGGTCCTAGGGTTAAACGTAATATGAATCACTTCGATGCGATACCCAGTAATCATTCTCACACGAGATATTAATGCACCGATCATCATATTTATATTCTACCCTTCCCGCACCGTAGCGGTTATTTTAAACGTGTATTGGTCAAGAGTCCTTATCGCGTACTATACCTCGTCCCATCGTATAGGTCCTAGAGGGTGTTTTAAGACTACTATTCCTATAGGGTGAGGACTAAGTTGAACCCTTTAGTTTAAAGGCAAAATACTAAGCGCCATACAAAAGCAAGTAGGACTTCATATAAACGATAACATAAAAACATGTAAATAGCTTAAGTACCCCTCCACGGATATACATACAATTAGCACGCCTCAATCAAACTTACGGTCAAAGAGAGTGATAGTTTTTAAAAACCTGAATGTAGAAAAAAATCTGAAAGTCTGGGCAGAATTAGGTAGGAGAAGTTGGGAAAAAGCTGAAGCTAAAGTAGTAAACTGCGCATCATTTAGGAATAGGAAAAATATGTATTCTTTCAAACATAGTTACAGCCATGTACGTGTGCAGTATCCTGCTATTAGAAACAATAGTTTAGTTCTAGACTGGAAATAGTATGCAGCAAAGATATAAAAGTTATTCAGACTTACAGAAAAAAAAGAGAGTGTGGCCCTTAAAAAATTACGGAGGTCCTTATAAATTTCAGGAAAACAGTAGTACAGTTTTGGACTAGAAAAGCAACTTGGTTGAAAACATATAGGCGAAAAAATAAGACAAGAATTTAGTAGTGAAACCAAACAGACTTCAGGGAGGCGGACCAGTTTGGGCAACTTAAAGAAGCGGAATGGCTTAATACAGTTAATCAGTTTATCCGGACTAAGGTTTTCCTAAGCATTATAAATGAAAATAGACATGCACATCATTTTTCAGTTTTAGAAAACCAGTTCATGCGATTGAATAATTAATGGGATGGCTAAAACATTGCAAATGTACTCCTAATTTCATGATATCTAATGCACGTGATGGTCCTAAGACAGGATATCTAAATGCAGTAGTAGAGTTTTATATATTAACTAGTTGTGGTTATGGAAAAAATATCAGATTGAAAACGAGAATCCTAGCAGCAGGATTTCTATATGTAGAATGCATGTCTTATACATGATTTCTATTGCATGAATAGGTAACTAAAAATCCTATAGACATGCTCTCTACCCGTACCCTTAATAAACATGCATAACCCTCCCCAATTTCACTATAAACTCCATAGTTTCCCCATAGTTCTTTGCAAATTATTACAGATTAAGTAATTAAATTACAATAGTGAAGAGTAAAACAAGAAGTTATTCTATAGGGAGCCTTCAGCCAGGCCCAAACCTCCAACCTCACTTCTTTCGAGCTTCACACCCTTCACCAAGAGTTTGGGTGCGGCAAAGTTCCCTAGGGGTCTCTCGAGACCCCGGCCAATGCCAAGCACCCAAAACAAATCAACATTGATAAATACAAGTGTGGAATTGTCAACCTTGTGCATCAAAGTTCAGTGGGTACTTAAGGTACCCAAAGCAATGCATACACAAGGGGGCAGGACCTAATTTAAGAGTAGTGTGATTGTGATAGAATTTGAAGGAGTTGAGTTTAAAAAATGGTTTTACATGAAGGGCATTTTGAGAAAAATAATATTAGAGTGAAAATTTTAACTGAGCTTGAAAACTGTTAATTTGGGGCCAGATTTTTGAAAGACACAGTCACACAGACGAAGGTAAAGGTAAAGGGAACAAACATCTCACAAACAAGACAATCAGTCACACACATTAAAGGAGAGTTCATGCTTCAAACATGAGCCCAGTTCTTACAGCACCAGCCATCAATCCAAATCATCATTAGTAAGGTGTTTTAGCGCTATGGAGTAGCCCAGAGGATGCTAGTAGTATACAAAAGCAAAGGGGAAACATGCATTGGGGGTAGGAAAGGGGGTAATGAACATGCTAGGCTTACTAATTAGTACATATACATGCTAGTTGCAATAGGAACAACAAAACCACAAGTAGAAACACACAAGGAACAAAAGAAAGCGTAGGACCTATAGAAACTTATTGTTTTTGAGGCTGTAGCTTAAATAGGATACATACCAGTTGAAAATAATGTAAAAACAGAGCAATAGTGAGCAATATTGTGCATAGAGGTGAGCAGTAGTGTGCAGAGAGAAGCAGAGCGCAGGGAAACAGTAGTGTGCAGCATGCAAACCCAAAGTAAGTAACAAAGTAGAGGTTAGAGGAGTGATTAAAGTGACCAGGATCACTCAATCTCAACCAATTGAGTGATTAGCATTCAACGGGAAAGTGAAAGAAATTATGCAGAAATAACAAAGAGCACTAAAGATGATTGTGTGAAAGAGAGAGAGAGTTCAGAAAATTGAGTTTATTCATATCAGTGTGTTGGTGTTGTGCAAATGAGAATGGGGGAAGGTACTAAGAGTACTGAATACGAGTAAACAGACAAGGTAGCAATCCCTAATTAAGGAACTGACATCAATCATAATCAAATGATATGGACTCCCCTCAAAGTCAAATGGTAATAAGCAGCTATTTAAAAGGAAACAAATCACAAGGTATGGTCACATATGGAACAAAATAGTATAAAGTGTGCAATAAAGACTAGGTTCATGATATTCTAATTAGGAAAATAGGTGAGGAAAATCAATAAACATACTCATGCACACATATAGGGCGGGATACTGCTCCAATTCTGGACAATAATTCCCAAAAATAAGGAACGAGATTGAAACTTAGGAGACCAATATTAATAGAGGAAAGTATCCCATTGATTGAGGAAGAAATTTGAAATTAATCCCAAACTATAAGGAGAATACGTGGAATCCAGTTTGAGGGCAAGTATTTCAAAAAGGAGCTTTTAAGAATTAGTATAGAAATCGTCATGCAAACAGTCAGACTAACTTTAAATGGAGAACACAGAATGGTAGGAGAACGAAACACTAATAACCAAAATTAAACCAAAGATCACGGGACTTAGAGAAGAACCTAGAAGAATATACAAAAAAGAAAATAATACAAACATAACGTATAAGGTTAGAGTTTCATCAGACTTAAGCAAAATGTTTAAAAGAATCACGAATAGCACTCAAAAATCAGAAAGTAAAATAATTTCGAAAAGGGGATCAGAAACCCTAATTTCAAAAAGGGAACAAAAGCGTTTAAAACTGGAGTAATCCTAAATATCGAGTAGAAAATAGTGCAAAACATAAAGGTACAAGTTAAAATCGTCAATAAATTAGAGATTTGAGAGGTTTGGATCAAGATTAGGGTTTCATAAAATACAAGTAAGAGAAGTAAGAGAAACCTGACTGTAAAACTCAAGGGTAACATAGTTTAAAGCACCATCGGACCAAACCCATCAAAGAAAGGCGGAAAATGGACCCCGGGCAAGGCTTCAGTGACCGTCTTTCATGGTGAAAGCTTCTGGGACTTTAAACCTTGGAGAGAAGCAATAATATAGGATTCCATGATGAGTAGAGGTCGAGAGAAGTGACGACGGAGTATGACCGGAGAGGCGATGAAGCTCGTCGGAGAAGAAGGAGAGAACCGGGAGGTTCTAGAGAGAAGGGAGAGCAATCGTTAGAGAGTGTGTGATAGAGAGACCAGTCACTGATGGAATGATGGATCAGGGGGAGGTTTAGATTAGAATCTAATTTAGGTAAATGAATCTCGGCCTTTGATCTAGTTTGATCAACAGCTCAGATTGAATCACTATTGGGCCGGATATCCGAATTGGGTGTGGGTCAGGTTAATTTGGGATATGGGCTGGGTTAATTTGGGCTGAAATTGGGGTTCAATTCGGGCTATATTTGTAATGAAATTTGGCTAGTATTTGAATAGCCAATTTCCCCATTTTATTTTATTAAAATATCTATAATGATCTGAAAAGCCAACTGAAAACATAAAACTAATTAATAATATATAAATATTAATCTAAAAATATCAGATATAATTTTATAGTTGTAAAATATAGTTAATTGTAAAATAGGCTATATTTGCAATTTCGTGCAATTAGCTTTAGAAATTCCAAATAAATTAATTAAAATGTACAAAAAATTACATTAACTATACTTTGTTGTAAATATGAGAATGAAATACATTAAGAAAAATAATTTTGGATTTTATACTGTTGAAATATGCAGTAAATTGATTTTAAAGAGCTTAAGAGATTAAGAAAAATACCAAAATTCCAGGCATGCTTATATATGCATACATATAGTATTTTGGGTACCAAAAAATACATAGAAAAAAATTGGGTATGAACAGCCGCCCCTCTTTACCCGAGGAGGATGGAAGGGTTTGTCGGGTAAGATGAGATGACCAATTTCGATCGAAAACGGCGACTGTAAAAGAATTATGACCTTGCTCTGGCTTTTGAGCTGCCTAGATATCCCTGGTTTTACAAGTATTGGGCCATATGTAGTTCAGGATCCATTTGACAAAATGTGTCGATGGAGGTTCGAAAGGATGGACACGATGGTTGAGTTTGGGAAGGCGTTTGGAATTAGATAGGTTGCAGAGAAGCGGAGCGGAATTTCTCCTACTGAGATGGCCGTTTGCTAGCCGGGGTACCTATAAATAAGAAATGTGCACATAGATTGTGCATAATTTTAAAGATGATGCAAGTTCCCGTTGGACCATGAATGTTGTCTTCGGACGACTAGGATGACCTCCTCGGACTATGATGTCCTGGGTCATGCAGATCGTAAAAATAAAGATTCGGAGGCCATAAAATGGTATTCTCAGGCTGTGCAGATGGTGCATCCGAACTATGACGCCCTTGAATAAGTTGGCGATCTTTCAGCCCATGAGAAGGTGGCAATCTTTCAGCCAAATGAATGCAAAGGGGTGTCGATTTTTCAGCCAGAGCGAGAAATTAAAATGCGGGTGAGGTAGAGCTTAACCTTGAAAGGCAAAGAATAGCCATATGAAAAGATGTAGATGGAGACATAACTTAGTCTCAAAAGGCAGATAGAAAGCCTTATGCAAGATGGAGGTAGATTTTAACCTCGTAAGGCAGAAAATAGCCTTGTGCAATACAAGAATGGAGACAGAGCTTAGTCTCAAAAGGCAGAAGATAGCCTTATGCAGGATGGAGGTAGAGCTTAACCTCGAAAGGAAAAAAATAGCCTTGTGCAATGCAGGAATGGAGACAGAGCTCGAAAGGGAGATAGATAGCTTTATGCAATGTGGAGGTAGAGCTTAACCTCAAAAGGTAGAAAACAGCCTTATGCAATGCAAAATGGAGACAGAGCTTAGTCTCGAACGGCAGATATATAGCCTTATGCAATGTGTAGGTAGATCTTAACCTCGAAAGGCAAAAAATAGCCTTATGCAATGTTGGAATGTAAAATAGCGAATAAGTTTTCTTAGCTGATAGACGGTTGTGATATCATGACTGCTGGGGAATGTTGGGTGTAGGCAGTGAGCCTTTGAGGGTTCCAATTCTGAATAGCGAATGTACTTTGATCCGCGGCCTGAATCCCTGCATCCAAGGAAAAATCGTGAGTTCTATAGAGGGGAGGTTAGTTCACATCTCCTAGCTTTTGGCGTTGTGTATCATGGGGGTAGCGTTGCTAAAATATGGTGATGCAAATGATATTTATGCATGACTTACTAAATATAATGCAAGTACACACACACACACACACCACACACACACACACACACACACACACATATATATATATAATGATTTTATTTTGAATGAACCAACGGCTGCAACGTGGTTCAAGATACAACGGACCTCTCTTGTTCCAGAATTTTATGGGTCCTCATCGAAATTCTGCCCCAGTTTACTAGGCTGGTGCTACTAACGGTTGTGCGGAATAACTGAATGTAGATTGATTCCTTGAAATTTTAGGGTCCTCCTCAAAATTCTATCCCAGTTTACTAGGCTGGTACTGTTGATGGCTGACAAACTGACTTCGAAATTTTGAAGGTCCTCAAAATTCTACCTTAATTCCAATATCGGGGGAAAATGGAATTTTTTATTAAAATGTGACCGAACCCATAGGGCTGCCTGCATATCCCCTATTAAACACGAATCAGGTCAGGCGTAGTTCAAATTACATCATGAAAGAAAATCATATGATCAAATGTAGTTTTGTTTCACTACGTCCGAGTTGATTAGCTTCGGCCAGACTTCTCCGTCCATTTCTGCAAGAATAAGGGCTTCTCCAGTTAGAACCCGATGAACCATATATGGACCCTGCCAGTTGGGAGAGAATTTCCCTTTGGCTTCATCTTGATGCCGAAATATTTTCTTCAATACCAGCTGTCCTGGTGTGAATTTCCTTGGTTTAACTCTTTTGTTAAAAGCTTTGGACATTCTATTGTAATATAACTGATTGTGATAGGCTGCATTCATTCTCTTTCCGTCTATAAGGGCTAATTGCTCGTAGCAACTTTTTATCCACTCTGCATCATCTAACTCTACTTCCTGTATGATCCTTAAGTAGGGGATTTCTACCTCGGCGGTAATGACTTCCTCTTTACCATAAACAAGCATGTGGGTAGTGGCCCTAGTTGATGTGCGGACCGTGGTGCAATAACCCAATAAGGCAAATGACAGCTTCTCATGTCATTGTTTGTGCCTCTCTATCATCTTCCTCAATATCCTCTTGATGTTATTATTGGCTGCATCTACAGCTCCATTGATCTGAGGTCTATAAATTATAGAGTTTTTATGCTTGATCTTGAAAGTTTCGCACATTGCCCTCATCAGGTTGCTAAGGAGATTGAAACCATTGTCAGTGATGATTGATTCCAGGATTCCGAATTGACAAACCATATGATCGCGAAAGAAATCTGTTACAACTTTCTTTTTTACTGCTTCAACCCATTTTGTAAAGTAATCAATTGCCACTAGGATGAACCTGTGCTCATTTGATGTGGCTTGTTTGATTTGTCCAATAACATCCGTTCCCCAAGCGGCGAACGGCCATGGTGAGCTTGTTGTAGTAAGCTCGTTCGGAGGCACTTTTATCATATCTACATGTATCTGACAACGGTGGCATCTCCGGACATAATGGATGCAGTCTGTTTCCATAGTCATCAAAAAATACCCTGCTCGGAGTATCTTTTTTGCCAAAATGAAACCATTCATGTGAGGTATGTAGGTCCCTACGTACACTTCCTCTAATAATCTAGTTGATTCTTTTGCATCGCCACATATGAATAATCCCAGATCAGGAGTCCTCCTATAAAAGTGTCTTCCGCTGTAAAGAAAGTTGTCGGATGACCTCCGGAGTGTGCGTTTTTGGGTAGCATTGGGAAGTTGTAGGTATTCTCCTGTTGTCAAGTACTCAATGATATCATGGAACCAAGGCTTCCCATCGCCTTCTCCTCGACATAAGCACAATAAGCTGGTTGGTCGTGAATCTTGACCTGGATGGGATAAATAAAGTTTGTATCTGGATGTTGGATCATGGATGATAAAGTGGCTAGGGCGTCAGCGAACTCAATTTTTTTCTTGGAACGTGCTGGAATTCCGTCTTTCTTAATCTCTTCCTCAACTTTTGTATATGATGTAGATAGGGGAGTATCTTGGAATTCTTGGTTGCCTATTATTCTCGAACCTGATGTGTGAGTATGTCCGAGTCTCCGATCACTAATAGTTCTTGAATGTTCATGTCGATTGCCAATTTTAGCCCCAAGATGCAGGCTTCATACTCAGCAATGTTGTTGGTGCATGGGACCCTGAGCTTGGCATATACCGTGTAATGCTAACCGGTTTCTGATACCAGGACCGCTCCTATATTGACTCCTTTGAAATTTTCGGCTCCGTCGAAGAACATTCTCTAACCATCATAGGATTCTGCAATGTCTTCTCCTAAAAAGATACCTCTTCGTCAGGAAAATACGTCTTTAGAGGTTCATATTCTCCTCATGCAGGATTCTCGGTGAGGTGATCTGCCAAATCTTGTCCTTTGACTGCCTTCTGGGTAATACAAACAATGTCAAACTCACTTAATAGTATTTTCCATTTGGCGAGCTTTCCAGTAGGCATGGGCTTCTGAAAGATATATTTCAATGGGTCCATTCTTAATATGAGGTATGTGGTGTAGGCATAAAAATGATGCCTCAATTTATGAGCTACCCAGGTCAGAGCACAACATATGCGTTCTAATAAGGAATACCGAGGCTCGTACGGGGTAAACGTTTTGCTGAGATAGTAGATGGCTTGCTCCTTCCTTCCCGTTAATCATGTTGTCCAAAAACACACCCAAATGCTCTATCCAATACTGCAAGATAAAGCAATAGAGGTCTCCCTGGCTCGGGTGGAATGAAGACTGGCGGCGTTGACAAATATTCCTTGATTCTGTCGAAAGCCTTCTAATAGTCGTCAGTCCATTTAGTGGTAGCATCCTTCTTTAGCATCTTAAAGAAAGTTTTACAAATAACAGTGGACTCGGCTATGAACCGACAGATATAGTTGAGTCTTCCCAAAAAAACTCATTACATCCTTCTTGCTCTTTGGTGGTGGAAACTCTTGAATGTCTTTGACCTTTAATGAATCTAATTCTATTCCCCCGGGACTCACAATAAATCCCAATACCTTTCCAGGAAAACCCATAATTCTCACTTGGCTGGATTTAGTTTCAAGTTGTATCTCCTTAATCTGTTGAAGAACTTCCTCAAATCTTCCATGTGATCTGCAGCTTTCTTGTATATGATGATGACGTCATCCACATACACCTCGACCAATTTATGTATCATGTCATGAAAGATAGTGGTCATGGCCCTCATGTAGGTAGCACCAGTATTTTCCAAATCGAACATCATCATTCTGTAACAGTACATCCCCCATGGTGTGATAAACGCCGTTTTCTCTGCATCCTCTTCGTCTATCCATATCTGATGGTATCTAGTAAAATAATCGACGAATGACTGTAGCTCATGTTTGGCGCAGTTGTCAATCAATATGTGTATATTTGGCAAGGGAAGTCGTCCTTAGGACTGGTCCAGTTGAGATCCTGATAGTCGACACATACTCTAACTTTCCCATCTTCTTTGGTACTGGCACGATGTTGGCTAACCATGTCGGATATTCTACCGCTTTGAGAACCATGGATTTGACTTGCTTGGTAACTTCTTCTTTGATTTTCAAACTGATGTCTGGCTTGAATTTTCCGAGTTTCTATTTTACTGGCTGACACGTCGGATCTGTTGGCAATTTGTGAGTCACAATGGATGTGCTAAGACCGGTCATATCATCATACGACCAGGCGAAGATACCCTCATACTCCTTTAAGAACTCTGTGTACTCTTTCTTTTCTGGTGGTGACAAATGTACGCTGATACGTGTTTCCTTGACATTATCTATGTCTCCCAGATGAACAACCTCAGTTTCGTCCAAATTGGACCTAGGCTTGTTCTCAAAATTCTCGACCCCCCTAACAACCTCTTCTGGTATTTCATCCTCTTCTGAATCTATGTTCATTTGTTGCATTACCTCGTTGCAAGTCACAGTCGTTGGTTCATCATCAAGATATATAATAGTAACGCTGTGTAAAATAAAGTAAATAATAGATAAAAGTAATAAGAGCGAGATATATAGATAAACTTGGAAAATGCTTTGATTAAACTGATAACTGTTTGAAACATCGGAGCTGTTTTCAAAAGTAAAGACAACGCGAAAAAGTAAAAAATGCGATGCACAGTGTGTCATTTAGCCTTGCTACCCCAAAGCTCTACGGGCATTGGTGGTTCTGACTGACTAGTTGGTGAGGCATTCCCCTCGATTCACAGCTTGAATGGAAGGGCCTTCCTCCCCTTCCTCCTCGAAGATAACACAACAATCCATGTCATCCTCCAGAAACAGGTTCTTCATTGCGACCAATGCCTCGTCTTCCTCTGATCCATATGTAACGTTGGCCGGCTAATGGGTATTCTCTAGCTGAGGTTTGGGGTGTTCCAATGGAAGTAGGGACCACGCTGTGGTGGTGAACAATGGTTGAAGTCCTTCCAAGTATACTCATAGCCCATGCCAAAAGTGGTACAATGCTTCTTCAACTTGATAGGCTTGGTGATTCCCTGGAGATTCTTGCCAACTCCCTTTCCAAGATCGTACCCGCTTAAATTCAGAATGATCTCGATCCTAATATCCCACCATTTGTCATTGTCTATGGCATTGAACCGCTCAATGTTGTGGCATATTTCCTCAGCGATTCTCCTTCGACCTCCAATCATCGGGATGGTTTGGCGACTGTATATAGGGTTGCTACCGTCTCCATGAATTATCACTTCTTGGTGGTTCCATTCAAATTTTACGACTTGATGCAAAGTTGATGCCATAGCCCCAGCGGCGTGGATCCAGGGTCGTCCCAGTAATAGATTGTAGGATGATGGCACGTCTATAACTTGGAAATATAGATAGAACCAGGTGGGCCCCATCTGTAGGCACATGCTTATTTCTCCGATGGTGGATCTTTGAGATCCATCAAAAGCTTTAACACTAATAGCTCCGCCTTTGATCTCATGCAATCCTTTATCCAATGTCCTGAGGGTTATTAGCGGATAGATGTTAAGGATGGATCCCCCATCGACTAAGATCATGGTGATAAAATAATCCTCGCATTGCACAGTGATATGCAACGCCTTATTGTGACTAAGCCCTTCTAGTGGTAACTCATCCTCATGGAAGGTGATTTTGTGGCTTTCCAGTACCTACCCTACCATATTTGCCATTGCCTCATGTTATGTTGCTGGGAATATAAGCTTCACTCAGTATTTTCATTAAGGCATTTTTATGCGTCTCAAAGCTTTGCAGAAGAGCCAGAATAGGAATATGTGCTGGTGTTCTTTTCAATTGCTCAACGAGCGAGTACTTTTTGGTCTGTATATTTCTCCAAAGGTCATCGGGTCCAGTTTCAATAGCCCGCCCAGAGGCTTGGTTGCTGGAGTCAACTAAATGTTCTGGGGTGTACACCCTGCCTGTCCTTGTCATGCTCTGTGCTGCGATTGCTTTTCGAGTATATGTCTTTCCCTTCCTTCTAGCCTTGGCTGTGTAATCCCAAGGTATGGTATTTGTCCTGAATGGGGTCACGTCTGTCATGGAAACCGGAATTGGCATCCTGGGAGGCAACACATTGGCTTTAAATGGTGAAGGTGCCTTTAAAATCCTGAACTCAACCTCAATCGGTTTTTGCATCTTCGTAGGAGGTGCTTCAAACTCGATCGATACAAACACATTTACCACATCACCCTCAGAGGGCTGAATCTGAGCAATAATGGGATTAAAGGTAATTGATGGCTTCTTAGGCTCATCTCCTTCGGCTATCAAACCGATTGACCCCTTGGGTTCCCAATCATATTCAATCTCGATCATATGGATTCCTCCACCCTTGTGGTCAGGCAAAGGTTGCTGCGAACATTAGGAGCGGGCTCCTTTGCTATAATGACCTTGTAATCAATAAGATTCTGAATCTTGTCTTTCAACGAGCAGCACTCATCGATGGTATGGCCCATTATCCCCGAATGGTATGCGCAGGTTTTGTTTGGATTGATCTATTGATAGGGGTAACTTAACTAACTGCTTTGAGTTTTTCATATAGTTGGTCAATTTGTTTAGCTATGGTGATATATTGTCAAGGAGGCTTACAGTCGAAATTTGGTCTAGGTCGAGGAAAGTTTTGGCGGGTAGGGGGTCATGGGTAATGAGAATGTTGGGAGTTGTATGCTTGGTATACAGGTGCAGGTTGGGAATATCTTGGTGAAGTGGGTTGATATGTTGGTGGTGGAGGTGATTGGTAGGCAGGTGGTGGTATTTGGTATGTGGGTGAGGGTGTTTGGTAATTTACGGTAGGTTGATGTGTGAGTGGAGCTGAGGGACAGGTTTGGTACTTCATAGGGGAATTGTTCCTTCGCAGCCATTACGGAATTTACATCCTTTTTCTTTGAAGAGCCACTAGACTGTAACGCCTTGTTGGTAGCTTGCAATTCCTCGAGGTTAGTGACCATACTATTTTGATTCCTTCTTCGATCCTTTCTCCCAACTTGATGATGTCTGAGAAATTTTGACCCTCTATTAGCATCAACCTTTCGTAGTACTGCGGATCCTGAGCACGGACGAAGAACCTGTTCATATGTTCTTCCTCCAAGTCCGGCATAACCTTAGACTCCTAATGAACAGATTCATGCAGATTTTCTCGTCCCTTCCGACTCTTAGCAACTTATCACAATACATTCTCAAGTGGACCCTGGGATCACCTGTACCGTCGAACATTTCGAACTTGGGAGGTTTGTACCCTTTCGGGAGTTCAACATCTGACTGGACACAGAGATCATTGTAATTCAACCATTCAACACCTTTGAACCTTCGAAACCTTGGACCCGGCTAGTCAATTTCTTGATCTCAGCGTCCAAATTTTGAATGACGGAGCCCTTGTCATCTGACTCGGGTGCACTTGTCATTGGCAGCGTGTAATGGGGTATAGTTTCCATGAAGATAGGGGTGTTATGGTCTTTTGTGGTATTTTTTGGTTCGGGAATGAGCAGTGGAGTGTTATTGCATGTGTTGCAGGCTTGGGCATGAGTGGGTTGCATTGGATGTTGTGGGGTGTTTTGTGGAGGTGCAGGGTTCTAGGTGTTAATATCAGGAGTGGAAAAAGTGATTGAATGGCTTACCAGGTTTCGAACTTGGTCCAATTCCTCTCGAAATCTTAGCAAAGTTTTCTCCAGATGAGCAACAGTCTCCTTGGTAACTGCAACATTCTGAGAAGTTTCCTCAAGTTCCTTTCTAGCGATTATATCTCCCATTTTTCCTTTATTCCTATTTCTGGTAGGACTCGGGGGAGGAGGAGGCAGAGGACCCTTGGATCTTGTTGAGTATGCTGATGGTGCCAGAATGCACGAACTAACCTTTGGGGAGGGCAATAAAAAATTAAAAGAAAAACAAAAGATAAAAAATTAGTGCGAATTCTGAAAAATAATATTGCGATATTTAAACACGTTGTGCAATACTATAAGTCGCTTCCTAATTTGGGTGCCACGTTGTGCCCGAGGTAGGCCTAGCGACAAATTAAATTTGGAGAACTTATAATTCTAAAAGCCTCATTTTATTGATAAAACAAAACGAGTCTTAAAACAACTAAATGATAAAAGATGTCACTAATGGCTAGTGGCCTTATTACATTATGAAAGCATGAAATAAAAGATCCTAACTACTTGGTCCCAGAAGGACCTTCCCCGATTTGGTACTCTTGCCTCCCTCGTATAGCTGCATCAACTCGCGCATTCCTAACAGCAGATAATCTCGAGCCAGATGTCTGCCTTCACTTCCCTTGACATTCTGGCAGTCATTAATTCTTTTCAAGAACTTTCCTTCCAAGTCCACTAGACCTCGCTCCAAATACCTCAGCCGGTTGTTGGCGTTGACTGCCATATTCTTCCATTCGTTGATCAGTTTCTCGTGGGCTTCCTATATTTTCCGATGTTCATTCTCTCATTCTCGCATCCTATAGCGCAACTGGTTGTATTTGACCTGTGCTTCAGTTTTCTCATCAATAATCCTATGATCATGGAAAAATCCTGGATGACCCAAACCAGTGTGATCATCTTCCAACCAACCCGTGTAGCGTGGTACACACCCGACATGATACCTGTCTGGTTCGATAGGGTCATTCCCTAAGACGAGCTTGCAGTGCCACATATGCTAGGCATAACACCTGTGTGGTCTATCATTATCTTGAAAGTCAGCCCTGAAATGGCTCATTTTTTCTCTCATGGGTATGATTTGTTTCCTTCCAGCTTGCCTCATTGCCCGAAGAGGGACATAAGGATGATTTACCCTCAGACCAATGAGTATGAGGAATGGTGTGTCTCGAGAATTGACAATGAACTCCCCCATTGGGAACTCGAACATCCACTGAACGTGCTCTTCTTTTAGGCATTCAAACAACTCTACCCATCTACTGGCGTCCTCTGGCTGAGCGAACATGTTGGGCATGAAGTTCATTCGCTTTGGGTGATGGAAAGCGATATGCTCATCCCAATCCCTGCTAATGATTTCCTGTATGTAGTCGCCTTTCTGCAGGTGTTCTATGAGCCAAAGTTGATGTAGCAGATTACAACCCTCGAAATGTGAAGCCCCTTGTTGACATTTTTCTAAGGCTCGATAGATTTCAGCGATGATCATAGGCACTATGCTGAAATACTGCCCGTCGATACCCTCCATTAAGGTTTTGGTCACCATGGCTAGTCTGGTGTGGATCCTTTCCTTCTTCATGGGAAAAATTATCATTCCCAAGAAAAAAAACATGAACACAAAGACCCTCATATGTATGTGCCCCAAAGAGGTGAGGGCGAACTCATCAGTGTAACTGCGATAAGACTTGCTGTGACTATATCTCTCGTACAAAAAGTCAAATGGTATGTAGGAGTCCTTCAGGCAAGTTAGGTCGGGATTCTTCTTAAGTCCCCTCATCTTAAGAAAACCTCTATTTCTGCAGTTTTCCGGCATAAACAAACCCGGAGTCTCCCAAGGGATACCAGCTGCACCTCTTATCTTTTCTAGTAAAGGGGTCATTTCCAAATCTCCGAAGCGGAACACCGACCGATCACTATCCCAAAACAAAGTGGCAGCCTCTACGATCTTGTCGTTAGACTGGATTTCTAGAAGTGAGGGCAAATTCCCTAAATACTTGCGGATGACGGTTTAATCGCTAGCGTGAAAATCTTCCCACCAGCTTAGCAACCTTGGTGAATGTTGGATACCATACCGAATCTGGGGACTTCGTGCCTCATTTTCTTATAAATAAAGCGTTACGCCCTTAACCCCACCAGACTCTACTATTTAAATCAACAATTAGCAAAAGGCATTTAGTTCTCCAAATAAATGCATATAACGTGGAGGTGTACGTTTGGGTTTCGAGGAAATTCAATGGACTTTGGTTTAGGCTATCTTAAGGAGTCATTATGTGGACAACATAACTGACTCTTCTAGGGTTGACCATGATGCATGAACATTTTAATGGAATAAGGTTTCTACATTTTAAGTGCTAGACAAGGTACCCTTGAGTGGACAACTCAAGAGGGAAAGGCGCGGAACCGTCGACTACACCGTTGATCGACTGGTTTTACCGCAAATATGCCTTTTACAAATTTATAGGGTTATAATATTGGAAGGGTGCAACCACTCGTTATAAGCGTTTCTATAAGATTAGTTTTGGCACGAGTGGAATACGATGTTTGAGGAATGCAGTTACAATAATGAAGCAAATTGCACGTATTTTCACATTCATAAAGATTACAATGGATACTCGGAAATTACAACGAAATTGAAATAATAAGGCAATAAAAGGAGACATTAAAAGGAAAGAAAAATATCAAGATCCAAGTTAGTATTCTTGGTAAAACAATTAAATAATGAAAGTAAATGCAATTGACGAAGCAATAAAGTCACAAAACACGTAATGGTAAAAGCCTTAAAGAAATTCCCAGCAGAGTTGCCATGCTGTCGACGCCCCCATTTTTCTCGAAAAAGTAGAAAAATCGGGTCTACGAAATTATGGACAAAACAACTTTTTCCCTTGGAGGAAGTGGGTTTGAAGAATTTGAAAAGTCGCTACCTAATGATTATAGTGCAATAGGACAATTAAAGAAAAGATTTTTTTTGAAAAGAAAACCACAGTTCTGGTAAGGGCTTGAGATTATCTCGAGGGGAAGGTGTTAGACACCCCTCAAGATCCACTAGTATGGTTCCCGGCCGTGTTTAGTTGCGACTTTAAAAGGAGTAGGAATAAACAAGTAAAATTTGCACATAGAAAGCATAAACAAGTTGAAAATTTTGTAAGAAAGTAAGACACAAGTGATTTTTAAAAGAGAAAAGCTTATTCGAAGAAAACGTTCATTTAAAAAATATCAATAATTAAAAGAGACAAGGGGGCCCTAGGGTTAAACATAATATGGATCACCTCGGTGGAATACCCAACAATCATTCATACACGAGATATTAGCGCACTGGTCATCATATCCATATTCTACCCTTCTCGCCCCGTAGAGGTTATTTTAAACGTGTGTATTGATCACGAGTCCTTATCGCATGCTATTACCTGTCCCATCTTATAGGTCCTAGATGGTGGTGAGGACTAAGTTGAACCCTTAAGTTTAAAGGCAAAATACTAAGCGACATACAAAAGCATGTAGGACTTCATATAAGAGATCACGTAAAAAATATGTAAATGTCTCAAGTACCCCTCCACGAATATACATACAATTAGCACGCGTCAATCACAATTAAGGTCTAAGAGAGTGAGAGTTTTTAAAAATCTGAATGTAGAAAAAAAACTGAAAGTCTGGGCAGAATTAGGTAGGAGAAGTTGGGAAAAAGTTAAAGGTAAAGCAGTAAAATGCGCATCATTTATGAATAGGGAAAATATGTATTCTTTCAAAGACAGTTACAGCTATATACGAGTGCAGTATCCTGCTATTAAAAATAATAGTTTATTTCTGGACTGAAAATAGCGTGCGACGAAGACGTAAAGGTTATTCAGAATTACAGGAAAACAAAGAGAGTGTGGCCCTTAAAATATTACAGAGGTCGTTATAAATTTTAGGGAAAAAGTAGTCCAGTCTTAGACTGGAAAATCAACTTGGTTGAAAACATATAGGTGAAAAAATAAGACAGGAATTTAGTAGTGAAACCACACAAACTTCGGGGAGGCGGACCAGTTTGGGTAACTTAAAGAGGTTGAATGGCTTAATACGGTTAATCAGTTTTATCCGGCCTAAGGCTTACTTAAGCATTATAAAAGAAAACATACATGCACATCATTTTTCGGTTTAAGAAAACCAGTTTAATAATTAATGGGTGGCCAAAACATTGCAAATGGACTACTAATTTCATGATATCTAATGCACTGATGGTCATAAGACAAGATATCTAAATGCACTAGTAGAGTTTTAATTATTAACTGGTTGAGGTTATGGAAAAAATATCAGATTGAAAGTGAGGATCCTAGGAGCAGGATTTCTATTTGTAGAATGCATGTCTTATATATGATTTCTATTGCATGAATAGGTAAATAAAAATCCTATAGACATGCTCTCTACCAGTACCCTTAATAAACATGCATAACCCTCCCCAATTTTACTATAAATCCCATAGTTCTTTACAAATTATTACAGATTAAGTAATTAAATTACAATAGTGAAGAGTAAAATAAGAAGTTATTCTATAGGGAGCCTTCAGCCAGGCCCAAACCTCCAACCTCACTTCTTTCGAGCTTCACAGCCTTCACCAACGGTTGGGTGCGGCAAAGTTCCCTAGGGGTCTCTTGAGACCCCGGCCAATACCAAGCACCCAAAACATAACACCATTGATAAGTGCAAGTGTGGAACTACAACCATTGTGCATCAAAGTTTGAGTACCCAGAGCAATACTTACACAAGGGGGCATGACCTAATTCTAAGGGAAGTGTGATTATGATAGAATTTGAAGGAGTTGAGATGAAAAAAATGGTTTTACATGAAAGACATTTTGAGAAAACAGTAGAAGAGTGAAAATTTTATAAAACAGTTACTTTGGGGCAAGGTTTTAGAAAGTACCAGTCACACAGACAAAGGTAAAGTTAAAGGGAACAAACAACTCACAAAAAAGACAATATGTCACACACATTAAAGGAGAGTTAATGCTTCAAACAGGAGTCCAGTTCTTACATCACCAGACAACAAACAAAATCATCCTCAGGAAGGTGTTTTAGGGCTATGGAGTAGCTTAGAGGATGATAGTAGTATAAAGAAGCAAAGGGGAAACATGCATTGGGGTAGGCAAGGGGGTAATGAACATGCTTGGCTTACTAATTAGTACAGATACATGGTAGTTGCAATAGGAACAGCAGAACCACAAGTAGAAACACACAAGGAACAAAATAATGTGTAGCGCCAATAGAAACATGTTGTTTTTAAGGATGTAGCTTAAATAGGATACATACCAGTTGAAAATAATGTAAACACGGAGCAATAGTGAGAAATATTGTGCATAGAGGTGAGCAGTAGTGTGCGGAGAGAAGCAGAGAGCAGGGCATCATTAGTGTGCAGCAGGCAGACCCAAAGGAAGTAACACAGTAAAGGCCAGCAGAGCGATAAAAGTGACCAGGATCACTCAATCTCATCCAATTGCGTGATTAGCATTCAACGGGAAAATGAAAGAAATAATATAGAAACAACAAAGAGCACCAAAGATGTTTGTGTGAAAGGGAGAGAGTTTAAAAGAGTAAGTTTATTCGTATCTGTGTGTATCAAGTGTTATGAAGTATGTTGGTGTTGTGCAAAAGACAATAGGGGAGGGTACTTATAGTACTAAATATGAATAAACAAATAAGGTAGAAATCCCTAATTAAGGAATTGAAATCGATCATAATCAAATTAGTATATGGATTCCCCTTTGATTAAGGAATCAAAGTCAAACGGTAATAAGCAGCTATTTAAAAGGAAAGAAATCACAAGGTATGATCACATAAGGAACATAATAGTATAAAGTATGAAATAAAGACTAGGTTCGTGATATTCTAATTAGGGAAATAGGTCAGGCAAATCAATCAACATACTCATGCACACATATAGGGTGGGATACTACTCCAATTTTGGACAATAATTCCCAAAAATAAGGAATGAGATTGAAACTTAGGAGACCAATATTAATTGAGGAAAGTATCCCACAGGTTGAGGAAGAAATTTGAAATTAATCCCAGACTATTAGGAAAACACGCAGAATCTAATTTTAAGTCAAGTATTTCAAAAAGAAGAATCAGTATAAAAATCATCATGCAAACAGTCAGAGAAACTTTAAACGGAGAACACAAAATGGTAGGAGAATGAAACACTAGTAACAAATATTAAAGCAAAGATCACGGGACTTAGAGAAAAACCCTGAACAACATACAAACAAGCAAATAATACAAACATAAACGTATAAGGCTAGGGTTTCATAAGACATAAGAAAAATGTTTAGAAGAATCACGAATAGTACTTAAAAATCAGAAAGTAAAATTATTTCGAATAGGGGGTCAGAAACCTTAATTTCAAAAAGGGAACAAAATCATTTAAAACTGGAGTAATCATAAAGATCGAGTAGAAAATAGTGCAAAACGTAAAGGTACGAGTTAAAATCGTTAAACAATCAGAGATTTGAGAGGTTTGGGTCAAGATTAGGGTTTCATAAGAAACTAGTGAGAGAAGTAAGAGAAACCTGGCTGTTGAAATTCAAGGGTAACGGAGTTTATAGTAGCATCGGACCAAACCCATCGGAGAAAGGCCGGAAACGGACCCCGGGGAGGATTCAGTGACCGTCTTTCATGGTGGAAGCTTTTGGGGCTTCAAACCCTAGAGAGAAGCAACGATATTGGATTCCA
This sequence comes from Nicotiana benthamiana, assembly GCA_034376525.1. NCBI lineage: Eukaryota > Viridiplantae > Streptophyta > Magnoliopsida > Solanales > Solanaceae > Nicotiana > Nicotiana benthamiana. The sequence goes on along the minus strand of CM067341.1, from coordinate 122,575,184 downwards.
TGGTGACTAAAGGTCGAGAGAAGTGAGGACAGAGTATGACCAGAGAGGCGAATAAGCTCGTCGGAGAAGAAGGAGAAAACCAGAAGGTTCTATAGAGAAGGGTGAGCAAGTGTTAGAGAGAGAGTGAGAGAGAGACCAGTCTTTGATGGAATGAGGGATTGGGGGGGAGGTAGATTAGAATTTAATTTAGGTAAATGAATCTGGGCCGTTAATCTCGTTTGATCAACAACTCATATTGAATCACGGTTAGGCCGGGTATCCGAATTGGGTGTGGGTCAGGTTAAAAATTGGGGTTCAGTTGGTCGAGATACAGAGCTTAGTATGGCCAAGTGTCTATGAGCGAGCCTACTATGGCAGAGCAGTTTATATATATATATATATATATATATATATATATATATATATATATATATATATATATATATATACATACATATATATATATATATATATATATGTATATATATACATACATTATATATATGAGCGAGCCTACTATGGCAGAGCAGTTTATATATACATATATATATATATATATGTGTGTGTGTGTATATATATATATGTATATATATATATGTATGTATCTATATATATATGTATATATATATGTATGTATATATATACATACATATATATGTATGTATATATATACATATGTATATATATGTATGTATATATATATACATATATATATATATGTATATATGTAAATATATATGTATATATTGAGTCTTATAGGGCCAGACAACTATTTTATTTACTATATTGAGAGAGTTGAGTCAGCATCGGTAGGTAAGCATATATTCAGATTGTCTTTGACTTCCATCTACTTGCATTTATTACATTATCAGTTTAGTTTCAGCTTTTAGTATATTGTCTTACATACTCGGTACATTATTTCGTACTGACGTCCCTTTTTTGGGGGCGCTACATTTCATGCTTGCAGGTTCAGATATACCCTCCTCATTAAGTATTGCCCAAGTTCAGCTTGATCGGTAAGCTCCAGGCCTTTCGGAGTTTCCGGGTCTTGCGCCTTATGTGTGTGTATATATATATATATATATGTTATGAGTAGGTTGGGGAGCTGTTCCGATCACAGTATATCAATCAGTAGAGGCTTATAGAAATATCATGTCAGTTAGTACAATATGTTGGGCTTACAGGCCGTGTATGTATATTTGGTTGGTTGGTCAGCTGTAATAATTATGACAACCTTGTTGACCCAATTTTGTATTGACATTTAGTCAGTATTCGCAGTTGTCTGGGAATGTGTACCATGACTAAAGTATGACATGTATGTGCAGAGTCCATTGGTTGCAATTTCGTACGCAAGGATAGCTAAGGCAGGGGGTGCCGGTCTCTCCCCTAAGGTTCGGGGCTAGACAAAATTTGACCCTGATTCCCTCTTCAACCACATGGATTAATTTGAGGATGAAGATATTGAGTTCATTTCTCAAGGGTTAGTTGTCGACGAAGGAAAGCAGATGACGACCGGGGAAGGTGGCTGAGAGGTCGATTCATATCTAGTTCGAAAACCAAAAGGAGAATCAAAGGCTACAGCCTCCCGAGAAGCTGAGTAGGTAGTAGGTATCATCAACATTTTGGAGAGGCTATACCACACAATGTCCATGTTTGAGGACGCTCAATCCAGTAAAGAGAAATCAAATGAGACAATGTCGGGCTCATATGATTCCCTCAACATGTTCTTCAACAGCATGGACATGAGCGCGTTGGAGGACTAATCCGGGCTTGGTCACCTGAAGGTCCCAAAGAAAGGATGTGTTATCGGGAGCAGGTGATCCGAGCTCGAGCACGAAGCTAGTGAGGCAATTCCTTGCCCAATGTATGGATCCCGACCGCAAGATAATGGTCATTATTAATATCCTAGTGGATGCCTTGGCACTTCCCGCTACCTTCATTGCGTAGTGAAAGAGGAGGACCAGGAAAGGATGAACGAAATAGGCACATCGAGCCTCTTCAGCGAGGCGCAACATGCACTAATCTGGGAAAGACATATATTATTCGTATCGTTTGTGAAATTCGCTTAATTTTATCATGTAATAATGATCTCATTATTTTTAAGGCTTCGATGCTTTATTATGAAAGCTTCATTTGGTCCATCTAGGAAATCATCCAGCACGAATTTGAGCCTTATGTGTGCAAGTCCGAAGGACATGTACATGGCTCTCAATGATCAACACGAGGAGACCTTCGAGAACCTTCTAATTCTTTGGGATGAGCTGCAAAAGGCACAGAAGGAGGCCTTGTCCGTGAAACGGGATCATTCCAAACTAGTCGAGAAGGTAAATATATTTGAGGCTAAAAATAAGAAGCTACTTGTGTTTATTAATGACGCAATTTCACAGGTCTAAGAGAATATAAACTTGATTGATCAGCTTCGGTGCAAATGGATGAGGTTAAGACCATGGCCGAGTGATGATGGCCAGGATGGTCCTGTTGGCTTCAATAAAAGAGGCTACAGAAGAGGATATGGCATCGATCAAGGACTAGGTACAGGTGGCAAAGCGCAAGGCTGAAAAGTGGTCATGACTGAATGATGAACTCCAGGCACAACTGAACTCAACCGTCATGGAATGGGATGTCCCCGGCCAGGAATAACTCAGCTGAAGTCCAAATTGGAGGCAACTTCAATTGATTCCTCCAAAGTTGAGGAAATGCAAGTCCAGTCTAAGGTTGATGTGGATATAGTAAAGGACCACTTAAAGATGAAGACAGAGTATGTAAAGCATCTGTAGCAGACCCTCGAGGAGATTCATGATAGAGGATTTGACCCGTTGGCCGAGATAGAATAAGCCAAGAGGCTAGAGGCTGAGGTGAAGGAAATTTATTAGCCCGAAGGTTTCGACGGTTCCAATGGTTCTGGTGCTGAGTCGAGCCCCGGTGAAGATTAAGCATAGGTGCCCTAGTTTTTTTTCTTTTTCTTTGTATATTTTCTTTATTTCTTCTTTTGAGGTTATTTTATCGTGCATTTGTAAATATTTTTTGAAATATATACGAAATTCCCTTTGCCAATATCATGTTTTTACTTTTTAGCATCTCTTTGCAATTTTTTATTTGTGTATCATTCTTATTGCCTTAGCATAGAATCAAATATAATCTAAAGTATCCGTTCTTTGGAAACCAGAGTGGGACCCGATTTCGGTGGCAACTCCAATTTACTTGTGGCTTCGAGATTTCGATAAAATCTAAGGCTTTTAAGATGCTTAAGTATTTAGTCATATACAACAATATTTTTGCTGAGGGTAACCTTTTAATTGGTTATACTTATACGTAAGAGCCGCAATTTTTAAATACGAACTTCAGACGTCTCAGAACGATTTTAGGTTGGTCGTAGCCTTTCATATTTGGGCGCTACCTAATAGGCTAGATGCCTCCGAGATTCGATGGCTCGTGTCGTCTGATTTTTTATTGGAACACAGTCCTTGAGTGGAGGTAGTCCGTGGGCTTTGGGATCTAGGATCCATTGTAAAGCATCGATAGAGAAAAATTTGAAATTCATAATAATAAAGTATGAGGGGAGCAAATTTTTCTTTCATTGTTTTATATGAATGGTACATAATCGGAGGCGCATATGCCTTGTTCTGTTGCTAGACTGGCCTACATGGGCACAGTTTGCGTGATCGTTTTACACTTACAATGAATCCTAATAAGAAAGCCTTAGTTTTTTACATATAAAATTTTCCCTTGCTAAGGATCTTAACCTAGAGGTAATGGGCCCCAGTATTTGAGGCCAAACTTGTGAGGGCACAGGTACTGTAGACTGGTGAAAACAATCATCAATTTCAATTTAAGGCTGGTATTCAAAAACTACGGTAGCACATTTTACTATTGCCTTGTTAAAAACCTTGCTGGAAAATCTGCTTCAAGGCAAAATCAGTTCAAGGGAAATAGAGTACAACATGTGCTTTTAGACCTAATAGTCATATTTTCCCCTGACTGAGTACCTGCATACGTTAGTCCGTAATGTAATTAAATTATAAAAGGAATTAAGTTCATACCTTAGTAGTAGTACCGCTTCGAGTGATCCATGTTTAAGTTGTTCGGTAGTTGTACACCATTTCTCGATTCGAGTTTATATGAGCCTTTGTAGGTTATTCTGATGACTCTATATGCTTTTTCCCAATTTGGACCCAATTTCCCTTCCTTTGGGGTTCCTAGTGTGTGGTGTTATGTTTCTCAATACTAAGTCCCCGACATTAAAATATCGGAGGTTGGCTCTTCGGTTGTAATACCTCCATAATCGTTGCTTTTGGGTGGTCAACTAGACTAGGACACCTTCCCGTACTTCGTCCGATAATTCCAGGCTCGTGATCATCGCCTCGTTGTTTGACACTTCGATAGCATACTAGAATATGAGGCTCGATTCCCCTACCTCGACTGGTATTAAGGTTTATGCTCCTCAGAATAGAGAGAATGGGGTCCCTCCAGTACTCGACTTCGATGTTGTACGGTACGCCCATAGAACTTCGGGCAAGATTTCTTTCCATTTTTCGTTTGAACCGGTCAATCTCTTTTTTAGATTTTGGAGTATAGTTTTGTTCGTTGATTCCACTTGCACGTTCCCACTAGGGTGGTAGGGTGTTGATTATACCTTCTTGATCTTATACAATAACAACAACAAAAACAACAGCAAAACAACAACAACAACATACCTAGTATTATTCCACAACCTTCTTGATCTTGTGGTCTTTGAAAAACTTACTTACCTTGCTAGCGATGAACTGTTTTCCGCTGCTACAAATTATCTCGGCTGGTATCACAAATCAACATACTATGTGATGCTAGATGAAGTCTATTTCTCCTGAAGCTTTTCGAACGACTGGTCCTCGACCCATTTGAAAAAAATAATCGGCCATAAATATTATGTATTGGACCTTACCAGGTGACCATGGTAGGGGACCGATGATATACATTCCCCACTTTATAAACGGCAATGGTGATAGGATCGGGTGGATCATTTCTCTCGGTTGATGAATTACTGGGCATGTCTTTTGCATTCGTTGCATTTTCGTACGAAGTCTTTCGCATCCTTCTCCATCTCTTTCCAGTAATAGCCGGCTCAAAAAAGCTTTCAAACTAAGGATTATACCTACGAAAGGCTCTCTCAAGTTCCCTCATGGACATTTATCCTGACGTATTCAGTCTCTTCCGGACCAAAGCATTTAGCTAGTGGGCCGAGGAATGATCTTTTGAACAATATCCCTTCAACTAAGCTAAATGTGGTAGCTTTGTTGCAATGGTCTCCCGATTCCTTGGGATCCGATAGCAATTTTTCTATCTTCAGGAAGTCTATATATTTGTTTCTCTAATACTAATTCAAAATTGTCGAATTTACTTCAGCGTGAACTTCTTCTACTACCAAGTTCATCAACTACACCACGACCCTCGAGCTAAATTCTTTGAAGTCGACAAACGACTTTAAGTTGGCTAGTGCATCAGCCTCACTAATTTTTTCTCGAGGTATGTGCTACAGAGTCCACTCCTCAAATTGGTGAAGGGTTGCCAGCAATTTGTCTAAGTACCTCCGCATTCTTTAATCCTTTATTTCGAACATTGTGTTGACTTGATTTATGACGAGGATGGAATTAAATTTGGCTTCGATCACTTCGGCCCTAAAACTCTTACCCAGTTCTAGACCTGCAATCATAGGTTCATACTTTGTTTCATTATTAGTCAATTTGTACAGTTCTAATAGACTTTCTAACTATGTTGCCCGCGAGTGGTTTTAACACGAAACCAAGTACAGACCCTTTTGCATTGAATGTACCACCCGCGAGGGTCTAATCCCTTTCAAACTCGGGTATAAAGACCAGAGTAAGAGTCATCCATGAAGTCTTCCAAAATTTTAGATTTTATGGCAGTCAAGGGTCGGTACTCAATATAGTACCCACTAATCTCCACGGCAATTTGGCCATCCATCCCAAGGGTTCAATCTTATATATGATATTCCTCAGCGGGTAATAGGTTACGATACTTATGAAGTGGCATTAATATTATGGTTCTAGTTTCCTAGAAGCGCTTAGAAAGGCGAACGCTAACTTTTCTGGTCGAGGAAACCTTGTTTTAGTGTCTCCTAGGGTTCTAATAACATAATAAATAGGAAATTGTGTACCTTCTTCCTCTTGGACTAAGACACCACTTACCGCCACATTGGAAACCACCAAGTAAAAGTGCAACTATTTGTCTGCCTTCGGAGTGTGGAGCAATTAAGGGAGGCTCGACAGGTATCGCTTATGTTCTTCCAAAGCTTGCTGGAATTACATAGTCCAAGAAAAATTATTCTTCTTTTCAATAGTGAGAAAAAATGATGGCTCTTGTCCGACGACCTCGAGATGTACCTACCCAATGCAGCTATACACCCGGCCAGTCTTTTAATCGCCTTGAGTTTGTCGATTATGGTGATATCTTCAATGAACTTTAGTTTAACGGGGTTGATCTCTATCCCCTTATTAGATACCATGAACCCGAGGAATTTGCCCGAATCGACCCCAAATGCACACTTCTCCAGGTTAAGCTTCAAGTTGTATTTCCTTAGTATGTCGAAGGTTTCCTGCAAATGTTTCAAATAGTCCTCTGTCCGCAGGGACTTGACCAACATATCATCAATATAAACTTTTATTTATTTCCCTATTTGTTCTCCGAAAATCTAAATTACTAGGCATCCGCCTATAGCACCAGCGTTCTTTAATCTGGATGACATTACGTTATAGCAGTAGATACCAAATTTTGTTAAAAATAAGTCTTTTCTTGATCTTCCGGTTCAGTTCAAATTTGGTTGTAACCGAAGTAGGCACCGAGAAAACTGAATATCTTATGCACGTCCATCTCGAAAGAATCCTTTGCACATGCTTTATTTAGATCCTTATAATCCTCATACATCCTTAGTTTATTTTCCTTTTTAGGTACTATCACTACGTTAGCTAACCAATCCAGGTATTTAACTTTCTGGGTGGACCCTATTTTTAGAAGTTTTGATACCTTATCCTTGATGAACATGTGTTTGATATCGGATTGTGAGTGGTTACCTTCGATGGGATCCCTATCATGTCAAGATGGGACCAAGCAAAATAGTAGGTGTTAGATTTTAGAATATTAATGAGTTTTTTCCTAAGCTCGGAGGTTAACCCCATGCCTAGGTGTACCTTTGGATCTGATATATGATCAATTTATTTAACTTGACCCAACTCCTTGATCATTGATTTAGTGGCATCGGTGACATTGGAAGCTATGAGTGATCTCAAGATGATGTAATCGTTCTCATCGTCCTGTTTGTTGCTCGACCTGTTTGTTGGCATCCCTGTTTCTAATATGGTTTTTTGCCTCGCTCACTTAGGAATTCTTGGAGGTGCCCATTGTTGAATAATCTAGCGCCTTATTCTCTTAGTTATCGGTAATCTTTGGTCCCGTGACTATGAGTGCAGTGATACTTACACATCAAGTTAGGATCTTTCTGTGATGGGTCGAACTTCAATGTTCGGGACACTCGGTCTCTTCGGTGCGCCATATGGACGACAAGATGCTTGCGGCCTTTATGTTGAAGTTATACTCCTATAATCTTGGTTCTTCCCTACTCCTCAGAAACTAGTCGAACCCATTCTTGCTCATTAAGACCTGGCCGCTCGGCCCTCATTTGCTTCTCTTCTCGTTCCTTCCTGGGTGATGCTGGGATCCATTTCCATTTTGATTTGCATTGTATAATTGATATCAACCTTGGACCGGTCTTGGCTCTTGATCAATGGCTCTCTGAGCTCTATTAGTGGTTCTGATGGTGTAAATAGATCCAAAAGGGCCCGAGTTGGTTGTCCTCGACCCTGATCTTCAACTAGTACCTGTTGTGGACATCAGCCCAAGTTACCGCTAGGTGCTCCACAAAATTTCTTGTTTGTTGTTGAGAGGCACGAAACTTTGGGGTTTAAGCTCTTAGTGAATGCCTGAATGGTACAATCATCCGCAACTAGTGGCAGATCTACTTGCTCCATCCGGAATCTTGACAAGAACCCCCTAAGCATCTCGTTATCCATTTGTTTGACCTTGAAAAAGATCTGATTTTCTAATCTAGACCTTGATGGCTCCAGAATGGTCCTTTACGAAAGCATCTGCAAGCACAACAAATAAGTCAATAGACTTTAGAGGCAGGTTGTGATACCATATCATTGCTCCCTTAAACAAATTTTTCCCAAACTTCTTCAGCAACACCGACTCAATTTAGTCATTATCCAAATTGTTCCCTTTAATCGCGCATGTATAAAATGTTACATGATCATATGGACCCGTGGTCCCATTATATTTTGGAGTGTCGGGCACTCAAAACCTCTTTGGGATCGGCTTTGGTGCTGTGCTACGAGGGAAGGGCTTCTGTGTTAATATTTGGTCTAATCCCTTCAATATCAGAGGTGCTCTCGGATATCTGATTGACTCTGGAGTTGTATGTTATCACCTTCTTGTCATTTGCCTTAATATTTTTCTTGTCTGACTCCACGCGTTTTTCTTCACTACTTCTGATGTTTCCACTGGCTCAGCTCCGCCTGGTCTCTAAGTGATTTTTTCGTCTCTCCGAGTACATTCCCAGGTTTGTTTGGGCTCGTCCTTGTTAGGGGCGTGGCTTTGATTCTGCAATAGCCTCTTGTTGAGCCTGCAACATTTTGAATATAAACCGTAGGATCACCCTATCACCTTCATCTTCGGGCTCTTTTCGTGCCGTTGGTCGGGGTCCTCCGCGAATACTATTTTCAGGATCAGTTGGAAAATGGACGTTGATGGCCACATGCGAGTTAGCATCGGCTGGGTCGGCGGTTGCGATTCCATTGGGATCAGTAGGAAGCACATCACTACTAGGCACCACATTATTATTTTTGTTATGATGGCCTGACTCAACTTCAACGTTCAAGTGAGCATACTGAGAGTTTGAAATTTTTTAGGTTTGCTCAAAATTAAGGTTTCAATGAACAAGCGTAAAATAGGGTATATTATGGAGATTCGTACCAAATCACCATTATTATCCTTGGCCCACGGTGGGCACCAAACTATAGCCCAAACATAGATAACAATAAAAATTGTACATAGGTTAAAGGATACGCGATTTAGTTCAATACGAATAATTAAGAATAATAGATAAATGAATTAAAGATAAAATAAATAATCAAACAAATGGCAATATAACAACCAAGCCTGTTCTCATAACAGTGGAATTTGTCTACACAATGGACCCTCGTTACAAGCTCGATCGTGAGTAAAAATAGAACAAGCAAGTAATGTCTTGAACAGTAGTTAGAGGACAAAAATATCTTTTTATTGCCTTGAGTTGCATGGTACAGTATGTCAGACTAAAGAAAAATTCACATTTACATAGTAAGAGAATTTTAGTCCTAGTATAAGTCTAGAAAATGTAGAACTCTTATTTTTCCGTTAATTGTTGATCCATAATCGATACTGAGCGGGATTCATGCCGTAATATGTAGTTGATGGCAAATATTACAGCCCCTATCCTTCATGCATATTCGTTCATTGCATCTCCGGAGATCATGAAATTATACTTTGTCCGGGGTGCATCGCCAAATCATGTTCGATGTGGACACATCGTTCATTCTTCCTGAGTCTTGATATGCGGGGTTTCTAGCCTCGATAATAATCAGGTTGATCAGTGCTTCCCCTTCGTTCTTTCATCGGAGAATTTGAAAAGACATTACCTCTGATTTTATCCGTACACAATCTCTAGTCGACTACTATATTTCTCCATCAAGGAGCAAGTACTTTTCACCCCATTGACAATTATTATTCCATAAACACAAAGGATCTGTATCTGTTATTTTATCAGTGTAAAAATATACTAAAAAAATTCCAAACGAATAGTTGACATAAAATAAGTCTTGTGACTAAACGTCAAATGTGGATATTTTGCTTCCATCCTATTTTATTTTACTAAGTTGGATTTTGAGAAATTATATTTTTCTCAATAAGTTTCTTCTATATGATTTTAGGTTTGATATTATCCCGTTTCAACATCTTTAATAATATTGGTGGCAAACTAATGTATTGATAGGTATATGTAAGACAGGATCAAATCATTTTATGTATTTTCTCTCATTTTATTATTTATGTGTGTTATTAGTGTCTTGAATTTGAAATTATGATTTGATCCAATCTTATTGCGGTAGGATATCCATAGTAAAATTTACGTTTCCGTGACACTCAATATGACAGGGGTTTCGACAAATCGTGGGTTAACTACCACACAATTATATTTAAAACAAATAGACAAGAAAAATTTAATATAAGGATTTATTGATATTCGGCTAAGCCTGATCGTCGGGGCAAAAACAGAGAGAGATTTTCACTATGAATTAGAGGAAAAGAACAATATGTTTTCCTTTTCCAAATCTATTATGACAATGGATTATGGGTTTCTAAAAAAAAATTGAAGCTACAAATAACAAATCTTTCCCTTAGCTTAAATTTTCTTCATCAATAGGAACAACGTCTCTCTACCCTGCCCTTAGTTGTCGCGAGGGATCTGCTAAGTACTGTACACACCAATCAAGTTTAGGCAATGCCTAAACTTGTTGGTGGGGACTTCCTTGGTCATCATATCAGCTAGACTATCATGAGTAGAAACTTTATCAACATTAACAACCCATTTTTGATATAATGTCTCGAATAAAGTGAAGTCTTACTGTAATGTGCTTCGTTATCTCATGAAATATTTGATTCTTAGTAAGATGAATGACGCTTTGACTTTTACAAAATACTGGCGTATTCTTCTGAGATAATCCAAGATCACTTACCAAGCCTTGTAGCCGAATAGCCTCTTTCGATACTTACGTAAGTGCCATATACTTAGCATCTGCGGTAGACAAAGTAACAACACACCGCATATTCGCCTTCCAACTGATGATACTACCAAAAAGAATGATATCATGACCGGTCAGATATCTTCTCTTATCTAAGTTCCCTGCATAATCTGAATTAACATAGCTAACAGATTCACTCAACTTGTCATTGTAAAAAGTCAAGCCTACATCTACAATATCCTTCAACTATCTCAAGATCTGCTTAATCACCTGCTAATGTTCTTTTCTAAAACACGCCATATATCTACTCACAACATGAACATCACTGAGTACAAATCATAGAATACATAATGCACCCACAACACTCGAATATGGAACACTAGACATATGCTCCATCTCCTCCTCTATTTTTTGTAGCACGTCTGCAGACAAATTGAAATGGAAAGCAAAAGGAACTGGCAAAGATTTAGCACCTGTCATATTAAATCTCTCGAGGAACTTCTCAATATAAGACAGTTGAGGCAACATCAGCTTTCCAATCCTTTCATATCGAGTAATCTCCATCCCTTATATCTTCTTGGTAGCACCAAATCATTTTATCTCAAACTCCCCACCTAGATGTTTCTTCAATCGGAAAATATGTGACATGCTTTTAGCAACAATAAACATGTCATCCACATATAATAATAAATGCACACAAGAGTCATCTTGAAGATTTTTATAATACATACAAGTATCGTATGCACTTCGAGAAAAGGTATTTTGAATCACAAATGTATCAAATAATTTATACTACTGCCTAGGTGACTATTTGAGGCCATATAACGATTTCCTAAGCAAGAAAATATGATTTTTCATATCATGAGTAATGAATCTCTCAAGTTGACTTATATGACGACCTGACCCATAATTTAATAAGTTACTACCCTGTTCTTCCCTTTTCTGCTTTCTTATATTTCATTATCGGTATTAGGTGCGTTAGAATTGATTTGGAATGATTTTTATAAGAAATGAGACACTTAATCTCTATTAAGAAGGCTTAAGTTAAAAAAGTCAACCGGATATTGACTTATGAGTTATAAGGCTCGAAACAGAATTTCGATGATTCGGATAGCTTTGGATGATGATTTAAGTATTAGAAGCGCAATCAGAAGTAATTTTGGAGGTCCGGTGAAGAACTTAGCCTACTTTGGCTAAGTTAGTATTTTTGCGATTTCTGGTTGATAGGTAAAATTTTGATCCGGGAGTCAGAATAGAATTCTGAGAGTTACTGTATCAGAATGGAATTCTGAGAGTTACTGTAACTTTGTTGTGTCATCTTAGACTTGTGTGAAAAATTTGAAGGTAATCAGATATGATTTGATGGGGTTCGGAATCCGAAATAGAAGTTGGAAGTTCTAAAGTTTATAAAGCTTGGATTGGAGGTTGATTCATGATTTTAGCGTTGTTTGATGTGATTTGAGGCCTCGAGCAAGTCCGTAATATATTATGAGACTTGTTAATATACTTTGTAGGGATCCCATGAGGCTCTGATAAATTTTGGAAAAGTTTTTGAAAGAATTTTGTCGTTTTGAGCATAAATGTAATGATCTAAATGTTCATTTTTACTTCTAGAGATCCAAAATTGATTCTGAGACTTCCGGAAATTTGATAATGAATTATAGGACTGATCTGAAAATTTTGGTCTAATTTTCTCAAGTCGCGATTGGGTTTTTGATGCGCAATACAAGTAATTATTTAACGATCGAAATGGATATCACACTGGGAAAATAAGCTCCTAATTGAGTTTCGATTGAAGGGTTGTATTTCTATTATTATTTTTGACTCATAGGAACAAGAATCGTCTAATTCCGAGTTCGTATGAAGGAGTTAGAGCCTTTTTAGACAAATTAAAGAGTGCCGGTGTATCAGGTCTGGTGTGGCACATTTAGCGACCAGGGTAGCACCATTAGCAACCAGATTTGGGTCTTTAGCAACCAGATTTGCTTATTAAAAGCTGCTGCATTTCTGCTCATTTTTTTACCTATTTTCTTGCAAAATAACATGGCTTGGGGCGATTTTTGAGCAAGAAATCATGGAAAATCTTGAAGTAAGTAACTTGTAATTATTTCGACTCCATAATATTGAATTATCATCGAATAATCCGATAAATTACATATTTTTGAGGTGTAAATTGGGGATTTTGGACCTAGGAATTTTTTAATAAGATTTAAAGATTTGAGAGGTCATTTGAACTCTGATTTAGGTAAATTTTATATGTACTAACTCATGGAAAGACGAGAAATCTTGTGATGTGACTTTCGTAATTTTTCGAGAAGTGGGCCCAGAGCTCGGATTTTGCCAATTTCGTGATTTTTGATATTTTTCGAGTCTTTTCGATTGGGTTATATTCCGTGAGAATATTGTGATGTATTTGCTCTGAATTTGGATAGATTCGACAAGCGTGGAGGCCGATTTGAGGACCAAGGGTGTTGCGGGCTAGAGATATCGCCGATTCGAGGTGTGTAATGATTTTATATGATGCCCTGAGGGTTTGAATCCCCGAATTGCACAATATACTGCTATGTTGAGATGAGACACGCATTGTATGACGAGCGCGTGGTCATTTACTATTGGGTATTGTGACGTGGTCCATCCCCATTGATATTTTACCACGTATTTGATAAAGATTTACTATTTTTTACCATGATTTGGGCTTATTCGCATACTTGGGCTTCGTGCCAATTATTTGAAATATTTTATGAATTTACATCACTATTTTTCCCCATGAATATAAATATAATTCGAACTCGGACCAACTGAATTATATTATTTTGTAAAATCGGCCACATTTGTACTCAACTCGGGATTTAATGATATTTATTATATTGTTGAGCTGAACACTATTGTTTTACTGATTTCCAAGGGGCATATGATTATTTTCTGGACTGAATGAGGCCGAAGGCCATACGTGAGGTTATGTTGAGTGCTGTGAGGAAGCTTTCAAGCCTCGAGTGTTTTGTGAGGAAGCTTTGAGCCCTCGAATGTTACGTAAGGAGAATTTCAGGCCTCGAGGATTATGTGAGGAGGATTTTAGCCCTTGAGTGTAATGTGCGAAGGCTTTCAAGTCTATTGATATTGCACTCAGGCTGTAGGAGCCCCTCCGTAGTCTGTACACACCCCCAGTGAGCACAGAGTACCCAGGTGAGTTGGGAGTGGGCCCGAGAGGCCGTTGTTTGTGTTTGGTGAATTGAGAGTGAGCCTGAGGGTCTGATGTTGTATGGTGGTGAGTTGGGAGTGAGCCCATGGGGCTGATAATGTACTCTGAGTTTGATATTGAGCGCGAAGGGAAAGTTTCTGATTATTCCTTACTTGTTAAAATTAATTGTCTTCACTATTTGTAAAAAAGAATTATCTGATACTCCACGACTTTGTTGCATAATTGATTTTACTGCTTGAGATAGTGTATATTGTGCTTTTATGAGATTTCATGCTTTCAGTCGTTATTTATTTTTATTACTCACTGGTTCGGAGTACTCACATTACTCCCTGCAAAATGCGTGGAGATGCAGGTATTGATCACCCGATAGCGGGATATTAGCTAATTGAAGATATTCCTATTGTAGCTGAGCACGGTGACCGCCAGCATTAGCGGCATTGTATCTCTTCCTTTGATTCTAAATTTTTAATATGTATATTACTGGTTTTATAGTAGTGTTCAAATTCCTTAGATGCTCGTGACTTGTGACACCCCGGTGGGATTATGTTGGGATGTAATCATTGGTTATTATTGTCGTTAAGATGTATTTATTTATGAATTTATGTTTAATAATTTTAAAGAAAAAATTTGAGTTAGTTGGCTGGCCTTGCCTTCACAGAGGTGCCATCATGACCATGTTAGGAAATTGGGTCGTGACAAGCTGGTATCAAAGCGTAGGTTACTAGGTCTCTACAATCATGAGCAGGTTTAGTAGAGTCTCGCGGATCGGTACGGGGACGTCTGTGTTTATCCTCGAGAGGTTGCAGAACCTTTAAGAAAACTTTACATTATTGAATTCTTGTCGTGCGTCCTTGATTTAGCTTGAAAAGAAACTCTTGAAATTCCTTCCGCGTGATCGTATGCACAAATGGGCGCTCAGAATCAGATGTGCCTCGATGGCTTTTGATTCCCCGATCGAGGGGCGTGGTGTAATCTCTGTGAGTTTGAAGTTAGACCAGTCTGGAGGACTAGAGTCTGAATCTTTGCCAATGGCTTTAGCACCGAGGTGCTTATATATGAGTAGGTGTTTTCAACTCATATGTTCATTATTATCCTTATAGCCGCAACGGCAATTGGATATCCACGTGATGAGTATGTTAGTGCTACGAGGTGTATTTATATGAGTTGGTAGTGGAGAAGAAGACTACTGGATAGTAGATGAACTGTTAAGTGGTTCATTTTTTTTATTGTGCTTTATTGAGTAGCTCCGAGCTATGGGCGCCTGAAGAATATTTTTCGTGCCTCCTAGTTGGAAAGTAAAGTGCATTACATCTGGCAGTATGAGTTTATACTTAAGAAGATTAAGTGATGGTGTAATGTTTATGGCAGTGGAAGGTATACAAAAATAGTAAATAAAGGTAGAGCTAATGGGTAATTTTCTTATAAGGGAAATCTATTTTTCATACTAGTTAGATAAGTCTGGGAGATGAGATCTCTTCGGTAAATGTATTATGACGAAATCGTTAAGTCAAGGAGACCACCTTGAATGCCGAAAACATTAAAGAAAGAATATGTTCCTACTTGGTTGAATAGCCCAATGATGGAGGATTGAAGGGTATTTTCCATGTGTTCAGAATCAAATTGGTGCAACGCATGTCTATGTATCAATTTTGATAGTATAATGCATGTAGTATTGAGATTTATGTAATTGATATGCATTGTGATGCTTTTTCAAGTTATGGATTTGTTGTTAAGATGGTTTTGGTGATTCTCTGGCGGGTGGATAGGCCCAATTACAAAGGAGACTCTGCCAAAATTTTTGAAAAAATTGGGACTTGGTAAAACTTTGGTCACCTAGAGAGTGGGCTTATCTATTGTGTAAGTAAATGCAAGAATTTCAGAAGAGTTAAAATTCCAGATAATTCGTGTTCACGATCTTATGATGGAGTGAGTTTAATCTCACCATGATATTACGATAACAATAGAGTATATGTGTTGCGATCTATGGCTTCGAGCCAAGTTGGGGAGCTTGCAATTGGTTAGCAGATTGTACGGTTATGTGCTATGTTAGTTCCAATTTTATGCATATCGGTGAGTCAGTTCTAGCTGTGGAAATTTGGCCGAGAATAACATGAGTGAAGGAAATTTTTTGACAAGATATCATGAGCTCGGATGAGCAGGTGATAAGTTTCGATGTTTACCGTTGGTATTGTTTTCAGCGTCACCTAAGATCAGTGTTTTGTAAAAAGGGGCTTTGCATCCTGGTTAATGATTCTTTGCCGCTCTTCAATGTAGTGCGACCGGTGGTTTGGAGGTACGCTCCAGATATTTTTTGTGGTAGGTTGTGGGAGTTTCTTCCACTGGAAGATTTATAAGTGTGACATGTGATCACTTGACTGATTAAAGATGTAAACCAAGTATGAAGTTTGTGATGATGTCGTTAAATAAAGATTCATGCCTGGAGGGCACTTGGTATATTGGGTTGTGAACTGGGAAGATTACTCCGATTGTGATGGTTGTTCTTGTGGTTTATGAAGAAAATAGAAGTTATTATGGACATTTGAAAGTTTATTATACTAGTTCAGTGTGGTTAGAATCGGCTTGAAGTCGGTGGATAGATTTAATGTGAATAATGGCTCTATATTACGTAATATGTGTACATTTTTGTAACGCGGTCCTCGTGGAGGAGTAGTTAGGTTGATGTTTCTTTGTAATATATTTTGCGTAGTGACGCATTGCACTGTGTGACTTGTGAGATGACATGAGAAATTGCTATATGTTAAGAATCCGCATAGGAATGACGTTATATGAGCATCTGGCTCTTGAGATTCAGATTGTACAGCGCACCTCAGTTCTGCTTGAGTTTTGTAGCTTATAATGCTAAATGTCCCTCAGCGATATTATTATGCACTTAGCATGCGTACGACCGATACTCGGCATTATATTGTAATGAGAAAATTTGGATCGATGTGCATCTCCTTATGTGAGATCTACGTATGGATAGGGTGGCACGCCGCCATGGGAATGTTATCTGGATCAGGTTGCACGCCGTAGCAATGTGCTGTTGAGTATAGTTTTCTATATGACATTTTATATGCCTTGCTCCCTGTCTTATGAGGAAGATCCGTATTAGTGCATGGGATTTGTAGTTCCTTCTAGAGATAATGAAATTCGAGATCCGTGAACTCTAAGTATACGAAGTAAATTAAGGGGCTAAGACCATTGTTTTATTCAGAATGAGGTGATAGATCTTGCCAGAAGTATAGACCCAATGAATTGTTGATTCAGCAGTGTTATGAGTTTATACATATCTTATCTGTCGTATCGGTATTGTAAGAATTTGAACATGACCTATGTATGTCATGTATAGCATGGGATGTATAATGATTTTTCTTCTAGATGGGATCAATGGAAGTTCTTGACTAGTTGAGTACGTAATCTTTCATGGTTCGGAAGGGAGGAGAAGTCCTCATGTTACCTTAGGATGATATGGTATATGCGATGTATTGTGAAGGACTGAGAATTGTGTGTGTAAGGTTATGGTTCAGTTCTGAATAGAAATTCATAACATTCTTAAGCAGTAGGGGCAACTTTGGGTGATTAGAGAAATGAGCTTCAGATAATAAGGGGGAATGATCTTCAGATGATTAAGGAAATTTTATTATCAATCATAGTGAATTATACAGGTTCCATGTTTCATAAAAGGACAATGTGATTAAGTTGATGGCACTACGATAATACTGGGGTAAGGTATGATGATGTGTGTGCTATATAGGGTTGGAAACTAGGAGTTCTCATGTTCAGGCTATATTGTGGTTGTGGATCGTGTGCGTCAGTACTGTTTAATGGCTATCAGGATTTGGAGGCTCGAGTGGATATTTACTTGCTGCTATGTTAGATTTTATATGTGATGTCAGAATTTAGACTGGTTGTCTTAGCGTCGGGCAATTCTGAACTATTCTGCCATGGGCTATGCCGAAAATGCCACGGGTTGAGTGGCGAGGTGAGTTGCATTATGTTCTATCAGGTTTCCGTGGTATGTGTTATTTGATTCACCGTGGGTGTAATCATTTGGTCTGGCTCCGGCCATCGATTGAGCATGGTTGTCAATTTCAAGCATAGTGACTTGAGGTGTTTCATGTGGAGTAATATTTGGATAAGATCGTGTGTTGCAGCAAAGATGTATGGAAACATGGCCTTGCACGTCAAAAATTTGTGTGTCCTATTTCTATGATGTGAGACAGGGTATCAACTTTGTGTGTGGCAGTACTAGTGAATTTGAGGTACAACTCTCTCAGTTGAGTCATTTTCATGATTTGAGTATGTTCGGACCGTTTCTTATTGGTGCGCGTACTATGCGAGTTGAGGCTTAGGCATGTGTTTAGGTATCATATCACCAGAGTGGTGTGTTGGATTCGAGGTGATCATTGGAGTCATTGATAAATACGAACATATTTGATTGTGGTTTGTTAGAAGTATAATCGAGGTTCGGCTCAGAAATCTATTGTGGTATTAGTCAAAAGGAACTAGCTTCATAAGTGGTTGGAATGAGAGATGGTTATGGTTTGTTGTGTGTCTCGTTTATCGTTGGCAGTATATGAAAGTGTTGGAATAAGACTTTAGCTCATAAGGGATTTTTATCGGTAATTTGTTGTTGTGGGCAACTACTAGGAATAGAAGTTTTGTTTCGAGTGCTTGGATTATGCGGTAGATCATATGATTTCACCCAAGGTTACATTTATGGGTTATTACAGCTGGTTCGAGGATGTTCAAGGTAAAGGTGTGAGGTTTTGATCATATCGATGGTTTCAGAAGTAAAATGGTAGTTCTATGATTTATGAGCTAGGCTGGATTGTGTACATCCAATTTAAATGTGTTATCAGACCTATATGGCATAGGGTGACGTGGGATCACCCCAGGTGTATGCTTAATAAGGTTATTCAGCTTTTGGTTGGCTTATAGGAGAATTCTGGGTACGCTCGAGGACGAGCATTCGTTTATGTTGGGGAAAATGTGACAACGCGACCCATCGTCTCATGAGTTACTACCCTATTCTACCCATTTTTTTGCTTTCTTATATTTTATTATCGGTATTGGGTGCGTTAGAATTTATTTGGAATGATCGTGAAAAGAAACGAGACACTTAGTCTCTTTTAAGAAGGCTTAAGTTGGAAACGTCAACCGGGTATTGACTTATGAGTTAGAGGGCTTGGAATTGAATTCCTATGATTCGGTTAGCTCTGGGTGATGATTTAAGGCTTAGGAGCGCAATCGGAAGTGATTTTGGAGGTTCGGTGAAGAAGTTAGCCTATTTTTGCGAAGTTAGTATTTTGGCGATTTCTGGTTGATTGGTGAAAATTTGATCCGCGAGTCGGAATGGAATTCCTATAGTTGTTGTAGCTTCGTTATGTCATTTTGGACTTGTGTGCAAAATTTGAAGTCAATTAGACGTGATTTGATAGGTTTCAGCATCGGATATAGAAGTTGGAGGTTATAAAGTTCATAAAGCTTGGATTGAAAGTTGATTCATGATTTTAGCGTTGTTTGATGTGATTTGAGGCCTCAGCAAGTCTGTAATATATTATGGTACTTTTTAGTATATTTTTTTGGGATCCCATGAGGCTCGGATAAATTTTGGAAGAGTTTTTGAAAGATTTTTACTGTTTTGAGCATAAATGTAATGATGTAAAGGTTATATTTTAGTTTTAGAGATCCAAATTTGATTTCGAGACTTCCGAAATTTCGATAATGAATTATAGGATTGATCTGGAAATTTTGGTCTAATTTCTTCAAGTCGCGATTGGGTTTTTGACGCGAAACATGAGTAATTATTTAACGAGCGAAATGGATTTTCGCACTAGGCAAATGAGCTTCGATTTGAGTTCGATTGAAGGGTTGTGTTCGTATTATTATTTGTGACTCACAGGAACAAGAATAGTCTAATTCCGAGTTTGTATGTAGGAGTTAGAGCCTTTTTAGTGAAATTAAAGAGTGCTGGTGCATTAGGTATGGTGTGGCACTTTTAGCGATCCGATTAGCACCTATAGCGACCCGATTTGGGTCTTTAGCGACCAGATTTGCTTAATAAAATCTGCTGCATTTCTGCTCTTTGTTTTACCTATTTTCTTGCGAAATAACACGGCTTGGGGCGACTTTGGAGCAAAAAATCATGGGAAATATTGAGGTATGTAAATTGCCATTATTTCTACTCCATAATATTAAATTATCATCGAATAATCCGACTAGATTTTATGTTTTTGAGTTTTAAATTAGGGATTTTGGACGTAGGGATTTGAAAAATAAGACTTGAAGATTTGAGAGGTCATTTGAACTTCAATTTTGGTAAATATTACATGTACAGACTCGTGGCGAGACGAGGAATCCGGTGATGTGACTTTTGTAATTTTTCGAGAAGTGGCTCGGGGCTCGGGTTTTGCTAATTTCATTATTTTTCGAGTCTTTTCGATTGGGTTATATTCCCTTAGCATATTGTGATGTATTCGCTATAAATTTAGATAGATTCGACGCACGCGGAGGCCAATTTGAGGACCAAGGGCGTCGCGGGCTAGAGATTTCGCCGGTTCGAGGTGAGTAATAATTTTAAATGATGCCCTGAGGGTTTGAAACCCTAAATTGCACAACATACTGCTATGTTGAGATGAGACACACGTTGTATGACGAGCTCAGGGTCATTTACTATTGTGGATTGTGACGTGGTCCATCCCGGTTGATATTTTAGCGCGTATTTGATAAAAATTTACTGTTATTCACCATGATTTTGGCTCATTTTCATACTTGGGCTTCGTGCCAATTATTTGAAATCTTTAATGAATTTACATCACTATTTTTCTACTCAAATTGAAATATATTTGAACTCAGTCCAATTGAATTATATTATTTTATGAACTCAGCCACATTTGTACTCAACTCCAGATTTAATGATATTTATAATATTGTTGAGCTTAGCACTACTGTTTTACTGATGCCCAAAGGGCTTATGATTATTTTCTAGGCTAATTGAGGCCAAGGGCCATATGTGAGCTTATGCTGAGTGATGTGAGGAGGCTTTCATGCCTCGAGTATTATATGAGGAGGATTTCAGGCCTCGAGTGTTATTTGAGGAGGCTTTCAGGCCTTGAGTGTTATGTGAGGAGGCTTTCAGGCCTCGAGTGTGATGTGGAAGGCTTTCAGGCATATTGATATTGCGCTTGGGCTGTAGGAACCCCTCCGGAGTCTGTACACACCCAGTGGGCACATGGTACCTAGGTGAGTTGGGAGTGGGCCCGAGAGGTCATTTTTTGTGTTTGGTGAGTTGGGAGTGAGTCCGAGGGGTTGATGTTGTCTGCTGGTGAGTTGGGAGTGAGCCCGTGAGGCTGATACTGTACTGTGAGTTTGATATTGAGCCCGAGGGGCAAGTTTCTGATTATTCCGTACTTGTTGAAATTAATTGTCTTCACTATTTTTTAAAGAGAATTATCGGATACTCCACGGCTTTATTGTATAATTGATTTTACTACTTGAGATACCGTTATGTTGTGCCTTTATGAGATTTTATTCTTCCAGTCATTATTTATTTTTTTTACTCATTGGGTCGGAGTACTCACATTACTCCCTGCACCATGTGTGCAGATGTATGTATTGATCATCCGGTAGCGGGATAGTAGTTGATTGAAGGTATATCTATTGTAGCTGAGCAAGGTGTCCGCCGGCGTTCACGGCACCGTATCTCTTCCTTTGATTCTAAACTTTCAATATGTATATTACTGGTTTTGTAGTATTGTTCAGATTCCTTTGATGCTCGTGACTTGTGACACCCCGGTTGGGTTATGTTGGGCTGTAAATATTGGTTATTATTGTCGTTAAGCTGTATTTATTTATGAATTTATATTTAATAATTGATAAAGAAACAATTTGGGTTAGTTGGCTGGCCTTGTCTTCACGAGAGGCGCCATCACGACCGGGTTAGGAAATTGAGTCGTGACAACTTATATAAATATCCTCACCCAACTCACCATGCAAGAATGCAGTTTTCACATCTAACTATTCTAGCTCTAAGTCATGATAAAACACCAAAGCCAGTAAGATCCTCATAAGATTATGCTTTACCACTAGAGAGAACACTTCATCGTAATTTATCCCCCCCCCCCATTTCTTTTAAAAATCTATTTGTATCCCCCCCCCCCCCTTTTCTTTTGAAAATCTATTTGTAGCGTAGTATCTTACGTACCTTCGGCAATGAAACAAGCTTCCATGTCTGATTCTTATGAAGAGACTCAATATCTACACATATATCACCAACCCACTAATCTTCTTCTAGACATGAAACATCTTTTTTATAGATATTAGGCTCAAGCACGTCAATGGTCACTACAACTGACAAAGTAAACTGCACAAAATTTGCATATCCAAAAAACAATTACCTTCATCTATGTTTGCAAACCTTTGTGGGCGGCTGATCACTCTTTGTCAGTTAAGATGCTATATGGTTGTTATTGTGCAGGTGCATCAATATTATCATCTTTATCGATATTTCTCATCTCTTCCACTTTCTCTACTTTAGAACTACTGGGCTGAGCTAGTGAAGATTCAATTTCTAGCTCTATGCCATCATTGACACCACGATCTATTTTTGCATTTCCTTCTCCCTCTGACTGTCTAGGGAGGAAGATTCATTGAATGTTACATCCCTAATGTTAAGTAGTCCTGGAATCTTTTGATTTGTGCACCACAACATATAACATTTCACTCCAGTTGCATACCCCAGAAATATGTATTTCTTTGCCCACAACTCAAATTTTCCATCCTTCACATGAACATAAGCAGGACAACCAAATATCTATAAATTTAAATAATCAGCAGGCAAACCGGACCATACTTCAAAAGTAGTTTTGAACTCAATAGATATAGATGGAGATTTATTTACCAAATAGCAAGTTGTATTGATTATTTATACCCAAAAATCCTTGCAAACACATTAGTGTGAAAGAATGTTTCGTGCCCTATCACAAAGTGATATGTTCGTACATTCTATAATACTATTCTGTTGTAGTATTCTGACGCAAGTGTGGTGTCTTACTATTCCCTCTCGGCCATAGAAATTATTAGAATCAGAATTGTAAATTCCAACCAATAATCAGTCCGAAGATGCTTTAACTTTTCTTTCCTTATGCCTTTCAACCATTATCTATCATTTAATAAATGTCGGAAATACCTCATCTTTTATTTTTAGTAAATACACCCACACAATCTTTGAATAATCATCAATAAAAGTTATAAAGTACTTGGCAACACTCTTGGAGGGAACTCTGTTTGGACCACACAAATCCGAATGTATATTATCTAACTTGTCTCTGACTCTCAGGTCTTGTGCTCTTCCTTTTTTCTAAATTTTTTCCTTGTCTGTTTACCAAACACATAGTTCTCACAAAAAATTTCAAACTTGATTCGTGAACACATCGAGCAAATTTTGCTTGCTCAACAAAGACAATCCCTTGTCATTTAGATGGCCAAGTCGCAAGTTCCACAACTGAAATTGATTCCGATTACCTTTTTCAGAAGCTACAACAACTTCCCTCTAATTACGCCGGCCTGAAGGTGATACAATTTAGAATGCAAATGAGTACCACATAGCATTTACACACTTTAATATTCTATCTTTGGAGTAAAACTTATACTCTTGATCATCCAAAGTCGAAAGAGAAATCAAATTTGTCTTTATTAGAGCAACACGCCAACACTCAATGTTTCTGATAATTTAGAATCGGATGCTACCAATCTCCTCTACTGATAATGGATTATCATCTCCCATGTATACTCTCCCACTCAACTACTTGTAAGTTGCAAATCAATTCTTGTGTGGACACACGAGGAAAGTAACACCAGAATCAAGAACCCATGGATTCTGCTGGAACTCACATCATAGGCTTCCTCACATAGTCATTATTATCATAATTATTGCAGTGTCAACAATATTCATCAAATTATATATTTTATGCTTCTCTCTTTTCTCTTTTAGCTTAGGAAAATCTCTCTTGTACTGACCTTGCTCCTTGCACTTATAACAATTTTGTTTCCTTGCTCTAGACTTTGATCAATAGTTGATTTTTTTGTTAAAGTTCTTTTGCTGTGTTCTTCCTCTACTCATAAGACCCTCGCCCTCAATTCACTTGTCTGAAAAGCTCTCTTTTAACTCTTTAGATTTTAGTGCATTACTAATATCTTTTAGTGAAACACTATCTTTCCCGTATAGCAGCATATCATTAAAAAGATCATAAGATGGTGGTAAAGAACATAATACAATAAAGGCCTGATCCTCACTCTCAATTATGATATCCACATTCTTCAGGTCCATTATAATTGAATTAAACTCATCAAGGTGAGTTCTAACAAGTGTTTCTTTGTTCATATGAGATTGTATAAACGTTTTTTTTAGGTAAAGGCAGTTTGTCAGCGATTTCTTAGAATACATATCTTCCCGCTTCTTCCATATTGTTGCGACATAAGTTTTCTTCAATGATTTTTCGACAAATACTATTTGTAATACTCATGAAGATCGCACTCAAAGACCTCTCCTTCAGCTCTGCCTTCTTTGTCTCTGTCATCTCATCAGGAAAATTCTCATCAATTGTCTTCCATAAACCTTGCAACACCAGGATGATTTCAGCTTAATCTTCCATAAACTGAAACTAAAACACCCGTCAATTTCTTTACTTCGTTCTTTGTTGAAGATGACGAGAACATCTTAATCCTAGATTTTATATAGAAACTCGAATCTTGCTCTCATACCAATTATTGCGAAAGATCGTGAGTTAACTAGCACACAATCACACATAAAGCAAACATAGAAGAAAAATATCAACACAAGTATTTAATGTGGTTTGGCTAAGTCTAATCCTCGAGGCAGAAGCAGAGAGTTTTCCACTATGAATGAAAAGAAAAACACAATATAATCTATAGAATCACTATCTACAACCCCTATATATAGATCCTAAATATTCTCAAATCTATAAGAGAAAGGTTTTTCTATTTGACAAAGACAATATATTTTTCTTTCCCAAATTTATTAGGATAATAATTTTCCCAAACCCATAGAGATTATATTTTCTAAAATTACAAACAAATAATTCATGCCACAAATAACATTAGGTCTTAGAGATCACAACTAAAGCATTTAATGTTACTGGTCATACATGATAGTCGAAGAAAAAAAACTAGGTTTTTATATAACCAGGAGTATCTTTACAACTTTTAGATGTAACTTCAACTTATGGAAGACATTATATATATGAAGTACATGTTCGAGATGAAGTGTATTCCAAATCACCGTAAACTCTCTTTATAAAAATAAAAACTAAAAGAGTACGCGGATTTGATTCAGTATTCTAGTTAGATGACGGGTCAAATTCAAAGTCGGATCTTTTCGTGGACTTGGAGGAAATACTGTTGAAGGCTAACTAAATGTTAAGATAATAACACGTTAACGAAGTTTAGCTTTGTTGTCTATAGACTTGATCAAAACTTTGGACGGACCAAACTTACTTTCATGCAAATATGCAATACTTGCATCGAGAATATAAATCATTTTCTAAAATGAATTAAACATATGAATAATAAAGATTGACCCTTTGATTTCTTGCTCGTATTTACGGAGTATTATATTTTATGTAAATGATTGTAATTATAAGGAATTAAATAGTTACCACAAGAGAAAATTCCATCCTTGTTATCTCACAAAAGATAGTAGACAAATTATTACTAATGTAGAAACAAAATATTTTGTTGCTGTTATTTTTTTCCTTTAAATTGTCTTAGATGTTATGCAACAATATAAGAACAAGAACAATAGAGAGAAAAGTAGAGAGAGGAGTATTCTTATTGATACTTAGGGATGATTTACAATGGAATAGAACCCCTTTATTTATAGGGAGGTGGTAACTTAGCCACCAAGTAGTAAACCCTAAAATCTCTCTAAATATAGACATTCACCTTAAATAGGATTCTATTTATAACACTCCCCCTTGAATGTCTATTCAATAATGTGCCTCGTTAAAACCTTAACTAAAACAAAACCCAATGGGAAAAAATTAAAGAAAAGGAAAAAGAGTACACGTGTTTGAATATGCGCCTATTGGTTGCCTCGTTAAAAACCTTGCGAGGAAAACCCAGTGGGACAAAACCTTGTAAAGGAAAAAGAGTGCAACGCGCATTAACTCCCCCTGAAAAGAGCATCAATTCATATCCTTGAGTCTTCGCATTCCGATCTTGTGAACCAGCTTCTTGAAGGTTGACGTTGGTAGAGATTTTGTGAACAAATCAGCCATATTATCGCTTGAAAGAATCTGTTGCACATTGATATCACCATTCTTTTGAAGATCATGTGTGAAAAATAACTTTGGTGAAATATGCTTTGTCCTATCTCCTTTTATGAATCCTCCCTTCAATTGAGCTATACATGCTACATTGTCTTCATACAAAGTCGTGGGTAGTTTGTTATACTTCAAACCACATTTGTCTTGAATATCATGTATTATAGACCTCAACCATACACACTCCCGACTTGCTTCATGAATAGCGATTATCTCGGCATGATTAGATGAAGTAGCCACAATTGATTGCTTAGTCGATCGCCAAGATATGGCGGTGCCTCCACAGGTAAACACATAACCTATTTGAGATTGAGCCTTGTGTGGGTCGGATAAATATCCAGCATCAGCATAACTAACAAGATCAGGACTCCAATTATTGCTATAAAATAAGCCCATATCGGTAGTCCCTTTTAGGTACCGCAATATATGTTTGATCCCATTCCAATGTCTCCTTGTGGGAGCCGAGCTATGCCTTGCTAAGACATTAACTGAAAAGGTTATGTCAGGCCTTGTAGTATTTGCAAGGTACATTAGTGCCCCAATTGCACTAAGATATGGTACTTCAGGACCAAGTAGCTCTTCATTCCTTTCTTGCGGTCGGAATGGATCTTTATTCACATCAAGTGATCGAACAACCATCGGAGTACTTAAAGGATGTGCTCCATCCATGTAAAACCGTTTCAGTACCTTTTCTATATAGGTAGATTGATGAACAAAAATTCCGTTTGCCAAATATTCAATTTGCAAACCAAGACATAATTTTGTCTTTCCGAGATCTTTCATCTCGAATTCATTCTTTAGATAATCAATTGCCTTTTGGAGTTCTATGGGGGTTCCAATAAGGTTTATGTCATCGACATATACGGCAAGTACAACAAATTACGATGTTGTTTTCTTTATAAAAACACACGGGCAAATGGCATCATTTATATAGCCTTCTTTTAACAAATACTCACTAAGACGATTATACCACATTCGTCCTGATTGCTTTAGACCATACAAGGATCTTTGCAATTTGATTGAAAACATTTCCCGGGACTTTGAATTATGAGCGTTCGGCATTTTGAGTCCATCGAGAATTTTCATGTATATCTCATTATCAAGTGAGCCATAAAGATACGCAGTAACCACATCCATTAAATGCATGTCAAGCTTTTCAAGGACAGCAAAACTAATGAGATAACGAAAAGTTATGGCATCCATTACAGGCGAATATGTCTCTTCATAATCGACACCAGGCCTTTGAGAAAATCCTTGTGCAACAAGGCGTGCCTTATATCTTTGTACCTCGTTTTTCTCATTTCTCTTGCGTACAAAGACCCATTTGTAGCCAACAGGCTTAACACCATTAGGTGTTTCAACTATAGGGCCAAAAACTTCACGTTTTGCCAGAAATTCAATTCTGATTGAATTGCTTCTTGCCATTTTGGCCAATCATGTCTTTTTCGACATTCTCCAACAGATTGAGGTTCAAGATCCTCATTTTCTTGCATAATGCTAGATGCGACATTAAAAGCAAAGACATAATCCACCACTATATCCACTCGATTAAAATTTGCCTCAATATCGATTGGATTTATGGATAGTTCCTTATATTCCTGAGTCTCGGGCTCAAAGGATTCTTCATGAATCTCAGAGTTTATTAAATCATGAATTTCCTCATGAGATTCTTTCGTAGTGTCATTTTGATCGTTTGCTTTCCTCTTTCTAGGATTTCGATCTTTGCAACCTAATGGCCTGCCACGCTTCAGGCGTGCATCCGACTCATTGGATATGACACTAGATGATTGTCCAACAGGGACATCAATACGGATTGGAACATTCTCTGCGGGGATGTGGGATTTTGTTATCCTTTTCAAGTCCGTAAATGCGTCAGGCATTTGATTTGCTATTCTTTGCAATTGGATAATCTTTTGCACCTCTTTTTCACAAATAGAGGTACGTGGATCAAGATGAGATAATGATGTATTTTTCCACAAAATTTCCCGTTTGGTTTCACCAACTTCTCCCCCTAATTTTGGGAAAAGTGTCTCATCAAATTGACAGTCTGCAAATCGTGCAGTGAACAAATCCCCTGTCAATGTTTCAAGGTAGCGAATAATGGAGGGCGATTCAAACCCAACATATATTCCTAACCTTCTTTGCGGACCCATTTTGGTGCGGTATGGCGGTGCTATAAGCACATATACTGCGCATCCAAAGATTCTTAAATGGGATATATTGGGTTCATGACCCAAAACCAATTGCAACGGGGAATATTTGTGATAATTCGTCGGTCTGAGACGAATTAGCATTGCTGCATGCAAAATGGCGTGATCCCATACCGAAGTGGGCAGCCTCGTTTTCATGAGTAATGGTCTTGCAATCAACTGCAGGCGTTTAACTAAAGATTCTGCAAGACCGTTTTGAGTGTGAACATGGGCTACAGAATGTTCCACTTTTATCCCAATTGATAAGCAATAATCATTAAATGCTTGGGATGAAAACTCAGCAGCATTATCCAGTCTAATAGACTTGATTGGATTATCAGGAAATTGTGCTCGTAGTCGAATTATTTGTGCCATTAGTTTTGCAAACGCAAGGTTGCGTGATGACAACAGGCACACATGAGACCATCTACAGGATGCGTCTATTAGGACCATAAAATATCTAAAAGACCCACTAGGTGGGTGAATAGGTCCACAAATGTCCCCTTGTATACGTTCCAAAAACGTAGGTGACTCAGTCCAACCCTTTGTTGGTGATGGTCTTGTAATTAACTTGCCTTGATAACAAGAAGTGCAAGAAAACATTATTTAAAAGAATCTTGAAATTGTTTAACGTGCCCATATGAGCTTTCTATAATCTGTCTCATCATGATTGATCCAGGGTGTCCCAATCGATCATGCCAAAGTACAAAAGTATTGGAATCAGTAACCTTTTGGTTTACTGTTGAATGTGCCTCAATTGCACTAATTTTTGTCCAATACAGGCCACAAGATAAAGACGGGAATTTCTCAATAACCCTCTTTTGGCCAGAAACATTCTTTGTAATGATGATATATTCAAGATTATTCTCATCTATTGTCTCAACATGATAGCCATTCCGGCGTATATCTTTAAAACTCAACAAGTTTCTCTTAGACTTGGAGGAGAACATCGCATTCTCTATGATAAACATTGTTCCTCTAGGCAGAGTTATAGTTGCTCTTCCGGAGCCTTCAATCAATTTACTACTACCAGAGATTGTAGTAACATCTGCCTTACACATACTTAGTTGAGAGAAATATTTCTTTTCTTTGAGTATCGTATGTGTAGTACATGAATCAACTAAACAAATATTTGATCCAAGATTGCTTTGTGAGATATCCATATTTACTTTCCCATGGTTTGACATACAAAAGAAAATACACGAACATGAGAATAAACAAATTCAATCCGTTTGTTTCACATTTAAACAATATTTTCAAAATCTGCTGAGGTTAGTTGACTAACTAAATCAGATAGTCGATTATATGTTTTCCATAATCGATTACTTTGCAGTTTGAAAATTTCAGTTTAAGCACTGTCTCAATGTAATCGATTGTTAAACATACATAATCGATTATTTGCTAATTTGAAAAATTTCAGATCACACTGTCTTAATATAATCGATTGTTAAACATACATAATTGATTATTTGCTATTTTGAAAAATTTCAGATCACACTGTCTTAATATAATCGATTGTTAAACATACATAATCGATTATTTGCTATTTTGAAAAATTTCAGATCACACCGTCTTAATATAATCGATTGTTAACAAGTATATAATCGATTGTTTGCTATTTTGAAAAACTTCAGATCACACTGTCTTAATATAATCGATTGCTAACAAGTATATAATCGATTGTTTTGCAGTTTTAATGCGAAATATTAGATAATCGACTACCTGTTAGGTTAGTCGATTAACTCCACTGAAAAATACCTTTGAAATTTAATCATATTGAAACATTCTAAAGAACTAATACTAACATTATATCATAAACTAACTAATACGAGCTGATACTAATGACTATTAGTTTATTCACTAACTAATACAAATAAAATCAAACAATTCCATCTTCCTTCATCACAGATCCATCACCGATAAGTGGTCTATTTTCCCCTCAGGGTGCTCAAAGAAGTTTGCCACATCCAGGTGGGTGATGTCAAAATTGTCGTCAGAGACAAAATTTGTTTCAGGGCCTTTATTCTTTAGAGATGCTTGATAAAGATCAACCAAATGTCTTGGTACACGGCAAGCTTTTGACCAGTGCCCTTTTCCACCGCAACGATAGCATATAGTTTCTGAACTATTTGCCTTTGGATTCTCATAATCCTGTTTTTGCTTTTGGTGGTTATTTCTCTTTGGGGGGTGACGGACATCAGGGAAATTTCTTCCTTGTCTACGTCCACGGCTATGGCCCCGATTACGACTACGACCATGACTAGATCCATGGCCTTTTCCATGCTTGGCATAATGAGAATACACCTTATCTGCTTCAGGCAATGGTGTAGACCCAGTGGGTCGATTTTCGTGATTTCTCATGAGCAGGTCATTGTTTCGCTCAGCCACAAGGAGAAGAGAAATCAGTTCAGAGTACTTTTTGAAACCTTTCTCTCTGTACTGTTGTTGCAGTACCATATTGGAGGCATGAAACGTTGTAAACGTTTTCTCAAGCATATCATAATCAGAGATATTATCTCCACAGAGTTTCAACTTAGAAGTAATTCTGAACAATGCAGAATTATATTCAGAAACAGACTTAAAGTCTTGGAGCCTCAGATGAGCCCAATCATATCGTGCTTGTGGCAGAGTGACCAACTTCAGGTTGTCATATCTTTCCTTTAAGCCGTTCCACAAGATGAGTGGATCTTTGACTGTGAGATATTCAATTTTCAAACCTTCATCAAGGTGATGGCGCAAGAAAATCAAGGCCTTAGCACAGTCTTTGGTGGATGCTTTATCTCTGTCTTTAATGGCGTCTCCAAGACCCATAGCATCTAAGTGGATTTCAGCATCCAACACCCATGTCATATAGTTCTTGCCCGAAATATCAAGGGCAACGAACTTTCTTTTCATAATATCAGACATAATTAAAACCAAATTCGGTAAAAGGGAAATACCTTAATTTTCTCAGAAGGATTCTTGAGACGGTAGAGTCTCGTGCTGATAACGTGTTATGAAATAATATAAGAACAAGAACAATAGAGAGAAAAGTAGAGAGAGGAGTATTCTTATTGATACTTAGGGATGATTTACAATGGAATAGAACCCCTTTATTTATAGGGAGGTGGTGACTTAGCCACCAAGTAGTAAACCCTAGAATCTCTCTAAATATAGATATTCACCTTAAATAGGATTCTATTTATAACATTAGAGCTATTCTTACGCTGTATTTATTAGCTATTGATGCATTATATGAAAATATGTCAATTTAAATTGAATAACATTTTGCATTAAGTATATATTAATTGGGAAACTTGTACTTTAGTCCCTTAAATAGTGATAAATTCTAGTTATGATCCTTGTGATATATGGCTATTTAACTTCAACCTCAATTATTGAAATGTGCACATTGGACCTTTGTGCTTGTAATCTTCACAAATTTAACGAATTTTATACCATTACACCATTGGAATACCTTTGCGTAATGCTAAGTGTGTAATTTTACTCTATACTTGAGAATTAAGGATAATATAGTTGTTAAATTAGTCAAAATGTAACATATTTCATATAAAAAGGCACTAAAACACACATTTTGATAACTTGAAGGTTAAATGTTCTTAGTTATACATCTCAAGGATCAACTTAGATTTTACCAATAATTGAGGGGCCAAAATTGTTGTTATCCCGTTACCTCAAGTTAAATCTAGAAGGATCAAATCAAATACAATGAGTGAGTCATTTTATTATTTCCATTTTGGACCATATTTAGTAAATACACATTGTGGTCAAGATTGGTGGGTGAGAGGTCGGCCATGACTAAAGAAAGGGAAATCACATTATCTATATAATATAACTAAGTGTTCAATGTGTAATATATATTAATTATTATCATTTTACTTAAAAGACCTTATGTACTAAACATGTCCTTATTTAAATTGTTAAGTTTTGAAGCCATCTATAATAGTCTATGTCGATGATACCTCGTTTGCTATTTCCTTTTCTTTACCTAACAAGTTGACTCAATGTACTGTCAATCAAATCTGCACACAAGAGTAAAACCCAAAAAGTCAACAAATCTTGTACCTCGTTTAGATATTCCTCCCAATGTGAGAAAGACATTTCACTCTACATATAATATGATAATATATATTCAATTAAATGATTTAACGACATTTTGTTTGTTACTTGAAAAATATTAAGATAGGGATAAAGTTAAAAAAATGTCATTCCTTCTTAGAATAGTGTGCTAATTTGTTTAAATAACTTTTACAAAACACGAAATGAAAGTCTGGGCCAAGCGCGTAAAAAAATAGAGAAATTGTATATTTTTAATTGTTCCCAAAAAATTAATAGCTGACAAAAATATATATTTTTTGTATATACGTACATTATATAAAACATATATAAATTTGATATAATTTTTGAGTAGCGAGTACAATTAGTTTTAGCCAACTGGCCATTGTAATGGATTATGCATGTTTGTTTTGAATCGAGTGTTTATCAGAAAAAGTCTCTCTATCCGCACAAGATAGGTTTGCGGCTGCGTATTCACTATCTTCCCTTGACTCCGGTTATAGGATTATACTAGATATATTATTGTTGTACGTTGACTAATATCACGACCCGAAAATTTCCACCTTCGAGACCATGATGGCACTTAACATTTCATTCGCTAGGCAACGTCAGAGTAAATCATTTTCCATTTTTAAACATTTCAAGTAATTAAACCCATTGGACTGAAATAAAGCTAAAATGATGTACGGAAAGGTAAAACAACCCATAATTGTCTAAGGTACAATTCTGGATCTCGAATCACAAGTGCAGAAGCTACTAAAATTTCTATAAATAGAGTCTGAAATAAATATAACCGTTTCGATATAAAATGAACAATAAATAAGGAAAGAGGAAGGCGACTTCAAGTTCTACGAATGCAAGAACGTCTACCTCAAGTATCTAAATATGCTAATTCGAGCTGATGCACCTCACATACAGATGGGACCAATACCCAAATCTGCATAAAAAGTGCAGAGTGTAGTATGAGTACAACTGAACCAATATACTCCATAAGTGTCGAGCCTAACCTCGACAAGCAAATGACGAGGCTATGATAGGACACTCATGCAATTAGACCTGTACAAATGAAGATATATGTGCAACATAGTAACAAATATAGAATTAACATGTAAAATTGGGAGGGGACAAGTAAATGGGGAACAAGATACGATAATTACAACATGATAACAACATAAGACAGTTAAATAAGTCCTTAACCAATGAAAACGAATAAACATAATGAATAAAAAGAGTACGACATCATCCTTCGTGTTTTTTCTCAACCTCTACATGAAATGATAAACATGGCACGACTTCACCCTTTGTGCTTTAACTCTCTTCCTCACTATGTATTAATCAACAAATGAAGCAATAAACAACACGACACCACCCGCATACTTCAGTCCAGCAACAACATATAAGTACTCGTCACCTCACATATACATTGTACCCACACATTTAAACACATAACAAATTGTCAAACAACTCCTAATCCCTCAAGTAAAATTTAACCACACACTTACCTCACTCCGCAATCAACTCAAAGTTCAACCACAACCTTTCCTTTCGAACAAGCCTCCAAAACAACCAAATCTAATAAATTATTGATCAAGCGATTCAAAATAAGCTTCAGAAACTATTCACAAATGAAAGAGATTCAATTTATATTATTATTGAAATGTAAGCATAAGACAACGCCCGGGCCCGCTTGGTCAAAACCCCAAATTCGGATCAAAGCTCGATTACCCATTCATCCCCGAGCCAGGTTATGTTATTTGTTTCGAAATTCGGCCTCAATTTGAGGTCTAAATTCCGTATTTTTTTTTAAAAAAAAATCCGAAACCTCCAATTTCTACCATAAAAAATCTAGATTTAATAATTAAAACTTAGAAAATGTAATGGGTGATTGAAAGAAAGTAGATTAAGATCACTAACTAAAGAAATTAGGAAGAAAATCTCTTGATAAAACTTCCTATGAAGTGTTTAGGGTTGAGAATTTGAAAGAATGAACTAAAATCTCGTTTTCTCCTTCTTTTGTCCAAGCACAGATGTCCCAGTTAATACTTGGGGTTCACAATTGTGAAGCTTGCAACTGAAAGAAATCCTTCGTAAATGCGAAGGTACCCCACCTCTGCTTCCATCGCAATTGCGTTGGTTTCTGTTCGCAAATACGAACTTGGACTTCCGCAATTGCGACCCTTTGATCACAAATGTGAACTACTCACCCCCCCAGTACTACTTCACAAATGTGAACTGCTTGTTCGCATATGTGAACATGATAGAAGACATACTGTTCGCAAATGCGAACACTGATCTCACAATTGCTAGATCAGAGACCTGCACCAGAACCAGATTGCACCAGGTATGATTCTAAGTTTAAAATCACTCTATGGCATATCTGAAACTTATCCGAGCCCTTGGGGCTACAAACCAAACAAGCACACAATTCAAAAAATATCATATGAACTCCCTCGTATGATCAAAACATCAAAATAATACTAGAACTACGAATAAGACACTAAAACGAATGCCATTTTCAAATAAAAGGTTAAGAACTTCTATTTTAACAACAGGACGTCCAAATCATGTCAAATCAACTCCATTTTGCACAAAATTTTGTAGACAAGTTGTAAATACAGTAATGAACCTATGCCAAGTTTCCTAACCAAAATTTGGACCGATAGCGACAAAGTCAATCTTCAGTGAAATTTATAAACTCTTTAAACCTTTAAACTTCAAATGTTCAACGAACTACAATAACTCGAGATATGGGCCTCTGAATTTGATACTGCACATACGCCCAAGTTCCAAATCATGATACAAACACACCAGAATTGTCAAAATATGGATCTGGGTCCATTAGCTTAAAATGTTGACCGAAGATAACTCAAATGAATTTTAAGGCACAAATTCATATTTTAATCAACACTTTTACATAAAAGCCTTCTGGAGAAAGGCACGGAATATGCACACAAATTGAAAAAGGCTAAAAGGACCTATTTGAGCTTTCAAAATTCAGAATTAGGGGTTAAAACTCTAGATGACCTATCGGGTAATCCTATTCTCCATCTCTAATACAAACGTTCATCTTCGAACGGACATAGAAAAGTACATGGACCGGTAAAAAGGTGTGGATATCTACTCTGCATGTCCAACTTGTACTCCCAAGTGGCTACCTCGATTTGATGACCTCTCCACTGCACTCGAACTGAAGGATAACTCTTTAACCTCAATTGTTGGACCTACTGGGCTAAAATAGCCATCGACTCCATTCTCATAAGTCAAATCCTTGTCAAATTGGACTGACCTGAAATAACACATGGGATGCATCACTGTGATACTTCCGGAGCAATGGCACATCGAACACCAGATTGAACTGTTGATAAACTAGGTGGCAATGTGAGCCTATATGCCACCTACCCACTCTCTCAAGGATCTCAATGGGTCCGATATACCTAGGACTCAACTTGTCCTTCTTTCCGAATGTCATCACACCTTTCATTGTGAAACCCTATGACGACCAAAATGGAAATTACCTATTTTTTACCCATTTCGCGCTTCCGAGGCCTTCAAAACATCATTTTTAGTCACCTCGATTTACGTGTGCAATCCGAGCGAGTAGCCGGAAAGCTTAAATATGAAATTCTGTGAAAAATACTAAACTTTTATATTAAAATGAGTAAATTTGACTCTGGTCATTATTTTGGATAAACGGACCCGGACCCGTGATTTGACGGTCCCGGAGGGTGAATAGGAAAATATGGAACTTGGGCGTATGCCCTGAAGTGAATTCAGAGGTTCGAAGCCCGAGAAATGAATTTTGAAGTAAAAATTGTTTTTGTCAAAGTTATAAAGAAAATTGAAATGAAAAATGGTTTCAACGTGTTGGTATCGGGCACGTATTTTAGTTTCGGCGCCCGGTACAGGTCTTATATGTGATTTAAGATATTTCTATGAAGATTGGTTTAAATGGGACATCGTTTGACGTATTCAAACTCGTGGGGGAATTGGTGATATGAATTTTGTCCGAACTTCACGTTTTGACCAAGCATGTCCATGGTCGATTTTTGGGATTTTTGGAAGAAAGCTTGGAAATATACATTGGGTTTGATTTGTTTAGCATATATTGATATTATGAAGTCATTATTGTATAGATTTGATTGAGTTGGAGCCGAATTCGAGAGGGAAAGCGGTTGTTGTGGATTGATTTGGCCGTGGAAGTTGAGGTAAGTGTTTGGTCTAACCTTAACTTGAGGGAATAGAACTTGAGTCTTATTTTCTACTTGCTAATTGTCGAGTACAATGTATAGGCATGGTGATGAGTATCTATACATTGGTGTCTAGCATGACCGTGAGTCCTTATATTGCGAATATCCTGGTTTTGTTATAACTTCCATACTTGGTTGATGATTTCTATATGTTGTTAAGAGTATGTGAAAGGAAATTGTGATCTTTGAACTTCGTGGAGCGTTGACTTGAGTTAAAATACAAATGGTGAAGTTACATGAGATAATTAAGTGTTTGGAGAATTGGCTCAGGTAATAACATGAAATATGAGATGAAAGTGAAAGATAAAGAAAGAGTTATTGGTTTATTTCCCTTGCTGGGATGTTTTGTTGAATTTTCCCTTACCGGGATATGGAAACTTATTGGTATTTTTCCCTTGCTGGGATTTAAATTTTTAATTGCATTCCCTTGACGGGATTTCTATCATTATTTGTTTACTTCTTTGCCCCTTATTTTTTATTGATCTTTGGGTGAGGAAGAGTGATAAAGTACGAGGGGTGATGCCGTGGACTGCTTAATATTGTGAGGAAAGAGTGTAAAGAACGAAGGGTGATGTCGTGCCGTACAATGCACCATTTTGTACTTATATTCATTAATTGTACTTTGAGGAAAGGGAGTAAATGCACGAAGGGTGATGCCGTGCAAATGATTATTGATACGATTGATTTGGTGAAGACGAGAGTAAGCACGAAGGGTAATGCCGTGCAAGTTTGTGATTTCTGATTCTTATTGATATTATTGCCTTGTTGTTTCTTTCTTTATTTGAGATTTCTTATTTGAAACTGTTATCTCCCAACAGCATGCTCCCCTTCCTTTATTAATTTATTACTTCCTGTATTTCTTTTTTGTTATATATATATATATATATATATATATATATATATATATATATATATATTCAAACTACACATGTTTACTTGGTAGTCTGGTCCTAGCCTCATCACTACTTCGCCGAGGTTAGGTTGGGCACTTACCATCACATGGAGTCGGTTGTGCTGATGCTACACTCTGAGCTATTTTGCACTTATCTAGGTTTTGGAGAGTAGGACATGTAGCGTGGGAGCATGCCTTCAGGCCAGCAAGACAACGAGGTAGCCTTGCAGTGGTCTGTTAGCCCGACGTCTCCTCTATCCTTTATTTTAGTATGTTATCTCATTATATTCGAGACAAACAATTATATTTTCATTCAGACGATGGTATTCAGTATTCTTAGTAGTTCATGAGTATCGTGACGCCAGTCTTGTGTAGAGGCTTATGTTGAATTTTCTGCATTTCTATTCAGTTTTTTATAAATAAAGACTTTCGCTTATTATTTAATTATGTTGCTTTTATTTTATAGCCGATAATTGTTTAATGGGATTATGTTATTAATAAAAAAGTAATTAAATTTGGTTTGCCAGGCTCCCATTAGTAGGCGCCATCATGACTCTCGAGGGTGGAAAATCCGTATCTTGACAAGTTGGTATCAGAGCTCTAGGTTACACAGGTCTCAAAGCTCAAGGACAAGCTTTGTAGAGTCTGAGGAATCAGTACGGAGATGTCTATATTCATCCCTAGAGGCTACATAGTTAGGAAACTTCACATTTATTCTTTCGTATCGTGCGGTTTTGTTTCTCAAATACTGATTGAACTTTTATTCTATTATTTCCCAGATGGCGAGATCATGCACTTCCTTATCTACCGCTCAGGAGCCCTAGCCCCATGTAGCAGCTTCTACGAGGGGCAGAGGGTTAGGCCGTGGCCATGCCAGAGGCCGAGGAAGGGGCAAAGCTCAGCCCCGAGTAGCAGCACCAGTAGCGGAGCCTCAGGTTGATTTTAAGGAGGAGGTTCCATACCGAGTAGTTCCAACGGGCCCAGCTCAGGTCCCAGAGGGGTTTATTGCCACCCCCAGTTCTTGAGGACGCTCTAGACCTATTGGTAGGTCTCATGGAGAGTGTCACCCGAGCGGTTTTGCTTCCAGTGCACCAGCCACTTCTCAGACTGGAGGAGGGGATCAGACTCCTGTTACATGCACTTTGGAACAGGTAGCTCCCTAGGTTCAGGTTCCAGTGGTTTAGCCAGCTATGGTAGTTCAATCGGGTGTCGTGGCGCAGACCGGCGATGGAGCGGTTATGTATGCCGATGCTCTATGGAGGCTGGATAGGTTTACCAAACTTTTTACTTATACATTCAACGGAGCAGCAATGGAGGATCCCCATGATTATATGGATAGTTACCATGAGGTTCTTAGGAACATGGGGATCTTTGAGACCCACGGAGTTGATTTTTCTACTTTTCGACTGTCTATATCCGCCAAGACTTGGTGGAGGGTTTATTGCTTAGCTAGACCAGCCGGTTCACCTTCTTTGACTTAGGAGCAGTTTCAAATAAATCCTCGGCCAATGAAAATGAATAAACATAATGAATAAAAATGGCACGACATC
This sequence comes from Nicotiana benthamiana, assembly GCA_034376525.1. Classification (NCBI taxonomy): domain Eukaryota; kingdom Viridiplantae; phylum Streptophyta; class Magnoliopsida; order Solanales; family Solanaceae; genus Nicotiana; species Nicotiana benthamiana. The sequence continues at coordinate 122,535,899 of CM067341.1, read as the reverse complement.
ACCCATCGTGCTTTTACTTTCACCTCACCACAAAAACAATAATAAGGACACGGCAAAAAATAATAATAATGACACAGTATCACTCTTTGTGCTTTTACTCTCAACCTCTCCATGAAACGATAAATATGGCACGAGATCACACTTTGAGCTTGAACTCTCTTCCTCACTATTTATTAATTAATAGATGAAGCAATAAATTGTACGACATCACCCTTCGTGCTTTAACACTCTCTCTTACCATGTAGTAATGAATATAAAAATTTGAGAAATAGAATAAGCAAGAATAATCCATACGTGAATAATGATTCCATAAATACCAAACCTCAACTTCAAAAAAATACTCAACCATCTCAATTAGTCCAAAAATACGGAAAGAACGATTGAGTAAGTAATTAACTAAGCTAATAATGGATACAATTATTAATAAAGAGGCAATAATTACAAGGAAACAAGTCCCACCTGTTAAAACACATTCTCAAGTCGCTAAAACTAAACGTGTGTTCATCTTTGTAGGTTTTGATAAATGACAAACCGACGCGCATGGAACATTGACATATGCCGAAATCCAAGCACAAGAGAAACAAAGAACAAGATCAAGTAAAGCAACAAATTTATACATGAGTCGTTTTATATTGTGATCTTGATCCGACAATTGATTCAAGACTTGGCTTCTCTCGTAAAATCATTTTCATCAAACCATGCATCTTTGATTTAAAACAAAATGATTTTCAAACATTTTCATTTTAGCCAAAATGATTTTTAAACATGTCATTCAAATCTGGACAGGAATAATCGATTATGTTTTTCTGATAATCGATTATGTTAAGACAGCATAAACCGGAATTTACAAAACAGCAAAATAATCGATTATGCCTTTTTTGATAATCGATTATGTTAAGACAGTGTAAACCTGAATTTACAAAACAGAAAAATAATCGATTATGTCCAGACAGTGTATAACCGGAATTTTCAAAACAGCAAAATAATCGATTATGTCTTTTAGGTAATCGATTATGTTAAGACCGTTGCAAAAATTTCTTTTAAACATTGAAAGATAATCGATTATGCACAAGGCAATAATCGATTATGCTAGCATAAAATCAGCATCTGATTTTTAAACGTTATCAGGTAATCGATTATGCCATTTTAATAATCGATTATTCTGCTTAAAATCTGCATATGATTTTTGAACGATTTGCAGATAACCGATTATGCAAATCAGATAATCGATTATCCTAGCACAAAATCAGCAATTAGTGATTGGCAATTAAAGAACGGTCTTTGTGACTTTGAGGACTATAAATACACCTCAAAATCACTCTTTTAAGCACAACAACTGATTACATTCTTGCTTAAGCTTACACTCTCATATCAATCATTTTATATTCATTTCATAGCTTTTTGAGAGCCAAACTCTTGACGAGGTTGTTGTGTTCTTGAGCGTATATATTTTACTCACATCTACTCTATAAGAGAGTCTTGTCTTGAGTACTAAGTGTTTGCATACACTTGAAGGGAAGTTCTAATCCCTTGTTGTAAGAAGGAAAGTTTAGTTCCTTGGCTTGAAGTCTTGAGGTGAGGTATCCTCGAGCAGGTTGAAGTCTTGTAGAGTGTATATCTACGAGCAAGTGTAATGGTTTGTTAAGCACCCGTAAGCTTAACGGAGTTAGTGTAAAACTCGAGAGAGTCTCTCGGGGACTGGACTAACCACACGTTGTGGTGAACCAGTATAAGTTCGGTGTGTTCTCTCCTTACTTCTTTATTTACCGCACTTATTTTACTCCTGCAATTTTTATTCCGCAAATTTACATTGTTTTTTATTATAACGCTATTCACCCCCCCTCTAGCGTTAAGCGTATATTCTAACAATTGGTATCAGAGCCTAACTCTCTGAAAAACTTAACAGTTTGAGAGAAACAATCCATGGCTTCTACTCATAATGTTAATGCAGGACTAGGTGAAGGACAATGCTTCACAAGGCCACCACTCTTTGATGGCACCAATTACACTTATTGGAAGGAGAGGATGAGGATTTTCATTCAATCAAACAACTTCCAATTGTGGGAAATCATAAATAATGGAGAACAACTTCCAACTAAAAAGGTAGGAGATGAGCTCGTCCCAAAGTCGGAAGACGAATACGATATGGACGATATCAGAAAGGTGGAATATAATGCAAAGGCCATCAACATGCTATTTTGTGCTGTAAATCCCGATGATTATCGGAAAATCTCATGTTGCACCACGGCTAAACAAATGTGGGATAAATTGGAGATCACCTACGAAGGTACGGACCAGGTAAGAGAAGCTAAAATAGATTTTCTAACCCACGAATATGAACTTTTTCATATGAAGGAAAGCGAGAAGATAGACGATATGTTCGAACGATTTTCAAAAATCGTTAATGATCTTCATGCTCTCAAGAAGACTTTCACGGATAGGGAGCTTGTCCGTAAAATTCTTCGAAGTATCACTCCGGAATGGCGCTCCAAAGCCGACGCTATTCAAGAGTCAATCGGCATTACAAATGTCACAATCGACGGGCTTAGAGGTAATCTCAAAACCTATGAATCTACTATTCTTAACCCTCCTTTGGATGATCAAAGGAAGCGAAGAATCGCCCTCAAGGCAAGCACGGCTCAACCTCAAAATGATGAGGATTCAAGCGACGAAGATAACGAGTTCGGACTCGTTATTAAGAAATTTCACAAGTTCATGCGAAAGGAGTATGAACGAAAAGGTAAGCGACAAGGAGACCAATTAAAGTGCTATGGATGCGGAGAAGTCGGGCACATCAAATCAAATTGTCCAAATACCAAAAAGGAGAAGAAACCCGTCAAGAAACAAAGAGCATACATTTCTTGGGGAGGCGACTCCGGAGACGAATCAAGTGATGGAGAAGGAAACGAGACCGCAAACTTGTGTCTTATGGCACACGAAGAAACTCAAAATGAGGTACGTACTACTTCTAAGAACTATTCACTTTAGAAGAAATGCAAGATGCATTTGATGAGTTGTATAAAGAGTTCATTAGCGCTTCTAAATCTATAAAAGATTTAAGAAAACAATTTTCTTCAAAAGAAAAGGATTTTGAAAAACTAACTCTTGAAAATGAGAAATTAAAAGAGGAAAACAAGTTTTATGGCAAAAGAAGCGCCGATAAACCCGAAAGCTCAAATAAGGATTGTACTTCTTGCAAATCTCTAAAGGAAGAAGTAGAAAGTCTTAGAAGCACTTTGCACAAATTCAATTCTTCACACAAAAATCTCAATGAAGTGCTTGTAAATTTGAAATCCCACTAAGCACGGTATAGGCTTTAAACACGAGCCAAAAGAAAAAGTTGAGTCCATTCCTAAACCACCTAAGACTCAACTTAGGCAAAACAAAATAAATGTCAAATCTCAACCTAGAATTTTTAATCCTAGAATTGCAACTCATCCTAGAACAAATGCTAGAAGAAATATTGGAATGTATAGACCACCTAGATAAGATTTTCGAAAACCACATCAAAACTATATTCCTAAAAATAGAGTGAATGCTAGAAGAAATGTTGGCATGTATAGACCACCTAGACATGATTTTCGAAAACTACATCAAAACTATGTTCCTAAAAATAGAGTGAATAAATTTAGACCCCCAAATTATTATCATCCTAGAAGAATGCACAATCCGAATGTTATTTGTCATTATTGCATTAAAATTGGACATATTGCTCCCGCATGCTTCACTAGACATAGACATTTCACTACAGGACAATCACACCATTATTTTGCACCTAACACACAAGGACCCAAAATGGCCTGGGTATCAAAATCTCATTAATTTGTTTTGTAGGTGTGTTTGAAGGGATCAAGTGTACTTTGGTACCTTGATAGTGGATGCTCCAAACATATGACCGGGGATGCATCAAAATTCCTTCAACTAAAACCCACGGAAGGAGGAAATGTTATTTTTGGAGACAATAACAAAGGAAAGATTATCGGCATTGGATCGGTCGGTAAGGACGAATCCTCCACCATCAAGCATATTTTGCTAGTTAAAGGTCATAAACATAATCTCTTGAGCATAAGTCAATTATGTGACAAGGGAAATTTTGTATTGTTTGACTCCGAAGAATGCTTAGTTATCCGTCGTAGTGATTTCAAAATTATTCTTCGTGGTATTAGAATGGATAATATCTATATGGTTGATCTTGAAAATTCTTCATCAAGTTTTGTAAATTTCCTTATGAGTAAAGAAGACGACATGTGGTTATGGCATCGTAGAGTAGCTCATGTAAATATGAATCTTTTAAACAAACTAGTTTCACAAGATTTAGTAATTGGTCTTCCAAACATGAAATTTGAAAGAGATTCTATTTGTGATTCATGTCAAAAAGGGAAACAAACAAAAGCTTCTTTTAAATCCAAAAATGTTGTTTCAACCACTAGACCCTTACAACTTCTACACATGGATCTTTTTGGACCATCTCGTGTTGAAAGACTTGGTGGAAATCTTTATGCTTTTGTAATTGTTGATGACTACTCTAGATTCACATGGACGTTATTTCTTGCTCATAAAAGTGATGCCTTTCATGCTTTTAAAAGTTTTCTTAAATGTGTTCAAAATGAAAAGAACACAACCGTCACTTCCATAAGAAGTGATCATGGGGGAGAGTTCGATCATAATATCTTTGCGGATTTTTGTGACGAACTCGGTATTGAACATACCTTCTCGGCTCCACGTACACCACAACAAAATGGAGTGGTGGAACGTAAAAATCGATGTCTCGAAGAGATGGCTAGAACCATGCTCGATGAGGCTAAGATTTCCAAAAAGTTTTGGGCGGGTGCCGTGAGTACCGCAAGCTATGTTTTAAACAGAGCTGTCATAAGACCGATACTCATAAAAACTCCCTATGAACTCTATAAGGGAAGGACACCAAATATTTCCCATCTTAGAGTCTTCGGTTGTAAATATTTTATTCACAACAACGGAAAAGATAACTTGGGAAAATTTGACGCGAAATCTGATGAAGGAATTTTTCTTGTTACTCATCGCATAGCAAAGCATATAGAGTTTTCAATAATCGAACCAAAACTGTTGAGGAATCTCCTCATGTAGTATTTTGTGAAAATGATGCTCGCTTGGAGAGAAAGGATTCTTGTGTTGATCTTGCAGATGCTTTAAACAAAATCAATCTTCAAGACGAGGTGCAAAAGGAGAATCCAAAGGAAGTTCAAGATGAAGTCATGGAACAATCATCGGAAGAAGTACTACCACAAGAGGAAGAATCGATAATGCCTAAGGCTTGGAGGACGTCTAAAGACCATCCTCTTGACAAGGTAATTGGCAACATCGAGAAAGGGGTAAGTACACGAAACCTTCTTAAAGACACTGTAGGACATATGGCTTTTGTTTCACAAATAGAACCTAAAACCATTTCTGAAGCAATTGGGGATGAGCATTGGACCTTGTCAATGCAAGAGGAGCTTATCCAATTCAAACGTAATGATGTTTGGGAATTGGTGCCAAGACCCGATAATCACACCATAATTGGTACGAAATGGGTTTTTCGAAACAAATTAGATGAAAATGGTATAATCACTAGAAACAAAGCTAGGCTAGTTGCTAAGGGATATAATCAAGAAGAAGGCATTGATTATGAACAATACTATGCACCCGTTGCACGCCTAGAAGCCATTCGTTTATTACTTGCTTTTTCATCATCTATGAATTTCAAATTATTTCAAATGGATGTCAAAAGTGCCTTCCTCAATGGGTTTATTCAAGAGGAAGTGTACGTTGAAAAAACCCCCGTGCTTTGAAGACTTTAAATCTCCTGATCATGTCTTCAAGCTTAAGAAAGCGCTATATGGACTTAAACAAGCTCCTCGGGCTTGGTACGAGCGCTTAAGAAAATTTCTTTTGGACAATGAGTTCGAAAGGCGGAAAGTTGACACTACACTGTTTATCAAAAATAAAAACAATGAGATTCTATTAGTTCAAATTTATGTCGATGATATTATTTTTGGTGCTACTAATGAGTTTTTATGCGAGGAATTCTCTAAGTTAATGACTAGCGAATTCGAAACGTCAATGATGGGTGAGCTAAACTTCTTCTTGGGGTTGCAAGTGAAACAAATGAAAGAGGGAACTTTCATTTGCCAATCCAAATATTGCAAGGAGTTGCTAAATCGTTTTGAAATAAGGAAAATCAAAGCAATGGCCACTCCAATGAGTACATCCGACCATCTTGACAAAGATGAGAAAGGTAAGGAAGTAGACACAAAGAAGTATAGAGGTATGATCGGATCCCTTCTTTATCTTACTGCAAGTAGACCGGACATCATGTTTAGCGTGTGTTTATGCGCTCGATATCAATCATGTCCGAAGGAGTCGCACCTAACTGCGGTAAAACGGATAATGAAGTATCTTGTTGGAACTATAAATGTGGGACTATGGTATCCCAAAGGTTCTTCATGCCAACTTGTTGGCTATTCCGATTCCGATTTTGAGGGTTGCAAATTGGACCACAAGAGCACTAGTGGCACTTGCCATCTGCTCGGTAACTCTCTAGTTTCTTGGTTTAGCAAGAAACAAGTAAGTGTTGCGTTATCCACAACCGAGGCTGAATATATAGCCGCGGGGAGTTGTTGTGCTCAAATCCTTTGGATGAAACAACAACTCTCGGATTATGGTCTTAGTGTCAATCATATCCCTCTTCGATGTGATAATACTAGCGCCATAAGCTTGACGAAGAACCCTATTCTTCACTCAAGAACGAAACACATAGAAATTAGGCACCACTTCATAAGAGATCACGTTCTCAAAGGTGATGTCGAAATTGAGTTTGTTGAAACCAAATATCAATTGGCCGAGATCTTCACAAAGCCTTTAGAGAAAGAGTCCTTTTTTCGAATTCGTAGTGAATTCGGGATTCTTGACTCCACGTTGATCTAATACATGCATTGCATTTTTCTTTTCAACAATTACTAACTTGAGCGTCGGAGGCGCCTAACTCTTTTTTGCAGGTATCGCCCCAAAGACAGGGGAAATTCTCGGGCACTGGTGATAAATAATCGATTATCTAATACTAGAATCGATTATCTAACATTTTGATTTTGCAGGAATCTGGCAATCATGTTTAATAATCGATTATCCACATTGCTAATCGATTATTGAAAGTTCAGTTTTACAAGTGTTTATAAAATAATCGATTGTTGAAAACTGAATAATCGATTTCCACTTACCGTCTCGGTTTTTCATCGCACTGCCTAAGAATAATCGATTATCTCCATATCAAAATTGATTATTCCCCGAGTCCGTATATGTGCAGCAGTAATCGACTATCATAATCCAGTAATTGATTATTCTCTGAGTATAATTCCAAATGTTTGTCAAAATCGATTATTCAGCCTCTATAATCGATTACCAACGGTCAGAGTTTAAATTTTGTTACCGTTCCTGACCGTTTGGCACCCCAAAATCTGCAGTTTTTTTTTCAATTCCCCCCTTTCCTCTACTCTATAAATAGGGACTTCCATCCTTCACAAATCTTCACCTCAACATCCATATTAGCTCCAAAATATTCTTAAATAGTCTCCAAACTTTCTGTAACAGCTCTCTAAAAATGACGGGCAAGAATTCCTAACGCGCTCGTTCCGGCAAAAATATTGCCTCCTCTTCCGTCGCTCCTCCACCTATTTTCTGCTATAAAGACGGTTCTTATTTGCGGTTTGATACTGAACCCGAACTCCTTCGATTTCTCGAAAAATTTGAGAGTCGAGAAATCCTTCTGCCTCGCTTCTCAACTAGTCGATATCTTCGCAATAGCGCACCCCCATCAACGGCAAATATTCTTATGCAAAGCCAACTCCTTGACTTCCTATATCTTCAATCTTATTACATTCACCCTTCTTTAATTCGTGCCTTCTATTCAAATCTACAGAAGGACGAAGAAGGTGACCTTGTCTCAAACATCAATGGAGTTCCAATTCTTTTAAATGAGGAACACCTGCAACTCCTTGCAAAACTTCCACGAAATGGGGAAGATATTTCACTTTACACTGGAGAAGAAGGAGCCTTATTTGATGAACAACTCCTTTTCCACCAAATTGGGATCGGGGAATTTGTTCAAACTCCGGAGCAGCGTCGCCCAACCATCACGCATATGCTCCCTGAATATCGTATAATGTTTTATTTCATCACCCGTGTTCTAAAACCGCGCAAATTCAATCATACAACTCTCTCTCATGAGGATTCAAAACTCATGCATGCAATTATCACCGGGGCTCGCATCAATTGGCGCCAGTTCGTCATGACTCACATGTATGATGCAATTGGGGACGATAAGCCACTCCCCTATGCCTTTGTCATAATGGCTATTTTTCAAGCCTCCGGTATCGACACCTCCGTCGGTCCTCACAAAAAGGCAACAAAACATTGGGAAATTCAAGAATCTTCGTTTCCCAATATCGGTGAACTTCCGGCTCCTCCTCCAACTCAAAGACGTCGTCCTCCGGCTCCGTCCGTTGCTTCCCTCCAAACCATTTCAGAACAACTTGCCTCTTTGTCAACATCTATGAATCGTATTGATAGAAATGTCACCCGATTATCCCATGAGCTTCAAGGATATTTTGACCATGTTCTCTATCCCTATGCCCAAGTTGTTCTTCCGGAAGAAGTGCCGGATGCCGAGGCGGATGTAAATGTTGACAATGAATAAAATTTTTCTTGTATCGGTTGATACTAGTTTGTCTCTTTTCTTGCCTTATTATGCATTCTCAATATTGTTTCCTCAATCAAAGTTTATTATTTTTTTGCTAATGTCAAAAGGAGGAAGAATAAGGGCTATGCACACTAATACATATTGGCATCAAATAAGGGGGAATTCATAAATTGAGGGGGAACTCATTCATATACTTGTCTTGGATCGTCATTATCAATTATTTAATATGTATATCCCGATATTGGTTTGCCATTATCAAAAAGGGGGAAATTGTTGAAACACGTTCTCAAGTCGCTAAAACTAAACGTGTGTTCATCTTTGTAGGTTTTGATAAATGACAAACCGACGCGCATGGAACATTGACATATGCCGAAGTCCAAGCACAAGAGAAACAAAGAACAAGATCAAGTAAAGCAACAAAGTTATACATGAGTCGTTTTATATTGTGATCTTGATCCGACAATTGATTCAAGACTTGGCTTCTCTCGTAAAATCATTTTCATCAAACCATGCATCTTTGATTTAAAATAAAATGATTTTCAAACATTTTCATTTTAGCCAAAATGATTTTTAAACATGTCTTTCAAATCTGGACAGGAATAATCGATTATGTTTTTCTGATAATCGATTATGTTAAGACAGTATAAACCGGAATTTACAAAACAGCAAAATAATCGATTATGCCTTTTCTGATAATCGATTATGTTAAGACAGTGTAAACCGGAATTTACAAAACAGAAAAATAATCGATTATGTCCAGACAGTGTATATCCGGAATTTTCAAAATAGCAAAATAATCGATTATGTCTTTTAGGTAATCGATTATGTTAAGACCGTTGCCAAAGTTTTTTTTAAACGCTGAAAGATAATCAATTATGCACAAGGCAATAATCGATTATGCTAGCATAAAATCAGCGTCTGATTTTTAAACGTTATCAGGTAATCGATTATGCTATTTTAATAATCGATTATTCTGCTTAAAATCTGCATATGATTTTTGAACGATTTGCAGATAATCGATTATGCAAATCAGATAATCGATTATCCTAGCACAAAATCAGCAATTAGTGATTGGCAATTAAACAACGGTCTTGGTGACTTTGAGGACTATAAATACACCTCAAAATCACTTTTTAAGCACAACAACTGATTACATTCTTGCTTAAGCTTACATACTCTCATATCAATCATTTTATATTCATTTCATAGCTTTTTGAGAGCCAAACTCTTGACGAAGTTGTTGTGTTCTTGAGCGTATTTATTTTACTCACATCTACTCTATAAGAGTGTCTTGTCTTGAGTGCTAAGTGTTTGCGTACACTTGAAGGGAAGTTCTAATCCCTTGTTGTAAGAAGGAAAGTTTAGTTCCTTGGCTTGAAGTCTTGAGGTGAGGTATCCTCGAGCAGGTTGAAGTCTTGTAGAGTGTATATCTACGAGCAAGTGTCACAGTTTGTAAAGCACCCGTAAGCTTAATGGAGTTAGTGTAAAACTCGAGAGAGTCTCTCGGGGACTGGACTAACCACACGTTGTGGTGAACCAGTATAAGTTCGGTGTGTTCTCTCCTTACTTCTTTATTTACCGCACTTATTTTACTCTTGCAATTTTAATTCCGCAAATTTACATTGTTTTTTATTATAATGCTATTCACCCCCCTCTAGCGTTAAGCGTATATTCTAACACCACCCGCATGCTTTAGCTGAACAACAACACATATGTACTCGTCACTTCTCATATGTATTATACCTTCATATTAAATACGTACCAAATAGGCAAGAAATTCCTAATCCCTCAAGTCAAGGTTAACCACTACACTTACCTAACTCCGCAATCAACTCAAGTTTCTATCACGGCATTTCCTTTCGAACAAGTCTTCAAACCAACCAAATCTAACAAATTATTGATCAAAAAATTCAAAATAATCTTTAGAAGCTACTCACAAATAAAAGAGATTCAATTTATTACATTATTGAAAAAGTCAACAAAAGTAAACCCCAGGTCCGCACGGTCAAAATCCAAAATTCGGGCCAAAACTTGATTATCTAATCACGTCCGAGCCCGATTACGTAATTTATCTTGAAATCTGACCTCAATTCGAAGTCTAAATTCTATTTTTTTCAAAAATCCCTAATTCTATTCAAATCCCTAATTTCTACCATGAAAATCCTAGATTTAATGATGAAGACTTAGGAAATGTAATGTGTAGTTGAAAGAAAGTCTATTAAGGTCACCAAAGTAATTAGGAAGAAAAGCACTTGAAACAATCGCCTCTAAGGTTTTTAGGGTTGAGAATTTGGAAAAACGATCTAAAATACCGTTTTTCTCTTCTTTCTTCCAGGGAAAGATGTCGCAATTGAGAACCCCACAAATGCGAGAACTCTTTCACAAATCCAAATGGTCGAGGGCTCTTTTTTAGTGATATCCCCCTAACCTCAATGAGAGCGGGATTCCTTTCTCCTTGGGAAACTCAACCATATCTACAAGATACTTGAAGGCGTCGATAAGTTTTTCCAGTATGAGTTCGTCCCGCACTCCTTCCTTCTCACGGGCAACTTCTCTTTCCTGTACACACATTTCTTGCAAGAGCCTGTCACACTGGATGGTATTCTCTTCAGTATCCCGATGCAATTTTGCTATTTCAGCAGGCGAAAGGCCTACTGGAACCTCGTTGAGGTCAGGAAGGGCAGAAGCGTGACCTGCGCAAAAGGCTACTGAAGGGGCGAATGCTGGAAAAGCAAAAGCAACCCAGAAAGGTATTTTCTCAAAAATCTGACTTACGCTTTCTGTGGGAGCTTGGTGATAGTAAGGAAGCCATAATCTATATATAGGATTGCCTATTTGTCTATCTGTCTTTGAAGAGAGGATGGAAGAGACTCTCAATAGGGCAAGCACAAAGTACCTTGTTCGAGTCCTCGGACGAAGGTGAGACCAACCTTATTATGATTAGCAAAGTCCTTTCCAACTCTGTCGAATGGTTTCACTCCTCTTTTCCCCTTCTGTCAGTTTTTTGTCAGTCAATCGACTCCCCTTCCTCAAAAGATTGTCGAACTTCACGGTTATTCATCCATATATGGGTAATCTATGGCGGTCAGAGAAGAAAGGATCTCCATGAGAGCAGGAGGTCTTAAACATTAGCCTGTATTCAAATGCGGGAAGGGTAGACATTCAGTTCGATGAGTGCAGGTTCCTACACATTAATTTTAATTGATTGATTGGGAAAGCTGGTTCCGTAGCATTAGAAGCTTATGTATCTAGAAAGAAGGAGGAACGAGGATGTGGAAAATAAGAGACGGTATTACACCTTATCTTAGCTGTTTAAATAAAGCAGGGGCTAGGTCTCTGTCCCCGGATTCACTAATTCAAGGGTTTTAGGGATAGACAAAAGAGTTTGAACGGGAGAGTGACTTTAGGGTTCTACAGGTTCTAAAGGATAAAAGGTGGATTAGTTGATCCAGTAGTTTTATATATAGATAGAAGAATCCCGAATGAACAAGCATCCACAAATGTCGATTCATTCAAGCAAGAGAGTGCAACAATCCTTTCCTTTGACACTGGTCTCGTAAACGAGTGAAAAATACCTTGTACAGTTTCCCTTTTCCCTTTCAGCCAGTCCAAGAGTTCAGTTCACTCGAAAGCGGGTAGCCATTAAGGAAAGCGGTTGTTGGATATTTGGTTTTAACCAGTTGTCCCACCCCTTATAGTAAGTACTGGTGAGAAGGAAAGAGCTCTCGTTCCCTTTACTCAAACCGTACAAGAATGGTAATCCACATATTGGTATGCTATTTTCCTCTACCAACTTGATCGTCCTAATCCGGTTGTCCTCACTAAGGACAGATCCACAATATCTTATCTAATGATATGAAATTGCAATACAATATTCCTTTGCCTAGCTGACCATTGCTAGAACTTCCAGCGGTAAGGTGGTTGGCGTGGTAAGGCAAGAAACTCCTCTTTCCGAAGAAGAATGAACCAAAAAGAAGTACCTCACCTCACTCATGAAGTAGTTGTTGGAGCTGGGCTCCGAACTATGAGAGTTTGCTTTTTATCATTCTCAGAGCGGTCTGATCAAATAGGGGATCCGACCACTTCTGTTGTTTTAACTAGTCGTTGTGATTCTTGCTCAAAAAACAGACCGAACGCCTTCGAGTTATTGGCTCGTCTAAAAAGAATGAAATTTTCAATAAAGCTAAAGAACTTTTATTTTAACAACTGGATGTCCAAATCACGTAATCAAATCCGTTTTGCACAAAATTTTGCAGACAAGTCACAAATACGGTTATAAACCTATACCATATTACGGAACAAAAATCTGGACATGGTAGCGACAAAGTCAAACTTTGTTCAAATTTATAAACTATTAAAACCTTTAACTTTAAATTTTCAACAAATTACGATAACTCGAGCTAGGGATCTCTGAATTCAGTTTCGGGCATATGCCCGAGTTATAAATTATTATACGGACCCATCAGGACTATCAAGATACATATCCAAATCTATTTGCTTAAAATATTGACTGAAGTCAGCTCAGATGAATTTTCAGGCATAAATTCACATTTTAATTAATTTTCACATAAAAGCATTTCAGATAAAGACACGGACTATACACGTAAATCAAGAAAGGTTAAAGGATCTATGAGAGATTTCAAAATGCAGAATTAAGTGTTAAAACACTAGATGACCTATTGGGTCATCACAACTAGGAAGTATCTATCACGATCCAATTTCCGCTCCGTTAGGTTTCGTTATGGCACCTAGTCTTAGGGACTAGGTAGGCTTAACTCATAGTGAAATACCATAATAATAAATAAAATTTAACCGTCTTGAAGCAAAAATCTCTACAAAACTTTATAATTCCAAAAACCCGATAGTACAAGTCATAAGCTCTACAGAGTTTCGCCACAACTTCTAAACACAATCATATGGAAATAAGTACAATAGTGCGAATATAAAATGGGAAGGTGACTCTGAAGCTTACGAACGCAGCAGTAGGGCTACCTTGAGTCTCCTCCGCAAGGATTCGCACAGCTACTAGCGAACAATACCTGGATCTGCACCAAAAAAATATGTGCATAAGTATAGTATAAGCACACTACTGCGGTGCCCAGTAAGTATCAAGACTAACCTTGGTGGAGTAGTGATGAGGAACATTCAAGACACCTACTCGTCTAATAAATAGAACATGATATTTTTGTTGGGACAACGCGATGCGGCTAACAACACAGTAATTGCAATAAGGAAAGAAAACATCAGGTACTCAACAGACACCATAAGGAATACACGGAAAGGTAAGTGAGGATACAACCCAAATCCGAAATAAGAAATACAGTAAAGACAAGTCATAACTTAACCACTCTGATAGTTTTCACCTTAAGTCTTAACCAGCAAGCGTCAATCAAATAGTCAAAATTTTCAAGTGATAAAAATATTTTGAAATATACTTCCTTCAAATAAATTTTCTTTTCAAAAGAGTTCTTTCAAAATAAATGCTTTTCGAATATAATCTTTTGTCATTGAATATAAGTCACCATGTGACATTTCAAAATAGTTAATTAAAAATAAGTACCTTCGAATATAATCCTTTCAAATAGATAACCCTATAATATAAGTCACCCTGTGACACCTCATTTCATAATCATACAATACAAGTCTCAATACCTGAACTCTAACACTTGGTATCATGTTCCCTCATCACACCTCCTAATCATACTGACAACTCACGTGCCCAAAGGAGTCATTCTCACATGGAAGGCAAATAGCAAGGATGTGCATCTGTACTAGAAATCACAAGGAGTCTTGTATCCGATAGTGGTTCTTAGCCATGTATATGCTTGTGCAAGTGTCCTAACATAGTTCATACTAGCTAGTAAGTATAATAAATAGAACGCACAACACATATAATGTTTACAAAAGAATAGGATCAATGAAAGTAATAGCTCAGAACACAGTGATTTTACTAGGGGATCTCCCAGGATATCGTTCCGTAGTCCCAAACGTAAATGTGTAGAAGATCTCCTTGGATATCGTCCCTTTGTCCAAATCGTAAATACGCAGAGGATCTCCCAGGATATTATCTCGTAGTCGAAATTGTAAAAATGCAGAGGATCTCCCAAAGTACCGATCCGTAGTCCCAAAATAAATATCTAGTATATGGGGATCTCTCAAGATATCATCTTGTAGTCCCAAATATAAAGCTGCAGAGGGATCTCCTGGAATACTAATCCGTAGTCCCAAGGTAAACATGCAAGAGGGATCTCCCGGAATACTGATTCGTAGTACCAAAGTAAATACACAACGACAATGATAATAATACAAAGTACGGCAAGTAAGTCAACTCAAGAACAATAAATCTGTCACGACCCAGATTTCCCAACTTCGGGAGTCGTGATGGCGCCTACTATCGGAGCTACGCAAGCCAACAATTAAATATTTCCTTGAGATAATTCGCAACAAAAGAAATGAAGCAAACACATTTAAATGGGTGGAAGTCTTTAAAACTTAGATAACAGAAAATAAATGCGGAAGTTTCAAAATATATCTCCACCGAGGGTCTGGTGTCACTAACTCACGAAGTACTATACAGTAATAAAAACAAATGTCTAAATGAAACACATCAGTGTTTGTCTCGAATACAAAAGAAAAACAAACTAATAATAGAGAAAGGGACGGTGGCCTGCGGACGTTAGTTAGGCTACCTTGCAAGTCCCTAGACTGAAGACAACTCTCGATCAATACTGCTGCTGTGGTCCAAAAGCTGCACGTGACTCAGTGCAAAATGATGCACAGAGTGTAGCATCAGCACAACCGACCCCATGTGGTGGTAAGTGCCCGGCCTAACCCCGAAAAAGTTGTGACAAGGCTAGACCAGACCTACTAAAAACAACCTATATAAATATATACGTAATAACAGGAAAAATATATGGAATTTAATCAGTTAGGAGGTAGGGGAACATGCTGTGTGGATGTAGTATTTCAGGTATAGAATCAACAAATGAGGAAAATGGGATTTGACAATAACATTAATTAAGGAGAACAGATAAATCATCAACTGCATGGCACCAACCTTCGTGCTTTTACTCTCATTCTCACCCAAAACAGTAAAATAAAATGCATGGCACTACCCTTCGTGCTTTTCCTCACCAAACTCTCATATCATGGCACAAAATGATCCTTCGTACAATTGTAATCAAATTAGGGCACGGAATGACCCTTCATGCATAATTATCAAAACATGGAACAGAATGATCCTTCCTGCATAATTATCAAAACATGGCACGAAATGACCCTTCATGCATAATTAGCAAAACATGGCACGGAATGACCCTTCGTGCATAATCGCTCTTCCTCACCCAATCAACATGTCACAACAAATATGGGTGAGAGGATAAACAACAATATTAAACACCCCGACAAGGGAGAACAATCAACAAATAAGTCCCAGCAAGGGAGCAACATCAATTTTAAACTACACGTCCCGACAAGGGAATAATTACAACACTTTCTCCATTGATCACTTCTTTCTCAATCGTCATATTCTCGTTCGAGCCAATGCTCCAATAATGTACTGATCATAATTCCTTCTCAAACCTTTCACATTATATGAAACATATTAATTAGACAAGGAAGAGGTATCACAAAATCCGAAATAAACACAATTAAGACTCACGGTCATGCTAGACTCTGGTGTATAGATACTCGTCACCATGCCTATACACCATACTCAACAATTAGAAAATAGCAAACAACATCCTAATCCTATTCACTCAAGCCAATGTTAGAACAAACACTTACCTTGAATGTCCAAACTCAACTCACTCCTCTAGTATAGCTTTACCCCTCGAATTCACCCAAAGCGCTCGAATGTAGCCACAAATTATGAGAAGGCGTTAACAAATGCTACTTGAATCAATTTTAGTACATGAAAATGAGTTTTCCAACGTTTTTAAAAATCCCCAAAATATCCCCGGGTCCACGTGGTCAAAACCCAAGGTTTAAACTAAAACATGATAACCCATTCCCCTATGAGCTGAGATATATAAGTTATTTTGGAGTCAGACCTCGAATTGAGGTCTAAAACGCCCAATTTTGAAAACCCTAGGTTCTACCCTAACTTCCCAAATTTCTCCATTAAAATCTTAGTTTTGAAGTTGAAATTATGTTTAAAGATGTTAATGTGTGAAGAAAATAAGTTAGAAATTACTTACAAATCATTTTGAAGAAAGAGAACCATTTGGAAGATCGCCTCTTATGTTTTGGGTTTTGAGAAAGCAAAAAATGATTGAAAATACCGACTTTATATACTTTATTGAAAGCTGGCGCGGACCGCACCGTAATGAACCGTGGCCGCACCGAGGAAGGGAAGAAAATGACTCTCTGAGCCTACCCAGCGCGGACTGCACTGATTCGGTGCGTGTGCGCTGGCCGACCTAGAAAATTACTGGCTCTTTGAACTTAGCCACACGGACTGCGCAAAAATGCACTGCAGCTGCGCGGATTCCAGCGCGGCCTACGCGGAGATGACCGCGGGCGTGCTGGGGGCCTGCAACACCTGAACTGCAACATCTGCTTCTCTTAAGTCTAAGACCTCTCTGAACGTAATAAAAACTCACCCGAGCCCTCGGGGCGGCAAACCAAATATACATATAATCTCTAGAACATCCTACGGACTTCATAGTGCAATCACATCGCCAAAATAACATCATAAACGAGGGTCAATCTCAAAATCTTCACTTTTCATTCAAACTTCTTAAACTTTCAAACTTAGAGATTCAGGCCCAAAACACATCAAATGACGTCCGAATTCGACCAAATTACACAGTAATTTTAAGATAGATCCCTCGTTTATATATATATATATATATATATATAGCCCGTACCGGGTGCCGAAACTAGAATACGGGCCCGATACCATTACTTTCTAATCCAACTTTCATTTCAAATTTCTCATTTTATTTCAGAAAACAATTTCTTTCAAATATTAATTTCTCGAGCTCAGGACCTCAGATTTTGTTTTCGGGAATACGCCCGAGTCCCATATTTTCATACCGACCCTCCGAGACTGCCACATCACGGGTCGTGGTCCGTTTACCCAAAATATTGACCAAAGTCAACATTAACAATTTTAAATCCATAATTTATCAAACTTTACTTAATTTCACTTATCAGCTTTCCCGCCACGTGCCTGAACTGCGCACGCAAATCGAGAAAACTAAAAATGAGGTTTTGATGGCCTTGGAAGCACGAAAAAGGGAGAAATACGGTGATGACCCTTTAGGTCGTCGCATTCTCCACCTCTAAAACAACCGTTCATCCTCGAACAGACAAAATAAAGAAGTACCTGAGTCGGGAAATATATAAGGATAACAGCTCCATATCAGGCTCGGACTCTCAGGTCGATGCCTCAGGAGGCTGACCTCTCCACTGAACACGCACTGAAGGAGAACTGTTCGACCTCAACTGTCGAATCTGTCGGTCTAAAGTAGCCACCGTCTCCTCCTCATAAGACATATCCTTGTCCAATTGGACAGTGCTGAAATCTAACACGTGGGCTGGATTGCCGTGATACCTCCGAAGCATGGATACATGAAAAACTGGATGCACGGCTGCCAAGCCAGGCGGAAAGGCAAGTTAATAAGCCACCTCCCCCACACAATCGAGAATCTCAAATGGGCCAATGAACCTAGGGCTAAGCTTTCCCTTCTTCCCAAATCGCATCACGCCCTTTATAGGCGACACTTGGAGCAGTACTCTCTCTTCAACCATAAAAGCCACATCTCGAACCTTGCGATTTGAATAACTCTTTTTCCTAGACTAAGAGGTCCGAAGTTTGGTATGAATGATCTTCACCTTATCCAAGGCCACCAGAACTAGATCTGTACCCAATAACTGTCACGCCCCAAATCCGAGGGCATAACCGACACTTAACCGGGTATCCCCAGCCGAGTGGACCTGGGTGCCTTTCCTATTCCCCACGCATTACCCCGCATTATTCAATGATAATTAGCCAAAAGATACTAAATTTTTTTCAAACGAAAGAACATATGATTTCTCTTTTGTAACCACACATTATGATTAACAGGGAACATCTTTTACAAAACATATACTATGATTAACATGGAACGTGGTATACAAGTTTTACAGCGCCCAAAACATATACCTTTATACATAAGTTCTAACCCATTTACCATTGTCTACGGAGCCTCCAAGAAAAAGATAGTACAACACTTGCGAGCGACAAGGCCCCGGCTATACCTTTATTAAAGGACACAAGACTCCAAAATGGAACAACATAGGTGGCATGAGCCAGACAAGGCCCCGGAAGGCAAGGGGCTCACCAACACGAATACTGCCGATAGAGAGGAGGAGGAGCTACGAGCGGTGGTCTGGAGTGCCTGCCACGGATCTACCTACAATCATAACACGAATGTAGCACCCGCGACAAAAGGGACGTCATTACATTTGAATTGTACTGGCATGTATGAACAAACTCTGTACCAAGTAAACTCAAGCCAAAGTTGCACATACAAGTATAGAACTGAACAACAATGGTACAAGTACAACCATGGAGCAACAACCAAATATTTCACAACAATTGATTCAAGTAGTCATAAAAAGGGGCAATCACTGCCCCACAGGTTAGAAACTCTCCTGCTGTCTCATTTCACATTTCCACATTTATCATTTCACGATTCATATTCATATCAATAGTGATATTGGATCACATTTTCCCCCCTTATTGCCTCGTCCACCCTTATTACCTCGACCACCCTTATCACCCAACCCACACCTTATTTCACAGTGTCTCGGCGTGCAACCCAACCCCGCCTGACAGTTCTCAATTCACAACAACAAGCAGCACAACGACAAATACAAGAAATCAACTATGGCTCATTGTCAACATAGATCCACAACAAGGGTAATGCAATTCCACACTAGTAACAACAATTTCCTAATGTTCATCAAATTGGCACACAATTTAGGTAAAATAGTTATTCACAACTAATCACACGAGTTGTTCCAAAATATTTTCATTTCCACTATTCCACATTATTCCCATTTCTATTGTTCCATATTGTTTCCATTTCAATTGTTCGACATTATTTCCATTTCCGTTGTTCCAATTAAAAGTTCCACAATATTAGCCACAAAGTGTTACCACACAAAGCATCACAATGATTCTCACATGATTATCAACTATCAACAATTTCACAACAAGCATGGGGCGATTTCATAAGGATCACAGTTAGCCATACATACCTGGAGTTGATTATCCCCTTTAAACCTCTAGTCCGATTTGCCAAGCAATCAAGAAGTCAATATAGTTCATGAACAACACTTAGGTTTTAGAAATTTAAACTCATAGTTACTATAACCCAATTCCCTTTTTGCAAGATTTTTGAGTTTTAAAGACATGCATGAAGATTTTATGAAGAAAATTCAAAGAAAGTGTATGGGGTTCCCTTCCCAAGCTTAATTTCAAAATTTGGAGGAAATGGGTTAGGGTTTTTACTTTAGAAATCAATAGAGAAGACAATGCACCAAGAAATTTCCAAGATCCAATGGTTATGAAAGATCAATTGATGAAGAATTTTCTTTCTCTCTCTAGGACCCTCCCTTCCTCTGTTTTGTTTTGTTCATAAAATGGGTTAAAATGAGGGATAGGTTGTTTTTATTAAAGAGGGTTCGGGCTTAGATTTTTAGGGCGAGCTCAATCTGAGACGCATCTCTACGGTCGCAGAACAGACATGTGGTCCACATAATGGACCGCAGAAATGGTTCAAACTTCAAACCTCTCGGGTGGGGAATGCGGTGAACATGCGGTCCACATTTGAGTTCTGCGGTCGCAGAATGCACTGCAGAACTGACCTTCAAATTTCCTCAGGGACAATATGCGATCACTCTGCGGTCCGCATATTGATTTTGCGATCACATATTTGACTGCATTTTCAACATCAAAATTTGGTTGCTTTCTGATTCGCTCTGCGGTAGGAATGCGGTCCTCATAGTTTATCTGCAGCCGCATTTTCACCGTTTTCTGGAAAAATTTCCATTTCACATTTTCAAGTTCAAAACAGTAAAAAAGATCTGATCCACATGGGTAGACTCGACTCTATGAGCTGCTAACATATAATCACTCATTTTCACGGGGTCTTACATCTTCCCCCGCTTAAGATCATTCGTCCTCGAATGAGGACTTTGGAACCAAATGAGTTTGAAAACATGATATGCAAGTTTCTACACTTTTATTAACTTTCAAGTTTATTTTAGAAAATTATTTCTCGAGTTTCCTTTGTAATATGGACATTACCACCTGCCAAAGAACCTCCAAAACATATTCCCAAGCATTACTACACAACTTGCTACATTCATAACAATTGTAAAACGCATAATCCTCACAATTGCACATATTCAACCCCTTGATATACTTATAACCATTTGGCACACAACATATAATCAAATTAAGCATTAATCATCTGCACTATTAAAGCCAATTACCTATCACAAGGGTATAACACAGTTATTCATTTCAATACAATTCCTTCATGCAAAAACTAATCATTACACAACTAGAACATATTGATACACAATATCCATGCAAAATTAACCATTACCTCCATGTATCACCTTACCATGGAAGCACAAAGCTTTCATTACCAAAAGGACTGCCATTTTTTAAATAGTTACAACACATAAACTTGGTTGGCACAACTTGGAGAAACAACAACAATAAGGAACTTGGCAAGAGAAAGGAATGATTCTTACACCTAATGGAACATATAACTAGCTCTCCTAGGGACAAGATTCGCACGATCAATCCTAGACTTGCTCAAATAGATGGGGCTATTTTATCTTCATCTCATCTTCCACTTCCCACGTGGCTTCCTCGACTTGTTGGTTTCGCCACAACACTTTAACCGAAGCAATCTCCTTGTTCCACAACTTTTGGACTTGCCTATCCAGAATAGCAACTGGAATATCCTCATATGATAACTCTTCCGTAACATTCATGTCTTGTACAGGCGAAACTTTAGACGGATCACCCACAACTTTCCTCAACATGGATACATGAAACACCGGGTGCAGTAAGGACAGTTCAGGGGGAAATTCAATCCTATACGCAACTTTACCGATCCTTTGAGTGATTTGATAAGGCCCGACATACCTAGGACTTAGTCTTCACTTCTTCCCAAAGTGCATGACTCCCATCATAGGAGACACCCTCAAGAATGTCCAATATCCTTCTTGAATTTTCAATTCTCTTCGACGCACGTCCGCATAGGATTTCTGGCAACTGTGAGCAGCCTTCATTCTCTCCTGAATGACTCTTACCTTCTCCATGGCCTAGTGCACGAGATCTGGACCTATTAATTCCGCTTCACCAACCTCGAACCACTCGATCGCGGACCTTCTCCTCCTTCCGTACAATGCTTCGAATGGAGCCACTTGGATGCTAGCATGGAAGTTGTTATTATAAGAAAACTCTATTTGGGGCAGCTGATCATCCCAATTCACTATAAAATCCAGAACACATGCCGGAAACATATCCTTGATCATCTGAATAGTCTGCTCTGCTTGGCCATCGGTCTGTGGATGAAAAGCTTTGCTGAGATTCACTTGAGTACCCAAACCCTGCTGAAATTTCCTCCAGAAGTTAGCTGTAAACTAAGCTCCTTAATCTGAGATTATAGAAAGTGGCGTACCATGAAGCCTCACTATCTCCTTGATATACAACCCAGCATATTGTTCCGCAGTATCGGTGGACTTGACTGGCAAAAAGTGAGCTGTTTTGGTGAGCCTATCCACAATTACCCAAATTGAATCGAACCTATGCTGAGTACGAGGTAGTCCTATCACGAAGTCCATATTGATCATTTCCCACATCCACATCGGTATTTCTATAAGCTGAGTCAACCCTCCCGGCCACTGATGCTCGACCTTCCCTTGCTGGCAATTCGGGCACTTAATGATGAAGTCCGCTACACTCTTCTTCATACCACTCCACCAATAAATATCCTTGAGATCTTGATACATTTTTGTAGAGCCTGGGTGCACTGAATACCTGGAATGATTAGCCTCCGCCATTACCCTCTCTCGAAGAATATCCACATCTGGGACACCTAACGTGTCGTGGAACCGCAGCTCGCCATCATTGTTGTCGAGTGAAAATGCTAAAATTTTGTTACTTAGAGCTGCCTCCTTCAATTGAGCCAATGCTGGATCAACAAACTGCTTTTCTTTAACCTCTGCCACGAGCGATGATTCTGCTGTATTATGCACCAAAAGTTACTCCTTATTCGTGGCCGAGATAAAAACCCCAAGGCTGGCCTACAGATGTACCTCCAGAGCTAGGAACCTCTGATTCCCTCTCAAGTGAGCCAAACTACCCATGGATTTTTGACTGAGGGCATCGGCCACCACGTTCACCTTCCATGTGTGGTACAAGATGTCTATATCATAATCCTTACGCAATTCTAACCACCGCCGCTGCCTCAAATTTAGCTCCTTCTGCTTGAATAGATATTGAAGACTCTTGTGATCTAAAAACACATCTACATGAACCCCATAAAGATAATGCCGCCATATTTTCAAAGCGAACAGAACTGCTGCAAGCTCCAAACCATGCATCGGATAGTTTTTCTCGTGATTCTTGAGTTGGCTGGAAGCACATGTTATAACCTGCCCGTGGTGCATCAGAACACACCCTAAACCAACCCTGAGGGCATCAGAATAAACCAGAAACCCCTCTGTGCTGTCTAGCAAGGCCAATACTGGTGCCGAAGTCAATATTGTCTTCAATTCCTGGAAACTCTTATCACACGCATATCACAACTGGAATTTAGCTTATTTCTACGTCAATTTAGTCAAAGGAGAGGCAAGGGTGGAGAATCCATCTACAGACCTCCGATAATACCCTGCTAACCCCAAAAAGCTATGCATATCCGTCGGGGTAGTGAGCCTAGGCCAATCCTTCACCGCTGCAATCTTTTGGGGGTCCAGCTGAATCCCCTGACTGGAAATAACATGACCAGAAAAGCGACGGACTCCAACCAAAATTCACATTTGGAAACCTTGGAATACAATTGGTGCTGATGTAGAGTCTGCAAAACTGATCTGAGGTGACTAGCATGATCCTCCCTATTCCGTGAATATACGAGAATGTCTTCGATGAAAACAACAACGAAGGAGTCTAAGAATGACTTGAAGATCTGATTCATTAGGTCCATAAAAGCTGCCAGGGCATTGGTTAGCCCAACCAAGAACTCAAAGCGGACATAACGCATCCTGAAAGCAGTCATAGGAATATCCTGCTCGCGGATCTTCAATTGGGGGTACCCGGACCTCAAGTCAATTTTGGAGAAGAACCTTGCACCTTGAAATTTATCGAACAAATCATCTATCCGAGGCAAAGGGTACTTATACTTGATGGTGACTTTATTAAGCTTCTGATAATCGATACATATCCGAAGTGACCCATCTTTCTTTCTGACAAAAAGAACCAGAGCACCCCATGGCGACACACTTGGCCGGATAAACCCCTTATTCAATAAATCCTTCAACTGCTCTTTTGACTCTCGCAACTCTGCTGGCGCCATTCCGTACGGTTGAATAGATATTGGCTGGGTATGTGGCAATATATCAATCGCAAAATCAATCCCCTCTATCTGGCGGGATTCCTGGAAGCTCCTCTAGAAATACCTCAAGAACTCATTCACAACTGGCACAGACTCAGGGGCAGGAACTTTGGAGCAGTGTCCGCCACCCGGACTAAATGATAGGTACACCCCTTCCTAATCATCTTCGAAGCCTTGAGGTAGGAAGTAAACCTATCCTTCGGCACAACACCATTTCCATTCCATTCGACAACCGGCTCATTAGGGAACTCGAGTCTCATGACTCTCGTCCGACAATCAAGTTTGACAAAGCACGAATAGAGCCAATCCATCCCCATGATTACATCAAAATCCAACATCCCATGCTCGATAAGGTCAGTCGTGGTAACACGACCACCTACCATAACAACACAATGAATATAGACCCGCGCGGCTGTAATAGAATAACCAACCAGAGTCGATACAGAGAACGGCTCAAGAAGCTGCTCGGGTTCAATCCCAAAACATGAAGCAACAAATGAAGTGACATAGGACAAAGAGGACCCCATATCAATAAGAGCATAGCAATCAAATGGATGAATAGATAAGATACATGTGACAACATCTGGGGAAGCCTCAGCACCCTGAGGGCCACTAAATTCATAAAACCAGCTGGGTCTGCTCCTACCACGAGCTCCACCTCTGGCTGCACCACGCTCTGCTGGAGCTGGAGGGCGCATTGATGACGTAGAAATTGATGAACTGGATGGATGAGAAAGTCCCCTACCCGTGCCCTTCCTGGGCGCACGGCAGTCCCGCTGTATGTGACCTCTCACCCAACAATTGTAACATACTGGAGCATCCAAGTAACAGACCTCTGTATGAAATCTCCCACACTTGAGGCGTATACATCCCTGCTGTTGAGGTCTCACCCCCGAATGACTGAACTGGCAGGACCTCCTGCTGTCTGAACCTGGCCCCGAAGGGCAACTCTGCTCAAAATAAAGCAAAGATGGCGGTGCACTGGCTGAGGACTGAGCATAAGACTAAGATGGTCCTAATGAACCTCTCTACGGAGCTGATCTCCCTGAGTGACCCATAGACGGGGCACTGCTGCTGCTCTCCCTGTCTGCCCGAATCTTCAATTTCCTTGCCTCTGTGGCCTGAGCAAAACCCACAATCTTCCCATAGTTTATGTCTGAATGCTAAGCCGCTGTAGCGGCCTCATTTACCACCAAAGGGCTGAGACCCAGAACAAATCACCGAACTCTGGCCTCCATAGTCGACACCAACTGAGGAGCATACTTGAACAACCTCACGAACTCCATATGATACTCCCAAACACTCATGCTACCCAGCTTAAGAACCTCAAACTCGGTGGTACGGGCTTCCATGGTCTCGACAGGAAAAACGTGGTCCATGAAGGCATGTACGAACTCGTCCCATCTAGCTGGAGGGCTCCCCTCCTCACGGGAATCCTCTTACATCTCAAATCACGAACGCGCAGCCCCTTTTAACCTGTATGAAGCCATTTCTACCCTTTATATCTTTATAGCCTTCATCACTAACAGGTTCTTGTATATCTCATCAAGGAATTCTTGCTGATGGGACTCTGCGTCTGTGCCTGAGAACTCTGCAGGATTCAATCGCAAAAAATGATGAACTCTGGAGCTGGAGGAATCTCCCTGTCCGCTGGAGGACACATGGGCATCATGATATCTCTGGGCCTGGGCGGCTACTAACTAGGTCAACATGCGGATAGCTTCCATAAGGTCTCCATCATAAATCCCGAGATCGGAAGCTAGAGCAATATCTGGATTAGGAGCATTGGCAGGAGGGATCGCAGCACCCTCGGCTGCTGCTGGAACATGATTGCTTGGATCAGGAACGAATGGAGCAGGAAAATTCAAAATGGGGGAATCACTCTCACCCACGGCAGTTGGCACATGATCCACATCCGTACTGGAAGTAGCATTGGCCCCTAGGCCAAGTCTAGCTTTCTTCTTAGGTGCCACCACTGAAAATTTGAAGTAACCGCACGAACTTGGAATAACAAAGAAGAGGATCAATTTTCCTAAATGCCCGTGTAGCCCCAAACTTATGTGGTCAACAACACACCGATAAGAAGGGCTCTACTAGGCACGGCTCCGAGACTTCCTAGGACTCCATTAAAACCATAGGCTCTGATACCAAGTTTTTCATGCCCCAAATTCGAGGGCATGACTGGCACACAATCGGGTATCCCCAGCCGAGTGGTCCTGGGTGCCTTTCCTATTCCCCACGCGTTAGCCCACATTATTCAACGATAATTAGCCAAAAGATACTATTTTTTTGCAAACGAAAGAACATATGATTTCTCTTTTATAACCACACATAATGATTAACAGGGAACATCTTTTACAAAACATATACTATGATTAACAGGGAACGTGGTATACAAGTTTTACAGCGCCCAAAACATATACCTTTATACATAAGTTCTAACCCACATACCACTGTCTACGGAGCCTCTAAGAGAAAGATATTACAACACTTGCCGGCAATAAGGCCCCGGCTATATCTTTACAAAAGGACACAAGACTCCAAAATACAACAACATAGGTGGCATGAGCCACACAAGGCCCCGGAAGTAAAGGGGCTCACCAATACGAATACCGCCGATAGAGAGGATGAGGAGCTACGAACGGTGGACTGGAGTACCTTCCACGGATGCACCTATAATCATAACACGAATGTTGCGCCCCCGACAAAAGGGACGTCAGTATATTTGAATTGTACTGGCATGTATGAACAAACTCCGTCCCAAGTAAACTCAAGCCAAATTTGCACATACAAGTATAGAACTGAACAACAATGGTACAAGTACAACCATGGAGCAACAACCAAACATTTCAGAAAAATTGATTCAAGTAGTCATACAAAGGGACAATCAGTTCCCCACAAGTTAGAAACTCTCCTGCTGTCTCATTTCACATTTCCACATTTATAATTTCATGATTCATATTCACATCAATAGTGATATTGGATCACATTTTTCCACCCTTATTGCCTCGGCCACCCTTATTACCTCGGCCACCCTTATCACCCTAACCCACACCTTATTTCATCATGTTGCGGCGCGCAACCCGACCCTGCCTGACAATTTTCAATACACAACAACAAACAGCACAATGACCAATACAAGAAATCAACTATGGCACATTGTTAACATGGATCCACAACAAGGGCAAAGCAATTCCACAACTAGCGACAACAATTTCCTCATGTTCATCAAGTTGGTACACAATTTAGATCATCACAACAATTATTCACAACTAATTACACACGTTGTTCCACAACATTTCCATTTCCACAGTTCCACATTATTCCCATTTCATTGTTCCACATTGTTTCCATTTCCATTGTTCCACACTATTTCCATTTCCGTTGTTCCAATTACAAGTTCCACAACATTCACCACAAAGTGTTACGACACAATTATACCACACAAAGCTTCACAATGATTCTCACATGAATATCAACTATCAACAATTTCACAACTAGCATAGGGAGATTTCACAAGGATCACAGTTAGCCATACATACCTGGAGTTGATTATCCCCTTTAAACCGCTAGTCCAATTTGCCAAGCAATCAAGAAGTCAATCTAGTTCATGAACAACACTTAGGTTTTAGAAATTTAAACTCATAGTTACTACCTAATTCCCTTTTTACAAGAGTTTTGAGTTTTAAAGACATGCATGGAGATTTTATGAAGAAAATTCAAAGAAAGTATATGGGGTTCCCTTCCCAAGCATAATTTCGAAATTTGGAGGAAACGGGTTAGGGTTTTTACCTGAGAAATCAAAAGAGAAGACAATGCACCAAGAACTTTCCAAGCTCCAATGGTTTTGAAAGATCAATTGATGAAGAATTTTCTTTCTCTCTCAAGGACCCTCTCTTCCTCTCTCTTATTTTGTTCAGAAAATGGGTTAGAAATGAGGGATGGGGTGTTTTTATTAAAGAGGGGTCGGGCTTAGATTTTTAAAAAATAACTGGGCGAGCTCAATTTGCGATGCATCTCTGCGATCGCAGAACAGACATGCAGTCCGCAGAATGGACCACAGAAATGGATCAAACTTCAAACCTCTTGGTGAACATGCGGTCCACATTTGAGTTCTACGGTCGCAGAATGCACTGCAGAATTGAAATTCGAATTTCCTCAGTGACAATATTCGATCACTCTGCGGTCTGCATATTGATTATGTGATCGCAGATTTGACCACATTTTCAACATCAAAATTTGGTTGCTCTCTGATTCACTCTGCGGTAGGAATGTGGTCCGCATAGCTGATCTGCGACCGCATTCTTGACATAATTTTGACCATTTTCTGGAAAAATTTCGATTTCACATTTTCAAGTTCAAAACAGTAAAAAGTATCTGATCCACATGGGTAGACTAGACTCTATGAGCTGCTAACATCTAAGCACTCATTTTCACGGGGCCTTACAATAACCAAGCTCTCCGGGCTCAAACCATCCATTTGGAGACCGACATCGCCTACCATACAACGCCTCTTATGGAGCCATCTGAATGCTGGACTGGTAACTGTTGTTATTTTCAAACTCTGCTAGATGCAAATACTTGTCCCACAAGCCTCCAAAATCAATGAAATAGGTTTGAAGCATATCCTCCTGTATCTGAATTGTCCGCTCGGACTGTCCGCCCGTCTGAGGATGAAATGATGTGCTCAATGCAACCTGGATGCCCAAATCCTGCTCAACTTCTCTCCAGAAGCGCGAGGTAAACTTCATACCCCGATTCGAAAAGATAGATACCGGCACCCCAAGAAGGCGAACAATCTCTCGGATGTAGAGCTCGGCTTACCTCTCTGATGAATAAGTGGCTGCAACATGAATAATATGCACTGACTTAGTCAGCCTATCAACAATTACCCAAATCGCATCAAACTTCTTCTGAGTCATCGGAAGTCCAGTAACAAAATCTATACTAATCCTCTCCCACTTCCACTCAGGAAGCTCAATCCTATAAAATAAACCACCAGGCCTCTGATGCTCATACTTAACCTGCTCATAGTTCAAACATCGAGCCAGATATGCAACAATATCTTTCTTTATCCTGCGCTACCAATAGTGCTGCCTCAGATCTTGATACATCTATGCAGGCGCCCGGATGATTAGAATATCGAGAACTATGGGCCTCCACTAAGATCAAATCTCAAATCCCATTAACTTTGAGCACACACACTCGCCCCTGCAATCTCAAAACACCATCACCATCTAAAGTTACCTTCCTTGCACCTCCATGTTGTATCGTGTCTCCCAGGACACACAAATGGGGATCATCAAACTGCCTCTCACGGATACTCTCAGACAACTATAAACGAGAGACCGTGCAAGCTAATACCCTGCTAGGCTAAAAAATATCCAACCTCATAAATCTATTGGCCAAGGCCTCAAAATCCAAGGCAAGCAGTCTCTGGCTTACCGGAATATAGGCAAGACTACCCATGTTGGCGGACATCCTACTCAATACATCGACCACCACATTGGCCTTCTCCGGGTGGTATAAGATATTAACATCATAGACCTTCAACAACTCTAACCACCTCCCCTTCCTCAAATTCAAGTCCTTTTTCTTGAACAAGTACTGAAGACTCTTGTGATCCGTGTACACCTCACACGTCACACCATATAGATAATGCCTCCAAATCTTCAAGGCATGAGCAATGGCTACCAACTCTATATCATGAACCAGATAGTTCTTCTCATAGATCTTCAATTGCCTCAAAGCATAGGCAATAACTCTAACATTCTGCATCAACATTTCTCCAATCCCGATACGGGAAGCATCATAAGAAATAGCATAAGGTCTTGACTGCGGAAGCATACCAGAATATCATCAATGAAAACAATCACGAACAAATCCAAATAAGGCCCGAACACTCGGTTCATTAATTCCATAAATGCTGTCGGGGCATTAGTCAACCCAAATGACATGACAAAAAACTCATAATGCCCACACCGAGTAGAAAATGCTGTCTTAGGGCATCAAACGCCCTAATCCTCAGCTGATGGTAGCCACACCTCAAATCTATCTTTGAAAACATCCTTGCACCAAAAGTTGGTCGAATAAATCGTCAATCCATCCCCAACATAACGTCAAAATTCACCATATCTAAGAGCAATAAGTCAACACAGATCTCAAGACCCTCAAATACTACCACACACAAATGATGCACCCAGTCGACCACTATAGAGTCACTCACCGGATTAGATATATAAATAGGGACGCACAAGGCATCACTAGGCATAACCAAGTATGGTGCAAAATAGGATGACATATATGAATACGTAGACCCAGGTCAAATAACACAGAAGCATCTGTATCAAAGACCAGAATAGTACCTATAATAACTGCATTGGAAGACTCAACCTTTGGCATGGCTGGCAAAGCATAACACCGGGGCTGGACCCAACCTCCCTGAACTACGTCTGTGGGACGATCGGCTACTGGCTGGCCCTTACCTCTAGGGGTCTGAACTCCACCTCTACTGTCTCTACCTCCACCTCAATGATCCCTACCTCCGACTCTAGATGGCTGGGCAAGCTATGGATCACCTGGCGCCTGAATCATGGGGCGGGCCCTGCTACTAAGAACTACCCGAGGCTCGAGGGCAAAATCTGACAATGTGACTCGGGTCACTACAACTACAACATGCCCTCAACTGCTGAGACTGCTGACCCTGTCGACCTGCATGTCCTCTCCTGAAACTCTGAAATGGCGGTGCACTGATGAGAGCTGGTGGTGCACTGGAGGACTGCTGATTCGAATGATGCTGCTTAGAACCACCACCGCCTGGAGTACCATGAGAGACCTGGAGTACTGATTGAAAGGGCCTCTGTGGATGGCCTCTACCATATGAATCCCTACCTCCAGACGAGGTACCACTGAACCTACCAGAATGACAAGGTCTCTTATCTGACCCTTGACCACCTCCACGTGCAAGAGCAATCTAAACTCTACGAGCCGCATTGGCCGCCTCCTGAAAAGAAATCTTGCTCCCGGCTTCTATAGCCATCAGGAGATGGATCGACTGAATTAACCCATCAATAAACCTCCGCTCTCTCTCTCTCTCTCTCTTTCTCTCTCTCTCTCTCTATCTCTCTCTCTCTCTCTCTCTCTCTCTCTCGGTGGGAGAGTATAACAATAGCATGGCATGCCAGATCAATAAAACGGGTCTCACACTGCTTGACTGTCATAGAACCTTGATGGAGACTCTCGAACTGCCTGCATAGAGACTCTCACTAAGTTAATGGGAGATATTTCTCCAATAAAAGCTCTGCAAACTGGTCCCAAGTCAGTGATGGAGACACTGCTCACCTAAATAAACAATAGTCCCTCTACCAAGTCTTGGCGGATCCTGCAAGTCGACCTCATTGGTCTCCGCATACCCATAGTTTGGAGAACCTCATGGAAACTGGATAAGAAATCATGGGGGTCCTCTATCTTGGTGAACCTATCAAGCCTCCACAAAGCATCTGCGGACATCGTCGGACCATCACCGGTCGGAGCTGTAATACCCTGCTGATCTACCACAGCCGGCTGAACCGCTGGAACCTGAGCCTGAGGAGATACTTGCTCCATAGAACACGTAGCAGGAGTCTGAACTCCTCCCCAACCCTAAGATGTGGCTGGTGCTACAAGAAGCAAACCCACTCCGGAGACGCTTTCCATAAAGGCAACCAGTCGGACCAAAGCGTCCTGAAGTACTGGAGTGGCTATAAAACCCTCTAAGACCTAAGTTGGGCCCACCGGAGCTACTGGAGCTGGAACCTCCCATCATAATCAACATGAGGCTCCAATGGGACTGCTGCTCAAGGATAAGCTCTGCCTCGGCCTCGACCTCTAGCACAGCCTCAGCCTCTGCCCCTGATAGGAGCTGCTGCTGGAGGCTCGGGCTGCTGCGCAATGGAAGAGGAAGCACTTGTTCTCGCCATTTTTGAAGAACAGAGTAGGAAGACAATCAGTATTTGAGAAACATAATCTCACGACAAGAATGAGTGAAATTTTCCTAACTCTATAGCCTCTAGGAAAAATACAAACATCTCTGTACCGATCCCTCAGACTCTACCGATTTTGTCCGTGAGTTGTGAGACCTGTGCAACCTAGTGCTCTGATACCAACTTGTCATGACCCGCATTTCCCACCATCGGGAACCGTGATGGCTCCTACTATCAGAGCTAGGCAATCCAACAATTAAATATTTCCTTGAGCTCATTCACAACAATAGAAATGAAACGAAAACATTTAAATAGGCGGAAGTCTTTAAAACTTAGATAACAGAAAATAAATGCGGAAGTTTCAAAATATATATCTGCCCCGGGTCTAGTGTCACTAACTCACGAACTACTATAGAGTACAAAATGTAGGAAATCATTCTATCCATGATATGTGTGCTTTGGTTGTATTAGCATGATTTCCAGGTATAGGCTTTGATGAATAACAAACAATGAAGTCAAGTGTTAAACAACGTTATTATATGACAAACAATCAAGATTGAATGCCGAGAAGCATATTGATAAATGGATTGCATGGAAAAGCCAAAGATGATCTCAAAAGTTCAAGACCGAAGAGCCAAGGCTTAGGTCGTTAGGTAGAACCAATGTAAGAGCAACGTTTAAGTTATCTCGTCTTTTGGCTAAACATAGGTCATCATAAATATGCATAAAATCATTTTATCAAATCATATTTATCATAAACATATTTAGAATACTTCAAACAAACTGATTTTAACGTTTTCATTTTAACCAAAATGGTTTTTGAAGTAAGTTCGATTATGGCAAAGTGTATAATCGATTATTTTGGGAAATTCCATTTATTGGAAATTTCCACAGAGTAAGATAATCGATTATACACTTGGACATAATCGATTATCTTGTATCCGTTTCCTTCCCAACGTTCCGTTTTATGAACGTTGAGAAGATAATCGATTATGCAAAGTGAATAATCGATTATCTTGGCATAAAATCAGCATTATTGATTGCCAATTAAGCAACGGACATACAACCTCTACCACCTATAAATAGAGGTCTTTTTGACTCATTTGAGATGAACAATATCTCTCATTATTCTTGAACATATTGATAACATTACTACATCATATTTAGAGCTTTTGTTGAGCCATTTGAGAGACAATTTTGTGTTGTTCATAGAGCTAATATTGTATCTCTTTATCTACTCTTCTTAGAGAGTTCTTGTTGTAAAAGAGAAAGGTTCTTGAGAAGACCATATCTTCTCATTGATTGTCGGGTTTGCTAAGTACCTTTAATCTTAGTGTGTGAAGTCTTGTGGTGCGGTATCCACGAGCAAGGTGAAGTCTTGAGGTGAGGTATCCTCGAGCAAGTTGAAGTCTTGTAGAGTGTACATCTACGAGCAAGTGTAACGGTTTGTTAGGCACCCGTAAGCTTAACGGAGTTAGTGTAAACTCGAGAGAGTCTCTCGGGGACTGCACTAACTACACGTTGTGGTGAACCAGTATAAATTCGGTGTGTCCTCTCCTTACTATTTTAATTACTGCACTTATTTTATTCCTGCAATTTTAATTCCACAAAGTTTATCAATATTCTCGTGCCGCACTATTCACCCCCCCCCCCCTCTAGTGACGGGCAGAAATCCTAACAGTTGGTATCAGAGCCTATCTCTCTAAAAGCCTTAACCGGTTGAGAGAATGTTCCATGTACTTGTTGAGAATGTTGAACGCAGGAATGATGAGCGAAGGGCACTCCACCAATAGGCCTCCACTATTTGACGGAACAAATTACACATATTGGAAAGAGCTGATTAGAATTTTCATCCAATCAAATAACTTTCTTGTGGCAAATCATCAAGAACGGCGAACAAATGCCGACAAAGAAAGTTGGGGAAACCATGGTTCCAAAGGAGGAAGATGAATATAATGCCGAGGACATCAAGAAGGTTGAATATAATGCAAAGGCCATCAATATGTTGTGTTGTGCGGTGAATACGGATGACATCGGAAGATTTCTTGCTGCACAACCACCAAGGAGATGTGGGATAAGCTTGAGATCACTTATGAAGGTACGCCTCAAGTCCGAGAATCAAGAGTTGATTTTCTAACACATGAATATGAACTCTTTAGAATGAAGGAACAGGAAAGCATCGATAATATGTTTGAACGGTTTTCAATAATCATCAACGATCTCCATGCTCTCGGAAAAGTATACTCGAACAAAGATCTAGTTCGAAAACTCCTACGGAGTCTCACTCCCGAATGGCGTTCCAAAGCCAATGCCATCCAAGAGTCGATAGGAATCACAGACGTCACAATTGATGGACTAAGAGGTAACCTCAAAACTTATGAAAGCACAATTCTTAAACCTTCATTTGGAGATGAGAAAAGTCCAGGTATTGCCTTCAAAGCCTCATCGTCTAAAAGAGTAGAGGTAAGTGATTGGGAAAGCGATGATGATACTATTTCCACCGATTTAATTGAAAAGTTTTATAAGTTTATGAAGAAGGAAATAAAGAAGGAAGAACCAAGTCCTTCATGCCAAAATTATGGAAAACTTGGCCACACCAAGTCACATTGTCCAAAACCCAAGGACAAGAAGAAGAAGAAACACCAAAGGCGCGTGACATGGGATTCGGACAGCTCGGGTGATGAAACTGCCGCCCTATGCCTCATGGCCAACGAGGAAGAAGAGGTAAGTACTCCTAACTCTTACTCTTATGAAGAATTACAAGAAGCTTTTCAAGAATTATATGGTGAATTGAAAAAGTCTTCAAAAATCTCCAAAGAGGCCAAGGCTAAAATTAAAGTTTTAGAAGAGAAAAATAAATTTTTGGAAAATGACAATATTGATCTTAGAAATAAAATTAAGGAGATGCATGAAGATTTTTCAATTGATCAAAATTCAAATTGTTCATCTTGTGATTCGTTGAAATTAGAGTACATAGAACTTAGGAACACACTAGAAAAACGTAGTGTAGACAATCCTAAAATAGTTGAAGAAAGTAAAAAGAAAAGGCCCAGGAAAAATAAAAGGCGTAAAAAGAATCATGTTAGAAATTGGCGATGCACAACCTAGAAATAATTCTAGGAATTTTGTAAATGAATCTAGAATTAATCATTTTAGACCGCCTAGAAATGACTCTAGGAATTTCAACGATTCTAGGAATAACGACTTTAGATCACCTAGAACGTTTTTGGCTCAACCAAGACATACGCACAACCCGAATGTTATATGTCATTACTGCAACCGGGTAGGACACATAGCACCCGTATGTTTTGCAAAACATAGGAATTTATCTTTTAGCTATGATTATTATCTGCCTAACCCCCAAGGACCCAAAAGTGTTTGGGCACCTAAAACCTATTTTTAGGTACGTTTGCAGGTGTGCTTGAAGACTACAATATCGTAGTAGATGCACCAAGCACGAAACCTTATTGCATCGAGGGGGAATTTCGGTTAGTTATCATATTTTGATAAAAAACGTAATAGTTGATATGTGTTAACGATTGATATGTCTTTGTTAACAATTGGTATCAATTATTTTTTGTTGATTCATGTTTTGATAACCTTTATTTTGAATAACAATTGGTATCAATTATTTTTGTTAAAAATAATGATTGATTCATGTTTTGATGAATATTATTTTTGGTTTGAATGACAGTTGGTATATTCTTGAAAAATAAATGATTCATGTTTTTAATACAACCATTGGTTTGTTATAAATTAACAGTTGATATGTTTTTAAGTAATATGATTTGCTAAAAATAACCTTTATTATGGTTGTTATGTTTTTGCTAACATTTGGTATTATTTTATGTTGGTATGATTTTTTGAAAATCGTCATCATGTATTTTCCTCATTGTATTTCCTATCTTATGTGTGACACTAACAGTTGGTTTTCCCATAAGGGGGAAGTGTCAACAGGGGAAATTAGCCTGTCTATACTCTCTTTTTGCTAATGCCAAAAGGGGGAAGAAATTAGGCGATATGCATCTAATAAGGGGGAATGTCTCCACCTTCTAGTATGCTTTAATTGAGGGGGAATACTCAATTAAGAGGGAATGTTTGCATAACTTGTATGTTGAGATATAGCATGAACTTAGAGGGAATCCGATATGCATATCTCTTATTGTTTGTCATTATCAAAAAGGGGAAAATTGTAGGAAATCATTCTATCCATGATATGTGTGCTTTGGTTGTATTAGCATGATTTCCAGGTATAGGTTTTGATGAATGACAAACAATGAAGTCAAGTGTCAAACAACGTTATTATATGACAAACAATCAAGATTGAATGCTGAGAAGCATATTGATAAATGGATTGCATGGAAAAGCCAAAGACGAGCTCAAAAGTTCAAGACCGAAGACCCAAGGCGTAGGTCGTTAGGTAGAACCAATGTAAGAGCAACGTTTAAGTTATCTCGTCTTTTGGCTCAACATAGGTCATCATAAATATGCATAAAATCATTTTATCAAATCATATTTATCATAAACATATTTCAAATACTTCAAACAAACTGATTTTAACGTTTTCATTTTAACAAAAATGGTTTTTGAAGTAAGTTTTCAATTCTGGACAGCATAAGAGAATAATCGATTATGGCAAAGTGTATAATCGAGTATTCTGGGAAATTCCATTTATTGGAAATTTCCGCAGAGTAAGGTAATCGATTATACACTTGGACATAATCGATTATCTTGTATCCGTTGCCTTCCCAACGTTCCGTTTTATGAACGTTGAGAAGATAATCGATTATGCAAAGTGAATAATCGATTATCTTGGCATAAAATCAGCATTATTGATTGCCAATTAAGCAACGGACATACAACCTCTACCACCTATAAATAGAGGTCTTTTTGACTCATTTGAGATGAACAATATCTCTTATTATTCTTGAACATATTGATAACATTTCTACATCATATTTAGAGCTTTTGCTGAGCCATTTGAGAGACAATTTTGTGTTGTTCATAGAGCTAGTATTGTATCTCTTTATCTACTCTTCTTAGAGAGTTCTTGTTGTAAAAGAGAAAGGTTCTTGAGAAGACCATATCTTCTCATTGATTGTCGCGTTTGCTAAGTACCATTAATCTTAGTGTGTGAAGTCTTGTGGTGCGGTATCCACGAGCAAGGTGAAGGCTTGAGGTGAGGTATCCTCGAGCAAGTTGAAGTCTTGTAGAGTGTACATCTACGAGCAACTGTAACGGTTTGATAGGCACCCGTAAGCTTAACGGAGTTAGTGTAAACCTGAGAGAGTCTCTCGGGGACTGGACTAACCACACGTTGTGGTGAACCAGTATAAATTCGGTGTGTCCTCTCCTTACTATTTTAATTACTGACTTATTTTATTCCTGCAATTTTAATTCCGCAAAGTTTATCAATATTCTCGTGCCGCACTATTCACCCCCCTCTAGTGACGGGCATAAATCCTAACACTAAAAACAAAAGTCTAAATGAAATACATAAGTGTTTGTCTCGAATACAAAGAAAAGCAAACTAATAAAAGAGAAAGGCACCCCGGCCTGCAGACGTCTGCTAGGCTACCTCGCAAGTCCCTGGACTAAAGACAGCTCCCGATCAATACTACAGTTGTGGTCCAAAAGCTGATCTTGGATCTTTGCAAAAAGATGCACAGAGTGTAGCATCAGCACAACCGATCCCATGTGCTGGTAAATGCCTCGTCTAACCCCGGCGAAGTGGTGACAAGGCTAGATCAGATATACTGAGATTACCCTTTACAGATATATACACAACAACAACAAAAATATAAGGAATTTAAACAATTAGGAGGGAGGGGAATATGTTGTGGGAATATAGCAATCCAGGTTTAGAATCAACAAATAAGGAAAAACGAATGATAAAAACACTAGTTAAGGAGAACTGATAAATTATCACCTACACGGCACCAACCTTCGTTCTTTTACTCTCGTTCTCACCGAAAACAGTCAAACAAAATGCATGGCAATACCCTTCATGTTTTTCCTCACATAACTCTCATATCATGGCACATAGTGATCTTTCGTGTGATCGTTATCAAATCAGGGCACAGAATAACCCTTCATGCATAATTATAAAAACATGGCATAGAATGACCCTTTGTGCATAATTATCAAAACATGGCACGGAATGACCCTTCGTGCATAATTATCAAAATATGGCACGGAGTGACCCTTCGTGCATACTTGATCTTCCTCGCCCAATCAACATGTCACAAGCAATGGGGGTGAGGGGATAGACAACAATATTAAACATCCAGACAAGGGAGAACAATCAACAAATAAGTCCCAGCAAGGGAGCAACATCAATTATAAACTACACATCCTGGCAAGGGAATAATTACAACACTGTCTACTTTGACCGCTTCTTTGTCAATCATCATATTCTCGTTCGAGCCAACACTCTAATAATGTACTGATCTTAATTCCTCCTTAAACCTTTCAAATTATATGAAATTTATTAATTAAACGAGGAAGAGGTATCACAAAATCTAAATAAACACAATTAAGACTCACGGTCATGCTAGACTATAGTGTATAGATACTTGTCACCATGCCTATAGACCGTACTCAACAATTAGCAAATAGCAAACAACATCCTAATCCTATTCCGTCAGGCCAAAGTTAGAACAAACACTTACCTTGAATGCTCCAGACTCTACTCACTCCTTTAGTATAGCTTTGCCCCTCGAATTCACAACAAAACCGCTCAAATCTAGCCACAAATTACTAGAAGGTGTGAACAAATGCTACTTGAATCAATTTGAATGCATGAAAATGCATTTCCAAAAGTTTTACTCAAAACATTCCCAAAATACCCCCGGGCCCACGTGGTCAAAACCCGAGGTTCGAATAAACACTGGATTACCCAATCCCCTATGAGCTTAGATATATAAGTTATTTTGGAATCGAACCTCGAATTGATGTCTAAAACCCCCAATTTTGGAAACCATAGGATCTACCCTAAGTTCTCTAATTTCCCCATTAAAATCTTAGTTTTGAAGTTGAAATTATGTTTAAAGTTGCTAAGGAGTGAAGAAAATATGATATAAATCACTTACAAATCGTTTTGAAGAAAGAGAATTGTTTGGAAAATTGCGTCTTATGCTTTGGGTTTTGAAAAGTGAAAAATGACCGAAAATACCGACTTTATATATTTTACTGAAGGCTACTGCAGAACAAACAAAAATGAATCGTTTCCGTGAAGAAAATGACTCTCTGAACCTACCCAATGCGGACCGCAATGATTTGATGAGCGGCCATGCTGGCCGACCTTGAAAATTACTGCCTCTCTAAACTTAGCCACGCGGACCGCGCGAAAATTACCGCGGCCGCTCTGGGGGCCTGCAACACCTGACCTGCAACATCTTCTACTTTTAAGTCTAAGACCCCTCGGGACATTCAAAACTCACCTGAGCCCTCGAGTCTCTAAACCAAACATACATATAATCTAAAGAACATCCTACGGACTTCCTCGTGCACTCACTTGCCAAAATGACATCATAAACGAGGGATCAACCTAAAAAAATCAACACTTTTCATTCAAACTTCTTAAACTTTAAAACTTAGAGATTTAGGCTCGAAACACGTCAAATGACACCCCGAATTTGACCAAATTACACAGTAATATCTTAATATATATTTAAAGCCTGTATCAGGATCCAAAATCATAATACGGGACTGATACCGGTACTTTCTAATCAAAATTTCATTTCAAATTTCTCATTTCATTTCATAAAACAATTATTTTCAAAGATTCAATTCGTGGGCTCGAGGCCTCTAATTTCGATTTCGGAAATATGCCCGAGTCCCATATATTCATATGGACCCTCCGGGACCGTTACAATGCGGGTACGGGTCGGTTTACCCAAAATCTTTACCAAAGTCAACTTTTACCATTTTAAAGCTACAATTTATCAAATTTCACATAATTTCACACATTAGCTTTCCGGCTTCACGCCCGGACTGCATAAGGAAATCGAGGCAACTAAAACCGAGATTTTCAAGGCCTCGAAAGCACGGAAAAAGGCAGAAAATCTGGTGATGACCATTTGGGCCGTCACAAAATCACGAAGAAACTGAAGGACTAATTCACAAGGAATAACCATAGAAAAGAATATTGGCATAAAAGGGAACAATTTAACAAAAGGAAAATCTAACATGTAGAAATGCCCACAATATAAAAGTCAATAACAAGGAAATCAACACGAGTCAAGTAGTCCCAAATAAAGGCAAGTCAACAAAGATATAAGTTATCTAACTCCTTTTAAGGTTGGAAAATTACAAGGATATTCGACAATTCTATTAAAGAAAGATGATCTTAGTTCACTTAAGACTAAACGATTTACGGAGGGATAAATGATAAATTCTCAATAATTCAAGCAGGTACGAAATGATAGCGTGATAATAGGAGAGGCAAAATTCTTTAATTAAATCAAATAGGAGTCAACTAGGTAATAAGAGTGAATCATTAAGCTATTAATTCCAATTAAGCAGGTAGATGTGAAACTATTAAATATGAAACCCAGTCATGTCTAGAACACATTCATACACAGTGAATATAAGGACCTCGGAACCCTAAAAGACCAATTTTCTACAAATAAGTTCGAGCACGCACTTGTCACCTTGTGTACACAAACTATAATCAAAATAGGAGACTCATATCCTAAGGGGAAGTCCCCCACACAAAGTTAGGCAAGATACATACCTCAAAGACAATACATCGATATTCAAAAATGCACTTCTCGAGTGAAAAGACCTTCGGACGGCTCAAATCTAACCAAATTAACATCAAAACACAAATAAAATAAATAAAAAACCATTCTCTATCATAAAGTCTTAAACTTCAACAAAATTCAAAAATTGGTCCAAAAGTCGACCCCCGGGCCCGCACTTCAGAACCCGACAAATTTTATAAAAAATTCGAATACTCATTCCAATATGAGTTCAAGCATATAAAAATACCATTTGGCATCTCAAATCACGATTTTTTTATTTTAGAACTTTTCTTCAAAAACCAACTTCTTCCCCAACCCAAAACACAATTTTAATGATAAAAATGAAGACAAAATTGTTGAATATGTTAGATTCTAAGTGAATAACACTTACCCAATAGATTTTCTTGAAAATCTCCAAAAGAAGCTCCAAAGGGCGAAGTTTGAAACTCAAAATATGAAGGAAATGGCCAAACTTACCTATGCACATGCGACCAACTTAACAGCATCTGCGCAACCACAGGTG
The DNA here is from genome assembly GCA_034376525.1 of Nicotiana benthamiana. NCBI lineage: Eukaryota > Viridiplantae > Streptophyta > Magnoliopsida > Solanales > Solanaceae > Nicotiana > Nicotiana benthamiana. The sequence goes on along the minus strand of CM067341.1, from coordinate 122,494,332 downwards.
CGCCTGACCAATTGCACATGTGCTCCACTCCGCTTCTGCACCCAGGGACCGCTTCTGCGGCACCACACACGCATTCCAATTCCCCACATCTGTGGAGACGGCCAAGACCAACTCCTCCGCAGGTGTAATTACGCTAGAACTCAACCTCTACAAAATCATGACAAATCATTTGCGACTTGTCCGAAACACAACTAGGGCCTCGAGATCCCGTTCAAGTATACCAACAAGTAATATAACCTACAATGGACTCGCTCGAGATCTCAATTCACATCAAACAACACCAGAACGACAAATCACACCATGCATACAACTTAGGAACTTTCAATTCTTCAAACTTTGAAAATTCGTGCCGAAACCAATCAAATCAACCCGGAATGACGCCAAAATTTTGCAGACAAGTCCAATATAATATATCGGAGCTGCTCCAACTATCGGAATCACATCCTGACCCCGATATCGTAAAAATCAACTATGAATCAAACTTCTCCATTTTTCAAACTTCAAGTTTTCCAACTTTTGCCGATTTGCCTCAAATTACTCTACGGACCTCCAAATCCAAATGCGGACGCGTGCCTAAGTTAAAAATCACCATACTAAGCTGTTAAGAACATCTAAAATCCATTCCAAAGACGTTTACTCCAAAGTCAACTTCTCACCGCTTAGGCTTGCAAAACTAGAATCCCCCGGTAACTGTATTCAACTATGCACGCAAGTCGATACACATAACATGAAGTTGTCCAAGACCTTACGCCGCCGAACAAAGCTTAAATTCACAAAACGACCGCTCGGATCAATACAGCATCTCATGAGGCTCTCTTTGATTCTTGAAACCCCATTTCCTAGGCTGAACTACAAAATAACCATTAATTTTTCCAATCTCATCTGTCTGATCTTCCATAACACTAATATATATACCCCTACAGAAAAATTGTTTCTTCAATTTTAGTTTAATATGCAAAAATGCTCCATGACCCTTTTAATTCATTGTTGAATATTCACAATACATAGTGGTAGGTACGCTATATTCACAACCAACGCTTCATGAGTCATTATTTTGGTTTCTTCATTTTCATAAAGTGAATCTACTTTTGATTCCGTTAGAAAGCATAAAGGAAAAAACCACAAAAAAATGAGGGTCTTGAAATGTGATACTTGATATGAAGAAATCGTTCTATATAAGAACTAGTTAAGACATACTAAACTACTATGTTCCTCATGAAAATAAAATAAATGTTTCTTCGTATATATGTTTGACAAATGCGCGTGGAATTAGTGAGACAAACTATGTAAAATGCCAGTAAGCAAACTACAAATGACGAATTCTTTACCGAATATAGAGCTGTTGGACTTTAAGCCGTTAGGCTTTAAAGTAGAAGAAGTGTGAATTGAAGATAGAGGAAAATAAAATAGAGGGAAAATAAAAATTTGAAGGAGTGAACTTTTGTCTTGCACTTTGTCCCTCATTGGTGAGAGACGACAACCACATTTGTGTGCTTATATATAGAATCACTTCATAAAACTCTTAAAAGAAGTTGAAGAGAATGAACTCTCGCGTCGTCGTCGTCGTCGTCGCTCGCTCGACTTTGGCTTTGGATTTGGCTTTGGCTTTGTAAAATGATGGATAAGATTATTTTTGTACAAAATTTATTTAATTATTTAATAATTAATTAAATGCCAAATCTCTCTTTCAAATTCGTTAGGGTAATTTTGCTCCGTTCTTTGAGTTTTTTGGTATTTTGCAGTTTGTATTGCTACTGTTGCAGGAAGGTTGATTCCATTTTATCCTAGGAGGATTTAATCCATTATTTTGACAACGTGTGTGGGGGTTAAGATTCCTTAAGGATGCACAAGAAAATTGTGGACTCGGAATATTTAGATTCTTTACTGTTTTCTAGATTTCTTTATTCTTCTGACAGTTATTTTTTATTTTTGTTTTAACATAGTAACGCTCACAAGCTTAAGGAACTTTATAATTACTAAAGTTTCAGTGTTGATTATTAAACTTTTTTCTATATACTTTGTTGGAGACTAATGCCTTGTTGCTATCTACTCGAATAATTGTTTATGTCCGGTGTAAAGTACATAAAAACTTTGCCGAATAATAAACGTATGGGTTTGAGGTATATAAAAACTTTACCATTGTTACATGTTGTGTGTTTGGTTTGGTATTTAGTTTGAAGATATCAAAACTTCACTGATTTATTAAAGTTCTGTATTATTTTCGACTTTACAGAAATATGACGAATGAAAACAAAACAAATGGAAGTATTGCGGAAACAGGTGCTAATGTTACGAGTGTTGCTGCTGGGTCAAGCCATTCTACTCCTTCTCATGCTATGGCACCGGCGGAAAAAGCCGATAAGTTTCCCGGTATTGACTTCAAACGCTGGAAAATGAAGATGCTCTTCTATCTTACTACGTTGCGTTTGCAACGTTTCATCAAGGAGGATCCTCCAGTCTTGGCAGAAAATACTCCGGATTATGAACGACTTGTTGTAACTGAAGCATGGAAACATTCTGATTTCTTGTGTAGAAACTACATTTTGAGGTGTTTAGAAGATGGCTTGTAGAATGTCTATACTGTCATGAAAACTTCAAAAGCCTTATGGAATGCACCTGAGAAGAAGTACAAGATTGAGGATGTCGGACTTAAGAAGTTCGTGGTTGCAGGGTTTTTGGATTTCAAGATGATTGGCACTAGATTTGTCATAACTAAAGTCCAAGAATTACAAGTCATTGTACACGACCTCCTTGCTGAAGGTATGGTCATAAATGAGGCCTTTCAAGTAGCTGCTTTAATTGAGAAATTACCTCCGTTGTGAAAGGATTCTAAGAACTATCATAAACACAAGCGGAGGAAATGACACTAGAAGACTTGATTGTTCATTTGTGGATAGAAGAAGACAACAAAAATGCTGAAAAGATATCACGTGGAAACTCAACAATTGTGGGGGTAAATATTGTTGAGGAGGCACCACAAAATAAGAAGGGGAAGAAGGATTTTGGACCAAAGAATTACTCAAGTAAGAAGAAGTTCAAGGGTAATTGCCACAACTATGGAAAAACTGGGCACAAGGCAGTGGATTGTCGTACGCCAAAGATTGATAAGAAGAAAAAGAATCAAGCAAATATGGTTGAAGATAAAATGGAAGACATGTGTGCCATGTTGTCTAAGTACAACTTGGTAGGAAATCCAAAAGAATGGTGGATAGATTCTTGAGCCACCCGCCATGTTTCTGCTAACAAGGAGTTATTTTCTTTTAATGCTCCTGCAGGACCCGAGGAGACAATCTTCATGGGAAATTCATCTATGGCCAAAACTAAAGGAGTTGGCAAGATTGCATTGAAGATGACGCTGGGAAAAATAGTGACTCTAAACCAAGTCCTCCATATTCCAGAAATTCGCAAGAATCTAGTGTCTAGCTCACTCCTTATTAAGAATGGATTCAAATGTATCTTCGTTTGTAATAGTGTTGTACTAAGTAAGAACGATTTGTATGTTGGAAAAGGTTACCTAAGTGAGGGACTTTTTAAGCTAAATGTAATAGAAGTTCCTATCAATAAAGTGAATGTTTCTTCTTACTTTCTTGAGTCAAACACTTTATGGCATTCGCGTTTAGGCAACGTGAACTTCAAAACATTGCGAAAGATGATAAATCTAGAAGTGTTGCCAAACTTTGATTACATTAATTCTAAATGTCAAATATGTATGGAATCAAAGTATGCTAAACATCCTTATTAGTCCGTTGAAAGGGATTCAACTCCTTTAGACTTAATTCAGTAAGATATTTTCGACATGAAGTCAACACCATCTTGCGGTGGGAAAAAGTATTTTATTACTTTTATTGATGATAGCACGAGATACTGCTATGCTTACTTACTTAATAGCAAAGATGAGGCAATTGATGCTTTTAAGCAATACAAGAGTGAAGTTGAAACGCAATAAATCAAAAAGATCAAAATGATAAGAAGTGATAGGGGTGGCGAATATGAATCTCATTTTGAAGAAATATGTTTGTAAAATGGCATTATTCTCCAAAAAACTGCCCCATACTCTCCACAATCTAATGAAATTCGGAGAGGAAGAATCGAATGTTGAAAGAGATGATGAATGCATTGCTAATAAATTCTGGGTTACCACAGAACTTGTGAGGGAAAGTTATACTTACAGCTAACCGAATAATCAACCGTGTACCACATAGTAAAACTCAGTCCTTATGAGAAGTGGAAAGGAATGAAGTCTAGCTTGAAATACTTCAAAGTGCGGGGGTGTTTAACTATGGTAAAAGTTCCTAAACCTAATAGGGTTAAAATAGGTCCAAAAACAGTTGATTGTCTGTTTATTGGATATGTAACCTATAGCAAGGCATATCGTTTTCTGGTTCATAAATCAGAAAATCCTGAGATTCACATTAATACGATAATAGAATCAGATAACGCTGAATTCTTTGAAACTATTTTTCCGTATAAAGAGGAAAATGAAGTGACCTGCCAAAAGTCAAAAAAACCCGAGGAGGAAATAACAGATGGTATGCCTAATGATTAAAATTCGAGAATAAGTAAACGTCAAAGGACATCTACATCATTCGGTCCAGATTTTCCGAATTTTATGTTTGAAAATGAGCGTCGTACCTTCAAGAAATCAATGTCTTCTCAGAGGCACAATATTTGAATGAAGCTGTCAATAGTAAAATAGAATCCATATTGAGAAACCATACTTGGGAATTGGTTGGTATTCCTCCAGGTAACAAAACGTTGGGTTCTAAATGGATTTTCAATAAGAAAATGAAAGACGATAGTAATATTAAAAAATATAAGGCAAGACTTGTTGTCAAAGGATTTAAGCAGCGAGAAGGTCTTGACTATTTTGACACATACTCACCGGTAACATGAATCACATCCATTCGGATGCTAATAGCATTAGCCGCCTTGTATGGTCTTTAAATCCATCAAATGGATGTAAAAACAGCCTTCTTAAATGGTGATCTAGAGGAAGAAATTTACATGAACCAACTTGAAGGGTTTGTGGTTCCGGGAAAAGAAAGAAAGGTGTGTCGACTTGTTTCCCTTTATGGACTAAAACAAGCACCCAAATAATGGTATGTAAAATTTGATCAAACAATATTGTCAAATTGTTTTAAGATTAATGAATATGATAAATGTGTATACATTAAGAACGTTCCAAAGCATGTAGTCATTGTTTGCCTATACGTAGATGATATGCTAATAAGGAGAAAAGACATTGCCGACATTCAAGATACTAAGCGTATGCTTGCTAGTAAGTTTGGTATGAAAGATTTAGGAGTTGCCGATGTAATTATAGGAATTAAAATCCAGAGGACTCCTCAAGGTCTAGCTTTGACTCAATCACATTATGTGAAAATAGTACTTGAAAAATTTAAACACTTGGAATTTAGAAGTGCAAGAACTCCAATTGACTTAAACCATCATCTTATAAAGAATAAATGTGAAAGTACGTCTCAATTGGAGTATGCGCGTGCGTTGGGAAGTTTAATGCACATCATGAACTGTACACGACCTGATATAGCTTGTGCAATAAGTAAACTGAGTTGATTCACAAGTAATCCCAACAAACATCACTGGATGGAAATGAAATGGGTTCTGGGATATTTGGAGTATACCCAAGACTACGCTTTGCACTACAATAAATATCCTCCAGTTATCGAAGGATATAGTGATGCTAATTGGATAACCGGCTCAACAGAAACAAAGTCCACAAGTGGATATGTTTTTACTATTGCTGGAGGAGTAGTATCTTGGAAGTCTTCCAAACAGACGTGTATCGCTTGCTCTACTATGGAATCAGAGTTTATAACTTTGTATAAAGCCGGTGAAGAAGCTAAATGGCTTCAATATTTCATAGAAGACATTCCGTTCTAACTAAAGCCTTTGGTACCTATCAGCATACATTATGATAGTGAGGCTGCAATAGGACAGGCAGGGAGCGTTATGTATAACAGAAAGTCTCGTCATGTATGACAAAGGCATAATACACTTAGACAACTACTTTCTAATGGAATTATCACTATTGATTATGTAAGTTCAGAGGATAATCTTTCGGATCCGCTTACAAAACGCTTAACTAGAGAGGGAGTTGAGAAATCATCTAATGGAATGGGACTATGTCCGAGGACAAGTCAACATGCCAGGTAACTCTACCTAGAATTTTAGATGTTCCGAGATCTATGTTCAAGGAGCTCAAACAAAGTTATGATTGACCGATTCAACATTGTCAAAATAAAAACTTTGGTCCATTCTCATAATGAAGACAATGTTCAGTAACAATGATAGAATATTACACGTTCTTTAATGATTACCGAAGTTTGATGAGGTATTTATCAAATAGTGTCAATCTAAATATTTACACGTTTAGGAATCACCTATGCAAGTGTGAAGCGGAAGCCACTTCAATGAGAATTGTGTAAGGCCAATTCTCTACGAACTTATGAAACCAGGCTAAGGGTTGGTTGTGTGACATATGGTTGTCTAGGTATGCACTAAAGTTCAACGGTTCAAAGATATCAAATCTAAGCGATTGACCGAGTATCCGTCGTATGTTCACTACGGAAAGTTCAAAAGGAAACCTACTTATCCAGATGCAATTAATCCTTACTTGCAAAATCACATAGCTTTCATTTATGATCTTTCTTGATAAAACCATTCCCATTCATGTGGGGGATTGTTGGACTTTAAGCCATTGGGCTTTAAAGTAGAAGAAGTGTGAATTGGAAATGGAGGGAAAATGAAAATTTGAAGAAATGAACTTTTTTCTTGCACTTTGTCCCTCATTGGTGAGGGACAACCACATTTGTGTGCTTATATATAGAGTCACTTCTTAAATCTCTTAAAAGGAGCTGAAGAGAATGAACCCTCGCGCCATCGTCATCGTCTCTCGCTCAGCTCGGCTTTGGATTTGGATTTGTCAAATGATCGATCGATAAGATTATTTTTGGACAAAATTTATTTAATTATTTAATAATTAATTAAATGCCAAATCACTGCTGAAAATACGCCAGAATCCTGCTGAAGATTCAGAGGGCCCCTCATATTCAGAAAGCCTCTCTGACTGCGGTTCTGCCACGGTCGCGGTAGAACCACGACAGGCAGCGTATTCTTCTGGAAAGGCACCTTTTTCAGACACCTATTCTGATAATTGCCTACAAATTCTGAGGCAAGGCTCCATTTTCTATATATGAAAAACACTCTAGAACTTCTCTCTTTATGAACATACTGCATCCTAAATCGCAATCTTTCTTCCAAATTCGTAAGTGTAATTTTGCTCCGTTCTTTGACTTAGTTGGTACCATGCAGTTTGTATTGCCACTGTTGCAGGAAGGTTTATTTCATTTTATCCTGGGAGGATTTAGTCTGTTACCTTGGCAACATGTGAGGGGGTTAAAATTCCTTAAGGACGCACAAGAAAATTGCGGACTCTTAATATTTATGATTCTTTACTATTTTCTAGATTTCTTTATTCTTCTAACAGATTTTTCTGATTTTAAAAGGATTTGAATAACGCTCACAAGAACAAGACAATCGCTTCCTGGGAAACAATTAAAAGAAGTATCTTAATTATAAGCATGTCGATGCTTTCTTGCAGTTCCAAATAAAAATGATTTGACGAAAAAGACTTGAGTAAAGGTTGTATTTGAAGCGTCACGAATCAAGCATTCGTTTAATTGCCATTGAATCAATATAGTTTTCGTTCATTTGACCGGTTATTTTTATTTTTTTGTACATTTAACCAGTATTATCATGAAACATAAGTTTGACATTTAATTATTTTTAAATAGCTAAATCTTATGTTAATACATATATTCTTATTTCACATTCTATATTTCCATATTCAAATATGAATACTATTTACCCTATTGTCACGATCCACAATTTATTTAGTATCGTGATGACATTTAACATCACAGTCAGACAAGCCAACAACAAATGATTAATTCAATTATTTATTTTAGTATATTTAAAATCATAACTTCCTTCAATTAAATAGTAAGAAATAGAATTTACAGGGTAAATGATTATATTTTTTTCACCAATGAAGCAATATCAATTCTAATTGGTTCATAAGATTTATCACGCGCAAGTCATACCGAGGTCGTACGGCCTGGTCCAACATAAATATTTAAACTATGCACTGTGGAGGGTTGAACGACATGAACCATTATGCATTTATCTGCTACCAAGATGTTCAGCCCGCACAACAAAAGAGAATATACTTTATAACAGCCGATTTAAAATTTATTAAAAGGCTAATATTTAAAGAAACACCAATTCTCAATAACAACCAAGTGACTCGTGCACGAATTCATGTAAATAAAATTTAACCTTTTAAAAATTTCTTTTATCGTGTTACAACATGATTTAAGCGATCAAGTTAACAAGTAGGTTGCAAACACCGTAAGTATAGCATAATATGGGTCCTAAACTTCCCGGACAATAGCATATTTAGTCGCTAGGCACGGACTCTCGTCACTTCGTACATACATAGCCCTCACAAATAGGAACACATACTAATCAATTCACATGTGTGGTTGATTCCCTCTTACAAGGTTAGAAAAGAGACTTACCTCGCTTTGAAGTTCCATAACAAGCTCCGACACCACTCTAACACCTCAAACCGATGCTTGACATTCCAAAACTACGCAACCAATGTGGAAACCAATCAAAACGTGTTCTACTACTTATATTTAATCAATTTAAACAATTTTCAACTCCGCTCGAAAAGTTAATAAAATCAACCCCCGAGCTCCACATGAGCCGGTTCTGAAATTTTTCAAAGATAAACATTACCCATAACCTCACGAACTCAAATATATAATTTATTCTCAATTCCATGCAAAAATTCGTGGTCAAAATCCAAAAATACCATTTTTTAGGTTTTCTACGGAAACCCCAAATTTTCACTAATTTTCCATCAATTTTCATGTTAAAATCTATATATAATCCAAGTATTTAACTTGAAATATGGAGGAATCACTTACCTTGGCATAGATGATGAAAATTTCCCCTTGATTCCACTTTAAAATTGCCTAAACCAAGAGAGAAATGAGTGAAATGGGCTAAATCCCGCTTTAAAATAATCCTGCCCAGGTCTGACCTTCTCCGCGTTAGAAAACCGTGATCGCGTTTGTGATTCTCAACTAACTCTGCCCCCTTCGTGTCTGCGTTTCATGCTCGATGTTCGCAAAAGGAAAATGACCTCAGGCCCAGCTCCCCATTTCCTTCTACGCATTCGTGGGTCGCCATTCGCATTACCGTAGGTTCCTGAGGCACCCCTCCACATTCACGACCACTGTGTCGCGTTCGCGATGAGTAATCTCCTTAATCACCATAAATCCTTCGCAAATGCTGTCACCTCCATGCGTTCGTGATGAAGGATACCAGAACCAGCATCAATAATAACAAATATGGGAAAATTGACCCGAAACACACCCGGGGCCCCATCCCATCGCACTAACCTGTTCCATAACATTATACGGACCTGCTCGAGGTCTCAAATCACATCAAACAATATCCAAATCATGAATTGCACCCAATTCGAGCTTAATGAACTTTAGAACTTTGAGCTCCCAGCTTCGATGCTGAAACCTATCAAATCACGTCCAGTTGACCTCAAATTTTGAGCACAATTCACATTTGACATTACGGACCTACTCCAACTTTCGAAATCAAAATCCGACCCTGATATTAATAAGTCTACTCTCGGTCAAACTTTCCGAAAACCTTCAAACATTTAACTTTGCCAAATGACTAAGAAATGACCTACGGACCTCTAAATCCACATTCGGACGTGCTCCTATGACATGAATTACCATACGGAGCTATTCCTAGATATATAATCCCAAACGGACATTGATAACATTGAAATACACATTAACCCAAATTTATGAAATTCTTCCAAAATTCCAACTTCCCACAATAGATGTTGAAATGCTTCCAAGTCATCCAAAACCCAATCCATACATTGTCACGGCTCTAAAATCGACCCGATCATAACGACACCTATCATGAAACTAGGGCAGCCAATACAACTCCGAATTAACCATTTAATCAATAACAATCATTTTTAAGACTTTAAGTTATTAGATATCTCGTAATGTAAGTCTAAATGAACAGCGCAAAATAAGTGCACAAGTCAGACATCGGGGTGTCACAAGCCACGAGCATCTACTAAGGTCTGAATACAATAAAGAGTCTAAAAATGTACTAAATAAAGTCTAAGGAAGACAAGAGGGAGAAAAAGCAGTGCTGCGAACGTTGGGAAGTTTCATTCCTAACTCCAATGACTCTGCCACTGAGAAATCAACTCCCGCTTCCGGGTTCAGAATTACCTGAATCTGCACACAAGCTGCAGGGAGTAATTCGAGTACGCCAAATCAGTAAGTAATAAAAGTAAATTAAAGCTGAGCAATAAGAAAACACGTAAGCCACGTCAACACCCTACAACAAATGCAGGACATTTCAAACACAGTACAGAAATCATGTGCTTCGTAAATCAAGCCCTATTTCAGTAAAAACCTTTGAAAACAACTTTCAATAGTTTCAAATAAGTGATGAAACAGCGAGTAAAAATAATTGAAAATGTTGATAGCCCCTCGGGCAAAACATGTTGTCCAACCCAAACCCAGCTCCGACCGTGATGGCGCCTCTCGTGAAGACAAGGCCAGCCAACCAACTCAAATTTTTTCCTTTTTCAAAAGTAGTTAAACACGAATAAACACTCTAAATATGGTTTAATAATAATAATAATTAGCAGAAGTACAACCCAAGCACATCCCATATCGGGGTGTCACAAGTCACGAGCATCTAGAAGAGTCTAAATAGAACTACAAGGCCAATAATATATAGATTAGAATTTAGAATCAAAAGGAAGAAAACCGGTGTCGCAAACGCTGGCGGTAACTTTCCTCGGTTACGATAACAAAATCTCCAATCAGCTCAAAACCCGCTACCGGGTGAACAAATACTTGCATCTGCACACGAGGTGAATGGAGTAAAGTGAGTACTCCAACTCAGTATGTAATAAAGGTAAATAATAACTGAACATTAAGAAATCACGTATAATAAACACTCATGCTGTATAGAAGCAGTGAAGACTCTTTGAGAAAACCGTGAAGCTGTGAAATCCTTAGAAATATCTTGGTTCAGTTTTAAACCTCTTTTGAAAATGATATTTTTAATAGTTACGAAATAATTTCAAAAAAATTAGTGCTGGTATGCATAGAAATCCGCCTCTCGGGCACAAATACCACCGTGTAACAAGTAAAAGACAAGTAAGTATGAAAAATCAGTACATAAAAACTCGCCCCTCGGGAAATCATATAGAATATTTCTTGTCAGTCATTGTAACCTGACCAACACACGTTCTATAGTGCCATTGTTACCACTATCTAAGATTTCTCCACTCTGGTAAGTCATTGCTACCTGACTGGACAGTGTTATTCTTGGTCATTCATTATTACCTGACCAAAACGCTTCATATAGTGTCATTGTTACCACTGTCTAAAACTCTTCCTCTTTAGGTGGGTACCCGCACTCAATATGGGTGTGCTGACTCTAGGAGGGGGACCTTATGGCCCAAACGCAATATCAAGCCATCTAGTGGCATCAAGTCTTGGCCCTCGGCCTCATATCAATATAAAGCCACCTCGTGGCACATGATCACATCACTCATGAGGCCTGAAAGCCTCCTCACATCACTCAACATATCCTCACATATGGCCTCGGCCTCACTCATTCCAGAAATCATCACAAGCCCCTCGAGCATAGTTAAACAGTAGTTCTCAGCCCAAAATATCATTTTGAAATATCATTTAAGTTTCAAATCTGAGTAAAAGTTGCTGAGTTTGTAAAACAACAGTTATCAACAGGGCTAAGTTCAAATACAAGGCAAAATGGTGAGGAAATAGTGATAAAAAACCCCGAAGGGTTCAAATAATTGACACAAAGCCCAAATATGGCAATAATCACAAATCACTATGATAACAATCTTAGTGAAATACGCGGTAAGAAATAGCAATCGGGCAGACCAAGTCACAATCCCCAATAGTAAACAAACCTGCACTCGTCATTAAGCGTGTCTCTCACCTCAATATAGCACTTCAATGTGCAATTCGGGGCTTCAAACCCTTAGGATATCATTTACAATCATTGCTCACCTCGAACTGGCAAAATCTCTAGCTTCTGATGCCTTTGCCCCTCAAATCAGCCTCCATACACGACGAATATATCCAAAACCAGAACGAATACATCATAATATGCTAAGATGAGAATTCCCAAGCAGAAACAATCAATAGAGTGCACAAATACCGAAATTACCAAAACTCGAGCCCCGAGACCGCTTCTCAAAAGTCAAAAATTTTCAAATCATTGATTCCTTATTTTCCCACGAGTTCATACATATCGAAAGTTCTCAGGTCATACCCTAAATGGTCTTTCAAATCCCGAATCAAAAGTCCAATTTCTCAAACACTAGTTATTAAATTTTAGGCTTAGATTCCATGAATTTCTATGTTAATTCTACCATTAAATCATGTATTAAGGTCATATGACTCACCTCCAATCACACCCAGTCAAAATCACCTTCAATTCCCGTCCAAAATCTCTTAAGGTTGCTCAAAATGGTGGAAAATACCCTTAGCTCTGCCTAGACCTTTTCGCTTTTGTGGCCCCCACACCGCATCAGTGGTTTCCGCTTCTACGGAGATCACTAACACGCCCAGGACTGCATTTGTGGTTCAATCCCGCATTTGCGGTCACCGCATATGCGGATCACCACCCGCTTCTGCGGAAGTTGCCTTAAGACCCAAGATTCGCACCTGAGGCCCCTTTACCGTAGATGCAGAAATACCAGATACCAGCAAACCAGATATTTCACAACTTCAAAATCCATCTCGATGGCTATTCGAAATCACTTTGAGGCCCCGGGACCTCAACCAAAAGTGCCAACCCATCCTGAAACATCATTCAAACTTTCTCCAATCATCAAAACAACATACACAACACCAAAACTATCAAATTACATTGGATTCAAGCCTAAGTTCTTCCAAAAGTTCCGACACACGCATTTGATCAAAAACCTGACCAAAACACCTCCAAATCATCTGAAATTTTTCACACACATCCCTAATCACCTAACAAAACTACTACAACTCTCGTAATTCCACCCCGACCGTCGGATCAAAATCTCACCTAACCACCTGAAATCGCCAAAACACTAACTTTGCCAATTCAAGCCAAATTTTACACCGGACGCCCAAAATAACTTCCGATCACGCTCCTTAGTCATATATCATCTGATGAAGCTAAATATATCATAAAACTCTTATCCGAGCTCGTATACACACATGTCAACTCTTGGTCAAACACTTCAATTCAAAGCTTTCGGCTGAGACTATTCTTTCAAATTTATTCTGATTTTCCTAAAAACAAAACCAACGATCCACATTAGTCATAATGCATAACAGGGGGCAAGTCATGCCTGAGAACTGGCGATCAAAGTGCAAAAGCTCAAAATGACCCGTCGGGTCGTTACATCCTCCCCCACTTAAACACATGTTTGTCCTCGAACGTACTTAGAGTTGTTCTAAAAACTAACTAATAGCTAAATAACCCTACCACACATATACCCACGGGTGAACCCACGTTACCCTACCTCATATAGGTTCGATAACACAATATAACTGAAATTTCACAATCCATCCCAGTCCATAAACCATAGAACCACATTTCCACTATCAAGATCATCCACAAGATCAAAATCCCACACCCGTATTGATATGTCATGTCACCGGGATGGTGTGTTAGGTCAGAAGTGATCGTTGGAATAATCAATGAATACAATGGATTCGATTTCAACATGTTTAAGGGGTTAATATCGAGGTTCGATTCAAAATTTGCTATAGTAATTGCCAGAGGGGAAATGCCCTCATGAATGGTTAATCAGAGGAATGGTTATGTTTTATTGCACGTATAAGCTATCGTTGGCAGTATATGAATGTGTTGGAATGAGACTTTAGTCGATAAGAGTTTCTATATCGGGTTTAGGTGTTATGTGCATCTGTTGCGAATAGAAGTTATTAGTACGAGCATTAGAGTTATGTGGTTTATCATGTAATGAAACCGACGTTGCAGATATGGGTAATAACAACTGGTTCAGGATTATTCAGAGAATAGCCTACGCCACAACTTGCATAACTACGCGCACCAATAAGCAACAATCCGAACATACTCAATCGTGAAAATGACTTAATTGAAAGAGTTGTACCTCAAGCTCACTAGAACCACGACAACGCAAGGTTGAGAATCCGTCTCACATCATAGATCATAATACATGAATCTATCCCGCAAGGTCATGTCTCCACATAGCATTGCTGCATTGCGCAATCCTATCCAACACTGTCCCACATGAGACACCTCAGGTCACTATGCTCGAAATTGACAACCACACACAACTTGATCTGAAACCAAAGCAAATCATTACACCCGGGGAAAAGCAAGTAGCACATACTACGCACCCGATAGGACATAACCGATGCACCATTCACCTAGCAACATTCAATTACTCTTTCTCCTCAACTTATACTATGAACCTCTAATAGAACCGCATCATATGAGCCCATAACCAACAAATCATAATGTCTCGTAACACAAAAAGCAACTCATGGACCTCCCCGATCGCAAATAAGCTCAATAACGGTCAAATCAACCTATTCCTCAGCAATACAATTCGGGCCAACCAAGCTAACTGAAGCTAGAACACACCTCCACATTGACCTGCCAACGAACTTCTTACCAAGAAACCTGAATTTGTTCCTTTCCACTACTATAACTTCTGCCAGTGTCACACGATACGATGCCTGACACAAAATCAATACTGGAATCGACATGCCCGGCCACAGGAAACACCTCCGAAAAGTCCATCACCGCTGAAATTTAATCAATATGAGGATACTCAACATTGACACCCATCGCAAGAACCCAAAAAAGAAAAGAAATCCTTCCCAGTCATCTGCTGGTTCTTCGAAACATAAACCACTCTACTAGAACATACTCCAACACACCTCGCCTTTCACCCTGTGGCATTTCCGGCATAGCCCATAGCTCAATAATCCAAAATAGCCCAACACTAAGAAAACCAGTCTAACCCCGATATCATAGCTGAAATCTAACATACCAAGCGAAGAGAGACAAACTCGGGCCTTCAAACCTCGGTAATCCCTAAACAGTGCCAATACATACGATCCACAACCACCACTAAAGTGCCATCCATTTAATCACATTTCCCTTTTTCTGAAATATATACTCTCGTCAAATCACTTCCAAATAGCAGTACCATTTTCCCTAATTACCTGAGGTTACCCACTGCCTAAGTGTTTTATGGACTTCCTTTCTGAGCTGAACTGTACGCTAACACACGCAAGTCTCGGTCATCCAGAATATACCGCATATAACTTACCATCTCAGGATACATGAAAACCTTACCTCACTTCTAAGCCACAAAAATCTATGCACTCAACTAGTCAATAGTTTTTCATTGTCCCATCTAGGAGAAAAACCACTACACATTCCATGCTCCGCATGCCCATAGAAAATATACATCTCCAAACCACGGTAAAACCCAACAAGAACTCTTCCACTTCCGATTGCACCAACTAAATTGTCATGACTGAATCCTTCTAACTAGACCAAGCTAAGCAAGTCGTCAAAACCCAAGAGCATTGCTGCAAAATACTTATACAAACTCATTACCTCTAACACATATAAATAATTAATCATATCCGTATCATGCCGATTTGGTCTACTATCAAGATACTCCATCTATCTAAATTCCCTTCTGCTTCATTTTCAGTTGATATTTCCTCTAGTTGTAGCACCAAAATTCCTTGACCCAGGCTTCTCATACGTGACTCGTGCATAAAAGCACGCTGTCAAAGACCCATAAGTCACTGAATACTCTCTCAATTATTCCCAGAAATACCACATTCCAGAATACTTTACTCCGAAGAACTTCCTTAAAATCTAAATTTGTTACCTTTACTTTCCTGACACTAATATTTGGAATCCCACAATTAACATAGAAATACCACAAATTTGGGCCTCTTCCAATAAAAACACAGTTTCTAACCACATACTCAACTTTAAGATGCCCAATTGCTCTTTGTAGAATCTTGAACACATTAGAACAATTCTAGAGAGTCATTCACTCTTATTAACATTGAAATTTACCTAACCCAACAAACAGAACCACCCGTGCCTTTTTGGCACTCTAACACGGCAGAATGAAATACTCATCCCAATACAACCCAACAACTTCTTGATCTATTCACCGAGAATTCTTTACCAACAACCACTTAAGACATTCTTTAATTTTCTTACCCTATGAAGCATAATGTAACCTTTGTTGAAATATTCTTTTACCCGATCCATTCTCGGTATCAATTTATGCATTTCATAGCTAATTCATTTTCACGCCTAAAACTAGAACTACATAGCACCTAACCGTGTAATCAACTGCTCGTGGAAGACTCCCCCACTTGGCTTGAAGCCATAGATCAAGATACACTCCAACAGTTTTACTTTACTGATGCCACAATACCATAGTGATATTAAACTCAAATCATTTGTAAGCTTGTGAAAACACAAATCATATAGTACTGTAAATCTTTCTTAAATCTCGCATTCATCCTCGCAAGAGTTAAGCCCCCTCTCTTAACTGACCCGAAATTTCAAATTTAGCACGTAATTTTCATTACACATGAGATCTTCTAACATACACATAAGGATCACGCCACTTCAGAACACTCCGAAGGAGATAACCCACATGTTTTGCCTCAATATAACATTTTTGCATACCTTCCACCGACATACACATTACATAGTCACTTAGTCTTCCTGAGTCTGAACTCATGCCGCAACGTGCAATCTACCCCACTCCCAACGAAAAGACTTGAAAAGATTCTTCAGATGCTGGTAACGCGGGCTACATATCCAATCACAATGGAAATCATACACTAAATAGTCCACATATCATCCAATACCTTCGACACTTCCAATTCATATAGAAACATCATGAAATACTAACATACTCATCACATAGCTATCCAGTCGGCATCCCCGCTAATAGGGACAATACCAAACTTATAAGTTCATAACACTTGCTCACACAATCAACACCTCGGTGCTCAAGCCATAGGCAAAGATCCGGCCTCAAGTCCTTCAGACTGGCCCAACATCAACTCATAAAGACCACGTCTCGTCTCTCAACCAGGGAATCACAAGCCATCAAGGCACATCTGATACTGAGCGCTCATGCGTGCATGCGAACGCGTGGAAGGAATTTCAAGAGTTACTTTTTAAACTAAATCAAGGATGCACGATAAGAATTAGAGAATGTGAAGTTTTTCCTAAAGGTTGTGCAGCCTCTCGAGGATAAATACATATGTCTTGGTATCGATCCTCAAGACTTTACAAAACTTGCTCATGACTCGTGAGACCTATGTAACCTAGGCTCTGATACCAACTTGTCATGACCCAAACGCCGCTCCGATTTTGATGGCGCCTCTCGTGAAGACAAGGCCATCCAACCAACTCAATTTTTTGCCTTTTTCAAAAGTAGTTAAACATGAATAAGTAGTCTAACTATGATTTAATAATAATAAGTAGCGGAAGTACAACCCAAGCATAACCCAATCGGGGTGTCACAAGTCACGAACATCTAGAAGAGTCTAATTAAGACTACAAAGACAGTAATATGCAGAATAGAATTTAGAATCAAAAGGAAAAAATTCGGTGCCACGAACGCTGGTGGTCACCTTGCTCAGCTAAGATAGAAAAATCTCTAATCAGCTCAAAACCTGCTACCGAGTTAACAAGTACCTGCATCTACACACGAGGTGCAGGAAGTAAAGTGAGTACTCCAATTCAATGAGTAATAAAGGTAAATAATAACGAGTAGTACGAAATCACGTAAACAAATCATCATGCTGTATAAAAGCAGTGAAAACTCTTTGACAAAAACCGTGAAACTGTGAAATCCTTAGGAATATCTTGGCTCAGTGTTAAACCTCTTTTGAAAATGATCTTTTCAACAGCTGCGAAATAATTTCAAAATAATTAGTGCTGATATGGACAGAAATCCACCCCTAGGGGACAAATAACACCGTGTAACAAGTGAAAGACAAGTAAGTATGCAAAATGAGCACATAAAAACTCACCCCTCAGGAAATCACATATAGTACCAGCCCCTCAGGCACGATTTATTCATGTTCAGTCATTGTTTCCTAACCAACACGCGTTCTACAGTGCCATTGTTACCACAGTTTAAGATTTTTCTGCTCTAGTCAGTCATTGTGACCTGACCGCACGATTTTATTCCTAGTTAGTCATTGTCACCTGAGCGAAACGCGTCATACAGTGCCATTGTTACCACTATCTAAATTTTTCCTCTTCAGGAGGGTACCCGCAATCATTGAGGGTATGCAGACTCCGGGAGGGGCCCTTTACAGCCAAGCGCAGCATCAAGCCATCTCGTGGTATCAAATCTAGACCTTCGGCTTCATATCCATATCAAGCCACCTCGTGGCATATAATCGCATCCCTCCTAAGGCCTAAAAGCCTCCTCACATCACTCAACACAACCTAACATATGGCCCTCGGCCTCATTCAGTCATCACAAGCCCCTCGGGCATAGTAAAGCAATAGTTCTCAGCCCAAAACATCATTTAGAAATATCATTTATGTTTGAAATCTGAGTAAAATTGGATGAGTTTGTAAAACAATAGTTATCAACATGACTGAGTTCAAATATAAGTCAAAACGGTGAGGAAATAGTGATAAAAACCCCCGAAGGGTTAAATTAAATAGCACGAAGCCCAAATATGGCAATAAGCCCAAATCAAGATGATAACAAACAAGTATCAGTCAAATACGTAGTAAAAAAACATCAATCGAGATGGACCAAGTCATAATCCCTAATTGTAAACGACTGTTCACTTGTCATTAAGCGTGTGTATCACCTAAATATAGCACTACGATGTGTAATCTGGGGTTTCAAACCATCAGGGTATCATTTACAATCATTACTCACCTTGAACCGGCAAAATCTCTAGCTCGCGACACCTTTGCCCCTCAAATTGGCCTCCACGCGCGTCGAATCTATCCAAAACCAGAACAAATATATCACAATATGCTAAGGGGACAAAGGCCAAGCGAAAATAATCAATAACGGGCACAAATCCCAAAATTACCAAAACTCGAGCACCGACCCTGCTTCTTGAAACTCAAACAATTTCACATCATTAGATTCTTCATCTTCCCACGAGTTCAAACATATCAAAAGTTCTCAAGTCCGACCCAAAATGGTCTTTCAAATCCCGAATTAAAAGTCCAATTTCTCAAGCCTTTGTTCTTCAGTTTTAGGCTTAGATTCCATGAATTTCTTTGTTAATACTACCATTTGTTGAAACACGTTCTCAAGTCGCTAAACTAAACGTGTGTTCATATTTGTAGGTTTTGATAAATGACAAACCGACGTGAAGGGATCATTGACATATGCCGAAATCCAAGCACAAGAGAAACAAAGATCAAGATTTAGTAAAGCAACAAAGTTATACATGAGTCGTTCTATGATTGTGATCTTGATCCGACAATTGATTCAAGACTTGGCTTCTCTCGTAAAATCATTTTTATCAAATCATGCATCTTTATTTTTAAAGCAAAATGATTTTCAAACATTTCATTTTTAACCAAAATAAATTCTAAACATGTCTTTCAAATCTGGACAAAGATAATCGATTATGTACCGTATGATAATCGACTATGTTAAGGCAGTGTACACCAGATTTTACAAAAAGATAATCGATTATGTACCTTATGATAATCGATTATGTTGAGGCAGTGTTCACCAGATTTTTCAAAGCTACCAGATAATCGATTATGTGCCTTAGACTAATCGATTATGTTGAGACAGTAAGCATCAGATTTTTCAAAGTAGCAAAATAATCGATTATGGCTTTTTTGGTAATCGATTATATTAAAGACTATTGCCAAAGTATTTTCAAACACTGAAAAATAATCGATTATGTATAATCATACAATCGACTATGTTAAGCATAAAATCGGGAATTGATTTTTGAACGTTGTCAGGTAATCGATTATGCGATTTGGATAATCGATTATTCTGCTTAAAATATGGGATTTTTTTTGAACGTTGGTAGATAATCGATTATGCAGAATCAGATAATCGATTATCCTAGCACAAAATCAGCAATTTGTGATTGGCAATTAAGCAACGGTCTTGGGTGTTTTGAGCACTGTAAATACAACTCAAAATCACTCTTCTAAGCACAACAACTGAATACATTCTTGCTAAAGCTTACATACTCTCTTTGCAATCATTTTATATTCATTTCATAAGTTTTTGAGAGCCAAACTCTTGACGAAATTGTTGTGTTCTTGAGCATATTGTTTTTACTCATATCTACTCTATTAAGAGAGTCTTGTCTTGAGTGCTAAGTGTTTGTACACACTTGATGGGATAGTCTAATCCCTTGTTGTAAGAAGGAAAAGTAGTTCCTTGGTTTGAAGTCTTGAGGTGCGGTATCCTCGAGCAGGTTGAAGTCTTGTAGAGGGTATATCTACGAGCAAGTGTAACGGTTTGTTAAGCACCCGTAAGCTTAACGAAGTTAGTGTAAAACTCGAGAGAGTCTCTCGGGGACTGGACTAACCACGTGTTGTGGTGAACCAGGATAAAATTTGGTGTGTTCTCTCCTTATCTTTTCAATTACTGCACTTACGTTATTCCTGCAATTTCTAATTCCGCAAATTTACATTGTTTTTTATTATAACGCTATTCACCCCCCCCCCTCTAGCGTTAAGCGTATATTCTAACAATTGGTATCAGAGCCATACTCTCTGAAAGACTTAACAGTTTGAGAGAAACTTTCCATGGCTTCTACTCGTAGTGTTTATGCAGGACTAGGTGAAGGACAATGCTTCACAAGGCCACCACTTTTCGATGGCACCAACTACACTTACTGGAAGGAGAGAATGAGGATTTTTATACAATCAAACAACTTCCAACTGTGGAAAATTATTAAAAATGGAGAACTACAACCTACCAAAAAGGTTGGAGAAGAACTCGTTCCAAAAACGGAAGATGAATACGACGCCGATGATATCAGAAAAATAGAGAACAACGCAAAGGCAATCAACATGATGTATTGTGCAGTGAACCCCGATGACTACCAAAAAATATCATGTTGCACCATTGCCAAGCAAATGTGGGACAAATTAGAAATCACCTACGAAGGTACGGACCAGGTAAGGGAAGCTAAAATTGATTTCCTAACCCATGAATATGAACTGTTTCGCATGAAGGAGAACGAGAAGATAGATGACATGTTCGAACGATTTTCAAAAATCGTCAATGACTTACACGCTCTCAAAAAGTCATTCACGGATAAGGAGCTTGTCCGGAAAATTCTACGAAGCCTCACTCCGGAATGGCGTTCCAAAGCCGATGCTATCCAAGAATCAATCGGCATCACAAACGTCACCATCGATGGACTACGAGGTAATCTTAAAACTTATGAATCAACTATTCTTAACTCTCCGTTGGATGATCAAAGGAAAAGGAAAATTGCGCTCAAAGCATCAACTATCAACCTCAAAACGATGAGGAGTCAAGTGATGAAGATGTCGAGCTTGGACTCGTTATTAAGAAATTTCACAAGTTCATGCAAAAGAAGTATGAACGAAAAGGTAAGCAACAAGGCGACCAATTGAAGTGCTATGGATGCGGAGAAATCGGGCATATCAAATCAAATTGTCCAAACATCAAAAAGGAGAAGAAACCATTCAAGAAACAAAGAGCATACATCTCTTGGGGAGGCGACTCCGGAGACGAGTCAAGTGATGGAGAAGGAAACGGGACCGCAAACTTGTGTCTTATGGCACACGAAGAAAATCAAAATGAGGTATGTACTTCTTCTAAGAACTATTTCACTTTAGAAGAAATGCAAGATGCATTTGATGAGTTGTATAAAGAGTTTATTAGCGCTTCTAAATCTATAAAAGATTTAAGAAAACAATTTTCTTCAAAAGAAAAGGATTTTGAAAAACTTACTCTTGAAAATGAGAAACTAAAAGAGGAAAACAAGTTTTATGGCAAAAGAAGCGCCGATAAACCCGAAAGCTCAAATAAGGATTGTACTTCTTGCAAATCTCTAAAAGAAGAAGTAGAAAGTCTTAGAAGCACTTTGCACAAATTCAATTCTTCACACAAAAATCTCGATGAAGTGCTTGTAAATTTGAAATCCACTAAGCACGGTATAGGCTTCAAACACGAGCCAAAAGAAAAGGTTGAGTCCATTCCTAAACCACCTAAGACTCAACTTTGGCCAAACAAAATAAATGTCATCACTCAACCTAGAATTTCAATCCTAGAATTGCATCTCATTCTAGAACAAATGCTAGGAGAAATATTGGTATGTATAGACCACCTAGACAAGATTTTCGAAAACCACATAAAAACTATATTTCTAAAAATGTAGTGAACACTAGAAGAAGCGTTGGCATGCATAGACCACCTAGACAAGATTTTCGAAAACTACATCAAAACTATGTTCCTAAAAATAGAGTGAATAATTTTAGACCCCCAAATTACTATCATCCTAGAAGAATGCACAATCCGAATGTCATATGTCATTATTGCAATAAAATTGGACATATTGCTCCCGCATGCTTCACTAGACATAGACATTTCACTGCAGGGCAATCACACCAATATGTTACACCTAACGCACAAGGACCCAAAATGGCTTAGGTACCAAAATCTCATTAATTTGTTTTGTAGGTGTGTTTGAAGGGATCAAGTGTACATTGGTATCTTGATAGTGGATGATCCAAACATATGACCAGGGATGCATCAAAATTCCTTCAACTAAAACCCAAGGAAGGAGGAAATGTTATTTTTGGAGACAATAACAAAGGAAAAATTATCGGCATTGGATCGGTCGGTAAGGATGAATCCTCCTCCATTAAGCATATTTTGCTTGTTAAAGGTCTTAAACATAATATCTTGAGCATAAGTCAATTATGTGAGAAGGGAAATCTTGTATTGTTTGACTCCGAAGAATGCTTAGTTATCCGTCGTAGTGATTTTAAAATTATTCTTCGTGGTTTTAGAATGGATAACATTTATATGGTTGATCTTGAAAATTCTTCATCAAGTTATGTGAATTGTCTTTTGAGTAAAGAAGACGACATGTGGTTATGGCATCGTAGAGTAGCTCATGTAAATATGAATCTTTTAAACAAACTAGTTTCACAAGAGTTAGTACTTGGTCTTCCAAACATGAAATTTGAAAAAGACTCTGTTTGTGATTCATGTCAAAAAGGGAAACAAACAAAGGTTTCTTTTAAACCCAAAAATGTTATTTCAACCACTAGACCTTTACAACTTCTACACATGGACCTTTTCGGACCTTCTAGAATAAAAAGTCATGGTGGTAATCTTTATGCTTTTGTTATTGTTGATGACTATTCTAGATTTACATGGACGTTATTTCTTGCTCATAAAAGTAATGCCTTTCAAGCTTTTAAAATTTTTCTTAAACGTGTTCAAAATGAAAAGGACACAACCGTCACTTCCATAAGAAGTGATCATGGGGGAGAGTTCGATCACAATCTCTTCGCGGACTTTTGTGACGAACTCGGTATTGAACATACCTTTTCGGCTCCACGTACACCACAACAAAATGGAGTGGTAGAACATAAAAATCGATGTCTCGAAGAGATGGCTAGAACCATGCTCGAAGAGGCCGATATTCCCAAATATTTTTGGGCAGATGCCGTGAGTACCACAAGCTATGTTTTAAACAGAGCTATCATTAGACCGATACTCATGAAAACTCCCTATGAACTCTATTAGGGAAGGAAACCAAATCTTTCCCATCTTAGAGTCTTCGGTTGTAAATGTTTTATTCATAACAACGGAAAAGATAACTTGGGAAAATTTGATGCGAAATCTGATGAAGGAATTTTTCTTGGTTACTCATCACGTAGCAAAGCATATAGAGTGTTTAATAATCGAACCAAAACTGTTGAGGAATCTCCTCATGTAGTATTTTGTGAAAATGATGCTCGCTTGGCGAGAAAGGATTCTTGTGTTGATCTTGCAGATGCTTTAAAGAAAATCAATCTTCAAGACGAGGTACAAAAGGAGGATCCAAAGGAAGTTCAAGATGAAGTCATGGAACAATCTTCGGAAGAAGTACCACCACAAGAAGAAGAATCGATGATGGCTAAGGCTTGGAGGACGTCTAAAGACCATCCACTTGACCAGGTAATTGGCAACATCGAGAAAGGGGTAAGTACACGAAACCTTCTTAAAGAATCCTATTCTTCACTCAAGAACGAAACACATAGAAATTAGACATCACTCTATAAGAGATCACGTTCTCAAGGGCGATGTCGAAACTGAATTTGTTGAAACCAAAAATCAATTGGCCGACATCTTTAACAAAGCCTTTAGAGAAAGAGTCCTTCTTCCCAATTCGTAGTGAACTCGGGATTCTTGACTCCACGTTGATCTAATTCATGCATTGCATTTTTATGTTTTAACGATTACTAACTTGAGCGTCGGAGGCGCCTAATTCTTTTTTTGCAGGTATCGCCCCAAAGACAGGGGGAATTATCAGACACTGGTGCAGAATAATCGATTTGTCTAAAGTCAATAATCGATTATTCCCCATTTACGTTTTATGTTTATTATGCTGGAAAATTGACATAATCGATTATACAACACTACAATCGATTATCTAACAGTTTTGGCTTTGTAGGATTTTAGCTGTTGAATATAAAAATCGATTATCACATATCCCTAATCGATTATGTTGACATTTATGTTCAGGTGTTAAGTCACTGTGTGAAAAATCGATTATTTAAAACAGTGTAATCGATTTTCCTATTACCGTTTCGGATGTCCGTTACTACATTTCCTGAAATAATCGATTATCTCAAAAGCACAATCGATTATTCCCTGAGTCAGAAAATCACTGGGCACACTGTGTTAGAATAATCGATTACCATAATTCCATAATCGATTATCCTCAGTCAGTATTTCAAAATAGTTACCGTTTCTGACCGTTTGCCTCTTAAATTTTTGCAGATTTTTTAACTTTAATGCTATCCCATTCTTCACATTATAAATAGGTGCATTATATCTTCAATGTCTTCACTCAAACATCAATATTAGCTCCCAAATACTCAAAAATCTCTCAAAACTTTTCAAAGGCTATTATCATTTATTCAAAATTACGGGCAAAACTTCCAAACGATCTCGTTCCGGCAAAAATGTTGCCTCCTCTTCCGTCACTCATCCACTAGTTCATTGTTATAAAGATGGTTCTTATTTACGATCCAATAATGAAGCCGAACTTATGCGCTTTATTGAAATATTTGAAAATCGGGAAATTCTTCCTCCTCGATTTTCCACGGATCATTTCCTTAATCAAAGCGCCCCTCCATCCACAGCAAATATGCTTATACAAAGCCAACTCCTTGAATTCCTATATCTTCACACTCCTTACATTCACCCTCCTCTAACTCGGGCATTCTATTCAAATCTCAGGAAGGACGAAGATGGTGAAATTGTCTCGAACGTCAATGGAACTTCAATTCTTCTATCGGAGGAAAATATTCAAGCCCTCACTAAACTCCCGCGCAATGGGGAAGACATTTCTCACTATACTAGGGAAGAAGGCGCGTTATTTGATGAACAACTTCTCTTCACCCAAATAGGCATCGGTGAATTTGTTGTAACTCCGGACCATCGGCGTCCAACCATTACAAACATGCTCCCGGAATATCGCCTAATTTTTTATTTCATCACACGCGTTCTAAAACCGCAAAATTCAATCACACAACTATCTCTCATGAGGATTCTAAACTCATGCATGCCATTATCACCGGGACTCGCATCAATTGGTGCAAGTTCGTCATGACTCACTTATATGATGCAATTGGGGAAGATATGCCACTCCCCTATGCTTTTGTCGTTATAACCATTCTTGTTGCCTCCGGTATTGACACCTCCGTCGGCCCTATCAAAAAGGCGACAAAACATTGGGAAATTCAAGAATCTTCATTTCCCAATATCGGTGAGCATCCTCCTCCTCCACCTCAAAGACGTCGTCATCCGGCCCCGTCCGATGTATCCCTACAATCTATTTCCGAGCAACTTGCCTCCATGTCCACATCCCTAAATCGTATTGATATGAATGTCAATCGATTGACTCACGAGCTCCATGGATATTTTGATCACGTCAATTATCCATATGCCTAAATTGTCCTTCGGGAAGATGTCCCGGATGTCGAGACGGAAGTCCATGATGATAATGAATAATGTCTTGTCTCTTTGTTTTTCTAGTTTGCGTAATATTCTGTCTTTTATTTTTATGTATTTGCAATATTGTTCAATCAATAAAGAGTTAGTTAATTTTTTTTTGCTAATGTCAAAAGGGGGAAGATATGGGCTATGCACATTGGCATAAATTGAGGGGGATTTCGTAACTTGAGGGGGAACTTGTTGCATATCTATATACTTGTCTTGGATCGTCATTATGAATTAATATGCATATCCCGATATTGGTTTGCCATTATCAAAAAGGGGGAAATTGTTGAAACACGTTCTCAAGTCGCTAAGCTAAACGTGTGTTCATATTTGTAGGTTTTGATAAATGACAAACCGACGTGAACGGAACATTGACATATGCCGAAGTCCAAGCACAAGAGAAACAAAGATCAAGATTTAATAAAGAAACAAAGTTATACATGAGTCGTTCTATAATTGTGATCTTATCCAACGATTGATTCAAGACTTGGCTTCTCTCGTAAAATCATTTTTATCAAATCATGCATCTTTATTTTTAAAGCAAAATGATTTTCAAACATTTCATTTTTAACTAAAATGAATTCTAAGCATGTCTTTCAAATCTGGACAAAGATAATCGATTATGTACCGTATGATAATCGATTATGTTAAGGCAGTGTACACCAGATTTTACAAAAAGATAATCGATTATGTACCTTATGATAATCGATTATGTTGAGGCAGTAAGCATCAGATTTTTCAAAGTAGCAAAATAATCGATTATGGCTTTTTTGGTAATCGATTATATTGAAGACCGTTCCCAAAGTATTTTCAAACACTGAAAAATAATCGATTATGTATAATCAGACAATCGATTATGTTAAGCATAAAATCGGGAATTGATTTTTGAACGTTGTCAGGTAATCGAATATGCGATTTGGATAATCGATTATTCTGCTTAAAATCTGGGATTGATTTTTGAACGTTGGCAGATAATAGATTATGCAGAATCAGATAATCGATTATCCTAGCACAAAATCAGCAATTTGTGATTGGCAATTAAGCAACTGTCTTGGGTGTTTTGAGCACTATAAATACAACTCAAAATCACTCTTCTAAGCACAACAACTGAATACATTCTTGCTAAAGCTTACATACTCTCTTTGCAATCATTTTATATTCATTTCATAAGTTTTTGAGAGCCAAACTCTTGACGAAATTGTTGTGTTCTTGAGCGTATTGTTTTTTCTCATATCTACTCTATTAAGAGAGTCTTGTCTTGAGTGCTAAGTGTTTGTACACACTTGAAGGGATAGTCTAATCCCTTGTTGTAAGAAGGAAAAGTAGTTCCTTGGTTTGAAGTCTAGAGGTGCGGTATCCTCGAGCAGGTTGAAGTCTTGTAGAGGGTATGTCTACGAGCAAGTGTAACGGTTTGTTAAGCACCTGTAAGCTTAACGAAGTTAGTGTAAAACTCGAGAGAGTCTCTCGGGGACAGGACTAACCACGTGTTGTGGTGAACCAGGATAAAATTCGGTGTGTTCTCTCCTTATCTTTTCAATTACTACACTTACGTTATTCCTGCAATTTTTAATTCCGCAAATTTACATTGTTTTTTATTATAACGCTATTCACCCCCCCCCTCTAGCGCTAAGCGTATATTCTAACACCATTAATTCATTCATTAAGATCATATGACTCACCTTCAATCACACCCAGTTGAAATCACCTACAATTCCCGTCCAAAATCTCTTAAGGTTGCTCAGAAAATACCCTTCGCTCGCGGAACAAAATGAGTTTTAAAACCTTTTATCTGCCTTAGCCTTTTCACTTTTGAGGCCCCACACCGCATCAATGGTTTCCACTTATACAAAGTGTAACTGCTTCTGCGGAGATCACTAACACACCCAGGACTACTTCTGCGGTCCAAATCCGCTTCTGTGGTCGCTGCATATGCGGATCACCACCCGCTTCTGCAGAAGCTGCATCAAGACCCAAGATTTGCACCTACGGCCCCTTCTTAGCAACTGCGGAACCGCTTCTGCAGCCCCTTTTCTGTAGATGTGGAAATACAATATACCTGCAAACCAAATCTTTCACAACTCCAAAATATATCCCGATGGCTATATGAAATCACCCTAATGTTGAAACCCAATTTTTCCCTATGAATTTTTCATACACCAAATACTTTTAAAATAGCATGTATATACATATACAAGTATTCTCAAAGGCTTTGGTATTTTCCCAAATTTTTAAAGATTTTTTAAAACCAATTTGTGGCCTATTTTACACTATAAAATCCAATAATTATTCCCAAAAACTTGTTATTTTGGTGAAAAATTTACTTTATTCTCATTTATACAAAAATATAAGTTACATGAATTTTATATAATTTTACAAGCCCATTTGGCATTTCAAAACTAAAATTGCACTTTTAGCCTATTTCTCGATTTAATGGCATTTTTCAATCACAAAATCATTTCTAACATTATTAATCTAATTCTTATGCATTTTTTATTAACTCAATATTTTAAATTTTATTTTAAAATCCATTTTCTATTTATAAATTCAAAATGAGCAAAAGTGATTATTTAAATTATAGCCTATTTTAATTTCAATTTTGGCCCAAATCGACCCCAAACCCCAGCCCAAATTGAACTCAATTACGCTGCCCAAATTCAAAATAACCCAACCTAGACCCAATTAAATTAACCGACCCACACACCCCTTAATCTCGACCGTTGATCATTTAGATCAACGGCCCACATTAACCCCTTCCTTTTTTATCAAATAGCCCCCTAACCCTAGTCATTTCTCTTCAGCAGCTAATCTTGTATCCCCTCGTCTCTCAAAATGCTCTCAACCACCCTCTTATATACTAGCCCACTCCACCGGTCTCCGACCTTATTCCACCGGAAATCATCGCCTCTCAGGCCCTGTGTAACCTATATCTACCCCCACTCACCCTTATCCTCCTTTTGTATAAGGATTCAAGGTCTGACCTTGAACACCCCAGCTCAGAAGCTCACCGATTCAAGTTATGTGGCAATTTTCATCTCATTTCCGGCAAGTCCTAGCCCTACGAGTCCATCTCCGACTCAGGGCCAGTCTGTTCCAGGCCTTTCTCACTCTCTAGGGTTTTCTCTGAAACCCTAAGCCCTCGAGGTTTTCTTCGTTTCCCTCTGAGATCTATATCAGATCCGTGTTATTTTTAATATTTTGGAGTATTTTCCACATATTTTCGATCTTTGGCTTTCAAAACTGTTCATCTTCTCAAAACATAGGTTTTTCTGATTTCTACTTGTTCGACTGTGATTTCTTGCATTATTTGGGTTTTTTGCTGTAATTCCTAAATGTTTCACTATGGTTTCTGTGTATTTTTTTTATTGTATTCCCCTTAGGGTTTCTGAGTAATTTCTTTACTGCATTTTTCTTTGCTTAGATTTCCATGAATGTTCTTGCCTGATTTTCTATGCTTTCATCTTTCCCCTTGACTTGTTGAAGAAACCCTAGATTTTAGGGTTTTCATACTTGCTTAAGTACGAGTATTTTGTTTGTTTCCTGTTTGATTTCAAAACCCTAAATCTTCTAAGCTCATTTCATATTTTTTATTCTTGCTAAGCCTTGTAAGACCTTTTGATTTCATCCATGGCTATGTTCTTCTACCCTTATGGCATGACTACTCTATTAATTTTTGGACTCGCATGTTTAAGTTTACATTCTCTTTTATAGTCAAACATTTTCCCCTCTAAACAACCCTAATTTTGAGATTGATTTCTATATGAACTTATTTGATTCTATCTTTGTTTGATTTGGACTTGTTTTTTGACTTCATTCATTGTTAAATTTGAATCTTTAACTCCTTGATTTACTATGTGATTGATTGATTTTACTCTTACCTTATTTACCTATACCAAGTACTTTAAATTTCCTATGTATTTACCCTGTATTATCCAATTTGTTCCTGATCTTCTTTCCTTAAATAAACACTGCTCTTTTATTACCCTAGTTTGACTCCTTAATTAAAGGAAGTCCTTTCCCCTAATTGATTATGATTTGGTATCTAATTATATTTTTGCCTTACATACCACCCGTTTTCAAATTGCAAATACCCCAATCTTTTCCTTCAAACACATAGAACAACTGAGTTCAATACACATACACTCAAAAATTTCCCTCTCTTCTTTTGCTACTTGTGTTGTTGTTCTGTCTAGCCGGCTGAAAGCCAAGGCTAGACTTTGGGAATCTCTTGTTGTCCTGCTTGTGTTTGCTTCTATGGCTATTCTCTTACTTTGTCATTTCAAACTTGCAACTGTAGGCCTCCACAATTTAAATATTATTCTCTAAAACTATGTGTTTACTTCTCCCTTCTACATGACCTCTCAACTACATGTTTTCTGGTACTAAATGACTATACATTAGTCTGTTATACCTTTCTGCATGTTGCTGTTGTTATGTTATCTTATCTGTCCTTGATGTTTGCTTTCATGTGACCCCCTTCCCTTTAATCCCCCTTGTGTGTGAGTACTGTCCAAAGTTGAGGTAGTATCTCATTGCTATCCTTGACTTAGGACCAGGTTCTTTTGAAACTTCACTCAAAAAAATCTCCTCCCCTTTAATCCCCTATATGTGAGTATGTTTTAAGTTAAGGTAGTAGCCTATTGCTATTCTTTGACTTAGGACAGGTTCTTTTGAACCTTTGCTCAATCATTCCCTATCCCCTTAACCCCTTCTGTGTGTTGAGCCTTGACTAGGGTCCGGTAATGTCCTAATCACCACCTAGACCCCTGTATTACTTCTGAAAGTTTGCTCTTTTATATGCTTGAATCAAGTAAAGGATTAGGGGTGTGCCAGTCTTACCCACGACTGGGTATGACCATCCTTTGCTTTGGTTTTTTCTAGTCCCCTCACTTTACACTTATTCTTAGTTCTTTAAGTTCTGCACCCCTATGGTAAGCCATGCTAAGGGACATGGAGTTCCCTCTGAACTTGGATGCCCAAGGGCTGGTAATTCCATATAATGCACTACTCTATTCAATCTTTAGGGTGTAAGCATTGCCTGGGTTTCCTGAAACCCTTGGAATTTTGAAATACTCTAAGAGAAGGCCTTGGAATCTGGAATCCAAATTTGGTGAAACACATGTTATTGGTTAATAAGATTGAATTAGGTTTCTCGGATCTAGCTGTAGGCAGTAATGTATTTCTTACTTTCTTTTGGTTCTGTAACAAACTTGTAAAAGAATTTGGGGATATTAGTGAAAAGGGCGTGGGAGGGGTTTATGTTGTTTGCACATGCTAAAAGGTAGATGCTATGCCTATAGGACTTTAATATTGTAAATCATCTAGAAACCATTCCTATAGGACTTTAATATTGTAAATCCTCTAGAAATCATGCCTATAGGACTTTAACATTGCAAATAATCTAGAAATCATGCCTATAGAACTTTTATATTGCAAATCATTTTAGAAATCAGGTCTATTGTATTTTAATATTTCATACCATTTAGAAATCATGTCTATATGACTTTACATTGCTAGCATCATAGAAATCATATCTATATAATATACATAAAAAAATCGCTAGGCAAACAGTAGGCTCCCTAATGTTCTAAAAGTAGTAACAAATCAAGATATAGATATCATTCCTATAAGAGTTCAAACTCGCCTAATATAAGTGATAATATGTCAGTTAGCCTCAAACACTTTCAGAAAAAACTTGTCCAAACCTGCCTGCTTTTGAAACCTGGCCAAGTCTGTCTTTTTTACACTGTTTTAAATCTATAGAGTCTTTTATGTTTCAAACTTGCATCTTTATGCTGAAACCAACCCCTTTGATTTTCTGCCTAAATCTTCACCTCAATGATTTTTCAAAAAAATGCCTCTTTACAATTTTACTTAAGCAGTTCGGCTAGTTTGAAATCCATCTCTGAACTTCTGCAAACTTCAATTTCCCCTTTCCAAAATTCTTCTGTACATGTCCTCGTCTAAATTTATCGCTTTCTAAATCACTTGTTTTAAAATATCTTAAGTTCTGACAAACTGGATCCGGGTTGCCTAATGCAGACTTATTGTCCAACTCTATGTGTTAAACTAATCTGTCCACTGTCAATTTCAATCTTAAGACCAAATCAAAACTTGCAAGTCATGCTAAACTAATGTCTGTCGTGATCTACGTGGTCGTGTATGAGCCTTTGAGTGTCTGATTTATATACCACTATGTTTTATTTCTTTTGATTGATGCCATAGTATTTTGTCCTTTTAAACTCCATATTTGTGCTATCCCTTTCCCCCCTTTTTGGGATTAGAAATCCAAATACCCCGGGACTGATGGGTTGGGACAGGTACTAGCATACAATAAGTAAACGATACGAATCGTGCTTAAATACCTTAACGGGGTAGGAAGGGTAGAATATGGAGATGATGACGATGTGTTAATATCATAAGGCGACCCCTCTTTGGGGAATGAGTGTGAGATATTGCGTAGAATGATCCATATTATAGTTACCTAGGACCCTCTTTTTTACTTTTCCTTTATTTAAATGTTTTCTTCAAACTGAAATTCTCTTTACTTGTGCCAATCTGCTTTCCAAATTGTCAACTTGCTTGTAATTCTTATATGCAAACTTTTCTTGTCTACTTCTACTCTTCTTAAAGTCATAACTAAGCAAGGCCGGGACCACACTAGTGGATCTTGAGGGGTTCCTAACACCTTCCCCTCGAGATAATCTCAAGCCCTTACCCAAACTATGGTTTTCCTTCAAATCCTTCTTCTTTTCTCAAAAAGTGTCTTAATTCACTATAATCATTAGGTGGCGACTCTTCAAACTTCATAGCCCAAATATTTCCCGAGAGGGGATAAAAGAGTCATTCCACCCATAATGTCGTAAACCCAATTTCTTTCCCTCGAGAGAAAAAGAGTTGGGGGGGGGGGGCGTTGGAAGCATGGAGACTCTGTTGGGATTCTTCTAGGCTTTTACCATTACTTGCTTTTGTGACTTTATTGCTTACGTAATCGCATTTATTTCCTGTCCTTGATTATTTCATCACAATTACTAACTTGACTCTTCATTTCTTTTCTTTCCTTTAATTGCCTTCTTTATTGCTTCATTTCAATACTGTTGTAATTTCAAGAATGAATTGTAATCATTTATCTTATGAACGTAAAAATACATGTAATTTGTTTCATTATTGTAATTGCATCTCTCAACATCATATTCCACTCGTGCCAAAACAAATCCTATAGAAACACTTGTATTGAGTGGTTGCACCCTTCCAATATTATAAACCCCCTAAATGTGGCATAGTCATAGTTACGGTAAAACCACTCGATCAACGGTGTAGTCGACGGTTCTGCGCCTTTCCCTCTTGTGTTGTCCACTCAATTATGTTGTTCGCGTAATGACTCATTAAGACATCCTAAGCCAATGTCCATCGGGTTCCTTGAAATCCAAACGGACACCTTCACGTTATGGGAATTTATTTGGAGAACTAAATGCCTTTTGCTAATTATTGATTTAAATAGTCGAGTCTTGTGGGGTTAAGGGCCTAACGCTGTATTTTGCAGAAAAATGAGGCACGAGGTCCCAAGATTCGGTATGGTATCCAACATCCACCCAGGGTTGCTAAGCTGTTGGGAAGATCTTCATGGAAGTGATCAAACCCTCTTTCATCCGCAAGTACTTAGGGAATTTTCCCTCACTTCTGGAAATCCAACCCAACAACAAGATCATTGAGGCTGCCACTTTGTTTTGGGATGGTGATCGATCAGTGTTCCGATTCGGGGACTTGGAAATGACCCCTTTGGTAGAAGAAATAGGGGGCCTAGCTGGTATCTCTTGGGAGACTCTGAGTTTACTTATGCCGGAGAATCACAAAAGTAGAGGTTTTCTTAAGATGATGGGACTCAAGAAAAATCCCGACCTTTCTTGCTTAAAGGACTCCTACATACCATTTGACTTCTTATACGAGAGATATGGCCATAGTAAGTCCTATCGCACCTACGTGGATGAATTCGTCCTCACCTCTTTGGGATATATTGGTGACGTCCAAATCCACCGCTAAAAAACAATTGATACGGTCGCAACAATATAATTTACCCAACTATGAGTTGGGGTTGAATCTCACAGAGAACAATGCGTATGCCATTAGGAATGTAAGAGAATTATCACTAGTCGCGCAGTGTCAAACAATACGAATTTGAGTTGAAAATTATTTTTATATCCAAAATACATAAATGTAAACTAACCTAGAAAGCAAGTAAAATGATCAATGGCTACATGTATGAAAGCATCGGGAATTACACTTCAAGTAACGATCCAATGTATTTCACGATTTTTCAAATATGAACGAGTTTATGTTAATTAGCCACGGATAATAATTCTTAATTAGATTCTTCCAAAGACAAACAAGACTTCCTAATTGAATTATCCCTAATCACACTTAGAAGATTAACCACACTCGTAAGGCTACAAGTAGTTCAATCCTATCCCTGGGTATAATATATAAAATGAGAGTTAACGCCTCAAGTTCTTGTTAATTAATCTTTCCCAACCCCAATCCCTATGGAAACATTAAAGAACAATAATAAATAAAGAAACAATAAATTACTTCATAAATATAGAAAAATCATTCAATACATAAGCACAACAAGGTATAAAATCCACACGTTAATTATGAATATTCCCATACACAAGATTCAAGTGTTGGATAAAATACTATACACTTAAATAAACAATAAAAAGTAAGGAAATGAAGAAATAAACATAAATGGGTAAGAAAATCTTAACCACAAGCTTCAATCTTCAAGACCCAAGTGTGTTTGCGCATGAACCCTAGCTCCAAAACTTGTTCGTTCTAGTCTAAGAGACTGAAAATAAGACAAAGATGTTCTAAATGTCTACTTGGACGAGTATAAAAATGATTTTGGGGTGAGAAAATGTGAAATGTCCAATTTATCCAAGGGTTGATGCACGACTTTCGCTTTTGTGGCAAGGTGACCGCTAATGCGGTTCTGCAGAAGCGAAACACCAACCGCAAAAGTGGAATCCTTCATGTACAGCAGTGGTTGCAAAATCGGAGAGCTGACCTCATTGGTGGTCCTGTTGAAGCAAGTTTTCAACCACTGAAGCGGTTCCTTCCTGTTCCTGCAGTTCCGCATAGCCGATCAAGAATCCGCATAAGCGGAGGTCTCACCTGCGACCGAGGATTCGCAGAAGCGGAAATGACTGGGGAGTTTTGCATGGTTTCACCTCATTTTTGCTCAATACTACTTCACTTCATTGCAAACCACTTAATAGCATCATGTACCAGAAAATCTCACAATAACCCTTATAAACAACCTCATTTTATACTTAAAACGATAAAAAAGCTAAGGTAAAGGGCTAAAATGAGTGGTAAAATCACCACTCATCAACACCCCCAAGTTAAAGCTTTTGCTTGTCCTCAAGCAAATCAAAACCAAAACTTAAATGAGGATTCAACATTTCAACACAAGTGGTATTGCCATTACTTTCATAACACATTTTCGAATTTAAACACCATACTAATGTATTTGGTTGGTACTAACAATTAGGCTCAAGTATGCACATCCTTTCCGAATAACTCCCTCATAAAGAACAACAACTTCAAAAATGTGCAAAGGATTTTCAAAAGTAATCAAGTGATCAACATAAGCCTTAAGAAGTGACACAAAAGCACTAGTTCACTAAAAATGCTCACTTTACTCAATTTCACCAATCTTTCCTAATTCATGTGCCCTCACAAAAAGAGAAAGTCCCAAAACACACAATTTACAATACAACACAAGGGACAAATTTTTAAAGAACACTCACTCTCACAAAGAACTTCAAGTGTTACAACATTTCATACCATAGGCTTGCCCTTATTTTAATTCATCGCTTATTCAAAAATGATCGGTTGGAGGTCTCATAAGGACTTTTTGAGCTTGTAATGTAGGTTTAGGGACGGGTTGGATGTCCGGTACAAGTGACTTCACCCTCCTTGAACACTACTCACACTTTTTTTTCATTCTTTTGCACTTTGCTTCTTTTCATACCCCCATAGCCTCATTATCATCTAGTTCCCAACATAGGACAATCTCACACCTATTCTAATTTTTATTCAAGAATCCATATATTATATATATATACACATATTTTCTTTCTCTATTTTTTTTCTTTCTCTTTTTGGAGCTTGGATAGTTTAAACAAACACTTTTTAGGCATGAGGTCCTAAACTCAACATACAACCTTGCCACTTTTTCTCTTCGATCACACCCCCAACTTAGGCTATTAGCCTCATTCTCAATGTTCAAGGAGGGACGGGTTCAAAAGAGGTAATTATTTTTAAAACGGGGAAAGGTTTGTAATGATTTGGCCAAAGAAATGGTTTTAAGGCTCAAATTGGGTACTAGTGATATTATTTACACAAACGAAGGCTTGAAAGGCTAAAGGGGTTTTACAAATCAAAGAAAAGAATTCCTAAGATCATTCCTCCAACCAAACATAGTATCATTAGCATGAAAAACCAAGCGGGCAAGTCCTAGATGATAGAAGTAAACACAAGATTTATTTGAACAAACACTAACACACATGGCACATGAACTAATCAAGAAGGATCAATTTTATTTTCTAATAAAAGCTTCGAGATAAATATCAAACTAGTGAGCACAAAGAGTCACTAAAAGAGCCAAAATTGTATCACAAGATCAAATTTACACCATGCAACTTGTTTAAATTCAAACCAAATTTTCGGAGGGGTATTCTCAATTCACAACTTACACACGAGAGTAATGCTATTAGTACCAAAGAAACCAAAAGCCGCATCCTAGCAAAACAAGATTAATTCCCTTAGGAAAGTTTTCAATCTATCCATCATCGGGAAAAGTCACCCGGTTCACTTCAAAAGTGTTCCATGGGAAAGAGTCGTGGCATGAAGAACACCAAAGGAAATTTTATTTAAGGAAATGAAAATAAAAGAAAATAAAACTACTACAAAGGTAACTCAAAAAAAAAGAAGCTATACTAAGAAAATAAATAACGAAAGAAAGACTAAAAACACAAAAAGATGACTAATGAACACCAAGCACGACAAGGGCACATCATATATCACAAGCATAATCACAAGCCAGGCAAAGGAACAAAATATCCATACATAAATATAGGCCTGGAAAGGGAACATATTATAACAAAATATAAAAACAGTGCTACAAATGCCCCCCCCCCAACTAAAAGCTTTGCAGTGTCCTCACTGCAAAAAGTCTAACATAAAGCATAAAACAGTCTGAGGGTCTCCCTGAGGTATGCGTCAGACTAGCAGACTGTGGGAGGATGAATGATCAGTTGTGGACTGCACTCGTGGTTCCACCATCATCGGCCTCACCAACATCATCGTCGTCATCATTGCCACCATCTCCAACAGACTCTGAAATGAAGGACTACTCCTCACTATCGTCTTCGGCTGCTACTGGAATATTTGCATCTGGTCATCCCC
Organism: Nicotiana benthamiana; assembly: GCA_034376525.1. Lineage (NCBI taxonomy): Eukaryota > Viridiplantae > Streptophyta > Magnoliopsida > Solanales > Solanaceae > Nicotiana > Nicotiana benthamiana. The sequence continues at coordinate 122,456,438 of CM067341.1, read as the reverse complement.
ATTTGAAAATTGCTTTGATGCCTCTCCACATTTTCACCATAAATTTTTTATTCATTTTGTTCTTCTTCTTCTCCTCTTGAATGTGCGCCTGAAGTTCAGCATGGGCCTTGGCCAAGGTACCATAGGCTCCTACAAGTTTGGTCACATATGCTGTCATCTTCTTCATGTTCTCTTCCTGTCATTTTTGAGCATCTAAGTAACCCTGGAGAAGTAAGAAGGGTCAGGCTCTAAGGATGAGAGCACACTCGGAAGCTGCGATACCATCTCCTTAGTTGAATGAAGTTCGGAGTTAAGTATCCCGAATGGCCTCTAGGAGGACGGCTCAGAACTAGTGACTGTGGAGACAACTTTCCTCTTCTTTCTCTTGACAACTGTACCCTCTCCTGTCACTTTTAAAGGATGGAGAGGTTTGTCAGCTGGAAGCCAATGATCAGTGGGACGGACGGCAACCTCAGCTCGGGTGCATAGCCTCGTCATTAGTGAGGGAAACATCAACACTGCATCCTTCTCTCTGGAGTATTCTCTCACGTATTGCCTCACTTCTGAAGAATATAGTGCCCCACATTAACCTGAACGCCATCCAGGAGGCATGCTACGATCAAAGCCCGGGTGTATAAGACATCAGTGACATTCCCACATGGACATACTATGTTGCTCACCATATGCAACCATCTCTTTGCCTCTGCCGTAAAGTGTGTTGATTTAAGCCCTTTCCACTTGTTCCCCCATTTCTCTCTCAACTGTGGGGGAATAAGCTTGGACACAAGCCACTGTTCATTGTCACAATGATCTTTCTCGCTTGCCGGCTCCACGAGGTAGGTGGGGATTCCAAGAGTATCATTGATGTATTCAACCCCAGACTGCACCATTTATCCTCTGATTATGATATGTGGATCATCAAAGTTTATGCGATGAAGAATGGCGTTGAACTCGCGAACCCACATCTCATTGGCCTTGCAAGGTGTGGCAATAAAGCATGACCATCCGGCGTATATAGCCTGGCATGGAAGTCCGGGAGCTTCTCGGCCGATTTTTCCTCATTTATCCCCCTTTCGAGCAAGATCTTTTGTGGACCAAATCGTCCAAATATCGGTGCTCCGCTGAAGCAGACATGAAACGCGTATCATCAGAGAGCTCATCACCTACTTCTTGAATTTATGGGTGCAATTCACTTGCGTTTGGGTCCATTATTTGAATTAAATCACTTACAAAAAATCACCACAAAATTAGTCGGACAATTGAATCATGTTAAACAATTTAAAACACTGCATTTGAGCCAAAAATATAGGTTGAACGGGCCCGGGAAGTGAAGTTTGCAAACACATTGGCTCTCCAAATTCTGGGTTTCTGTAGAACTTGAGCCGCAAGAGTGGCACTGCTTTTGCGGTTATTTGACCGCTTTTACGGTTTTTTTTTCCAAATTTTTGCTTCTACGGACATTTTAACGCGAAAGAGGTATCGCTTCAGCGTTGAACCATCCGCTTCTACGGAACCTTTGTTCTTCTTCAGTGAACACTGGCCAGTAAAAAAAATTTCTTTTTTGATTCCAACTAAATTTTTGGCACCACAAACATAAAATTAATGCAATATCATAGCACATGATTCAATGAGGACCAAAGTTGTGCCACTTCGCACAAGATTCTCACTCGCGCATTGTGTCAAACACGTTGCGAGAGAGTGAGCATGATCCTTCTTTCACAAAAATGGTGTACTCAAGACTTCCCCCAATTTCGTTCAATTTACACAGCACACACATTTACACTCAACCAGATCCTCACTTTATGTGTTTAGCAACAAGAATTCAAAACATAAAAGGGGAAGAAGAAAAGATATACAACAAAACAAAAACAAAAAAAAAATAATTTTTTGCATTTTAGAGAATGAAACGCAAGAGATGAATATTGAGAAGATGGTAAGGAAGATAATACCTGAAGTCGGGCAAGTGAAATGAAATACTGAGCAAGCTTGATGACTTTTTGATGTCTTTTTCGTTTTGGGGAGTTAGGGCAGTGGGGAGCAGTGTTTGTTTTGATTTTTGGCAAATAAATCCGTTCAAAAACTTTTTAACAACTAAAAGGTGGTCAACTTTCGCTTCCGAGACTTTTCTCCCGCTGTTGCGGTTCTGCGTACGCTGCCTCAGTACCGCTTCTGCAATTTGAGCCGCCTTTACGTCACAATTTCCGCTTCTGCGAGACCGCAGATGCGGTCAAAATACCACAGAAGCGGTTTTAGAAGAAGTTTCATGCACAGTGTTGGCAGCTACTGGATTTTGTCATCCGAGTCCTCCCGACCTGCTCAAATCAACTCCAAAAAATCTAACACTTTGCATATTAGTCAAAAATAATATTCTAAGATATTCTAAAAAAGAAAATTTAAAAAACAATGAAAATATTTGAAAAACGATGAGTTGCCTCCCACAAAGTGCCGCATTTAACGTCGTGGCACGACGCAAACAACATTGCCACTTTCTCGCCACTTGGATGATATGAATTTGGCACCTATGTTGGAATCAAGCTTGTGACCACGAGCGATGGGAGGTGATAATTTGATGTTCGAGCCAATGCTTAAAATCTTCATTTTGCACTTTTGGCTTTCATGAGGGATGCCGTTTTGATTCCTTGTCTCCTCAAGCTGTATAATGTATGGCTTGAGTTTTTCCTCCTCGCGCTCCTTCATTGATTCATGTAGTTCATCTTCCGTGTCACCACTTCCAACGTTGAAAAATGCTTGGAATGCAATTTAAAGCCTTCACTTTGCAATTCTTGACATCCTCTTTTTCTCCCGGATTGGAGTCAACATCAACAACATTTGCATTTTTAGCGGTTGATTTCAATTCCATATTTTTGTCAGAATAAATAACACTCATTGAGTCGGTTGGTGGATGTTCAATTCTTTACTCCTCCAACTAAAGTTCACTTCTTCCTCGGAATTGGACTCTTCTTGGCTTTCTTCCACACACTCAAGTTGTTGGGCATAGTGAGCCTCAACCAATTTTTGCATTTGGTCTTCCAAAGTGCGGATGTGTTCATCATTGTAATTCAAGCCTTGTCTCAAGTCTTCGAGTGCAAAGTTATGTTTCTCCTCATTTTCAAGAATGGTCTCCAACATGAGCATTATTTTCTCATCATGAGCATTTGGGAGTTCTTCTTGGTTTTGATCAAGTGCCAAGGAAGGATATTCATTTTCAACCTCCAAGAAAGACTCTTGGTTTTCATTCACTTCCGATGCTTTTAGAGCCCTTGAGGCTTCGATCAACTCATCCATTTGCGAGTGCAACCGTTCAAGTGCCAAGTCATTTAGGAGACTAGTATCCAAAAGATATTCCAAGGCATTTTTGCTCTTTGTTTGATTCTTCAAGTAAACACTCCAACATGAGTTTGAACTCTCCATTTGAGCCATGCTCACTTTCTTCAGATCCCATAGCCCTATAGTTTTCATCACAAGAAGCAAACTCATCATAGTAGGGGCTTGGGGAAGGGAAGGTCAAATATGCACAGTGGTCCCAAATACCATTTTGGCAACAACACTTATCACAAATGCTCAAACCTTGGGGTTGCGATTGTGCGTACAATCCACCCCCGGGAGAATTTAAACAATGTCGCCATGAGTGTGGTCCACCACAATAAGGACAACGGTCGTCAAAATATGAACAACTCCCATCCGACCAATTATCATTATATGATGCCATTTTTCGTTAATGATAAAATAAACAAGAAACTAACAAGAAAAATAGACCCAAGGTAAGAAAAATAATTACACAAGTATTGACAAGTTTGGATCAAAGCACTTTCACTTATTTCTCAAAAAACCTAAATTATGCCAAATTGTTCCCCAGCAACGGCGCCAATTTTTGGTGACGTCCAAATCTACCGCTAAAAAGCAATAGATATGGTCGGAGCAATATAATTTACACAACTATGAGTCGGGGTCGAACCCCACAGAGAACAATGTGTAGGTGATTAGGAAATATAAGAGAATTATCGCTAGTCGCGCAGTGCCAAAAAATAAGAATTTGAGTTGAAAATTGTTTTTATATCTAAAATACGGAAATTTAAACTAACCTAGAAAGCAAGTAAAATGATCAATGGCTACAAGTATGAAAGCATCGGGAATTGCACTGCAAGTAACGACCCAATGTATTTCACGATTTTTCAAATGTGAACGAGTTTATGTTAATTAGCCAAAGATAATAATTCTTAATTAGCTTCTTCTGAAGAATAACAAGACTTCCTAATTGAATTATTCCTAATCACAATTAGAAGATTAAGCACAGCCGGAAGGCTACAAGTAGTTCAATCCTATCCCTAGGTGGATTCTATAAAATGAGGGTTAACGCCTCAAGTTCTTGTTAATTAATCTTTCCCAACCCCAAACTATTTTTCCCAATAGTCTAGTTAATGGGCGAGTCCTAAGGGTGAGCTAATCTCTTTGGAAACATAAAAGAACGAGAATAATTAAAGAAACAATAACTCACTTCATAAATATAGAAAAATCATTCAATATATAAGCACAACAAGGTATCAAACCCACACTTTAATTATGAATATTCCCATAAAAAAGATTCAAGTGTTGGATAAAATACTACACATTTAAATAAACAATGCAAAGCAAGGAAATAAAGAAATAAACATAAATGGGTAAGAAAATCTTAACCACAAGCTTCAATCTTCAAGACCAAAGTGTGTTTGTGCAAGAACCCTAGCTCTAACACTTGTTCTTTCTAGTCTAAGAGACTTAAATAAACCAAAGATGTTCTAAGTATCTGCTTGGACGAGTATAAAAATGATGTTGGGGTGAGAAAATGCGAACTATCAAATTTACCCAAGGTCTTATGCACGACATACGCTTCTGCACGAAGGTGACCGCTGATTCGGTTTCGAAGAAGCGTAACACCAAACGCAAAAGCGGAATCCTTCATGTACACCAGTGATCGCAAAAGCGGAGAGCTGACCACTTCGGCGGTCCCGGAGAAGCAAGTTTTCAACCGCTGAAGTGGTTCCTTCCTATTCCTCCAGTTCTGCATAGGCGATCAAGAATCTGCATAAGCGAAGGTCACACCTGCGGCCAAGGATCTGCAAAAGTGAAAAGGACTGGGGATTTTTGCATGGTTTCACCTCATTTTTGCTCAATTCTACTTCACTTCAATCCAAACCACTTCATAGAATCATGTACCTGAAAATCTCACAACAACCTGTTAGAAAATACGCTTAACGCTAGAGGGGGGGTGAATAGCGTTATAATAAAAAATAGCGTAAACTTGCGGAATTTAAAAATTGCAGGAATGAAATAAGTGCGATAAGTAAATAATAAAGAACGAACGCACCGATGTATCCTGGTTCACCACAACCCGTGGCTAGTCCACTCCCCGAGAGACTCTCTCGAGATTTCCACTAACACTGTTTAGCTTACGGGTGCTCAACAAACCGTTACAGTTGCTCAAGGATACCACACCTTAAGACTTCACTTGCTTGAGGATACCTCACCCCAAGACTTCAACCACTAAGACTTTGGGTACTTAGCAAACCCGACAAATGAGAAGATATGTTCTTCTCAAACAACTCTCTTTTACAACAAATACTCTCTCAATAGAGTGGATAAAGAGATACACAATAAGCTCTATGAACAACACAAAGTTGTCTATCAAATGGCTCAACAAAAGCTCTAAAATGATGCTTGAAAATGATCAATATGTATAACAATGTATGGAGGAGTTGTGTGTTTAAAATCAGTTCAAAAGACCTCTTTTTACAGGTGAAAAAGTGGTGCTGACCGTTGCTTAATTGACAAATAAAATCCCTGATTCTGTGCTCAAACAATCGATTGTTTGGAGTAGATAATCGATTGTTTGACCAACGTTCAAAAGACAGATTCCTGATTTTAGGCTAAACAATCGATTGTGTGGACCAAATAATCGATTGTATTCAACGTTCAAAAATCAATTTAGGATTCTGTGGGAACGGTCAAAATATAATCGATTGTATGAAAATGACAATCGGTTGTTTATAGATATATCGATTGTATGACAAAAACAATCGATTGTTTAGATGTTTAGAAACTTCGGTTGCACACTGTCTCAAAATAATCGATTGTTAAAAGTAGACAATCGATTGTTTGCTATTTTGAAAAACTTCAGATCACACTGTCTTAATACAATCGATTGTAGGATTCAAATAATCGATTGTTGAGGCCCAGATTTAAAAGACATGTTTAAAACCTTCAACATCATTTTGTTTTAACACAAAGATGCATGTTTATGATAAATACGATTTAATAAAATATTTTATGCATGTTTATGATGACCTAATGTTGAGCCAAAGGATAAGATAACTTAAACGTTGTCCTTACATTGGTTCTACCAAACGACCTACGTCTTGGGTCTTCGGTCTTGAACTCTTTGGCTCGTTCATGCAATTCCGTCATCAGTATGCTTCTCGCCATTTGATTGATTGTCATATTATATCGTTGTTTGACAATTGACTTCATTGTTTGTCATTCATCAAAACCATTACCTGAAAATCATGCTCATACAACCAAAGCGCACATATCATAGATATACATGATTACCAACAATCCCCTATTAACAACCTCATTTTATACTTAAAACGATATAAAAGCTAAGGTAAAGAGGCTAGAATGAGTGGTAAAATCACCACTCATCATATATACATAGAAGGGTGTTTGTGTTCATGTTTTGCTTCTTGGGCATGATAATTTTCCCTATGAAGAAGGCTAGGATCCACACCAGACTAGCCGTGGTGACCATGACCTTAATGGAAGGAATTGATGGGCAGTCCTTCAGCATAGTACCTATGATCCTCGCTGAAATCTATCGAGCCTTGGGAAAGTGCCAACAAGGGGCTCCACACTTCAAGGGTTGTAATCTTCTAATTTAGGTATGGCTCATAGAACACCATCAGAAAGGCGACTACAGACAGTAAATCATACGCAGGGATTGGGATGACCATATCACTTTTTATCACCCAAAGCGATTAACCTCATGCCCAACATGTTCGCTCAACCAGAGGATGCCCGTAGATGGGTAGAGTTGTTTGAGAATCTAAAAGAAGAGCAAACTCAGTGGATGTTCAAGTGGTTCCCAACAGGGAAGTTCATTGTCCGTTCTCGAGACGTAACATTACTTATACTCATTGGCCTAAGGGGAACCCATCCTTACATCCCCCTCCGAGTCATGAGGCAAGCCGAAAGAAAACAAATCATACCCAGGATAGATAAAATGAGTCATTTCAGGTCTGACTTTCAAAATGATGATAGCCCGTACAGTTGTCACACTCAGCATATGTGGCACTTCAAGCTCGTTTTAGGAAAGGACTTTATTGAACCAGACAGGTATCATGCCGGGTGTTTGCCGCACTACACAGGTTGGTTGGAAGATGATCACATCGGTTTAGGTCGTCCAGGGTTCCTCCACGGCCACAGGATTATTGACAATAAAACTGAAGCGCAAGTCAAATATAATCAATTGCGCAAGAGGATGAGAGAATGTGAGAAGGAATATCAGGAAATATAGGAAACCCACAAGAAGTTGATCAACGAATGGAAGGATATAGCTGTCAATGCCAACAACCATTTGTGGTATCTGGAGCGAGGACTAGTGGGGTTGGAAGGGAAGTTATTAAAAAGGATTGAAGACTGTCAGAATGCTGAGGGAAGTGCATGCAGACATCTGGCTCGAGCCTATCTAGTGTTAAGGATGCGCAAGTTGATGCAGTTGTACGAAGGAGGCAAGAATACCGAATTTGGGGAAGGTCCTTCTGAGACCAAGTAGTTAGGATTTTTACTCTTCTGCTTTCTTAAATGTAATAAGGCCGCTGGCCATTAGTGACGCCTTTATCATTTTGTTGTTTTAGACTCGTTTTGTTTATCAATAAAATGAGTCATTTAGCATTATAAGTTCTCCAAATTTAATTTGTCACTAGTCCTACCTTCAGGCACAATGAGGTACCCAAATTAGGAAGCGATTTATATCCCCGCACAATGTGTTCAAATATTGCAATATTATTTACCATTATTCGCACTAATGTTTTACCTTTTTTTTTCTTTTAGTTTTATTGCCCTTCCCAAAGGTTAGTTTGTGCATTTTGGCACCATCAGCGTACTCCACAAGATCTAAAGGTCCTCCCCCTCCTCCTCCTCCAAGTCCTATTAGAAACATGAACAAAGGAAAATCAGGAAATACAAGCGCTAGAAAGGAACTTGAGGAAACTTCTCGGAATGCTGCAATCAACAAAGAGACTGCTGCTCATCTGGAGCAAACTTTGCTAAGGTTCCGATAGGAATTAGACCAAGTGAGAAACCTGGCAAGCCTATCAATCACTCGTATCGCTCCCGATGTTAACACCCAGAACCCCACACCACCACAACCTCCAATGCAACTCACTCATAACACTTCACGGCACGTTGCTGAACCACAAAACACCAAAAAAATCCATAACACTCCAATCGTTATGGACACTATGCCACATTATAGTCAGCCAATCACTAGTGTAGTCGAGTCATATGACAAGAGCTCCCTCATTCAGATTTTGGCCTCTGGGATCAACAAGTTGACTAACCAGGTCTAGTGCTTCGAAGGAAACAAAAGTGTTGAAGGGTTGAATTACGAAGATCTCTGTGTTCAACCGGATATTGAGCTCCCGGAAGGGTACAAACCTCCCAAGTTCGAACTATTCGATGGCACAGGTGACCCTAGCGTCTACTTGAGAATATATTGTGACAAGTTGGTAGTAGTCGGAAGGGATGAGAAGATCTGCATGAAGATGTTCATGAGGAGTTTTAAGAGTGATGCTTTATCCTAGTATATTAGCCAAGATGCGAAGAAATGGACTAGTTGGGTGAACATGGCGTATGACTTTAAGGATTGGCTTAAGTTCAACACTGAGAATGCACCATATGTGTTCTATATCCATAATCTCAATAAGAAGCCCACAGACCCCTTTCGCGAGTATGCTACTGGTTTGAGGTCAGAAGCTGCTAAGGTTAGTCCGGCCTTGGAGGAAGAACAAATGAATATGTTCTTCGTCCGTGCTCAGGATCCGTAGTATTATGATAGGTTAATGCTAATAGAAGTTCAAAAGTTCTCTGACATAATCAAGTTGGGAGAAAGGATCGAAGAAGACATCAAAAACGGTATGGTCACTAACCTTGAGGCATTGCAAGCTACCAATAAGACTTTACAGTCTGGTGCCTCGTCAAAGAAAAAGGATGTAAATTTTGTAATGGATGCGCAAAGGAACAACTCCCCTGTGAAGTTCCAAACCTATCCCTCAGCTCCACTCACATATTAACCTACCTTAAACTACCAAGAACCATCACCCACTTACCAAATTCCACCACCTGCTTACCAATCACCTTCACCACCTACACATCAACCCACCTCACTTAGATATTCCCAACCTGCACCCCTATACCAAACATATGACTCCGAAGCTTCACACTACCCATCACCTCCTACTCATTAAAACTTCCCTCGACCTAGACCAACCTTCGACCGTAAACCTCCTAGACAATATACCACCATAGCCGAGCCAATTAACCAACTATATGAGAAACTCTATTCCTGCCGTAACTCTACAAAACCCTTCCCAATGGACCAACCCAAATAAGACTTGCGCATACCATTCCGGTATTAAAGGTCATACCATCGACGAGTGTCGCTCGTTGAAAAACAACATTCAGAATCTTACTAAAAACAAGATCATTATAGCAAAGGAGCCCGCTTCTAATGTCCGCAACAACCCCCTGCCTGACCACAAGGGTTGAGGCATCCACATGATCGAGATCGAAGATGATTGGGACCCCAAGGGGTCAACCAGTTTGATAGTTGAAGGGGAACGAGCCTAAGAAGCCAACAGCTACTCTCAATCTTATTATTGTCCAGATTTATCCCTTTGAGGGCGATGTGGTAGATATGTCCATGCCACTCGAGTTTGAAGCACTTTCTACAAAAGCGCCAAAACCCATTGAGGTTGAGTTCGGGGTTCCAAAGGCGCCTACACCATTTGAAGTTACTCTGTTACCTCACAACGCACTAATTCCAGTTTCAATGAAGACGTAATCCCATTCTAAGCAAATGGTATACCTTGGGATTACACTGCTGAAGCTAGAAGTAAGGGAAAGACGTATACTAGGGAAGCAATTTCCACACAAGGCATGACCAGGACAGGCAGGGTATACACCCTGGAACACCTGGCTGAGTCCAGCAAGTAGACCTCCGGCGGGCTATTGAAACTGGACCCGATGACCTTTGGAGGAAAGTACAGGCCAAAGAGTACTCAGTCGCCGAGCAGCTGAACAAAAGGCAAGCACATATTTCTATTTTGGCTCTTCTACAAAGCTCTGAGGCACATAAAAACGGCTTAATGAATGTTGAAAACACGTTCTTAATGCAATATACTAAAACGTGTGTTCTCTTGTATAGGTTTTGATGAATGACAAACGAAGCGAAAATTGATATATGACGAAGTTCAAGAAACAAGCGCACAATTGATATACATCGAGATTCAAGCTCAAGACAAGTTTTATAGTTTAATTGAGTCATTCTTAATTGTGATCTTGATCCTACAACTTGACTCGTAACATGGCTTCTCTCATAAAACTATTTTCCAAAATTATGCATATTTAACTTAATGCTAAATGATTTTAAATCATGCATATTTACATTAGTCAAAATGATTTTCATACATGCCTCTGAAATCTGGACTAAGATAATCGATTATGTACTTATGATAATCGATTATGTTGAGCCAAGACTGCATGACAATCGATTGTGTTAAGGCAGTGAACATCAGGTTTTTTCAAACCTGCATGACAATCGATTGTGAACCTTATGACAATCGATTGTGCTGAGGCAGTGTCCATCAAAGTTTTTTTCAAAACTCAGAATAATTGATTGTGAAGCTAATGACAATCGATTGTGAAGAGACAGTATCCTTCAGATTTTTCAAAGTCACAAAATAATCGATTGTGTTGAGGCAGTGACTTCCAGACTTTTTCAAAAATAATAAGTAATCGATTGTGAGTATGTAACAGTCGATTGTCAAGAGGCAGTGTCTAAAATGATTTTCAAAAACTGATAAGTAATCGATTGTTGACTTTGTGCAATCGATTGTGAAGCTGACCGTTGTCGTAAAGTTTTCAAATACCGTCAGGTAATCGATTATTGATTCTGTATAATCGATTGTTTTGATTAAAATCTGGAAAAGATTTTTTGAACGTTATTTGATAATCGATTATTGATTTTGTATAATTGATTGTTTTGATTAAAATTCGGAAAAGATTTTTTGAACGTTGCTGAGTAATCGATTGTTGATTCTGAACAATCGATTGTTTGTGGTAAAATCCGGAAAGGATTTTTTTTAACGTTGCCAGTAATCGATTATGGATTGTAAGTAATCGATTGTCAAGCGTATAATCTGGGATTGAATTTTGATCTGACTGGCAGACAATCGATTGTTGGGGTTTGACAATCGATTGTCAGTGAGTAAAATCAGCAACTCTTAATTGGCAATTAGGCAACGGTAATGCCAAGTTTTTCAACTATAAATACAGCTTCATTTCAGTGTTTTAAACACAACAACATACTACAACTGATCATTACATTTCTATAAGCTTGCATACTTTTGTTTATCATTTTATATTCAATTTCATAAAGCTTTTGAGAGCCATATTCTTGTTCAAAGTTGTTGTGATCCAGAGCTTACTTCTTTTACTCATATCTACTCATTAAGGAGTATTTTGTTTGAGTGCTTTAGTGTTGTATACACTTGTAAGAGAATTGTAATTCTCTTGTTTTAAGGAACTTGTGTTTCCTTGGTTGAAGTCTTGGAGTGTGGTATCTCCGAGCAAAAGTGTTGAGGCTTGTGTTCTCAAGTTGTAACGGTTTGTTAAGCACCCGGAAGCTTAACAGAGTTAGTGGAAAATCTCGAGAGAGTCTCTCGGGGACTGAACTAGCCACGTGTTGTGGTGAACCAAAATATATCGGTGCGTTCTTTCCTTTTATTTATTTAACGCACTTAATTATTTCCTGCAAATTTTAATTTCCGCAAGTTTACACTAAATTTTAATATAACGCTATTCACCCCCCCCCCCCTCTAGCGTTAAGCGTATTTTCTAACAATTGGTATCAGAGCCCAACTCTCTGAAAACTTAACAGTTTGAGAGAACCATCCATGGCTTCTACTCGTGATTCTTTTGCAGGAATTGATGAAGGACAGTGCTCCACACGACCACCTCTATTTAACGGTACAAATTACACGTACTGGAAGGAGAGGATGAAGATCTTCATTCAGTCCAACAGCTTTCACCTTTGGAAGGTGATAATGAAGGGAAACCAAATTCCAACAAAGAAGGTGGAAAACGAATGGGTTCCTAAGTCCGAAGATGAGTATGACGCGGATGACATCCGAAAGGTTCAAAATAATGCTATAGCAATAAATTTATTATATTGTGCTGTTAATGCTGACGATTACAGGAAAATATCGTGTTGCACAATGGCAAAGAAGATGTGGGACAAGCTAGAAGTCACGTACGAAGGTACGGACCAGGTAAGGGAAGCAAAAATTGATTTCCTAACCCATTCATATGAATTATTTCACATGAAGGAAGGTGAAAAGGTGGACGAAATGTTTGAGCGATTTTCAATAATCGTGAATGACCTACATGCTCTCAAGAAAACATTCACGGACAGAGAGCTCGTTCGAAAAATTCTTAGAAGTCTCACACCGGCATGGAGATCAAAGGCCGATGCAATTCAAGAATCCATTGGCGTTTCAAATGTCACCATCGACGCACTAAGAGGTAACCTTAAAACCTATAAATCTACTATTCTTAACCCTTTTGTTGATGATCAAAGGAGGCAAAGAATAGCTCTAAAGGCGAGCACAAGCCAACCGCAAATTGATGAGGAAGGAGACAACGAGTTTGGACTCGTTATCAAAAGATTTCAAAAGTTCATGCGCAAGGAGTATGAACGCAAGGGCAAAAAGCAAGGCGAACAAATCAAGTGCTATGAATGTGGTGAAACCGGGCACATCAAATCAAATTGCCCAAACATCAAAAAGGAGAAGAAACCTTTTAAAAAGCAACGTGCATACATTTCTTGGGGAGGTGACTCCGGAGATGAGTCAAGCGAAGCAGAAGAAGACGAAGCAGCAAATCTTTGCCTTATGGCACAAGAAGACAACAAAGATGAGGTATGTCAAATTTCATCTAAAAACTTCTTTACTCTTGAAGAAATGCAAACTACTTTTGATGAATTATATGCTGAGTTTATTAAGGCTTCAAAAACTGTTAAGGGCATAAAAGAAAATGCTTCATTAAAAGAAAAGGATTTTCAAAAACAACTTTCCTTGAAAGAAAAGGATTTAGAAAAACTGGTTTTAGAAAACGAAAAGCTGAAAGAGGAAAACAAGTTTTTTGGAAAAAGAAGTTCCGATAAGCCCGAAAGCTCTACCAGAAATTGCACTTCTTGTTTGCATCTTAAGAATGAAGTAAGTAGGCTTAAAGGCACATTAGATAAGTTTAATTCTTCGCACAAAAACTTGAATGATGTTCTTGTTAACTTGAAATCAACCAAGCATGGAATAGGCTTTAAGAATGAATAAAAGGTTGACGCTAAACCCCAACAACCTAAAGCTCAACCTAGGATTAACAATAGAAATGCTTATCCTAGAAACAACAACTCTAGAGCCAATATGCATGCTAGACAAAATGCTGAACATTTTAGAAGACCTAGGAATGACTTACCACCTAGAAATAGTCACCCTAGAAATGATGCATATTTTAGGCCAATTTTTGAACCCTTTAGAAGACCTAGCAATGGCCCTCAACCGAGAAACAATCACTCTAAAAATGCTGCCCATCCTAGAGCTCATAGTAGGAGAAATAATTCTCATGAAATGCGAAATAGTCATAGTGTTCAAAACAGAGTAAGAAATTTTCATCCGTCTACTTACTATGAACCTAGAAGGATGCATAACCCAAATGTGACTTGTCATTATTGTAGACGTATTGGTCATATTGCTCCTGCATGCTTTACACGTCATAGACATGTTACTCAATCACATCATTATAATATGCCTAACCCCCAAGGACCCAAGATGGCATGGGTACCTAAAGAACATTAATTTGTTTTGTAGGTGTGCTTGAAGGGATAAAGTGTACTATGGTACCTTGATAGTGGATGCTCCAAGCATATGACGGGAGATGAATCCAAATTCCTTCAATTAGAGCACAAAGAAGGAGGAAGTGTTATCTTCGGTGATAACAATAAAGGAAAGATCATCGGCATCGGCTCGGTCGGTAAGGATGAAAAATCCTCTATTAAGCATATATTACTTGTTAAAGGATTAAGACATAATCTCTTGAGCATAAGCCAATTGTGTGACAAGGGAAATCTTGCTTTATTTGATTCGGATGAATGCCTAGTATTTAGACGTAGTGATTTCAAAATCATACTTCGTGGTTTTAGAGTTGATAATATTTATATGGTTGATCTTGCTAATTCCTCACCCGAATATGTTGATTGTCTAATGAGTAAAGAGGATGATATTTGGCTATGGCATCGTAGAGTAGCACATATCAATATGCATCTTTTGAACAAATTGATTTCTCAAAACATAGTTGTTGGTCTTCCCTATTTAAAATTTGAAAATGACTCTATTTGTGACTCGTGTCAAAAGGGAAGCAAACAAAAGCATCTTTCAAATCTAAAAACATTGTTTCAACTTCTAGACCATTGCAATTGCTTCATATGGATTTATTTGGTCCTTCTCGCATTGAAAGTCTAGGAAGAAATAGATATGCTTTTGTGATTGTTGATGATTACTCGAGATTTACTTGGACTTTATTTCTTGACAAAAAAAGTGATGCTTTTCAAAATTTTAAATATTTTCTTAAGCGTGTTCAAAATGAGAAAGAAACTACCGTCACTTCAATTAGAAGTGATCATGGGGGAGAGTTTGATCACAATCTCTTTGCGGACTTTTGTGACGAACTCGGAATCGAGCATACCTTTTCCGCTCCACGTACACCACAACAAAATGGGGTGGTGGAAAGGAAAAATAGGTGTCTCGAAGAGATGGCTAGAACCATGCTCGACGAAGCTAAGATACCCAAACATTTTTGGGCGGACGCCGTGAGTACCGCTTGCTATGTTCTAGATAGAGTAGTAATTCGGCCGATACTCATGAAAACCCCCTATGAACTTTATAAGGGTAGAAAACCAAATATTTCCCATTTTAGAGTTTTTGGTTGCAAATGTTTTGTTCATAACAATGGCATAGACCAATTGGGTAAATTCGATGCTAAGTCGGATGAAGGTATTTTCATTGGATATTCCTCACGTAGTAAAGCATATAGGGTCTTTAATAAAAGAACCCAAATTGTGGAGGAATCCCCTCATGTTGTATTTTCCGAAAATAATGCTCGCTTGGTGAGAAAGGATTCCGGTTTTGATCTTGCAGGCATCTTAGACAGCTTGAAAGACAAAATACAAGAGGAACCACCCAAGGAAAATAAAGATGTAACTAAGGAACAACCAACAGAAGAAGCGCCACAATTGGAGAAAGAAACAAAAGTGCCAAATGAGGGGAGGACGATCAAAGATCACCCTCTTGAACAGATAATTGGAGACGTCGGAGGAAAGGTAAGTACCCGAAACTCTCTTAAGAACACTTTAGGACACACTTCTTAAGAGCTCACGTTCTCACTTGGCAACACTAGTTTAAGTTATTACTTTTTTACAAAGTACTGACTTGAGCGTCGGAGACGTTTAATTCTATTTTGCAGGTATCTCCCTAAAAGATAAGGGGAATTATAAAGTTTTGTCACAGAACAATCGATTGTTCAAGCAAATAATCGATTATCTTACTGTGCAAAAAAAATCGATTAGCAGTATCACTAATCGATTGTTTATAGTTTATGTTTATTATGCAGTTTTGTTTAATAATCGATTCATTAAACTGCAAAATCGATTTCCGTCTCAATCATTCAGCAATGCTTTTCCAAAACAATCGATTGTTTCAAAATACAATCGATTATCTTCAAAATCAGAAAATTTATGTGCTCACTGTAACATAACAATCGATTACCATACTTTGACAATCGATTATTTCATGTCAGAATTCAAAATTGGTTACAGTTTGGCTCCGCAATCGATTTGTGCCAGTTCCAAGTCAGGTCATAACTCCTCAACAATCGATTATTACATCTCAACAATCGATTGTCTAACGGTCAGTGAATTTATTTTACCGTTTCTGACTGATTTGGCTTTAAATTCTCAGCAGATTTCTTCCATAAATGACAAGCCACTCTCACCTCTATAAATAGGCTTCATATATGTTCATATTCATTCACTCAAGCATCATCTTTAGCTCTCAAAATATAAAATTCTCTCTAATCCTTTGCAAAATCCAGCAGCTTTCATTAAAAATGTCGGGCCGTCACTCAAAACGTTCCCGCTCTGCTAGGCACGGCGCATCCACCTCTGCTGCCCCTCCTCGTCCGAACTATCCCTATCAAGATGGTTCCGTCCTATATTTCAATTCCGACATCGAGCTTACTCGATTCTTAACCAAATTCGAAAAGCGCTACATTCTTCCACCCCGCTTTTCAACCCTCAAGTATCTTGAATCATTTGGGCCTGCTGCAAATTTGCTCAAAAATTCTCAACTTCTTGACTTTTTACTCCTTACCCATCCTTACATAAATACTACATTGGTTCAAGCCTTTTATTCCAACCTCCATGAGGATGATGATGGTGAGCTTGTCACCAACATTAATGGTGTTCAAATTCTCCTTTCCGATGAAAATCTTCATACCATTGCCCGTCTTCCTCATAATGGTGAAGACATTTTTCGGTACACCGGAGAGGCCGGACCCCTTTTTGATGAAACAGCCCTCTTACACCAAATCGGTCTTACTTTTTACGATCCAAATCTCTCCTCCCGTCGTCCTACAATTACGGGAATGGATCCTAATTATCGGTTGATTTTCTATTTCATCACCCGAGTCCTCAAGCCTCGTAAGCATAACCATACTACCATTTCTCAAGAGGACACAAAGCTCATGCATGCCATAATAACCGGAGCTAACATCAATTAGTGTTGGCTTATCAAAATTCACATGTGTGACGCTATCGGAGATAACAGGCCTCTTCCTTATGCTCTCCTCATCATGAACTTTCTTGAAGCCACCGGATTCGTCACTGGAAATGGTCCTCTCAAAAAGAGTACCAAAAAGTGGGAAATTTCGGAATCCTCCTTTCATCATGACGGTGGTCATATAGCGCATGCTCCTCCTCCATCCCGTCGTGCTCCCCCGCCTCAAGAGCCTACCCTCCGATCGATTTCCGACCAAATTGCTTCATTGACCTCTTCTCTTGGTCAACTATCTCATGAGATCCATGGATATTTTGACTATGTTCATTATCCTTATGCGGGTCTTGTTCCATATAAAGCAGCGCCGGATGATGAGGCGGGAGATGATGGAAATGAATAATTTCTTTGTTTGTTATTTTTGTTTTTATATGTCGCATTGTTTTCCCTATTGCTGTATTTTTTTTCAATAACTAAACAAGGTTTATTTCATCTTTGGCATCTTATTATTATTTTTTGCTAATGGCAAAAGGGGGAAGATAACGGGTATGATGCACTCTCAAATTATAAGCTTAAATTGAGGGGGAATTCTCAAATTGAGGGGGAACAAATTACATGGAACAAATTACATACTTGTTGCATGTCTTTACTTGTCTTGAATCGTCAATATAAATTGCTTGTCTTGCATATCCCGCTTAATGTTTGCCATTATCAAAAAGGGGGAAATTGTTGAAAACACTTTCTCAATGCAATATACTAAAACGTGTGTTCTCTTGTATAGGTTTTGATGAATGACAAACGAAGCGAAAATTGATATATGACGAAGTTCAAGAAACAAGCGCACAATTGATATACATCGAGATTCAAGCTCAAGACAAGTTTTATAGTTTAATTGAGTCATTCTTAATTGTGATCTTGATCCTACAACTTGACTCGTAACATGGCTTCTCTCATAAAACTATTTTCCAAAATCATGCATATTTAATTTAATGCTAAATGATTTTAAATCATGCATATTTACATTAGTCAAAATGATTTTCATACATGCCTCTGAAATCTGGACTAAGATAATCGATTATGTACTTATGATAATCGATTATGTTGAGCCAAGACTGCATGACAATCGATTGTGAACTAATGACAATCGATTGTGTTAAGGCAGTGAACATCAGGTTTTTTCAAACCTGCATGACAATCGATTGTGAACCTTATGACAATCGATTGTGCTGAGGCAGTGTCCATCAAAGTTTTTTTAAAAACTCAGAATAATTGATTGTGAAGCTAATGACAATCGATTGTGAAGAGACAGTGTCCTTCAGATTTTTCAAAGTCACAAAATAATCGATTGTGAACTTATGATAATCGATTGTGTTGAGGCAGTGACTTCCAGACTTTTTCAAAAATAATAAGTAATCGATTGTGAGTATATAACAGTCGATTGTCAAGAGGCAGTGTCTAAAATGATTTTCAAAAACTGATAAGTAATCGATTGTAGACTTTGTGCAATCGATTGTGAAGCTGACCGTTGTCGTAAAGTTTTCAAATACTGTCAGGTAATCGATTATTGATTCTGTATAATCGATTGTTTTGATTAAAATCCGAAAAAGATTTTTTGAACGTTATTTGATAATCGATTATTGATTTTTTATAATCGATTGTTTTGATTAAAATCCGGAAAAGATTTTTTGAACGTTGCTGAGTAATCGATTGTTGATTCTGAACAATCGATTGTTTGTTGTAAAATCTGGAAAGGATTTTTTTTTACAGTTGCCAGTAATCGATTATGGATTGTAAGTAATCGATTGTCAAGCGTATAATCTGGGATTGAATTTTGATCTGACTGGCAGACAATCGATTGTTGGGGTTTGACAATCGATTGTCAGTGAGTAAAATCAGCAACTCTTAATTGGCAATTAGGCAATGGTAATGCCAAGTTTTTCAACTATAAATCCAGCTTCATTTCAGTGTTTTAAACACAACAACATACTACAACTGATCATTACCTTTCTATAAGCTTGCATACTTTTGTTTATCATTTTATATTCAATTTCATAAAGCTTTTGAGAGCCATATTCTTGTTCAAAGTTGTTGTGATCCAGAGCTTACTTCTTTTACTCATATCTACTCATTAAGGAGTATTTTGTTTGAGTGCTTTAGTGTTGTATACACTTGTAAGAGAATTGTAATTCTCTTGTTGTAAGGAACTTGTGTTTCCTTGGTTGAAGTCTTGGAGTGTGGTATCTCCGAGCAAAAGTGTTGAGGCTTGTGTCCTCAAGTTGTAACGGTTTGTTAAGCACCCGGAAGCTTAACAGAGTTAGTGGAAAATCTCGAGAGAGTCTCTCGGGGACTAGACTAGCCACGTGTTGTGGTGAACCAGAATATATCGGTGCGTTCTTTCCTTTTATTTATTTAACGCACTTAATTATTTCCTGCAAGTTTTAATTTCCGCAAGTTTACGCTAAATTTTATTATAACGCTATTCACCCCCCCCTCCTCTAGCGTTAAGCGTATTTTCTAACAATGAAAATACTGAGTGACGCTTATGTTCCCAGCAACATAACATGAGGCAAAATAGCAAACATGGTGAGGCAGGTACTGGAAAGCCATAAGATCACCTTCCACGAAGATAAGTTACCACAAGAAGGGCTTGGTCACAACAAAGCGTTGCACATCACTGCGCAATGCGAGAATCACTTTATCACCATGATTCTAGTCGACGGGGGATCCAGCCTCAACATTTGTCCGTTGGTAACTCTTAGGACGTTGGGTAAGGGATTGCATGAGATCAAAGACGGGGCTATCAGTGTCAGAGATTTTTATGGATCTCAAAGTTCCACCAGTGGAGAAATTAGCTTATGCGTGCAGATGGGACCCACCTGGTTTGAAGATGAGTTCCAAGTCATAGACGTTCCAGCATCCTACAATTTGTTGTTCGGACGACCCTGGATCCACGCCGCTGGGGTTGTTGCATCAACTTAGCATCAAGCTGTAAGATTTGAATGGAATCATCAGGAAGTAATCATCCATGGCAATGCAAGAAACCCTATATATTGTCACCATGCCATCCCGATGATCCGAGGTAGAAGGAAAAACAATGGAGAAACATACCATCACATCGAGTGAGTCAACGCTATAGAAAAACACAAGTGGTGGGATAACAAAATTGAGAGCATTATAAATTGGAGTGGATACGAGCTCGGAAAGGGGCTTGGCAAGAATCTACAGGGTATCACCAAGCCTATCAAGTTAAAGAAGCATGGAAGTACATTTGGCCTGGGTTATGAATACACTTGGGAGGAGTTGAACGACTGGTCGCCATCATGGCGGTCCTTACTACCGCTAGAGCACCCTCAACCTCAGTTGGAGTAGACCTTTCAGCCAGCTGATGTCATATATGGATTAGAGGAAGATGAGACAATGGCAGCAATAAAGAACCTATATCTAGAGGATGATATGGATTGATGTGTTATCTTAGAGGAGGAAGGGGAGGAAGGCCCTTCCATTCATGTTGTGAACTGAGGAGAACACCTCACCAATTGGTCAATCAAGACCACCAGTGCCCGGAGAGCCTCGGGGTAGCAAGGCTAAACGACGCATATGCATCACATTTTTACTTTTTAGTTGATTTTACTTTTCCGCATTGTCTTTACTTTTGAAAGAGCTCCGATATTTCAAACAGTTGTGAATTTAATCAAAAGCATTTTTTAGTTTATCTTTATATCTCGCTCTCATTTATTTTCTCTTCCATTTACTTTATTTTACCCAGCATTACTATTACATATCTTGATGATGAACGAATGACTGTAACTTGCAACGAGACAACGTGACAAACGGATATAGATCTAGAACAGAACGAAATACTAGAAGAGGTTGTCAGGGAAGTCGAGAATTTTGAGAATAGGCCTAAGCCTAACTTAGACGAAAATGTGGTCATTAATTTGGGAGACGCAGAAAATGTCAATGAAACACATATCGGGGACACTTGTCACAATCAAAAAAGGAATAATACACAGAGTTTTTGAAAGAATATGAGGACATATTCTCTTGGTCGTATGATGATATTACTGTTCTCAGCACATCCATTATGGCTCACAAGTAGTCGACAGATCCGGCGCGCCCACTGGTCAAATAGAAACTCAGAAAGTTCAAGCCATATATGAGTTTGAAAATCAAAGAAGAGGTTACCAAGTAGTTCAAAGCCAGGGTTCTCAGATTAGTGGAGTATCTGACATGGTTAGCCAACGTTGTGCCGTTACCAAAGAAGGATGGGAAGGTTAGAGTCTGTGTATACTACCGGGATCTAAACCGGGCAAGTCCTAAGCACGATTTCCCATTGCCAAATATACACATACTGATTGATAACTACGCCAAACATGAGCTCCAGTCGTTCGTTTGTTGTTTTGATGGATACCATCGGATATGGATGGACGAAGAAGATACAGAGAAAAGAGCATTCATCACACCGTGGGGAATGTACTGTTACAGAATGATGCCGTTCAGTATAAAGAATGCTGGTGCTACCTACATAAGAGCCATGACCACAACCTTTCATGATATGATACATAAACAGAGCGAGGTGTATGTGGACGACATCATCATTAAATCCAGGAAAGCTGCAGATCACATAGGAGATTTAAGAAAATTCTTCAATAGACTGAGGAGATACAACTTGAAACTGAATCCCACCAAGTGCATTCGGGGTCCCAGCCGGAAGGTTATTGGGTTTCATTGTGAGTCGTCGGGGAATAGAATTGGACCCGTCAAAGGTCAAATCCATTTAGGAGTTACCACCGCCAAAGAAAACGAAAGATGTAATGAGTTTTCCTGGAAGACTTAACTATATTAGCCGACTCATAGCTCAGTCCACTGTCATTTGTGAACCCATCTTCAAGATGCTAAAGAAAGATGCCACCATTAAATGGACTGATGATTGTCAAAAGGCCTTCGATAGAATCAAGGAATATATGTCAACGCCACCAGTCTTGATTCCACCTGAGCCAGGGAGACCTCTATTGTTTTATCTTGCAGTATTGGAAGGGGCATTTGGTTGTGTTTTGGGACAACATGACGAAACAGGAAGAAAGGAGCAAGCCATCTACTACCTCAGCAAGAAGTTTACCCCATACGAGGCTCGGTATTCCTTATTAGAGCGCGCTTGTTGTGCTTTAACCGGGTTGCTCAGAAATCGAGGCACTATTTCTACGCTTACACCACTTATCTCGTATCCAGGATGGATCCATTGAAGTATATCTTTCAGAAGCCCATACCTACCGGTAAGCTAGCCAAGTGGCAAATACTGTTAAGTGAATTTGACATCGTTTATGTTGTCCAGAAGGCAGTCAAAGAACAAGCCTTGGAAGATCACCTCTTTGAAAATCCTGTAGGAGGAGAATACGAACCCCTAAAGACATATTTTCCTGATGAAGAGATAGCCTTCGGAGGAGAAGACATTGCAGAATCCTATGACGGTTAATGGAGGTTTTTCGACGGGGCCAAAAATTTTAAAAGAGTTGGTATAGGAGCGGTCATGGTATCAGAAACCGGTCACCATTACCCAGTATTTGAAAAGCTCAGATTCCCGTGCACCAACAACATGGCTGAGTACAAAGCCTGCATCTTAGGGCTCAAGCTGGCAATTGACATGAACATTCAGGAACTATGAGTGATCGGAGATTCAGACCTACTCATACGTCAGGTTCGAAAATAATGCGCAACCAAGAATTCCAAAATACTCCCCTATTAACACCATATAAAGGAGTTGAGGAAAAGATTTAGAAAGACGGAATTCTAGCACGTCCCCAGAATACAAAATCAGTTTGTTGATGCCCTCGCCACTTTATCGTCGATGATCCATCACCTAGATACAAACTTTATTGATCCCATCTAGGTCAAGATTCACAACCAACCAGCTTATTGTGATCACGTTGAAGAAGAATCCGACGGGAAACCTTGGTTCCATGATATCAGAGAATACTTGACAACATGAGAGTACCCAAAGCTTGCCAATGCTACTCAAAAACAAACACTTCGGAGATTATCCAACAACTTCTTTCACAGCAGAGGAATCTTGTATAGGAGGACTCCTGATTTGCGATAATTAAGATGTGTCGAAGCAAGGGAAGCAACTAGACTATTGGAGGAAGTACACACAAGGACCTGTAGACCGCATATGAAAAACTGTTCACCTTCTCAAAACTTATGTTTTTTTTATTTCTACTTGTTCGACTATGATTTTCTTGCATTCTTTGGGTTTTTTTGTAATTCCTAAATGTTTCACTATGTTTTCTGCATACTTTTTCTTTATTTTAATTCCCTTTAGGGTTTCTGAGTAATTCCTTTACTACATTTTTTTTATTAAGATTTCCATGAATTCTTGCCTGATTTTCTATGCTTTCGCATTTACCATTGATTTGTGGAAGAAACCCTAGATTTTGTGGTTTTTAGACTTGCTTAAGTAGGATTATTTTTTTTGTTGCCTATTTGATTCAAAACCCTAAATCTTCTAAGCTCGTCTCATATTTCTGATTTTTGCGAAGCCTTGCAAGACCTTTTGATTTCATCCATGGCTATGTTCTTCTACCATGATTGCATGACTACTCTGTTAATTTTTAGCCTCGCATGTTTAAGTTTACATTCTCTTTTATAGTCAAACCTTTTCCTCTCTAAACAACCTTAATTTTTGGATTGATTTCTATATGAACATATTTGGTTCTCTCTTTGTTTGATTTGGAATTGTTTTCTTACTTCATTCATTATTAAAATCGAATTTTTAACTCCTTGATTTACTATGTGATTGATTGATTTTACTCTAACTTTATTTACCTAAATCGAGTACTTTAAATTTCCTATGTATTTACCCTGTATTACCCAATGTGTTCCTGATCTTCTTTCCTTAAATAAACTCTGCTCTTTTATTACTCTAGTTCGACTCCTAATTAAAGGAAGTCATTTCCCCAAATTGATTCTGATTCGGTATTGAATTATATTTTTGCCTTACTTACCACCTGTTTTCAAACGATAAATACCCCAATCTTTTCCTTCAGACACATAGAACAACTGAGTTCAATATATATACACTCAAAAATTTCCCTCTCTTCTTCTGCTACTTGTGTTACTGTTCTACCTAGCCAGCTAAAATCCAAGGCTACACTTTGGGAATATCTTGATATCCTGCTTGTGTTTGCTTCTCAGGATGTTCACTTACTTTGTCATTAGAAACTTGCAACTGGCAGGCCTCCACAATTTAAGTATTGTTTGCTAAATCTCTGTGTTTTTTCTCCCTTCTACATGACCTCTCAACTACATGTTTTCTTGTACTAAATGGATATACATTAGTTTGTTATACATTAGGCCGGGAACCACACTAGTGGATCTTGAGGGGTTCCTAACACCTTCCCCTCGAGATAATTTCAAGCCCTTACCCTAATTCTGGTTTTCCTTCAAATCCTTATTCTGTTCCCAAAAAGTATCCTAATGCACTATAATCATTAGGTGGCGACTCTTCAAACTCCATAGCCCAAATATTCCCCGAGAGGGGATAAAAGAGTCATTCCACCCATAATGTTGTAAACTCGATTTCTTTCCCTCGAGAGAAAAGGGGGGGGGCGTCGACATTCGAGGCCCTCGGGACCTCAACCAAAATTTTCAACCCATCCTAAAACATCATTCAAACTTGCTCCAATCATCAAAAGTTCACAAACAACACCAAAACCATCAAATACATTGGATTCAAGCCTAAGTTCTTCCAAAACTTCAGACACTGGCATTTGATCAAAAACCCGACCAAAACACCTCTGAATCATCTGAAATTTTGCACACACATCCCAAATCACCTAACGAAGCTACTGCAACTCTCGAAATTCCCTTCCAACCCTCGGATCAAAATCTCACATAACAACCTGAAATCGCCAAAACACTAACTTTGCTAATTCAAGCCTAATTCTACATCATACCTCCAAAATCACTTCTGATCACGCTCCTAAATAATAAATCATCCGACGAAACTAACCAAATCACAAAAACTCCGATCCGAGCTCATATACACACAAGTCAACTCTTGGTCAAACACTTCAAATTCAAAGCTTCCAACTGAGATTATTCTTTCAAATTCATTCTGATTTTTCTGAAGAAAAAAAACCAACGATCCACATTAGTCAAAATGCACACAGGGCAAGTCATGCCCGAGAACTGACGATAAAAGTGCAATATCTCAAAATGATCAATCGGATCGTTGCATATCTTCCATAAATCGCCCTCTGGGCATAATATCAACAGAACCAGCCCCTCGAGCTACCTCACAATCACTCAAAATCAACCATTCGGGCATAATATGAACAAGAACCGCCCCTCGGGAAAAACAGGGATCAAGAACAGCCCCTCAGGAAATAATATGAAACAACAACAACCCCTCGGGCTATATCATATCACTTACACTAGGTACCCGCGCTCAATGGGGGTGAACAATAACAAGCCATCTCGTGGCATAATGAAAAAGGCTCTCGGTCTCATGTCAAGCCACCTGATGGTGTAGCAAATCAGGCCCTCGGCCTCATAATAATAAATAAGTACCACACTACTGCGGTGCGCAACCCGATCCCATAATATCCTCACCACACAGACCCCCAGCCTCACTTGGTCAGAAATCTCTCATGCCACTCAGGCAACAGTAAAACATGATGCTTAGCCAAAAATATCATTTAAAATATCAAAATAGAGTAAATATCATTGAGTTATGAAAATAGAAAAATACAGCATGATTGAGTACAAATACGAAGTCAAAATAGTGAGGAACAATAGTAAAAATCCCCTAAGGGTCCAAAGAAGTTGGAAGGAGGCCCAAATATGGCATTTAGCCCAAAACATAATAATACTTTAAAACACAATCCGATCAAAAAGTTTTCAATCAAATACGCGGTTTAACAATCATACATGACGGACTAAGCCACAATCCCCAACCGTAAACTACCCCACGCTCGTCATCTAGCGTGCATATCACCTCAAGTATCACAACGATGTGAAATTTGGGGTTTTATACCCTCAGGACAAACATTTACAATCATTACTTACCTCAATCCGGTCCAAACTCTAGCCTGCGATGCCTTTACCTCTGACTCAACCTCCGAATGCTCCAAATCCAGCCAAAAGCAGACTCATACCATAAAAATATGCTAAGGGAACAAAGCCCATTCGAAAATATCAAATTTATACCAAAATTTCTGAAATTGGCCAAACCCGACCCACTTCTCGAAATTAGATAAAAAAATCACATCAATAGAATCCTTACACTCTCACGAGTTCGTACATACCAAGAACATCAAAATGAGACCTCAAATGGCCCCTCAAATCCCCAAAAGAAATTCTCAAACTTTTCCTCCATTTCTCCCCAGTTTCCACTCTAATTGCTCAAATTAAATGATGAAATTCAAGACTAAATCATGGAATTAATCCAAATATGAGTGAAGAATACTTACCTCAATTGCTTCAGTGAAAGTTTACTAAAATTTCACCTTCTCCCGAGCTCTCTAACGGAATTTTGAAATTATGGACCAAACCCTCGTTTATAGAACGTAATATTCTTCCAAGACATTTTTCCTTAATCGCGATCGCGGAAACATCCACGATATCAAGAAGAACATTTTTGCTTCCTCGATATTTTACTCTACGCGATCTTTTTAATTAACACGTGAACATGATGCATAGACTACTCTGAGCTGCGCAATCGCGCTTGACCCAACGTGAACGCAATGGGTAACACCTAATTCCTCTACCGCCTTATTTCTTCTACGCGAATGCGGCCCAGCCCACATGTTCACGTTGCACAACTTGACTGATCTACGCGATCGCATCCTTTCTATACGAACGCGAAGAGTTAACCCAGTTGGCTTGTAATTTGACTTACGCAATGCGAACCTCCTCCGGCAATCGCGATGAAGAACATACCAGTTGCAGAACACCAGCAAACTAGCATTCTCCTTAAGTCCAAAAAATGACTCGTTGAGCATCCGAAACTCACCTAAGGCCCTCGGGACCTCAACCATACAAGCAAACATATCCCATAACACCATTCAAACTTATTTCATCCTACGGAACGCTCAAAATAATAAAAAAACACCAACTATCAACCAGAAAAACACCAAAATTCCAATTTTGCCAATTCAAGCCTAATGCTTCCATGGACCTCCAAAATACATTTCGATCACGCTCCTAAGTCCCAAATCACCTAACGGAGATAAAAAATCATAAAAATTCCAATTTGAGATCATATACTAACAAGTCAATACTTGGTCAAACATTTCAAATTTTTAAGATTCAAACTGAGAACTGCTCTTCCAAATTCATTCTGGTTACCCTGAAAACCAAAACCAATAATTTACAATGTCATAATATATCACACGGGGCTAGTCATGCTCGAGAACTGGTCAGCGAAGTGCAAAGGCTCAAAACGACCGGCCGGGTCGTTACAGAGATACACCCAAGTCCAAAATAATCATACAAACCTTTTAGAACCTTCAAATCCTTATTCTGACGTTGTCTACATAAAAGTAAAATATTAGTCAATTCCTCCAACTTAAAGCTTCCCTAATTAAAATTTTCTTTCCAAAACAACTCCGAACTTTCCAAAATTCAATTTTGACCAGACGTTCAAGTCATAATATCTGAAGTGAAGCTAATCATGGCCTCAAACCACCGAATGACGAGCTTAGCTTAAAATGACCGGTAAGATTGTTACATTCTCTCCCACTTAAACATATGTTCATCCTCGAATGCGCTAAGAACTGATCTAAAGATGTCTGAAATTACTACTTAACCCCTTGAGCACCTACCTGTGCCACCACAACCCAGTTGAGCACATTGGTTGGAGCTAGACTGAAGATTCTCCCTTTTATTTAGTTAAAAAGCCTTAGAGCCTAATTCCAATATCCGAAATTCTCTACTAGTCATGTTTCCAACATGCGAACACCATATCAATCACTACAGAATGAACCAATACATGATTGCATTCCTTTACTGAATTCACACCATGTACCATATAATTCACATGACCATAATAACATCCTCTAAATATAATAGTCCAAATCCCACGAACGTAATGCCAACAACACATCTCATGACACATGTAAGTCTTGTTCCAATTCGTGTAATTCTTCCACAGCGGAAGAGCTATGTAAAAATTCATAATCACTTGCTGAATCAAAAAATCATTGAGTCTCTCCTCCTGATAAGAATTATTACTTCTTTTTGAACTACATAACGATATTCGCCCTTCAATATGCCTTATATAAATCTGACTGCAGGGATCCTAGGTTCAATACTCTCGTCTCCCCCAGTACAAGTTTCTCAACAATAAGCCATCTCAAACATTAACCAAAATCTCATATGATGCCACAATGTGCCAACAAGCTACAAGCTCGAATGTTATACGTAAGGAAGAACGAACCCTGGAAAGAACTATCCAACCAGCATAGCGAATAAAATAGCCGTCAAATTATATGAAACTTTCTTAAAGGAAAGCAGCATGAGACGCGAATAAATATAAGGAACCGTGCTCAATATCTCGCTGTTGCGGCGTGCAACCCGATCCAAACACAATACTGTTGCAGCGTACAACCCGATC
This sequence comes from Nicotiana benthamiana, assembly GCA_034376525.1. Taxonomy (NCBI): domain Eukaryota; kingdom Viridiplantae; phylum Streptophyta; class Magnoliopsida; order Solanales; family Solanaceae; genus Nicotiana; species Nicotiana benthamiana. The sequence continues at coordinate 122,427,710 of CM067341.1, read as the reverse complement.
CACATAACATACCTGTGGTGGCATGCCACTCAATCTAACACTATACCTGTGGCGGCATTCCACCCGATCCATACATGACAATAAATAGGGAAGTATCCACCAAACTAAAATTCTTATACATACAAAATACCCAAATATCGACCACGAGCACACCAAGTGCAAAACTATTACCATGGGGAGACGGATAGCGCAATACGGTACAAAACCCAAGCACAACTAGGGTGCTATAAATGACTTGCGTCTCAAACCATCTTGCTCATATAACACCACAAGCTACAGAGGATCATATCACCTGGGAAAATAATCAAGACACCTCAAAATCCACATGCCATAACATATACTACACGGGATAGCTGATGATAAAAATAACATCCAAGTCTCGAAGAAACCTCCGTAAGCAATGCTATGCTGAAATGTAGGAATTCGGCATGATACAAAGAACATATCCATCCACGGACCTAAAGACGATTCCGATCTTACTCTACTGAGCTATTCAAGGATCCACAATACCTTTTTTTCCATGACACCCAAGAATAGCCGTCAAATCTGGAACAAAATTTCACAGTTCAAAACCAAATGAACAAAGCGCCCTTCAGGCATAAATTCTCACATTAGCGATAGTAGCATAATCTCCATACTTGGTTAATTCTTTAATTATTCAAGGGACTACGCATCACACTTATACAATCTCCCCATATGATATGCTCCCACGACCTTCCACACTAGGTAACAAGTCTGAACATCCATACTACGGGCCATACTAATATTGTAAAGCAAATCGGGAATTCGCAAATCGGTACACCAAGCCTCTTACAGAGGGCTCCAATCCTATGTGACGCTAAAGATAATACCAGCTTACTCTAAACATCTAAATTCTTCCCTGCTCATCCGAACTTGTTACATTCTTGTCGACACCAAACTGCAACCTTGATCCTCAACTTTCAATTCCCATGTCCCTCGAAAAACCTAACATGCCAATACGCGAGTGTAAAAGAATTCCATCATAACTCCTGATCCAGTAATAGAATAAACACTATATCATATAGAAACCTTTCACTTAACTCATTTTGGGATAACTATTGCAGCATGTGACTAATTTCCCATAACCGCAGAAAATACAATCCTCAAGTAGTGGTCTAAACCACAATAACTCTTCTGAGGTATATCTACACTTAAAAGAGTATTATAATTGAATACCTCTGAATAAATAAAATTACAACGGCTGTCAGGCCTCACAATACCACCACAAATCACATGTATAACTTAACACGCTGAGGGAACTGGTCATTGCCACCATCATGCCGAGTCAACCATTGCTAACTGAACCAACTTCTTCTAATTAACGCTAGACTTTCCTTAGAATAATAAAAGCTCCATTCAAAATATAATGAACTCAACCTGTTCTCATTTTGGAATGACCCTATTTCACGAGATCATGTTGTCTCAAAACCCACGAACTATCTCATACCCTCCTTTTGTGCATATTCGCATTTCAAACTTGTCAACCCATTCCGATAATTTCCCTACGAATACGAAGTTATTTTCTCCTATTTCTCACAATGTTGCACCGCAGACCGATAATAACATAGAATGCTCTAAGTCCCTTTCCTAGTCCACGGCAAGAGATCGATACTTAACCACACCACGTACTCAAAATCCTTAGGCATTACACTTAACTTTTTGAACCCACTGGGACCGTTGTTGAGATTCACCTACTCTGACTTGTTCCATAATATAATCAAACTCCAAGGCCATGCTAGCACATGAAAACTCTCTCAAGAAGCAAGCGGCTGAATTCTTTTCCTTGTACATCACATCCACGCGAAGCATAAACTCTAAGTCTTCCCAAAACCTGAACATGAATCAATAAGGTCAAATATAGAACACGTTCTTCAAATCCTTTGTTTGAATTACCATTGATATTTTCTTTCCTTAGTCATAATAACTCACCAATATGCCGATAACCAGAAACCTCACAAATAAACAATCACGCAATTGAATCGTAGACAGTGGGGCTCTCCCACTTAGCTTGAAGCTTTTACATAATCCTTGAAGTCACCAAGATTCCTTCTTTTTCATTGATATGATCTCGCAACAATCGACCCGCAAATTTCTCAACATCTTCCTATTAAACATTTTATGAACACTCATAATCACTAACCACGTTCATATATTCGACCCCTAACCGGATAGCTAGTAGAATTCTTCGTAGAACTTTTGTCAACACACCACTAACCTGATCACAAGAGATAACCCACCTGTGAAAAGTCCATGCTGACATCATTCAACAATGTTGCATTGGTACAATTACTACTAATTCAATAAACCATCCCGAGCCCGTGTTTATTCACTAGTTGTACAAGTCCGTTTACTCCTCATTGACATCACTGAAAGTGTGAAAATATTCCAATACGAAGTCATGTTGCATTCCATTTCATATCAAGAAAACTCCTTTCTGTCGTATCTAATTTTCCTCAGTATAGCAGCCAACATTCCGAATTAAGCCCGTAGACCTAGTCACTGCCCACCATGAATCCCAAACCAGTCTAAGCTTTCCTCAAGGTGTGTAGCTATCCTACCACAGAACCCATATGTTACTCTGCCACTCTTTCACTTTGGCCAAGCCCTCTTGTTTAAGAAACTACCCAACTTATACTTCTCATACTTAGCCTTCTAGAAATTGAAACACGCAAGACACCTCACGTGTGTCCTTCCTCATTCTTGACAACCCAAATGTTGCCTCAAATCAAATCCATATCTGTAGCACAGGAACCCGTGAATTGCTATCAACTCTAAACCTACTAAAAGATCATATTTCCCGAGCCATCAACATTAGAAGCACTTATTCGATCCTGAACAACTGCACACCGCAATCTCTGACAGCTGCCTCCCCAACACCATTTCACAATACACTGCGCCAAAGGCAAATTGAAGAAGACCATAACACCGGCAAACTTAACACATTCAATCAAGGACGATGACACTGCATCACAAATGAAAGTTCCATCACACTCAAAAATATCAAGTCTGGTTACTCCATCAACCCAAACCTAAACATATTTATAGTCAAATTGCTTTTTCTCCGCCGGAACTAAATGTTGAACCTCAAAGCCGTGAATTGAGAAATCATTCTGTCAAGTCAATCCTGTCGCGATCCACAAATAAGCACCCTACTATTACACCTACACTGCATGATAGCAACGCAAAAATCATCATAACAATTAATGCCTAACTTCAAACCATAGGCAATACTGATACTAAGCTGAAACGACAGAAGAGCCTTCCGCAAGGTGGCAAGAGCAGCCCAATCAATTACGCGGGGAGAAATATCCTGCACCACATCCATAGTACAAATATAATTCCTCAATTCCCAATTGATAACAATCGTTTCACGTCGTACAATTTAATAAGGAAGAAATAATGGCATCAGTCTCAAATGAATCAAATCACACGATGAGGAATCAAGAAGGGAAGTGCTCCTAATAGCCATGTAGCATCTCGAAGATAAGTATAGACGTCTATGTGCCAATCCGCAAGAGACTATCAGATTTTCTCATGACTCGTGAGACCTAAGTGAACCTAATGCTTTGATATCAAGCTATCACGACCCAAATCCATTTAAGATCGTGATGGCACCTAACACCGTACTCAGGCAAGCCAACAATAAATAATTAATTTAATTATTCATTTTAGTACTTTTGAAATCATAACTCCCTTCAATTAAATAGTAAGAAATAGAATTTATAAGGTACATGATAATCATTTTTTTACACCTACAATAATGAACAACCCATAAGCACACCTAAAATCTGGTGTCAGAAGTGCATGAGCATCAACTAGTAAATATGGTAAAATACAACACTTGTCTGAAATACAAATTAGAGAAGAGAGTGTGAATACCTCTGATGAAAACTCTCTGTATTGCGGACTCATAACATGGGATGCAGCTCACTTAAGTCCCCGCAATAGTCGCTCTCCTGCGCCCATAAGGCCACTAAACATGTACCTACACAAAGTGCTGCAAGTGTAGTATGAGTACGTAGATAAATGTGTACCCGGTAAGTATCTAGTCAAACCTCGAAGAAGTAATGACTAGGGGTCGACTCCGGCACTTACTATGGGCTAACATTAAAATATCAAAATTATAACTAAGCAAGAATGATAAATATGTACCCAGTAAGTATCTAGTCTAACCTCGAAGAAGTAATAACGAGGGGTCGACTCCGGAACTTACTATGAGCTAACAATAAAATATCAAAATTATAACTAAATATGAATTACATAAATATAGCTGAAAACTCAACAACTGGAAATAATAGGCATTCCTTTCACTAATAATAAATCTCAAATTTATTTCCATCATTTAACAATTTATATCTCAAGCTCATGAAGCAATATCAGTTATAATTGATTCCAAATATTTATCACACATAAGTCATGCCGAGACCATGGGGCACGATGCAACATAAAATATTTAAACAATATACTGCCGAGGGTCGAAAGGCATGAACCATAAGTGCATATATCTGCTACCGAGGCGTTCGGCTCGCTCCACAAAAGAGAAATTTTTTTATAATAGTCGATTTAAAATTTATTAAAAGGATAATATTTAAAGAAACACCAATTCTCAATAACAGCCAAGTGACCACTTCAAAAATTCAATTAAATAAAATTTAACCTTTCAAAAATTTCTTTTATCAAGTTCCAACATGATTTAAGAGATTAAGTTAACAAGTAGGCTACAAACATCATAAGTATAGTATGGTATGGATCCTAGACTACCCAGATAATAGCATAATTAGTAGCAACATAGGGACTCTCGTCACCTCATGCATATGTAACCCCCACAAATAGGAGCACATATTAATCCATTCACCTATGGGGTTATTTCCCTCTTACAAGGTTACAAAAGAGACTTTCCTCGCTCCGAGTTCTATAACTGGATCCGACGCCATTCTAACACCTAAAAATAATGCTTGACGGTCTAAAATTACGCAACCAATATGCAAACCAATCAAAATATGTTCTAGTACCCATATTTAATCAATTTAAATAATTTTCAACTCCGCTTGAAAAGTCGTTAAATTCTGAAAATTTTTGAAGAGAAACATTACCCATAACCTCATGAACTCAAATATATAATTTATTGTGTCAAAATCCAAAAATACCAATTCTGAGTTTTCTACCAAAATCCCAAATTTTCATTAATTTTGATGAATCTCTATGTTAAAATCTATATATGATCCAAGTATTTAACTTGCAATAAGTGGGAATCACTTACCTTGACATGGATGATGAAAATATCCCCTTGAAGCCTCTCCAAAATCTCCCAAACCAAGAGTGAAATGGGTTAAACCCACATTAAAATAATTCTGCCCAGGCCTGACCTTCGTTGCGTTCACGACCCCCTGATCGCATTCGCAATGCTCAACTGACTCTTCCCCCTTCGCATTCCACACTACGCGTTCGTGAAGGACAAAAGACCTTAGGCCCAGCTCCTCATTTCCTTCTACGCATTTGCGACTGGCCCTTCATATTCGCGTAGAGTCCTCAGGCACCCTCTGCGTTCGCGACCTCTATGTTGCATTCGCGGTGAGTAATGTCCTCCAGCCCCATAAACCCTTCTTCGTGAACGCGGTCTCCTCCACGTGTTTGCGATGAAGGACACCGAAACTAGCATCAGCAACAGCAAATCACACCAACCAATTTCATAACATAACACGGACCTGCTTGAGGGCTCAAATCACATCAAATAATATCGAAATCATGAATTGCACTCCAATTCGAGTTTAATGAACTTTAGAACTTCAAACTTTTACATTCAATGTCGAAACCTATCAAATCACATTCAACTGACCTCAAATTTTGCAATAAAGTCACATTCGTCATTACGGACCTATTCCAACTTTTAAAATTACAATCCTATCCCGATATCAAAAATTCCACTCCCGGTCAAACTTTCCAAAAACTTTCAAATTTCTAACTTTCGCCAAACGACCCTGAAATGACCTACTGACTCCTAATCCACATTCGGACGTACTCCTGAGACTAGAATCACTATACGGAGCTATTCCCAGATTCGAAATCCAAAACAGGTATCGATATTGAAATGCACTTCAATCCAAATTTATGAAATTCTTCCAAAATTTCAACTTCCCACAATAGGCACCGAAATATTTCCAGATCATCCAAAATCCAACGCGGATATACGTTCAAGTCCAAAATCATCATACGAACATGTTGGAACCTTTAAATCCTGATTCATTTAAGGCCAAAAAGCATGGCCTTTGCTTCTGCCCAGTTGCTGGTTCCAGCACCCAAAGTAAGCCATAATAAGAGCACCCATACCCTAAAAAAGAATGAAAAGAATGGAAGTCGGATTCGCTAACCTTTCGGCCGGAGTCATTCACACCAACTGATGCCTGACTTCTTCAGTCTCATGCTTCTATAAGGCTTTTAGAGACTCCACCTATTGTGATCCAAAGTGCAGCCTATACGTTCAAGCTTTCAAGCCCGCCGGCCCCTGACCTGCCTCCGATTACTGAAATGTCCGAAATCATTTATTTAAAAGTCAAAGCTTAGTCAATTCCTCCAACTTAAAGCTTCCGAAATTAGAATTTCCTTTTCAAATTAATTCTGAACTTTCCGAAATTCAATTCCGACCACAATAGATCGGGTCATAATACCTAAAGTGAACGTACTCATGGCCTTAAACGCCGAACGACAAGCTAGATCTCAAAACGACCGATCGGAACATTACACCTATATGAAAATATTTATGTTGGGATTATTATTTATTTATTCATTTACAGTAATCAAATACTGTATTGGTTAAATACTTAATTAATTAAACGATTCTTAATTATGTGGAGTGACACTTGTTGATGGGTTTATGATATTTTAGACAAGTCAAAGCTAAGAATTTGAGATAAGCAGAGGCTATACCCTCTAAATGCTCATTCAGAATAAATTTAACATTTCAATTGATCAGAAAACTGCAAGAAAAATTCTATTAAATGCCTTATTGGACAATCATGTATATGTGGGAACAAACGGGTACATGATTTTAAAGTTACATTTGAAATCAGATCGATTTGAGCTTTAAATAAATTTGTGGTCGCTTGTATGATTTTCCAAAGTTGCGCTGTGTAATATTTCGGCTTCAGTCATGTTTTATATATACAATATATTGCATATGTTCTGTACGAATTCGCAGTATTGCATAAGTGATCGCATTATGCATGTAAGTCTGTTATATAAAGGTAGCAATGCTTGTTATAAAGAAAAAAATGAGGTTATATTACCGCAAAAAATGCGTCTGACGAAACACTTTAATCATTTGAAAAAATCAAGTCAAGTGTTTAATAATCAATATATTTTTATATTGGTCTTCTCTATTAGAATATAATTGTGTATATCTTTTTATTATTGGTATCAAATCCTAGCAACTATAGGACTGTACAATAATGAAGGAAATCAAATCCTACCAACTATAGAACTGTACAATACTGAGAGAATATTCTACCAATAATAAAAAGATACACACAATTATATTCTAATATTCTCAACTTATTGTTAGTTGTTATGCATTTGATATGTTTATTCACGCATCTTGTCCTGTGATTGTAAATGCCTCGAATCATATGGTATTTAGTTGGTATATGACAAAAAGAAATAAAAGAATTAAGAGAAGATGAGAATCAGGAGATGTAATAATCTTTAAATTGGAAGCATCTCCAAACTAAATAGTAAGGCAATAAATTTCTTACCTTAAATTGGTAAAATGGATCATTTTTCATAATTAGTATCCTCAACAGAATAATATTCATTTTCTTACTATAAATAGTACTAACTGATATGGTATTGCATAAGCAATTAGCAAAAAATATTAGAGCATCACTTAGTTAACTAAAACTAATTACTAGGTCATGGCTGCAAATTTTTCTCAGTTTCTTTTCCTTTGGATTTTTGCAGTGTTTTGTTCGTATTTGTTTAGATTATCCTCTTGCCAACCACGTGGTTATTCACAAGCTGTTGCAACATTTTATAAAAATCCTACTAGTCCCGGAAGTGGTAATGTCTTATAATATCGTTTGTTTTTATTCTCTTTTTTCGTAATATATATGAAGTAGCTTATTAGATTAACATTAAATTAAAATTTAGATTTCAAATACAATTTTGAAGATAAATCTTAGTAGTTCGGTTGTTGGCTATCTGAATTTTACATTGTTTGTAAGGGTTTGATTTGCATTTTGTAGTCCCCTTATTAAGTTCCACTTCCTTCCCCTTCATAATAAAAGAGATCTACAAATGAAATTTTGTAGACAATTGTTCACCGAAATGGCTTGATTAATATAATTTTGATTTTTGCATAGTTTATTAATGATTATCGGGCTAAATAATTAAAAATATATATATTATTCTTATTATTTTTTTCTAGGTGGCGCATGTGGGCTCGAAAATGACGTAGCAAGCGCTCCCTACAATGCAATGATCACGGCCGGAAATCAAGCACTTTTTAAGCAAGGCGCTAGATGTGGTGCATGCTACCAGGTAGACTGAATGGGATTCAATTTGAATATCCTTCTTCAGAAAGTTATATAACATAAATTGGGTAAAAATAAATCTAAAATACACCAATTATTAAATCTCCTTATAAGAGAAAATATATGTACAACTTTAAAATGTAAAACTTTTAGATCTTTTGGAATCTCCTAGCTTGATAGAATTTCTGATCCCACAACCGATCTTGTGAATCTACAATTTGCAAAACAACACATCTTATTTTGCATAAGATAAAACATAAATAAAAATCTAAAATAAAAGAGAGAATATGCATGAATATTTTAGTTTCATGCACCAATGCATGACATCTCTATAATATTGGCATTATTTTTTAGGTATTGTGCACCCAAGCTCAGAATCCGCATTGTTCGGGGAAATCAATAACTGTAACTCTTACAGATGAGTGCCCAGGAGCATGCGATAATGATCCGGTTCACTTTGATATAAGTGGAATTGCCTTTGGAAAATTAGCGAAGTCCGGCGAAGCTTCACAATTATATAATGCAGGAAGAATCTCGATTTTTTACCGAAGGTGAATTGTTCTACAAAAACTAAAAGTTATTCATTTGTTCCATCTTATACGAAGGTTTTATATTCTGGGATGGGGGAGTAGAAAGTGATAAATTGATTTTTCCCTCTTATTTTTCTTTTGAGAAACATCGCTAATGCATTAGTTTTCATTAATTTTTATTGAACCTTACAGGGTAGCATGCAACTACAACACAAATATCATATTTAAGGTGGACAAAGGTTCCAATCCTAATTTCTTTGCAGTTACATCTGAAGCAGTAGATGGGGATGGTGACCTTTCTTTAGTTGAAATCCAAGCAAACAATGCGAGTTGGGTACCAATGCAGCGATTGATTGGAGCAACTTGGAGTGTTGGCATACAACCAAACACACAGAAACCTCCTTTTTCCCTCAGACTTACTTCAGAAACAAAGCAGAGTGTCACGGCCCAAAATGTCATTCCAAACGGTTGGCAACCAAGATCAATTTACAAATCAAATGTTAATTTTCCCAATAAACTAGGCTGAAAGTAATTAAGAAAGGAATAATATGAGGGTATGATGTAAATTGTTGAGTACCATTGATTTACCTACTCTATCAAATATGATTAATAAAGTAAAAATACCTTCTTTAGTTTATATCGAGTATGCGACTAATTTTATTTTATGCCTTTTCTTTAATTTGAGCTCTCTAACAGAATTAAAAATAAAAAATGGGTGATAGACGAGACAATTAAAACTCAAATTGGTCACACGACTTCCTAAATCCACATGGCTAGAGAAATCAACATTACATGAATGAAAACAAAGACAATTATAGGAGTGAAAGAAAAAAATACAAACATTACCACCGTCCCTCACTAAAAAAAAAATTAAGGAACAAAGAAAACTCAAGTTCTCTTCACAAAATCTACTGATTTTAGACTCCCTTCTTATTACACTTACGAGGAGATATATAGTTGAATACATAATCTTTTTAAGTTCCCCAATATTTTTTCAGAATATTTCCAAAGTATAACAACAACAATATACCTAATATCATCCCACAAATAGAATTTGAAAAAGTAATGTATGCACAAATCGTACTGTTACATAAAAAGATAGAGAAGTTGCTTCTAGTATTCCTTCCAAACTACATCTTCTAAGAGAACATTGAAACAAAAGTCTCAACTAAGTATCCAACACATTTCCTATCTGGCAAAGGAGAATTGGTTGCCAATAAAAAAATGTAGATGAGTCTCGGACATGAGATTACCCCCCAGAACTATTTTAGACATCTAGAAAGAAAACTTCTAGAAAATAAAAGGCTATATTAATAATGTTACATCTTTCATTTCTTATATTCTACTTTATTATTGGAAAAATAATATTAACCCCCTTAACAAAGATTGACGTGAACAAATAAAATAACTATTAACTGAAAAATCTGCCCCTAAGCTTTCTGATATATTCATCTTGACTCATAACTACTTTGGAGACCTATCAGAGAGGCACTTTTCGTAAGTATGCGACGACTCAACCTGTTGTTTTGAACTTTTGCACTTTGCTTGTCAGTTCTTTGGCATAACTAGTCATGTGTGTGTCTTATGACTTATGTAAATCGTCGATTTTGGTTTTCAGGGTAATCGAAATAAATTTGGAAGAACAGTTCTCAGTATAAAGCTTAAAATTAAAAAGGTTTGAAATGTTTTTTTGAGGTCCATGTAATATTTATGATTTGGTTAGATCCGTTAGGTGATTTGGAACTTAGGAGCATGCTCGGAATGTATTTTTGAAGTCCATGGAAGGTTTAGTCTTCAATTGGCAAAATTGAAATTTCGGCATTTTCCGGTTGATAAGTCAGATTGTGATATAGGGGTTGAAATGGAATTCCTGAAGCTTGAGTAGGTCCGTTGTGACACTTGTGACGTGTGTGCAAAAGTTTAGGTCATTCGAACGAGGTTTGATAGACTTTTTAACTGAAAACGAAAATTGGAAGTTTTTGGAATTCTTAGTCCTTAATTAGATGACGATTATGTGTTTTGATGTTTTTAGAGCATTTTGAAGGTTTTAATAAGTTTGAACGATGTTATGGAATACGTTGGAATATTTGGTTGAGGTGTCGAGGACCTCTAGTGAGTTTCGGTGGTCAACGGACCATTCCTTGGTTTTGGGTATTAGCAGATTTTTGCTGATTTTGTGTTGCAAAAGGTTTCATCCCATTCGCAGAAGGGCTTCGCGTTTGCGAAGAGTGTTCTCTGAGATGGTAAATTTTGTTTTTCGGGTTCGCGAAGGTTGAGCTGAGTATTCATCGAGTTCGCGAGGGGGCTGTTGCGTTTGCGGTGCTTGAGCTAGTAAAGGTTCTCGTTCCCGAGTGCGTCATCGTGATCGCGAAGATAGATTTTTGGGTCTGAGGCAGTTTGTGCTTCGTGAATGCGAGGGAGCTACCGCGTTTGCTATGGGTTAAACCTGGGAAGCCGGTTGATATTTGTAACGATCCGGCCGATCGTTTTTGGAATTTACGCCCCGATTCCGCATTAGTTGTTTCCTCTAAGTTCATTTCTTCTATTTTGGTTTGTCGGGAGGTTCGGTATTGGGTTTCGGAGAGTTTTGGGACACAGCCCCTAAATGAGAGCTGAAGTATTGGAAGGTGGTATGTAGTCAGAACAGTGTGAACACGACCTCAGAATGGAAAATCGATGGTTCCGTTAGCTCCTTAGGTGATTTCGGGGTTAGGAGCATGTTCAAAATGTATTTTGGAAGTCTGTAGTTCATTTAGGCTTAAAATGCCAAAGCTTGAATTTTTCAAGTTTCTTTTCCGATAGTGAGTTTTTTATCCGGGGGTCGAATGGAATTCTTGAAATTATAGTAGCTCCATCATATCATTTGGGATGTGTGTGCAAAATTTCAGGTAATTCGGATGTGTTCTGGTTAAGTTTTTAATTGAATCGTATTTGGAAGAAATTTGAAATTCTTAGGCTTAAATTCGATTAATTCGGGTTTCTGGTGTTGTTTGAGGTATTTTAAGAATTGATACAAGTTCAAATAGGGCATTAGGTGATGTTGGTGTTGCAACTCATGTATATCTATGATGTGTGCGCTTTGGTTGTATGAGCATGATTTTCATGTATAGGTTTTGATGAATGACAAACAATGAAGTCAAGCGTCAAACAACGATATAATATGACAAACTATCAAATGGCGAGAAGCATATTGATGACGGGATTGCATAGACAAGCCAAGTCGAGCCAAAGAGTTCAAGACCGAAGACCCAAGACGTAGGTCGTTAGGTAGAACCAATGTAAGAACAACGTTTAAGTTATCTTATCTTTTGGCTCAACATTAGGTCATCATAAATATGCATAAAATCATTTTATTAAAGTAAATAATTTTATTAAATCATATATATCATAAATATTTTTAATATACTTCAAACAAAATGATTTTAACGTTTTCATTTTTAACCAAAATGGGTATTGAAGTAAGTTTTCAATTTTGGTATACACAGTGTATATCAAGCGTATATCAATGGTATATAATCGATCCGTTGCCAAAGTTTTGAACACTGGAACAACATAATCGATTATATGAAGTACACAATCGATTAAATGAAGTCAACAATCGATTGTCTACTTTTAACAATCGATTATTTTGAGACAGTGCAACCGAAGTTTTTAAACATCAAAACAATCGATTGTCTTGTCATACAATCGATTATCAGCAATCGATTGTCACCTTCATACAATCGATTATATTTTGACCGTTCCCACAATCCTAAATTGATTTTTGAACGTTGAAGAACAATCGATTATTCAGGTTTAACAATCGATTGTTTAGCCTAAAATTAGGAATGTTTTTTGAACGTCAGACAATCGATTGTCACCTCCAAACAATCGATTGTTTGAGCACAAAATCAGGGATTTTATTTGTCAATTAAGCAACGGTCAGCACTACTTTTTCACCTATAAAAAGAGGTCTTTTGAGCTGATTTTAAACACACAACTCTTGCATATATTGATATACATATTGATCATTTTCAAGCATCATTTTAGAGCTTTTGTTGAGCCATTTGATAGACAACTTTGTGTTGTTCATAGAGCTTATTTTGTTTCTCTTTATCCACTCTATTGAGAGAGTATTTGTTGTAAAAGAGAGTTGTTTTGAGAAGAACATATCTTCTCATTTGTCGGGTTTGCTAAGTGCCCAAAGTCTTAGTGGTTGAAGTATTGGGGTGAGGTATCCTCAAGCAAGTGAAGTCTTAAGGTGCGATATCCTTGAGCAACTGTAACGGTTTGTTAAGCACCCGTAAGCTTGACGAAGATAGTGTATATCTCGAGAGAGTCTCTCGGGGACTGGACTAGCCACGGGTTGTGGTGAACCAGGATACATCGGTGCGTTTGTTCTAATTTATTTACTTATCGCACTTATTTATTTCCTGCAATTTTTAAATTCCGCAAGTTTACGCTATTTTTATTATAACGCTATTCACACCTCCCCCCCCCCCCTTTAGCGTTAAGCGTATTATCTAACAGTTGGTCCTTTTGGTTGAGGTCCCGGGGGCCTCGGGGGTGATTTTGGATGGTCGGCGGAAAGATTTTGGAGTTGGGAGTTTGCTGAAGGTGTTGGTACCTGTCATAACCGCACCTGCGGCTTGGGTTCCGTGGGTGCGGAGCCGCAGAAGCGGCATGGAGGACCATAGAAGCAGATTTCAGCCTTGCCTTCAGATTACGCAGAAGCAGGAGATTGGACCGCAGAAGCGGTTTGCATCTGCGAATAAGGGTCCGCAGAGGCGAAAACTGTTCACTTAAGGCTAAACCGCAGAAGAGGGACCGCAGAAACAATCCCTTGTCCGCAGATGCGGAAACCACTGCTCAGAAAAGAGAATTTCGAGGGTTAATTTTCAAAAGTTAGAAAAAACAAATTGATCTCGGGGAAGGGCGATTTTGAGAGGGTTTTGAAGAGTAGATTATTGGGTAACATTTCTTTGATCCCTTCTATTCATCATTACATAGTTAACCATCATTAAAATTTGAATTGAGGATCAAAAATTGAAAAATCTGGGAAAAACTTCTTAGACCAAACTATTGAGTTTTGAGTGGGCATTTGACTTTCGATTTGGGAGATTTTTTTACAGTTAGACTCGTGAGAGTACGAGGGTTCTAAAAATATAAAAATTATTCGATTCCGAGATGTTATCCTGATGGGCGTTTTGGTCATTTTACCTATTTTCTCACCCTAGATTTAAATTTAATAGTGGAATCAGTTGTTTGCAATATTATTTACGATATGTAATTGAATTGAATAGATTTGGGCTATTTGGAGTCAGATACTCGTGAAAAGGCGTGGTTCTTAGTTGAGTTTTAGTCGGTTCGAGGTAAGTGGCTTGTCTAACTTTGTGGGGGGGACCTTCTCCCTTTAGGACCTGTTATTTGATGATTGTGTGCCTTGTACGAGAGGTGACGAGCGCGTACTTGTACTAATTGTTGAACACTTGGTTTTTACTTAAAATGATCAAGTTGATGTTCCTTTCTTACTTGCTTTGTTCACTTTCCATATAGCCTGTGATAGCCTAGAAAAGCATGTTTAGTTGACTTAATTTGTTTAGTTGCTTAATTTGCCTTGTTGCATTACGTGAAGCATGTTAGGCTAGATTCCCTGTTGACTTGGTGCTTAATTTCATTTCCGATTATTCTCTGGCTATTGTTGAGTATTTATATTTGGACTACGGATGTGGATTCCGGCAGCTCCCCCTTGCTTGTTTACTTTGGGACTGTGGGTTCGATACCCGATACATCCCCCTGCACATTTACTTTGGGACAACGAGTTATATTCTCGGTAGATCCCTCATGCACATTGATAGTTGGACTATGGGACGATATCCCGGGAGATCTAGTGGACAGTTAAGAAAGGACTACAGGATGATATCCTAGGAGATCCTCATGGCATCGTCGGTATTGACCTATACTTTTCCGTGTTTATTCTTATTTCGGTATTTGTTGTTGACTTGTAGATTCTGTCTTATTTTGTTGTTGTTCCCATCGTTCTACCTCTTTACATACTATACATTATCATTATTATGCTTACATCAGTAGGGCTCTGACCTTCCTCGTCACTACCTGACCGAGGTTAGGCTTGGCACTTACTGAGTACCGTTGTGGTGTACTCTCGCCTCTTATGCGCATGTTTTTCATGTGTAGATCCAGGTAACTCCTCTTAGGCAAATTATTAGTGATCAGGGAGAGCTACGGAGACATGAGGTATATCTGTCGCGTCCGCAAACCGAAGAGTCTCCCTCTTAATCCATCTTGTAGTACATAGCTTCTTGTCTTTATTTGATGTAGACACTTCTGGAGTTTAGAGCCTTTATTATACATTTCTATAGCCTGTGTTGCCCGTGAGTTTTTGGGTTTTGGGATTGTTGTTTCAGACTTATGATGTTGAGTTGTATATGCCGAGTGGCATCTATATACAGTTTCCTTAAGCTTATCCAGTTTTTATTTATATTTTACGCAAATGATGTTGTTTCCGCACTGTCAGGCTTATTTAGTAGTAGTGACTAGGTGCCTTCATGATATGTTCACGAAAGGTGAACTAGGATCGTGACAATTTTTTTTAAAATGATTGTTCAAGGCCAATAACACAAAAGCCATTGGAGCGCTCGGGAGAAGGTGAAATTTGAGGAGATTTTCAGTGGAGCAATTGGGGTAAGTATTCTTCACTATTTGGTTTAACTCCATGATTTAGTCTTGAATTTCATCATTTAATTTGAGGAATTAGAGTGAAAATTTGGGATAAATGGAAGAAAAGTTTGAGAATTCTTCTAGGGAATTGAATGGGCAATTAAGGTGGGATTTTGAGGAATTTGTTATGGTAGACTCGTGAGAGTTTAAGGATTCTATTGATGTAATTTTTATCGAATTTTGAGATGTGGGCCCCAGGTTGGGTTTGGCAAATTTCGGGATTTTGGATGTAAATTGGTTATTTTCGAGTGGACTTTGTTCCCTTAGAATATTTTGATTGTATGAATCTGATTTTGGTTAGATTTGGAGAAAGTGGAGGCTAATTCAAGGGTCAAAGGCATCGCGAGCTAGAGTTTGGACCGAATTGAGGGTGGTAATGACTGTAAATACTGTCCTGAGGGTATGAAACCCTGGATTTCACATTGTTGTGCTACTTTGACGTGACACACATGCTAGATGACGAGCATAGACTCGTGCACCATTGGGGATTGTGACTTGATCGGTCCCGTACGACTGCTAAGTCGCATATTTGATTGAAAACTATTTAATGTAATTATGTTTCAAAAATTATTGCTATGTTTTGGGTGGATTGCCATATTTGGGCCTCGTGCCAACAGTTTTGGACACTTATGGGGCTTTTTTACTATTGTTCCTCACTATTTTTCTTTAATAATTGTACTCAGTCATGTTGTGTTTTATTGATTTCTTAACTGCAGGCACATTAGGGTGGAGGAGGTCATAGGGGCTTTGCGTAGGATGAGTAGGGGTCGAGCGACCGGGCCTGACGAGATCCCGGTGGAGTTCTGAAAGTGCATGGGTAAGTCAGGAGGGGAGTGGCTCTCCGGGCTGTTCAATGCGATCTTCAGGACCAAAAGGATGCCGGATGAGTGGAGGTGGAGCACAGTGGTGCCCTTGTACAAGAACAAAGGGGACATCCAGTGCTCCAACAACTATAGGGGTATCAATTTGATAAGTCACACGATGAAGGTTTGGGAGAGGGTGATTGAGGCGCGGGTGAGGGAGGTGACATCTATATCTGGAACCAGTTCGGTTTCATGCCGGGCCGCTCCACTACAGAGGCTATCCACCTTGTCAGGCGGATGACGGAGCAATTCATGGATAAGAAGAAGGACCTACACATTGTGCTTATCGACTTGGAGAAGGCGTATGACAAGGTCCCAAGGGAGGTGCTATGGAGGTGCTTGGAGGCGAAGAGCGTGCCGGAAGCCTACATCAGAGTAATCAAGGACATGTTCAATGGAGCTGAGACTAGGGTTAGGACGGTGGGTGGCGAATCAGACCATTTTCCAGTGGTTATGGGGCTCCATCAAGGATCGGCGCTGAGCCCCCTCTTGTTTGCCTTAGTGATAGATGCTCTAACCCGACATATTCAAGGGGATGTGCCTTGGTGTATGCTATTTGCTAATGACATAGTATTGATAGATGAGACGAGGGTCGGTGTTACTGAAAGGTTAGAGGTATGGAGACAGACTCTCGAGTCTAAAGGTTTCAAAATAAGCAGATCTAAGACAGAGTACCTGGAGAGCAAGTTTAGCGCCGAGCCAAGCGAAGTAGGCAGGGACGTGATGATTGGTTCTCAGGCCATCGCCAAGAAGGACAGTGTCCGTTATCTTGGGTCTGTGATTCAGGGGGACGGAGAGATTGGCAGGGACGTCACTCATCGTATAAGAGCGGGGTGGTCAAAGTGGAGGCTTGCATCAAGAGTCCTGTGTGACAAGAAAATTCCACACAAACTCAAGGGGAAATTCTATAGAGCCGTGGTTAGACCTGCGATGTTGTATGGGACGGACTGCTGGCCCGTGAAGAAATCTCATGTTCAGAGAATGAAGGTTGCGGAGATGAGGATGCTTAGGTGGATGTGCGGTCACACCAGGCTAGATAAGATTAAGAATGAAGTTATTCGAGAGAAGGTGGGGGTGGCCCCGGTGGATGAGAAGATGCGAGAAGCGAGGCTGAGGTGGTTCGGGCATGTTCGGAGGAAAAGTCCCGATGCCCCAGTGAGGAGCTGCGAGCGGCTGGAGATTGTTGGCGGTCGGCGAGGCAGAGGGAGGCCTAAGAAGTATTGGGGAGAGGTGATTAGGCAGGACATGACTAGAATGCAGGTTTCCGAGGACATGACCCGTGATAGGAAAGTTTGGAGGTCTAGAATCAGGGTTGTAGGATAGGGGCTCCTAGAGTTTTTTGTACGCCTCATCCGGGGTTGGGTGTGGGTCAGCAGGGTTACTTATAGATGATTTGTGTTTTAGCTTATGTACCCCCTATGGTTGTTAGTTATGGTAGTTACTGTATAATATTATTGCATGCGATTGTATTTATGTTTCGTATGTTTAGATAATTATTTACGCTATTTACGCTATTTCTGCTGGAGTTACTAATGCTCTATTGTTTTTGTTTTTGTTTTTGTTTTTGTCTTTGTTTTTGTTTTACTGCTGTTTTTCCTTTTATCCTATGAGCCGGGGGTCGATTGGAAACAGCCTCTCTGCCCTTTCGGGTAGGGGTAAGGCTTGTCTACATATTACCCTCCCCAGACCCCACCTGGTGGGAGTATACTGGGCAGTTGTTGTTGTTGTTGTTGTTAACTCAGTCTTATTTACTAAATTTTGATACCATAATGAAATTTTGAGCTGAACGCCATGTTTTACATATAGTCCTAGCGGCTTGTGAGGTTGATGGATGAGAGAGGCCAAAGGCCTGATTGTGAAGTTGATGACTGAGATAGACCGAGGGTTATATGCGCGTATGGTGCGACTCCATTTGAGCTCTATTGCGGAATTTGAGCGAGACGGTTAATTGGGCATTGCATGATTTGTTGCGTATTGGGTGTGTTCTTTCGGACTGAAATGGCATTGCATCATTTGCTTCTCCATGCTTATGGAGATTCATTTTTGGGTGCTACTTATCAAATTGCACTTGGTTGATGATTTTGAGCATGGTAATTTAAGGCATCTCATGCGAACTAGTGTTTGGATAGGATCGCGCATTGCGGCGAAGTTATGTCGGGGTATGATTCTTCGGGCTAGATTTGTGTGTACTGGTTCTGCGGCGTGTGATGGGTTCTCAGTGTTGTGTTGTGGTAGCACTGGTGAGATGCAGTATAGTTCTCTCATTTGATTCACTTTCCATGGTTTGAGTGCATTAGGATTATTGCTTATTGGTGCACGGGTTGCACGAGATATGGATTTAGATTGTACTGATGTATCATGTCACCAGAGTAGTTGTATTGTATTGGATGAGATCGTTGGGATCTAGAATGAATACAAAATGATTCGATTTTAGTGTGTTGGAAGGATAATATCGATGTTCAATTCAGAAATTTGCTATGGCCCTTGCCATAAGAGAAGGAACTTCATAAATCGTTGATCTGAGAAATGATTATGACTTTCTGCATGCTTCTTTCGTCATTGCAACATGTACATAATTTTAAAGTTACATTTGAAATCAGATCAATTTGAGCTTCAAATAAATTTGTGGACGCTTGTATGATTTTTCAAAGTTGCCATGTATAATATTTCGGCTTCGGTCATGTTTTATACATACAATATATTGCATGTGTTCTGTACTAATTTGCAGTATTGGGTAAGTGATCGCATTATGCATATAAGTGAGTCTATTATATAAAGGTAGCAATTCTTGTCATAAAGAAATAAAATGAAGTTATATTACCGCAAAAAATGCGTCTGACGAGAAACTTTAATCATTTGAAAAAATTAAGTCAAATGTTTATTAATTAAGATATTTTTCTTTTGGTGTTCCCAACTTATAATTAGTTGTTATGCATTCGATATGTTTATTCATGCCTCTTGTTCTGCGACTGTAGATGCCTCGAATTATATGGTGTTTAGTTGGTATAGAACAAAAAGAAATAAAAGAATTAAGAGAAGATGAGAATCAGGAGATGTAATAATCTTTAAATTGGAAGCATCTCCAAACTAAATAGTAAGGCAATAAATTTCTTACCTTAAATTGGCAAAATGGTACATTTTTCATAATTAGTTTCCTCAACAGAATAATATTCATTTTCTTACTATAAATAGTACTAACTGATATGGTATTGCATAAGCAATTAGCAAAAAATATTAGAGCATCAATTAGTTAACTAAAAATAATTACTAGGTCATGGCTGCAAATTTCCTCAGTGTCTTATCCTTTTGATTTGTGTAGCGTTATGCTCATATTTGTTTAGATTATCCTCTTGCCAACCAAGTGGTTATTCACAAGCTATTGCAACATTTTATAAAAATCCTACTAGTCCCGGAAGTGGTAATGTCTTAAAATATCTTTTGTTTCTATTCTCTTTTTTCGTAATATATATGAAGTAGCTTATTAGATTAACATTAAATTAAATTAGATTTCAAATACAATTTTGAAGATAAATCTTAGTAGTTCGGTTGTTGGCTATCTGAATTTTACATTGTTTGTAAGGGTTTGATTTGCATTTTGTTATCCTCTTATCAAGTTCCTCTTCCTTCCCCTTCATAATAAAAGAGATCTATAAATAAAATTTTGTAGATAATTGTTCGCCGAAATGGCTTGATTAATATAGTTTTTCTTTTTACATACTTCATTAATGAATATCGGGCTAAATAATTGAAAAATATATATTATTCTTTTTATTTTGTTCTAGGTGTAGCATGTGTGCTCGAAAATGGCGTAGCAAGCGGCTCCCTACAATGCAATGATCATGGCCAAAAATCAAGCTCTTTTTAAGCAAGGCGCTATATGTGGTGCATGCTACCAGGTAGACTGAATGCGATTCAATTTGAATATCCTTCTTCAGAGAGTTATATAACATAAATTAGGTAAAAATAAATTTAGAATACACAAATTGTTAAATCTCCTTATAAGAGAAAATATATGTACAAATTCAATATGTAACATTTTTAGATCTTTTGGAATCTCCTTGATCGAATTTCTGATCCCGCCACTAATCTTGTAAATCTACAAGTTGCATACCAACACATCATTTTGCATGAGATGAAAAAAAAAATCTAGAATAAAAGGGAGAAGGATTTCTAGGTCTAAGGCAATTATCGCATTCGCGATGGTTGAGCTAAGTAAATGTTCGCATTCACGAGTGGATCATCGCAATCGCGTAGAAGGATTTCTGGGTCCAAGGCAATTGTGCTTCGCGAACGCGAGGGAGCTATCACGTTCGCGAAGGGTGGGCAGTCAGTTGATATTTTTTTAAAACGAGGGTTTAAGTCCAATATCACAAAAGCCATTGGAGAGCTCGGGAAAAGTAAAATTTGAGGAGATTTTCAGTGGAGTAATTGGGGTAAGTATTCCTCACTCATATTTAGTTTAATTCCTTAATTTAGTATGAATTCCATCATTTAATTTGAGGAATGTGAGTGGAAATTGGGGACAAATGGAAGAAAAGTTTGATAATTGTTTTGGGAATTTGAATGGGCAATTGAGTTCGGATTTTGATGAATTTATTATGGTTAGACTCGTGAGAGTGCAAGGATTCTACTGATGTGATTTATATCTTATTTTAAGACATGGGCCCGTGGTCAGGTTTGGCCAATTTCGGAATTTTCGATGTAAATTGATTATTTTCGAGTACGATTTGTTCCTTAGTATATTTTGATGGTAATCTGATTTTATTAGATTTGGAGAAATTGGAGGCCAATTCAAGGGGCAAAGCCATCGCAGGCTAGAGTTTGGACCGAATTGAGGTAAGTAATGAATGTAAATGTTGTCTAAGAGTGTATGAAACCCCGGATTTCACATCGTTTTGCTACTTTGAGGTAACGCAAATGCTACATAACGAGCGTGAAGTCGTGCATTGTTTGATTGAAATTGTTAAATATCATTGTGTTTCAAAAGTATTGCTATGTTTTGGGTGGATTGCCATATTTTGGCCCCGTGCCAATTGTTTTGGTCCCTTATAAGGCTTTTTAACTACTGTTTTGACTTATTAATTGTACTCAATCATACTGTGTTTTATTGATTTATTTACTCAGCCTTATTTACTAAATTTTGATACTATAAATGATATTTAGAGCCGAACACCATGTTCTATTGATAGTCCTAGTGGCTTGTGAGGTTGATGGCTGAGAGAGGCTAAAGGCCTAATTGTGAGGTTGACGACTGAGATAGACCGAGGGTCTGATTGTGAGGTTCATGGCTGAGAGAGGCCGAGGGTCTGGTTGTGAGGATTATATATTTATAGATCGGGCTGCACGCCGCAGCAATATATATATCGGGTTGCACGTTGCGGCGATATGTTTGATTGGGCTGCACGCCGAGGAAATATAATGCTTGGGCTAAGAGCCCTTCCAAAGTCTTCACACCAGTGAGCACAGTCGACTATATATATGGACCGGGCTGCACGCCGCAGCGATATATTGATCAGTTTGCGCGCTGCAACAGTTATTATGTGGTACCTATTGAGCGTGAGTGTTAAGAGTAAGCGCTGATTGCTGGGAGTTGAGTCATGAGTGTCTGAGTAGCTTTCCTGAGGAGCCTGTTTATGAACTTATTGTTTTTTACTCCTTCTTAAAGAGAGTTTCTGTTGATTATGTTGATTAAATTATTGTTTTCACTCATCATAAGACCGAGTCTCTATTGAAAATATTGAACAAATGATTTAAACAACTTTCATTTAAACTGAAGTTTTTACGAGGTGTTCAGAATTTAGTTACTGATTTGGCTTTGTTACTTACTTCGAGGTTTTTAAGTCATGAGATGGTTATGAATTTCTGTTTGTCGAGGGGTTGTACACTAACTGTATTTTACCCGAGGGGCCGATTATTATTTTCATTACTTTCACTGTATATATTTCATTAAACCTCTATTGAAAAGATTAGAAAGATATTTTTCTAAAGGATTTTACTGAAGTTAAAAAATTAACGAAATGATTTGAACGGTATCATGTTTTGGGGAACATACTATAACCAATGTGGTGATATGACGTGGTTTACGTGTTCTTACTACTCACTCTTCATTTACTTTTGTTACTTACTGAGTTGGCATACTCACATTACTCCCTGCATCTTTTGTGCAGATTCAGATATTTCTGAGCTCGGTGGCAGATTTATCGGAGTTAGCAAGGTAGGTACCTGGCGATTGCAGCCCTGCTTTTCTCCCTCCTTATTCTTCCTTAATGTATTATTGTGATTTTCCCTGCCATGTTGGCCATTATGTTGTTAGACAGTTATAGTAGATGCTCATGACTAGTGACACTTCGATTTGGGGCTTGTATATTTATTCCGCACTGTTTATTTACACTTATATTATGAGATATCTGATAAATTAAAGGCTTAAAAATAATTATTATTGATTAAATAATTAGTTCGATAGTAATGTTGGCTGGATTAGTTTCAGAATAAGCGTCATCATAATCGAATCGAGTTTAGGATGGTGACAAAGTACTAGCACTAAACACGATGAATAGCATTTCATGGAACTGCCACTAATTCTTACTTCATTAAGTAAGAAAATTTGTCAATCTTAGGGACTTGATATTTCTCTATATTCGGTAAAGAATTAGTGGCAGTTATTCGGGTACACGAATAATATTCAGAAAGCTTAGGGGCAGATATTCGGGTACATAAATAGTATTGCAATTTTACTTTTTTAATGTTATAACAATTAAACGCCATATTTCTCTTCCTGGAAAAAAAAAAGAAATATGTTCCCATACCCCTTCTTCCCCAGTTTTCCTTTCATCTTCTTCTCCCTAATTAATTCCCTTCCAACTTTTATGTTCTTTCCCCCTTCCTCTCCTCCACTCTTATCTCAACAATAAGTAATTAACATACTCCTAAATCACCTTCTAATTTCAAGAAAGAATAAATGTGCCAACAATCAGAGTATAAATATTAGCATTACAATTCTTTCCGGCCAAAAATATTTTCCGGTGAATTGAGCAGTTCAAATCGACTCATTATTTCAAATTTTACAGAGGACTAGAAAATACTTTGAAGATGATAAAACTTGAAGCAGACGTGATTTTTCTTTTATCTTGACATTTGGGTTTCAAAATTTTATTAAAGATTTTTTTTCGTTCTTTTCCATGTTTTTTGTTTCTGGATTTTAGTTTTGATGTTTAGAAAATGGATTGTAGGTTTCCAATGGGAAATATGGTGTCAGTGTTAGCGGCAGTATTGGTGCTGGAATGCCGGATCGAAGTATTGAAAATAAAGAAGAGAAGCAGCATATGGTATATGATTGCAGTGGAGATGGTAGAACCCGTTGAGTATAGGGTATTTTGTGGAGCATCTGGTGAATTAGATAATTTAAAAAAGGTAGGACCCACCAATTACATTTCAAAATAAAAGGCTGATTAAGTGATGTGGCGATTATGTCATCGCGACTGAGTCACACACTTAATTGGAGGTGTCTATTGATGTGCAAATAGTTGAGTTGGAGTGTTTAAATTAGAAAGTCCAAAGTTTTTGTATCGAATTGATAAATGAGTACAAGTTTAAGTACCTCGGAGGATATTTTACATTTGTTTTAATTAAATAGTTAAATCTAATTGTAAATATGTCATGACCCTAAACTCAGATCCGATTGTGATAGCGTCTTTCGTGAAGACAAGGCCATCCGACACATCAATGTATTGGAGAAAAATCGAATTTGAATTAAAGATGATATGGCGTGACACGTGGATTGGTCAACTAGTCAAAGAATAATAAATGATTAAGAGGCACAGAAGAAAACAGGCACGGGAAGAGAAAAGACAACAGACACGGGAGGAGAAAAGAAAACAGACACGAGAGGGAGTCTTGGATACGAATCTCGTATCTACTTAAGCCATTTAATACTAACGGATAAAAAGGGCACTAAGACAAGAATCTGATGACAAAAAGTAGTCTAAATTCATTATTAAATACCTGATACGTTAGTCAATCAGTATTTAATAGCAATGATTATGTAGCGTCTCATTAAATGCTCTTTATTATTTAGATTAATCTGTTACTCATTGTCAACTATAAAAGGAGGAGGTTTCATCATTTGTAAGTATACGAAATATCATCTACATCATAGTAAAATACAAACTTCTTGTTGCTTTATTCTTGTTCTTTGAAAGCCAATTATATTTCGGTCTCTTTGATTATCAGTAACCCAGACAAGAGGGGTTGCTCTGATGGTAAGCAACCCCCACTTCCAACCGAGAGGTTGTGAGTTCGAGTCTCCCCAAGAGCAAGGTGAGAAGTTCTTGGAGGGAAGGATGTCGGGGGTCTATTTGGAAACAGCCTATCTATCCCAGGGTAGGGGTAAGGTCTGCGTACACACTATCCTCCCCAAACCCCACTAAATTGGGTTATACTAGGTTGTTGTTGTTGTTGTTGTTGATTATCAGTAACCCGACTTCTTTTCTCAAAATTCATGCTTTGACCAAATTATATTTTTGGTTAAACAAATTGATTCTGTTACCGGGAATCTGATAATCCATTCTTAAAATAACATTCAACCTATTGCCAATATGTCAAATAATAATGACAACAATCAGGAAAATCATATCCATCAAGTGGATGATGATGAACTCAACAACGTTATCCCTCAAGCTTCTCCACGTGGATCTCGAGAAGGAACTCCTAATGATATGTCTGAACATGTTGATGGAGGAGTTGAATGAGAAAAATCCCTGGAGTTCCACATGTAATAAAAGGAGTGGATGTGGATAAATACTCGCAGGAACCTTGGAAACCAAGTGCCACTCCCCTAACAATTCCAAAGAAATTCAAAATGCCTGACATCCCAAAATATTATGGAACAACAGACCCACGTGACCATGTAACTGCATTTACCACATGAGTGAAAGGCAATGATTTGACTAAACAAGAGATTGAATCAGTATTGGTCAAGAAATTTGGGGAGATACTTACCAAGGGTGCATTAACCTAGTATTCTCTTTTACCTGAAAACTTAATAAATTCTTTTGTTGAGCTTGCAGATTCTTTTATTAAAGCGAACTGGGGAGCTCAGAAAGTTGAGAAAAGAATGCAGGATATCATTAAAATCAAGCAAGGGAACTCTGAATTGCTCAGAGATTTTGTTGATATATTTTAACGTGAGAGAATGATGTTACCCCGTGTACCAGATAATTGGGCAGCGATAGCTTTCGCAAGTAATTTGAATGACAAAAGTTCAGAAGCCACGAGGAGGCTTAAATAAGTCTCGTGAGTTTCTCGCCACTACTTGGAACGATGTTTATAATAGGTACAGTACAAAGCTCATAATTGAGGAAGGTACCGTGTCTCAACCTCATTGGGAAGAAAGAAGCGGATCTAGAAGATCTGAAACAGAAAAAAGATCAGGTAAGAACAGGTACGATCCATACATGGGACCTGCAGGAAAATATTCACGATCTAGACAGAACAACCAGCATTATGACCAAAGGTCAAGAGACAGAGGAATCGGGTCTTCATCCAGGTTTAGAGGCGATCGAAACAACTAAGAGCCCCAAGATGATGATAGGAATTTAATGGCACGATTTGATGGTCGTAGTTTCAATGTAACAAATTCCGAGCTCGTAGTTTTTCTAAGGAGTATGGGGGATAAGGTACGGTGGCCAAAGGAGATGCGGTCAAATCCAAACAGACGTAACCTACACCATTGGTGCGAATTTCACAATGACCACAGACATAAAACATCAGAGTGCATATTCCTTCAAAGTGAAGTAGATCATCTGTTGAAACAAGGATATCTCACAGAGTTGTTTAGTGAGAAGGGAAAGCAAGCTTATATGAAAAATAGGCAGGAGCCACCAAAACCACCCTCACCTAAGATAATAGTGAATGTAATCAATGGAGGAGAGGATATTTATTGAGTAACATATACGGCTTCAATTAACGTTTCTAAGATGACGATTACACACGGCAAACGAGTACGGAAAACCTTAGATCATGAGAGCATAAACTTTGATGATGCAGATACGGAAGGAGTGATAACTCCCCACAATGATGCACTGGTAATATCCTTACTTATACATGATACTGATGTAAAACGAGTTTTAATTGATCCAGGAAGTTCTGTGAATATCATTCTGCTAAGAGTGCTGCGGAAAATGCAAGCTGAAGATAAAATGATACCTAAGGCTCATACTTTGTCAGGCTTCGACAATTCAATCGTGGTAACAAAAGGCGAGATAACTCTAACAACTTATGCTGCAGGTGTTATTAAAGAAACTAAATTTCAGGTATGCTATATGGAAATGGCCAATAATATAATTATGGGGAGACCATGGATCCATAATATGGATGTTATTCCATCAACCTTACATCAAGTTATCAAATTTCTATCACCCTAGGGCATATGTGAAATTCGAGGAGATCAGCAAACAGCCAGGAATATTAACGCAATAACAGATACGAGTACCACGTGTAACGAGAATTAGCAATTACTAGAAGCAGTTGAAGGTGTCAGCAACCAAACTTCAACTGAAAAAACGGATTTAGATTCAAGACCTGATGTAATTCAAGAGCTTGAAGAAAATGAGAACATCAAAACGACAATAGAGGAACTCGAGGCTTTGGTGTTATTTGAACAATGTCCAGAGAAAAAAGTTTACGAAGGAGCCAATCTAAATCCAAACATACGAGGTACGTTAATTGAATTTTTAAAAACTAACGTAGACTATTTTGCCTGGTC
Source organism: Nicotiana benthamiana (assembly GCA_034376525.1). NCBI lineage: Eukaryota > Viridiplantae > Streptophyta > Magnoliopsida > Solanales > Solanaceae > Nicotiana > Nicotiana benthamiana. The sequence continues at coordinate 122,400,292 of CM067341.1, read as the reverse complement.
CCACGCTGATATGACAGGTATTCCACCGGATGTGATGATCCACAAACTTAATGAAGACCCATCTTTTATTCCAATCAAGCAAAAGAAAAGAAAGCAAGGGGCTTTCAAAAACCAAGTAATCCAGGATGAGGTCCAAAAGTTGTTAAAAATCGGGTCAATTGAATGGTTAGCTAACACGGTGGTCGTACCTAAAAAGAACGGTAAGTGGCAAGTTTGTGTTGATTATACTGATCTAAACAAAGCCTTTCCAAAAGATGAATTCTCTTTACCCCATATAGATTATTTGATTGATGCAACCGCATGTCACGAACTTTAAAGTTTTTTAGATACATACTCGGGGTACAATCAAATTAAAATGGACCCCACTGGTGAGGACAAGACTATTTTCATCAGAGACCAAGGGACTTATTGTTATAAAGTAATGCCCTTCGGTCTAAAGAATGCAGGTGCAACCTATCAAAGGTTAGTCACTAAAATGTTTCAATAACATTTAGGTAAAACTATGGAGGTATATATAGACGACATGCCCGTCAAACCTTACGATCTCATGATCATATCTCTCATTTGACAATTACATTTGAAATTTTACGAAAATTCAATATGAAGCTTAACCCTGAAAAATGTGCATTTGAAGTTGCTTCAGGTATGTTTTTAGGTTTTCTTGTTTCTAACCATGGCATTGAGGTAAATTCTTCTCATATTAAAGCAATTGAAGAAATACCTGATGTTCTTACCAATAAAAAGGAGGTTCAAAGATTGACAGGGAGAATCGCGGCCTTAGGGAGATTTATTTCCAAATCTTTAGAAAAGTGCTTCAAATTTTTCTCTGCGCTCAAAAAGCAAGATCATTTCGAGTGGAATAAAGATTGCCAACATGCTCTTAAAGATTTGAAAGTTTATTTGTCAAATCCTCCTCTACTAGCAAAACCTAAGTAAGGTGAAAACATATACATTTATTTAGTTGTTTCAGAAGTAGCGGTAAGTGTCGTCTTAGTCCGTGAGGACCAAGGTAAGCAATCTCTAATTTATTATATAAGTAAAACTCTATTAGATGCAAAGACAAGGTATCCGCAACTAGAAAATTTAGCATTAGCTCTCATCATAGCGTCTAGAAAATTACGGCCTTATTTCCAATGCCATCTTATTATTGTTGTTATTTCTTTTCCATTACGAAATATCTTGCATAAACATGAACTATAAGGAAGATTAGCAAAATGGGCTATAGAACTAAGTGAATACGAAATAATTTACCAACCCCCAACTACTATTAAATCCCAAGTACTCGTTGATTTCGTAGCTGATTTTAGTCAAGGCATGCATCTAAAAGCAAACGAAGAGTTACGAGTTTTTAATGGTGTTAATCTGAGACTTGGATATTATTTACTGATGATTCATATAATGTAAAGGGGGCAGGTTTAGAAATTATTCTTATACCTCCTACAGGTGAAACAATTAGACAAGCTATAAAATGTCACCCTGTAACTAATAATGAAGCAGAGTATGAAGCTGTGATTGCAGGTTTAGAGCTAGCATTAGAACTTGGTATCATGCAAATCATAATTAAAAGTGGTTCACATCTCGTAGTAAATCAAATATTGGGGACTTACGTGGCTAGAGAAACTCGAATGCAAGAATATCTTGAAAAGGTACGAGAACTGATAAGACAGTTCTGAACTTGGAAAGTGATACAAATCCCAAGAGAAGAGAACTTGGAAGCGGATGCTTTAGCCAATCTCGTGTTTGCACCAGATATAGCGAAGGATGCAAATGCATCAATCATACATTTATTCCACTCCATTCTTGACTTTGATTAAAACGAGGTAAACTTTAATCACTTAACTTGGGATTGGAGAAACGAAATCGTATTTTTTTGCAGCACGGAATCGTACCTGAAGATAATGTGAAGGCTCGTGCACTTACAAAGAATGATGCTCATTACTGCCTATATCAAGAGAACCTTTATCGAAAAATTTTTGGTGGACCATTATCCAGGTGTCTCGGACCTTCTCAAACAGAATATGTGATGAGAGAAATACACAAGGGACATTGCGGAAATCATGTAGGAGGCAGATCACTTGTAAAGACATTGATTCGAGTAGGATATTACTGGCCTAAAATGGAAGAAGAAGTGAATGACTTCGTATCTAAGTGTGACAAATATCAGAGGTACGGCAATAACATGCATAGACCAGCTGAGTAATAACATCCTGTCATAACTCCGTGGCCCTACATGAAATGGGGAATGGATATCATAGGACCATTACCCCAAGCAAAAGGTCAGGTAAAGTTTCTACTCATGCTTACTGATTATTTCACTAAATGGGTAGAAGCAGGGGCGTTTAAATAGGTATGAGAGAAAGAAGTTAAGGATTTCATTTGGAGAAATATAATTTGCCGCTTTGGTATGCCGAAGGAGATCATGTGTGATAATGGACCACAATTTGTAGGAGCTCAAGTCACAGAATTCTTTCAAAGTTGGCAAATCAAAAGAATTACGTCGACACCATATCATCCAGTAGTTAATGGGAAAGCAGAGTCTACAAACAAAGTAATTATCAACAACCTAAAGAAAAGATTACAAGATTCAAAAGGCAATTGGCCTGAAGTATTACCAGCGGTAATATGGGCATATCAAACAATGGCAAGGACAAGTATGGGAGAAACACCATTTCAATGGTTTATGGTGCGGAAGCTTTGATACCAGTTGAGATAGGTGAACCTAGTACAGAGCGTGTTCAAGCAAAGGAAGACTCAAACAATAAAGAGTTACGGGTAAATATTGATCTACTTGAAGGGAGAAAAGAAGCTGCGTTGATAAGGATGGTAGATCAAAAGCAAGTTATTGAGCGATATTACAGTAGGAAGGCATGCCTCAGGTTCTTTAAAATTGGGGATTTCATATTAAAAAAAGTGTTCCAATCCATAAAAATAGCAAATTCAGGAAAGCTAAGTCCAACGTGAAGGACCTTATAGAGTTCGTGAAATTGCAGGGAAAGGAGCGTACGAGCTGGAAATAATGGATGGCAAACCCGACAATCAATGAGAAGATATGGTCTTCTCAAACACCTTTCTCATTTACAACAAGAACTCTCTCAAAAGAGTAGATAAAGAGATACAATATTAGCTCTATGAACAACTCAAAGTTGTCTCTCAAATGGCTCAACAAAAACTCTATAATGATGCACAAATGATATCAATATGTATATGAATAATGAGAGGTGTTGTGTGTTTAAAATCAGCTCAAAAGACCTCTATTTTAGGGGTTAGAGAGTGTATGTCCGTTACTTAATTGACAATCAATTATGCTGATATTATGCAAGGATAATCGATTATTGGATTTAGATAATCGATTATTTGCTCTAACGTTCAAAAATCAGAAGCTGATTTTATGCTGGATAATCGATTATCAGAAGTGCATAATCGATTATTTTGTTACAGTGTTCAAAAACTTTGGCAATGGTTACAAGATAATCGATTATGCTATACATGATAATCGATTATTGTGCTGTTTTGGAAATTCCGGTTTACACTGTCTTAACATAATCGATTATTTCTGTCCAGCTTTGAAAGAGATGTTTAAAATTCATTTTGGCTAAAATAAAAATGTTTGAAATCATTTTGTTTGAAGTATTTGAAATATGATTTGATAAAATGATTTTATGCATATTTATGATGACCTATGTTGAGCCAAAAGACGAGATAACTTTAAACGTTGCTCTTACATTTGTTCTACCTAACGACCTACGCCTTGGGTCTTCGGTCTTGAACTTTTGAGCTCGTCTTTGGCTTGTCTATGCAATTGCGTTCGTCAATATGCTTCTCGGCATTCAATCTTGATTGTTTGTCATATAATAACTTGTTCGACACTTGACTTCATTGTTTGTCATTCATCGACTTCGTTGTTTGTCATTCATCAAAACCTATACCTGAAAATCATTGCTAATACAACCAAAGCACACATATCATGGATAGAATGATTTTCTACAATTTCCCCCTTTTTGATAATGACAAACAACAGGAGATATGCATATAGGATTCTCCCTAAATTCATGTTATATCTCAACATTCAATTCATGCAAACAATTCCCCTTAATGATGATTCCCCCTCAAATAAGGCATACTATAATGTAGATTCATTCCCCCTTATTTGATGCATATCGCCTAATTTCTTCCCCCTTTTGGCATTAGCAAAAAGAGAGTATACAAAGGCTACTTTCCCCTTTCGACACTTCCCCCTTTTGGGTATATCAATTGTTAGTGTCAAATATAAGATAGGAAATACAATGATGAATATACATTGACGATTATTTAAAGAATAATACCAACATGAAATAATACCAAATGTTAGTAAAATTATAACAACCATATCAAAGGTTATTTTTAGCGAATATACTAACTGTTATTCAAACTAGAGAGACATTCATCAAAGCATCAATCATTATTTTTAACAAAAATAATTGATACCAATTGTTATTCAAAAAGTTATCAAAACATGAATCAATAAAAATAATTTGTATCAATTGTTAACAAAGATATATTAATCATTAATACATATCAACTATTACGTTTTTATCAAAAATGTGATAACTAACCGAAGTTCCCCCTCGATGCAATAAGGTTTCGTGCTTGGTGCATCTACTACGATATTTTAGTCTTCAAGCACACCTGCAAACGTACCTAAGAATAGGTTTTCGGTACCCAACTGCTTTTGGGTCCTTGGGGGTTAGGCAAATAATAATCATAATCAAAAGATAAATCTCTATGTTTTGCAAAACATACGGGTGCTATGTGTCCTACCCGGTTGCAATAATAACATATAACATTCGGGTTGTGCATATGTCTTGGTTGAGCCAAAAATGTTCTAGGTGATCTAATATCGCTATTCCTAGAAGTGTTGCGATTCCTAGAATTATTTCTAGGTGGTCTAAAATTATTCATTCTAGACTCATTAACAAACTTCCTAGAGTTGTTTCTAGGTGGTCTAAAATGATTAATTTTAGACTCATTAGTGAAGTTCCTAGAATTATTTCTAGGTGGTCCAACTTCATTTCTATCATCCTTTTTAATTACTTCAATTGTTTTAGGATTATCAACACTACGTTTTTCTAGTGTGTTCCTAAGTTCTATGTTCTCTATTTTCAAAGACTTACAAGAAGAACAATTTGAACTTTGATCAATTGAAGAGGCTTCATTCATCTCCTTAATTTTATTTCTAAGATCAATATTGTCATTTTTCAAAAATTTATTTTTCTCTTCTAAAACTTTAATTTTAGCCTTGGCCTCTTTGGATATTTTTGAAGACTTTTTCAATTCATCATATAATTCTTGAAAAGCTTCTTGTAATTCTTCAAAAGAATAAGAGTTAGAATTACTTACCTCTTCTTCCTCGTTGGCCATGAGGCATAATGCGGCAGTTTCATCGCCCGAGCTGTCCGAATCCCATGTCACGCGCCTATGGTGTTTCTTCTTTTTCTTGTCCTTGGGTTTTGGACAATGTGATATGGTGTGGCCAAGTTTTCCACAATTTTGGCATGAAGGACTTCGTTCTTCCTTCTCTATTTCCTTCTTCATACACTTATAAAACTTTTCAATTATATCATTGGAAATAATATCATCATCGCTTTCCGAATCACTTACCTCTACTCTTTTAGAGGATGAGGCTTTGAAAGCAATATTCGAACTTTTACTTCTAAGATATGGATTAAGAATTGTGCTTTCATAAGTTTCGAGGTTACCTCTTAGTCCATCAATTGTGACATCCGTGATTCCTATCGACTCTTGGATGGCATCGGCTTTGGAACGCCATTCGGGAGTGAGACTCCGTAGGATTTTTCGAACAAGATCTTTGTTTGTGTACACTTTCCCAAGAGCATGAAGATCGTTGACGATTGTTGAAAATCGTTCGAACATAATACTGATGGGTTCTTTCTCCCTCATTTTAAAGAGTTCATATTCATGTGTTAGAAAATCAACTTTAGATTCTCGGACTTGAGGCATACCTTCATAAGTGATCTCGAGTTTACCCCACATCTCCTTGGCGGTTGTGCAACAAGAAATCTTCCAATAGTCATCCGGATTCACCGCACAATATAATAAGTTGACGGCCTTTGCGTTATTTTCAACTTTCTTGATGTCCTCGGCATCATATTCATCTTCCTCCTTTGGAACCGTGGTTTCCCCAACTTTATTTGTTGGCATTTGTTCACCGTTCTTGAAGATTTGCCACAAGCGAAAGTTATTTGATTGGATGAAGATTCTCATCCGCTCTTTCCAATATGTGTAGTTTGTTCCGTCAAGTAGTGGAGGCCTATAGGTGGAGTGTCCTTCGCTCATCATTCCTGCGTTCAATATTCTCAACAAAAAAAATATATATTGTTCTCTCAACCGGTTAAGGCTTTCAGAGAGTTAGGTTCTGATACCAATTGTTAGGATTTATGCCCGTCACTAGAGGGGGGTTGAATAGTGCGGCACGAGAATATTGATAAATATTGCGGAATTAAAATTGCAGGAATAAAATAAATTCGGTAATTAAAATAGTAAGGAAAGAACACACCGAATTTATCCTGGTTCATCATAACTTGTGGTTAGTCCAGTCCCCGAGAGACTCTCTCGAGATTCCACTAACTCCGTTAAGCTTACGGGTGCCTAACAAACCGTTACACTTGCTCGTAGATGTACACTCTACAAGACTTCAACTTGCTAGAGGATACCGCACCTCAAGACTTCACCTTGCTCGTGGATACCGCACCACAAGACTTCGCACACTAAGATTGAGGGTACTTAGCAAACCCGACAATCAATGAGAAGATATGGTCTTCTCAAACACCTTTCTCTTTTACAACAAGAACTCTCTCAAAAGAGTAGATAAAGAGATACAATATTATATCTATGAACAACTCAAAGTTGTCTCTCAAATGGCTCAACAAAAGCTCTATAATGATGCACAAATGATATCAATATGTATATGAATAATGAGAGGTGTTGTGTGTTTAAAATCAGCTCAAAAGACCTCTATTTATAGGGGTTAGAGGGTGTATGTCCGTTGCTTAATTGACAATCAATTATGCTGATTTTATGCAAGGATAATCGATTATTGGATTTAGATAATCGATTATTTGCTCTAACGTTCAAAAATCAGAAGCTGATTTTATGCTGGATAATCGATTATCAGAAGTGCATAATCGATTATTTTGTTACAGTGGTCAAAAACTTTGGCAACGATTACAAGATAATCGATTATGCTATACATGATAATCGATTATTGTGCTGTTTTGGAAATTCCGATTTACACTGTCTTAACATAATCGATTATCAAATAAACATAAACGATTATTTCTGTCCAGCTTTGAAAGACATGTTTAAAATTCATTTTGGCTAAAATGAAAATGTTTGAAATCATTTTGTTTGAAGTATTTGAAATATGATTTGATAAAATGATTTTATGCATATTTATGATGACCTATGTTGAGCCAAAAGACGAGATAACTTTAAACGTTGCTCTTACATTTGTTCTACCTAACGACCTACGCCTTGGGTCTTCGGTCTTAAACTTTTGAGCTCGTCTTTGGCTTGTCTATGCAATTCCGTTCATCAATATGCTTTTCGGCATTCAATCTTGATTGTTTGTCATATAATAACTTGTTCGACACATGACTTCATTGTTTGTCATTCATCTACTTTGTTGTTTGTCATTCATCAAAACCTATACCTGAAAATCATTGCTAATACAACCAAAGCACACATATCATGGATAGAATGATTTTCTACAATAGAAACTGGGGACTTCACTAAAAAGCTAAGAGATTACATCATCAAGAAAAAAGGTAAGGTTAAACACTTTTGTTGGTCCCTAAGGAGATTGGAGCATCAGAAGTTGCAGCCTCATTAGGCTCGATAGTAACTTCTAAGGGAGCAGCAACAGAAGCAGTTTCAGCTGAACTTGAAATATTAACACCCTTGAGGGAATAAATAGTCACGGGAATTTCCATTCCCACGGGCAGTGTTATAGACAAATCACCCTCGGTCACTTGAATCGTAACTTCAACTACTTCAGCAGCTACTTCAAAGTTCAAAGGCTCTTCTACCCCCGGAGTTTCAACTGTTGGAGAGGAAATGTCACTTAGCTGGTGTGGAGAAGGAATTTCAATAGGTTGGTTATTTTTCTCAATCGTGTCTAAGACTTTGGCTAACTCAAATTGCAAGTTAAAATTTTTTTTGAGAAGCCTCCATCAGAGCAACACGATGAGATTTCAAGAAAGCCCAATTAACCCCGTAATTAAAATTCTCTGCAAGATAATTGTAATCCTTCTCCAAGTTTTCATAATCCCTTCCCCATGTAGCAAGGGTGTGCTTCATTAATTCTTGCTCAGCTAGGTGGGAATCAAGAGAAGTTTGAAGATTGGCACAGGAACTCTCCAACACATGAACTTTATCTGAAGAAATCTTTAAGTCAGCCCAAGTCTAGTTCAAATTCTGCACTAATTCCTTAGCATATTCTTCTTTTTTCTCCATATGTTCTTTGAGTTCTTTAATTTCTTCATTAGCCTTTGATAATGAGTTTTTCAAAATCTCTTTATCCTTTTTTACTTGGCTTGTGGAAGACGCGGCAATTCCTAGCTCTGAGGATAAAGCATGATTATACTGCTCTAGTTGAGATTTACAAGCTTGTAACTCTTCCATGCTCCCTTGAGCACTTTCAAATTGTTCCTTCCAATTTTGAGCCTCAAGCTGTGCTTCCTCAGCTATTCTTTCAGCATTAAAAATGGCCTTTGCAGACTCATGTACCTTCTTCTCTAAAATGGAGATCCTTCCCATTAACTTGGTTCCAATTAGGTTGGCCTAAAAACATAAGGAACGTAAAGTAAAGAAATAAGAACTTAAAGCCAAGGAAGAGCAAATAATCAAGCTAAAGGAAATTACCTTCCATGTCAAATGAACTATGTCGTTCATCAAGGTATAACATTTGTGGCTCTGCATCTTCGTCCTCTCCACATCTCCAATGTGGGGCTCGAGCCAAACGTCAGCTCCCCCAGTCTTCCTCAAAATGCTATGAGTAGTAGGTACTTCAAGTGTAACTTTTCTCATAGTCATACCTCTATTAGTGGGTCCAGATTCTAAATGTGTGACAGAGGAAGAAGGGATAGTGGAAGGAGGAGTAGTAGAAGAGGTGAAAATAGCAGGAGCTACCGAAGTCAAAGCAGGAGCTGAAGGAATATGCACGGTAGCTGAAGAAGGAACAGAAGTAGGAACATCTGAAGTAGAAGGAGCAGCAGAGGTTGTCACAGGGGAAGAAACATTCACGATTGAAGAAGGAATAAAAGAAACAAGAGAGATGGGAATTGAAGTAGATAAAGGAATTTCATCAAAAATAGGGCCAAGTTCCCCACTTTCAAAACCACTCACAAAGAGACGGTGAACAGATTCACTTGTTTCTCTAGGTGCTAGATCTTCATCACTATGGATCAGAACAGGCTTGGTAGTGGAAGTACGAGCAGGAGAGGTACGAGCAGGAGCATCTTCAGCTTCTTCTTCAATAATGACACGTCTCCTAACGCCTGGTCTAGATACCAATGAGGTATTATCTTCTTCCTCGTTCTCAGTATCCACTACCATAGCTTTTCTCTTAGCTATCAAAGCTTTAGCCTTGTCCAAACTAAGGGAAGTATTGGCAGTAGTACGCATAGCTAAAGTGACATCAGCTGACATCCCTTTTATACCAAATCCTGACAAAAAGAAGGATTTGAGTTTATTATAGGGGTTTATCATATGTATCGAAAAAACATATACAAAAAGAGATGTATACCGTGTGTTTTAACTTTCCACCCATGTAAGAAAGAAATAGACCTCCAAGTTATATCTTCCTTAGGAGCAATTTTCAAAATCGAATCTACCCAACCACTGAAGTTGGGAATAGGCTCCACATCTCCCATAGTTGCTACAAAAAACCAAAAGAGGGATAAGATTAGAGAAAAAATCAAAATCTCATAAAATAGGTACAGGAAAGTAAGCAGAAACTTACGTGCAAAGTTCTACTTCTCAGGGAAGGGAATGTTTGATACACCCAGCAAATCCAATGTATGAACAGCAATATAACGAAGATACCACCCACGGTCTATATCATCTTCCGGGTTTACCAAAACTTCTTGCTCCTCGCAGTTAAGGTAAAAACCCCATGACGCAGTAAACGGGGGTGGTATAAGTTAATGAGATGGGAAAGCGTAAAATTGACTTTCTCTTTAGTAGACAAAAACCTCAAACAAGCTACAGCCCTCCATACTAAAGGGCCAACTTGAGCCAAGCAAATGTTGAAGAATCGACATAAATCAAGGATAACTGGATCTATGGCAGGTTTGAATCCTAAAGTGAAAGGGTAGGTGTAAACAAACAAAAATACATGCCTATAGGACGAACATATCTGATTTATGGAAGGAACTGATAGACGAACACTCTCTTTCCAATTACAATCTCTCCTAATAGAAGGGATTGTGAGTTCAGTTATAAGAGAGGTGTAAGCGTCGACCTTCTAATTTCCCAATTTTCTTTTGAAGAGACGTTCTATCACTCACAAAAGATAAATCACTCGGGATAATCTCTTCAACTGTGGCTTCTTGAGAAGGGTCAGAAACTTCTTTACCTTTCAAAGATAGAGTTTTATAAGAGGAGCCTTTAACGCTAGAACTTGAATAAGGAGGAACAGAACCAGTCAAACCTCCATGTATATATCCCGAACTTCGAAGTCTTTCTACTCTGCTTCTTGTATGTTTGATAGGAGCAGGCGCATTAGGGAATTGATCGAGTACTAGAAACTTTCTAGGGTTAGGGTTTAGAGATGACATTGTTAGGATAAGCTTGAAGTAAGGAGAAGTAAAAGAAGGTAAAGGAATACTTGATGAAAGTTGATGAAGAAGATGACAAAGGAAGTGATAATTAAAAGGTTATATGGAAACAACCGTCAAATTAAGGGGTGCAATGATGAAAAACCTACATAAAAGATAACTATCACTTCGTAAACATAGGAAGTTGAATAAGCCTAGAAAAGTGGGTAAAACGTTGCAGATCCAATCAGAAGATGACGCGTATATGGAGCATTAAATGAGAAAGACATATGAGACGTCAACACTGTCACACGCGTTAATTGTGACAAAAATTCTCCTTTATGAAAAACCACTTCTCAATTAATTAATTGATAAATAAATGACAAGTGGGGGGACTATCTGTATTGGAAAAAACTAAATTTGAATTAAAGATGAAGTGGCATGACACGAATTGGTCAACTAGTCAAAGGATAATAAATTATTAAGAGGCACGGAAGAAAATATACACGAGAGGAGAAAAGAAAACAGACACTGAGGAAGTCTTAGATACGAGTCTCGTATCTACTTAAGCCATTTAATACCAACAGATAAAAAGGGCACTGAAGACAAGAATTTGATGACAAAAAGTAGTCTAAATTCATTATTAAATACCTGATACGTTAGTCAATCAGTATTTAATAGCAATGATTATGTAACGTCTAATTAAATGCTCTTTATTATTTAGATTAATCTGTTACTCCTTCTCAGTTATAAAAGGAGGAGGTTTCATCATTTGTAAGTACACGAAATATCATCTACATCATAGTGAAATACAAACTTCTTGTTGCTTTATTCTTGTTCTTTGAAAGCCAATTATATTTTGGTCTCTTTGATTATCAGTAACCCGACTTCTTTTCCCAAAATTCACGCTTTGACCAAATTATATTTTTGGTTAAACAATCAACCCATTCATTTTTAAGCAATTAAAAGGACACAATTTAAGTCTTTAACATAATTTAATCCCAAATAATCATTGAAATAGTACAATTAGCGGAAAAACCAACACTGCCCGGCATCAGGGTGTCACCAGTCATGAGCATCTAGCATAAGTCTAGGAACACGGAAAAGGGACTACACTAATCTATTACTAAATCCAATACAAAGGAAAGAAATAACGATAAGAGGGAGAAACACTGGGTTGTGAATGCCGAGCAGCTACCTAGTGTACTCCGAAATTTGCTTAAAGCTATCAACCCTCGCTAACAGGACCTGAAGCTCCTGAATCTGCAAACAGGGTAAAGGGAGTAAAGTGAGTACCCCAACTCAGTGAGTAATAATAATAAACAAAGACTGAGCAATAAGAAATCACGTAAAAATACAACAACACGCTATAAAGAGGCAGAGTAAAACCAGTAAAGTGCACAAAAACAGTGAAATCTCATAAAATACATTAATTCAGTATAAGCTTCTTTAAAAATACCTTTTAATAGCTAAACAAGTAAATGACAGGCCACTAGAAGAGACAAACACATAAATACCGCCCCTCGGGCTATATCCCATATCACAATCGGTACCCACACTCACTAAGGGTGTGCAGAATCCAGGAGGGGCCTCTTACGGTCCAAGCACAAAATCAAGCCATCTCGTGGCATATTCAACAGGCTCTCGACCTCATATAAAGCCACATCGTGGCGCACAACTCAGGACCTCGACCTGATAATCATAATTAGTGTATAATTGTTGCGGCGTGCAGCCCAACCCAAAGTATCCTCACAACACATGCCCTCAGCCTTACTTAGTCAGAATATCATAAGCCACTCGGACAATGAAAAAATATGTGCTCAATCCAAAATATCATTTAAAGTGTTAAAACAGAGTAAACATGGCTAAGTAAAGTACAGGTATAAAACCAAAACAGTACAAAAATATTAGTAAAAATCCCCTAGGGGTCCAAATAGTTGGCACGAGGACCAAATATGGCATTCAGCCTAAAACATGATGATAGCAAACTGTTTTCAATCAAATACGCAGTAAAACACTCATTCAGGATGGACTAATTCACAATACCAAATGGTGCATGACCCCACGCTCGTCATCTAGCGCGTGTGTCACCTCAACATAGCACAACGATGTGTAATTCGGGATTTCGTATCCTCACGACAACATATAAAATCATTATTCACCTCGATCTAGTACAGACTCTAGCTCGTGACGCCTTTACCCCTCAAATTGGCCTCAACTTACATCGAATCTATCCAAAATCAAAATCACGACATTAAAATTCGCTAAGGAAGCGAAGCCCATGCAAAAATAATCAATTTACAACGTAAATTCCGAAATTAACCAAAAGCCGACTCCCGATCCTATGTCTCAAAATTCGATAAAATTTAAATCAATAGATTTCTTATCTCCCCGCGAGTTCATACATATCAGAAGTCCCAAAATTCGACCATAAATGGCCCCTCAAATCCTCAAGTCAAGGTCTCCAATATCAAGTCCTAGTTTCCTAATTTTTAACCCTTAATTTCCATAATTATAGCTCTAATTCATGAAACAGTATTATAAGAACGAGTTTTAGGTTCAACAATCTTACCTCCAAATGTTATCCCTTGAATCCTCTTTAAAATCTCCCAAAAAGCTCCAAAACCAACTTGAAATGGTGAAGAACAACTCAAAAATCGCGAAGGAATTCTTTTATACCTTCTGGCCCAAGCTTTTAGCACATGCGGTCCCGCTTCTGGGGTCTAGAACACTGCACCTACGGTTTTCACTTACTTGACCATTTTTGCATATGCGGTTAAAATATCGCACCTGCGCCACCGCAGGTGAGCCTCCTCGATCGCTTTTGTGGTCCAGCTAACCTTCTACTTGGCCGCATTTGTGGCTCCCTCTACGCTTTTGCGAGCTCGCACCTGCGGTCCCCTTGCCGCATGTGCGGTTATGACAGCAGACTTAGCTTCAGCTGCCACATTTCAAATTTCTAAACTTTCCGCCAAACATCTTAAATCACCCCGCGGCCCCCGCGACCTCAACCAAAAGCACCAACAAGCCATATACTACTATTCAAACTTATACCAATCTTCAAAATACCTCAAACAACATCGGATCAGTCAAATCACATCGAAATCAAGCCTAAGATTCAAAAATCTTTAGAATTATGATTTTGATCGAAAAGTCTAGCAAACCACGTCCGAAAGACCTAAAATTTTGAACACGCATCCCAAATGACACGATGGACCTACTGCAACTTCCGGAATTCCATTCCTACCATTATATCAAAATCTCACCTACCAACCAGAAAATGCCAAAATTCTAATTTCGCTAATTCAATCCTAAATCTACTCCGGACCTCCAAAAACATATTCTGATCACGCTCCTAAGTCCTAAATCATCTCCCAAAGCTATCAGAACCATCGAAATTCACATCCGAGCCCTCTAACATATAAGTCAACATCCGATTGACTTTTCCAACTTAAGCTTCCTCAAAAGAGACTAAGTGTTTCAAACCTTATCAAACCTCTCTTAACCCGAGCCAACCAATCCGATCATACATAATACCGATAAACAAAGCATTAAGAAGCGGAAATGGGATAAAATAGAGCAATAACTCATGAAACGACCGGCCGAGTCGTTACATAATACATGTATTTTTATTTCATATTCTAGATTTTCGCATAATTCAAATATGGATATTATTTATCCTGTATGAGGAATTTTATGTTGGGATTAATTATTTATTTATTCCTTTATCAAACATTGTATTGGTTGACACTTGATTAATTGATCGATCTCTAATTATGCAGAATAACACTTATTAATAGGTTTGTGATGTTGTAGCCAAGCCTAAGCTAAAGACTTTGAGATAAGCGGAGACTTTACCTCCAAATGCTGATTTTGACTAAATTTAACATATCATTAGTTAAAAAATTGTGAGAAAAATTCTAATACCTTATTGGACAGTCATGTATATGTGGGAACAAGCAAGTACATAATTATAAATTTACAATTGAAATCAGATCACTTTGAGCTTCAAATTAATTTAGGGACGCTTGTATGATGTTTCAAAGTTGCACTGTACAATGTTTCAGCTTAAGTTATGTAAGTGAGTTTGTTGTATAAAGGTAGCAATGATTGTTATTAAAGAAAAGAATGAGGTTTATCACTGCAAAAAGTGTTTCTTATACAAAATGTTTAATCATTTGAAAAACTAAGCCAAGTATTTATCAATGAATATATTTTTCTTTAGATCTTCTCAACTTATGGTTAGTTTTTTTTTAAGCAAACACTAGGCAAAGCCTAGAGTTAGATTTTTATTGATAATATAAAATTATAGTTACAACATAATAACTTGAATGTCCGAAGTATAGCATGATCGCCACAGAGTTCATAACACAACTCTGTGGTGATATGCAAACTATGATTGAAATATTGATGCCGATCCATATAATTATCAGAAGTTGGAAAATTGCCATCCTGATCATGCTATGTCACCTTTCCTTCCTCGAGGGAATGAGCATCTGCTAATACCACCCATAGAGGTCGTATTGAGTAACATCGCATTAGGACTAGGCTGCGAGTTATGAATTGGATTGTGTATTATGAATCACTGGCCCATGACGACATAGCACCATTCAGTATCGCACTCAAAAAGGCCCATGTATGGTTCGCAACAAGGTAGATTCCCGGCGTTATCCAGCACTGGAGCATTGATGGATTGAAAATGCATTCCTTATCTTTTTTGACTAGTCTCGATCAACTCACAAGCATGCATTGCACAACAGAAACCGAGAGTTGAGCCTCCCAGATTATCGTTAATACTGCTGGAGAAACCGAGATGTTGTGCCTCCCAGATTGTCATTAATGAATATCTTTGACTGCGTTGAATACCGTAAAAGCAGTGGATTTTGAGAGCTCCCAAAACTTGAGAAAAGGATAGATAGGCGTGCGACAACTGCTCCATCAGCGCTAGAAAACAAGGCAGCACCTGCGAGACAGCTGCTAATTCTGGTATTTCCCAAGACCAATGTTGGGCCTTGTCTCAAGAAATGCCCACATGTCACGGTTGCATATGAGAAAAGCAACTGCTTGAGTCGCATGCTTCAACTCAGCGTGCTAGAAAATGCTGATCTCCCCAACACAGATTTTGGTACTTGATTCCAATCATATTTGAATGCTGCCAGTTCTGTCATTTTGACTAATGGCTGGGGCATTTTAATGTATTGGCAGAAGTTAAAAATGTGATTTCTAATAGCCAAGGCACTACAACAACACACGATAACTAGACTGCCCAATGTAGCATGAGCGAGTGCTACTAAATTCCAGAAATAACAAACTCGTGCTTCAGGCTTCATCCTTAACCTTTTTTCGACTTGAATTTTTTTTTTGATCCATTCGTCGCTTCCATTGTTGTGGATCAGATTCCAGCTGTAAAGCACTGCAAAAAAGAGTAAACAGTTAGAGAAGAGAGATTTCTCAAAGATGCCCTTAGTGCCTTCCATTTCTTTCTCTACTTTCTTGCAACTCTTATTCTCAGTTTTGTACATTGTAGCTTATCATCATTTACAATCCTCCTGCTCAAGACATCAAGATCCCAGAAATGAAAACATTCGATGTTACCACAATCAAGAGCATGGTTTGCCAGGTGGTCTGCTAGGCTTTTACCCTCTCTGAGTATGTGAGATACCTTGAAGTTACACCCCGATTTGAGAAAGTTGATTTCCTCCACCATATCCATAATGTTCCTGGGTGGTTTCCATTGTCCATCTATAGTCTTTTGAAGCATCAGTGAATCTGTCTCTAGCCAAACATTAGACATATTCATTGATTTGCACATTCTCATTGCCTCTACTATTGATGTTGCCTCAGCTTCATTGTTAGAGCCCTCCTTAATTTCTCTTCCTTCTGCATATATCAAGTCACCTCTGTCATCTCTTAAAAAAAACCCAATTGAACTTCTCCCAGGATTCCCTCTACATACTCCATCAGTATTCATTTTTATCCAACCTGTTGGCGGAAATTCCCATAGCACTTTATCGACCTTCAGACGGGGTGTATATTGGTCCATCATAGTTAGAAGATCAATCCACTTGTGATGTACATGAAGTCCTGGTTTTTTCAGTTGTACTAGTGATTGTAACGTTGATGAAATTTGGTAGATAACTCTATTTACTGACACTGATTCGCCGTATTTCAAACTATTTCTTCTCTTCCATAACTCCCATACAATGCATGCAGGTAAAGCTTGAAAGACTGATTTCAGTCTAGGTACAACTGGAGTCGTCCAGCATTTTGTAATTGCTTGATGTAAAGACAAACCTTCTGAGTGAATTCCTGCTCTCGTTAGGAAGTACCTCCATACAGTCGAAGCTGCATTTGATGTGAAGAATAGATGAACTAGAGACTCCTCTTTAGAATCAGCACAACACCAACATTTAGAAGCAATTGAGTATCCTATTCTACGCAAGAAATCATCAAGTGGCAGTTTTGCTTTCCACACCTTCCACGAAAAGAAAGATATCTTGAAAGGTAGGCCTTTGACCCATATCATCCTGTAAGCTATCCTTGGATTTTCTCTTCTTCTCAAGTAATCCCATGCAGTTTTTACAGAGAAATGTCCCTTTGGTTCAAGCATCCAGACCGGAATATCTAACTCTGCACATTCTTTTGGTGGAGTAATGTTCTGCACAATGTGATTAGCCCACTCCTCAGGTAAAATTTGAAATAATTTTTCCACATTCAACATACCATTATCAATCAAATCATTGACGTTTTGTATGTTTTCATCAATGGGGAATGTTGTTCACATTTGGAAATATAATGCTCCCATCTCTGTCCATTTGTCGAACCAGAATTGAGACGATCCCATTCTCAATTTTTAGTAGATTTGATGCTCAATCAAGTCTCTGCATTGAAGCATTTTCTTCCAAACGTGGGATCCACCCTTCCAAGGGACTATTACGGGATTTAATTTCTTACAATACTTTTGACACATAAATGCACTCCATAGACTGAATTTTGTTCTAAAATTCCACCACAATTTGCAGAAAAGTGCCTTGGATACATCATGAAGGGATCTGAAACCTATACCCCCTTCCTCATAAGGCATACATAGGTTAGTCCATGATGACCAATGTCTTGAATTTCCTCCCACATTACTGCTCCAGAAAAATTTTGCAAAGATGCTATGTAATTTGGAAATGACATAGTTAGGAGGATTAACTGCTGATAACATATGAATTGGCATACTTTGCAGAACATTTGCGATCAATATAGCCTTGCCGCCTACCGAGAGGAGCTTTCCTTTCCACAACTGCAGTCTGTCCATAACCTTTGTAATTAATGCCTGGTAGTAATCACTCCTTCTTCTTGCATAAAATATAGGACATCCAAGATATGTCATTGAGAAACATTGTTTTCCTATACCAGTAATCCTTTCCACCTTGTTAATCACCTCATCTTTTGTTGAATGATGAAGATATATGGCTGATTTGGCTTTATTAACCAGTTGACCCGATGCTGCTTCATAAGCTTGCAGAACCTCCATCGCCAGTGTCAGAGACTTTTCATCTGATGAGCAGAAAATGATTGTATCATCCGCATAAGCCATGTGATTTATTTTTGGGCTCCATTTAGGAAGTCTAAATCCGCAGAAGAATCGATTATTATGCAGTGAGTTCAAACCTCTAGACAATGCTTCTGCTGCTAGAACGAATAAGGTAGGTGACAGAGGGTCTCCTTGTTTTACTCCCCTAGACCCTTTGAAAAAATCATTTGGTTGTCCATTGATTAAAATAGAGTACCAGTTATTCCCAATAAAATCGTATGTCAAGCCAATAAAATCTTCAGGAAATCCCATCTTCCTTAGCACTTTTGTCAGGAAAAGCCATGATAATCTATCATAAGATTTTGTCATATCTAGCTTAATCACAACATTTGGTTCTGCTTTAGTTCTTACCCTGATATCCTTAATGATTTCTTGAGTTAGTAGGACAATCTCTACGATATTTCTTCCCTTCACGAAACCTGCCTGCTCCTCTGAGATTATGTTTGGTAATAGTTCCCCCAACCTTTCATGAATGACTCTTGAGAAAATTGTTAGGTTTTATGCCCATCACTAGAGGGGGGGTGAATAGTGCGGCACGAGAATATTGATAAATATTGCAGAATTAAAATTGCACGAATAAAATAAATTCGGTAATAAAAATAGCAAGAAAAGAACACACCGAATTTATCCTGGTTCACCACAACTTGTGGTTAGTCCAGTCCCCGAGAGACTCTCTCGAGATTCCACTAACTCCGTTAAGCTTACGGGTGCCCAACAAACCGTTACACTTGCTCGTAGATGTACACTCTACAAGACTTCAACTTGCTCGAGGATACCGCACCCCAAGACTTCACCTTGCTCGTGGATACCGCACCACAAGACTTCACACACTAAGACTTAGGGTACTTAGCGAACCCGACAACCAATGAGAAGATATGTTCTTCTCAAACACCTTTCTCTTTTACAACAAGAACTCTCTCAAAAGAGTAGATAAAGAGATACAAATTTAGCTCTATGAACAACTCAAAGTTGTCTCTCAAATGGATCAACAAAAGCTCTAAAATGATGCTCAAATAATGTCAATATGTATATCAATATTGGGAGGTGTTGTGTGTTTAAAATCAGCTCAAAAGACCTCTTTTAATAGGGGTTTCGAGGTGCAAGTCCGTTGCTTAATTGACAATCAATTATGCTGATTTTATGCAAGGATAATCGATTATTGGATTTGCATAATCGATTATTCTTCCAACGTTCAAAAATCAGAAGCTGATTTTCTGCTGAATAATCGATTACTGGATTCTGCATAATCGATTATTCTGTTCCAGTGTTCAAACACTGGCAACGGTCTACAGCATAATCGATTATGCAGATTGTATAATCGATTGTTCTAGTCCAGATTTGAAAACTTACTTCAAAAACCATTTTGGTTAAAATGAGAACTTTAACATCATTTTTTTTGAAATATTTAAAATATGTTTATGATAAATATGATTTAATAAAATGATTTTATGCATATTTATGATGACCTATGTTGAGCCAAAAGACGAGATAACTTAAGCGTTGCTCTTACATTGGTTCTACCTAACGACCTATGCCTTGGGTCTTCGGTCTTGAACATTTGAGCTCGTCTTTGGCTTGTCTATGCAATTCCGTCATCAATATGCTTCTTAGCATTCAATCTTGATTGTTTGTCATATAATAACGTTGTTTGACACTTGACTTCATTGTTTGTCATTCATCAAAACCTATACCTGAAAATCATGCTAATACAACCGAAGCGCACATATCATAGATAGAATGATTTTCTACAACCCCCTTTTTGATAATGACAAACAATAGGAGATATGCATATTGGATTCCCCCTAAATTCATGCTATATCTCAACATACAATTCATGTAAACAATTTAATATAATTCCCCCTTAATTAAAGCATACTAGAATGTGAAGACATTCCCCCTTATTCGATGCATATCGCGAAGACATTCCCCCTTATTCGATGCATATCGCCTAAATTCTTCCCCCTTTTGGCATTAGCAAAAAGAGTATACAAAGGCTACTTTCCCTTAACGACACTTCCCCTTTTGGGAATACCAACTATTAGTGTCAAAAATAAAGTAGGAAGTATAATGAGGAATATACATTGACGATACCAATTGTTAGATTTAAAAAATTATATCAGCATAAAATAATACCAAATGTTAGTAAAAACATACCAACTAAAAATATTCATCAAAACATGAATCAATCATTATTTTTAACACGAAATAATTGATGCCAATTGTTATTCTCAACCAAAAATAACTAATATCAATTTGTTAACAAAGATATATTAATCTTTAGCACATATCAACTATTACGTTTTTATCAAGAATACGATAACTAACCGAAATTCCCCCTCGATGCAATAAGGTTCCGTGCTTGGTGCATCTACTACGATTTTGTAGTCTTCAAGCACACCTGCAAACGTACCTAAAAATAGGTTTTCGGTACCCCTCTTTTGGGTCCTTGAGGGTTAGGCAAATAATAATCATAATCAAAATATGAATCTCTATGTTTAGCAAAACATATGGGTGCAATGTGTCCTACCCGGTTACAATAATGACATATAACATTAGGGTTGTGCATATGTCTTGGTTGAGCCAAATGCATTCTAGGTGATTTAAAGTCGTTATTCCTAGAAGCGTTGAAATTCCTAGAGTCATTTCTAGGTGGTCTGAAATTATTCATTCTAGACTCATTAATAAAATTCCTAGAATTGTGTCTAAAATGATTAGTTTTAGATTTATTAACAAAATTCCTAGAGTCGTTTCTAGGTGGTTTAACCTCATTTCTATCATCCTTTTTAATTACTTCACTTGTTTTAGAATCATTTACACTACATTTTTCTAGTGTATTTCTAAGTTCTATGTTCTCTATTTTCAAAGAACTACAAGAAGAACAATTAGAACTTTGAACACTTAAAGAGGCTTCATTCATCTCCTTGATTTTATTTTTGAGATCGACATTGTCATTTTCCAAAAATCTATTTTCTTCTTCTAAAAATTTGATATTATTTTTAAGAACAGCATTGTCATTTTCTAAAAGATCATTTTCTTCTTTTAGTTTTTCATTATCACAAGTCAATTTTTCAAAATCTTTTTCTTTTAAAGAAGGTTGTTTTTCAAAATCTTTTTCTTGCAAAGAAAGTGTTTTCTCAAAATCTTTTTCTTGCAAAGAAAGTGTTTTCTTCAATTCTTTTATGGTTTTGGAAGATTTAACAAATTCACCATATAATTCATCGTAGGCATTTTGTATTTCTTCAAACGAGTAAGAGTTAGAAATACTTACCTTTTCTTCTTCGTTTGCCATGAGGCATAATGCGGCAGTTTCATTGCCCGAGCTGTCCGAATCCCAAGTGACGCGCCTATGGTGTTTCTTCTTTTTCTTGTCCTTTGATTTTGGACAACGTGATTTGGTGTGGCCAAGTTTTCCACAATTTTGACATGAAGGACTTGGTTCTTCCTTCTTTATTTCCTTCTTCATAAACTTATAAAACTTTTCAATTATATCATTGGAAGTAATAGCATCATCGTTTTCCGAATCGCTTACCTCTTCTCTTTTAGAGGATGAGGCTTTGAAGGCAATATTCGAATTACTTCTAAGATACGGATTAAGAATTGTGCTTTCATAAGCTTTAAGATTACCTCGTAGTCCATCAATTGTGACGTCTGTGATTCCTATCTACTCTTGGATAGCATTTGCTTTGGAGCGCCATTCGGGAGTGAGACTCCGTAGGATTTTTCGAACTAGATCTTTGTTCCGAGAGCATGAAGATCGTTGACGATCATTGAGAATCGTTCGAACATACGATCGATGTTTTCATCTTCCCTCATTCTAAAAAGTTCATATTCATGTGTTAGAAAATCTATTTTAGATTCTTGGACTTGAGACATAGAGTTTATCCCACATTTCCTTTGCGGTTGTGCAACAAGAGATTTTCCGATAGTCGTCCGGATTCACCGCACAAAATAGTAAGTTAACGGCCTTTGCGTTTCTTTCAACTTTCTTGATGTCCTCGGCATCGTATTCTTTTTCCTCCTTCGGAACCATGATTTTGCCAACTTTCTTTGTTGGCATTTGTTCACCTTTCTTGATGATTTGCCATAATCGAAAGTTATTTGATTGGATGAACATTCTCATCCGCTCTTTCCAATATGTATAGTTTGTTCCGTCAAATAGTGGAGGGCTATAGGTGGAGTGTCCTTCGCTCATCATTCCTGCGTTCAATATCCTCAACAAAAAAATTTATATCGCTCTCAACCGGTTAAGGCTTTCAGAGAGTTAGGCTCTGATACCAATTGTTAGGTTTTATGCCCGTCACTTGAGGGGGGAGTGAATAGTGCGGCACGAGAATATTGAGAAATATTGCGGCATTAAAAATTTCAGGAATAAAATAAATTCGGTAATAAATAGCAAGGAAAGAACACACCGAATTTATTCTGGTTCACCACAACTTGTGGTTAGTCCAGTCCTCGAGAGACTCTCTCGAGATTCCACTAACTCCGTTAAGCATACGGGTGCCTAACAAACCGTTACACTTGCTCGTAGATGTACACTCTACAAGACTTCAACTTGCTCGAGGATACCGCACCCCAAGACTTCACCTTGCTCGTGGATACCGCACCACAAGACTTCACACACTAAGACTTAGGGTACTTAGCGAACCCGACAACCAATGAGAAGATATGTTCTTCTCAAACACCTTTCTCTTTTACAACAAGAACTCTCTCAAAAGAGTAGATAAAGAGATACAAATTTAGCTCTATGAACAACTCAAAGTTGTCTCTCAAATGGCTCAACAAAAGCTCTAAAATGATGCTCAAATAATGTCAATATGTATATCAATATTGGGAGGTATTGTGTGTTTAAAATTATCTCAAAATTTTATAGGGATTAGGTTGTGCAAGTCCGTTGCTTAATTGACAATCAATTATGCTGATTTTATGCAAGGATAATCGATTATTGGATTTGCATAATCGATTATTCTTCCAACGTTCAAAAATCAGAAGCTAATTTTCTGCTGAATAATCGATTACTGGATTCTGCATAATCAATTATTCTGTTCCAGTGTTCAAACACTGGCAACGGTCTACAGCATAATCGATTATGCAGATTGTATAATCGATTATTCTAGTCCAGATTTGAAAACTTACTTCAAAAACCATTTTGGGTAAAATTAGAACTTTAACATCATTTTGTTTGAAGTATTTAAAATATGTTTATGATAAATATGATTTAATAAAATATGTTTATGATAAATATGATTTAATAAAATGATTTTATGCATATTTATGATGACCTATGCTGAGCCAAAAGACGAGATAACTTAAGCGTTGCTCTTACATTGGTTTTACCTAACGACCTACGCCTTGGGACTTCGGTCTTGAACATTTGAGCTCGTCTTTGGCTTGTCTATGCAATTCCGTCATCAATATGCTTCTTGGCATTCAATCTTGATTGTTTGTCATATAATAACGTTGTTTGACACTTGACTTCATTGTTTGTCATTCATCAAAACCTATACCTGAAAATCATGCTAATACAACCAAAGCGCACATATCATAGATAGAATGATTTTCTACAAAAATCTTGTTAACAAAGTTACTAAGACTGATAGGTGTCATGTCTGCGAAATTAATCACTTCTTTTTTCTTTGGTAATAAAACCAGGTTTATGTGCGTCACATTCTTTAGAAGCTGGTGTGCGCAGAAGAAATACTTGACCATGCCGACCACATATTCTTCAATGATCTCCCAGCATGATTGGTAGAAGGCTCCAGTGAAACCATCTGGACCGCCTGCTGAATCCCCATTCAGCCCCATTACTGCTTTCTTCACTTCCTCATTCGAAGGTAAGGCCATCAATCTCTCATGTTGACCAGTATCTATCATTGGAGGTACATGTTTTAAAATATCAAAATCATTGGGAAAAGACCTCTCAGTAAATAACTCCTTGTAAAATTTTACAGCTTCCTCTGCTATTTTGTGATCTTCTTCAATCAAATTACCATCATTATCCTGGATTCTTGATAATTTTAGTCTTTTCCTTCTCCCATTAACCTGAGCATGAAAAAATTTTGTGTTTCTATCACCATCTTTGAACCACAACATGCCTGCTTTTTGTTTCCAAAATAATTCTTCTAATGCAAGATATTTAAGCATTTCATCTTGAAGCTGTCGTAATCTTTGTCTGTTTATCTGAGTAGGATTAATTTCAAATTAATTTTCATGAATCAGTACCACCTCCTCTAGACTTGCAATCTTCTGGAAAATATCCCCATATGTAGCTCTGCTCCAAGTAGAAAGTGCATGTTTAAGCTTTTTTAACTTGTAGTTAAAATTGCTGAAAGGATTTGTACTAAAATCACCATTCCAGGTCTCTTTCACTACATCTTTAAAAGATTCATGCATTATCCAAAAATTATAAAATCTGAACGACTTCTTAACTGGGGAAGTATTTATATTACATTTGAGCAGCATGGGACAATGGTCAGAGCCTATTTTGGACAAATGAGTTACCTCCAATCCAGGAAAGGTCTGTTGCAGTTCATCATTTCCTAGACATCTATCTAGTCTTTTGAATATACAGTCCTCTTCTGATCTTCCGTTCCACCATGTGAAAATGCTTCCTTTAAACACCAAATCGTTTAAAGGGCATGAGTTTATGCAATGTCTGAAGTCATCTACTTCGAGGAACGAGACTGGCAAGCCACCAAACTTCTCTTACTCATCCCAAATCACATTATGAGAACGTATGACATCCGCCTTCAGGTATCGAAATGATAAGGATGGACTACAGCAAAAGATATTGCTATCTCGACCAGCCATGGAACAGTAATGTGCGATGCCATTGAATATAGAGAATCTCATAGCTCAATTCTTTCAATGCGATCACATTTAGCATATACTAGCATGAGGATGAGCTCTGCATGTGTTTCAGTGTGCACCAATTTTAAAGTCAGCTGTTGATTCATATTATACAGAATATTAACTTCAAAATTTCATCAATAAATGCCCAAATCTTGTTTGACACATTCACCACAGCTTGAGCCAAACCAATTCTTGCTCTATATCTCTCCATTTTGTTAGACTGCTGCATAGGTTCAATGATTCCTATGAATTGAAATTGATGTTTCCGATGCATTGTAACCAGCCTTTGAAATGTTTTCTTTGTATATACTGATCTCACATTCCAGATAATGGCATCCATTAGATGTTTTTGTGTTTGGACAGAGTGCTCCTTGTTTTTACTCCCTTGGTCTGTGCATTTGAATTCTCTTTTAATTGTTTCTTCTTTTCTTTTGCTGGAAATTTCACAGGTTCAATATGCCTTGGATACAGACCCCCATGCTTGGCAACATTAAGAAAAATTTGAGCAGTGGATTCTTCCTCCAAATCTACATCTCTTATTTCCGCGTGGGTCGCGGTGTTATATGTTTCTACAGCTGCTTCCTTAATAGTGTTTAGATTTGCATCCCTTATTGCATAGACTTGCACTGATTTGTTTTGGTTTTCGTCTATACTTTGCTCTTGATTTGCATCTGAATTTTCTGCTTCACTCAATAGTTGAATCTCATCAATATGCAAATTTCCTCCTGGATCTATGGTATTGATATTTCCCTCTGATGACTTTTTTGTTTCTGAATTTGTGCATTCCATTGGATTTGAATATCATTTGCATTATCAATGCCTTTAGCCCTTTCATCCTCGTTTTCCAAGTTTTTTTCTCCCATTTCATCCTCACTATGCATCAAATCTGGAATTTGACCATTTTGTGAGACTTCCCATAACTTTTTTGTTTTCCTTTTTTCTTTTTTAATGGCCCTGAATTTGTCAAAATCTTCATCTTCTACCAATTCATTTTCTTTGTTGTTTGCTAATTGTTGCTCATTATTTGGGATATTGACCTGAATTGCATTATTTCTAAAAACTGCCTGAGCCCATTGTTTAGTTGAAAGATTGTTGATATGCTACTCTTTCCCCATCCCTTGTTGTATACCAACTGGATTCTTTTGTTGATTGTTGGCTGACTGTCTTTTGGACGAGCTTGGAGATGTATTCTTTTGTGCTTCTTGGGAAGCTGATGCATGCACTTCCTGTTCCTTTATCCCATTTTCCACATCTGTGTGCTGAATCTCCTTGTTGCTGTTGGATTTTTGAATCGTGTATTCCTTTATGACTGCCAGTTGGTTTCTTACATCTTCCTCATCATTTTCCTTTTGTAGCACTTTAAATTTGTTGGTAGTATGGATTTATTTATTGAAATTGAGATTGTTACCAAAAATTTCTTTGCTTTGTGAAAGTGAGATATGTTTTACTACATGCCTCTTTTTCAATAATTGTAGACATTGATGGAAGTGGTGTCATCAAACACTATTTTACCTGAAAAAATATTAAATATTTATATTAATAACCTATTAAAATGAAGCAATATATAATAATGACACCGCTTTTTGGTAAAGAGTATTTCTTGGTCCGTTGGTCATGCTTATATTTGGATTTGTGAAGGTTCTAAGCTTAAGTGTTGACCTAAACATTCTATCTTTTAAATATCTTTGAGTGAGTATTTTTGTTAAAAATTTGAGTTCGAACCTTCACCTCTCTTTGCAATAGCATTCAACTAAACCATTGGACAAAGCTTTCAACTTATGGAGAAATGATAAGATAATATTTATTTATTATTTATTTATATAAATATGACACTACTTTCAAAAAGTTCTGAGTATGCCTCTATTTGTGGAGATCTCAAATTATATAATGTTTAGTTGATATATGACAAAAAGATATAAAAGAATTAAAGAATAATGAGAATCGTGAGATGTAGTAATTTTCTAATTGTCTATTTTATAATACTGCATTACAAATTTGCAGTCTGAATAGTGAGGCAATAAATTTCTTATTATAAATTGGTAAAATAGTTCATTTTTCAAAATTAATATCTTCAACTTTGGCAAAATGGTTCATTATTCATAGTTAATCTTTTTGTCTTTGGCAAAATGATTCATTATTCATAGGTAATATCCTCAACTAACTAATATTTGTTAACTATAAATAGTACCAATTAACATGGCAATGTATAAGCAATTAGCAAAAAGTATTAGAACATCACTAAGTTAATCAAATATAATTACTAGACCATGGCTGCAAATTTCTCTCAGTATCTTTCCCATTGGATTTTTGTAGGGTTTTGTTAGTATTTGGTTAGATTTTCCTCTTGCCAACCAAGCCGTTATTCACAAATTGGTGCAACCTTCTATGAAAATCCTACTAATTTTGGGGGCGGTAATGTCTTAAAATATTTCTACTCCCTTTTTTTATAAGACTTATGTAGCGGCCAACTAGATTAAAATAATTAAATTTGCTTTAGATTTAAAATACAACTTTGAAGGTAAATTTTAATAGTTCGGCTATTGGCTAGCTATCTGAATTTCACTTTGTTGGTGAGGGTTTGATTTGCTCTTATAATATCCTTATAAATTTCCTCTTCCCTTCTCCTACATAATAAAGGAAATTATACGAATAGAATTTTGTAGACAAATGTTCACCGAAATGGCTTGACCAATATAATCTTGATTTTACATACTTTATTAATTATTCTAGGGCAAAATGATTGAAAAACATAAATTATTTTTATATTACGTTCTAGGTGGAGCAAGTAGGCTCGAAAATGACGTGGCAAAAGCTCCCTATAATGTAATGATCATGGCGAAAAATCAAACTCTTTTTAAGCAAGACTCTGGATTGTGGTGTATGCTACCAGGTAAACATATTTTATGTGGCTATATAAAATGAATGAATTACAAAGAAAGTTATATAATATAAATTGGGTTTAAAAAATATATATAATTTTAAATCTCCTTATAAGAGAAAATATAGTTAGAAATTCCAAATGTACATTTTTTTATGATCTTTTGGAATTCATTTGACAGAATGTCGAATTCCGCTACTGATCTTATAAATTCATAAATTTAGAATAAGCATATCTTATTTTGCACGAGATGACAAGGGAATGTTGTGCACCCAAGACCAAAATCCGTATTATTAAGGGAATCCGATAATAGTAACTTTACAGATCAGTGTGCTGAAGCATGTAACAATGATCCAGTTCACTTCGATATAAGTAGAATTGCCTTTATAAAGTTAGCAAAGTCCACTTCAATTTAAGGGAAATTGCCTTTGGAAAGCCAGCAAAGTCGGTGAAACTTCACAATTATAAAATACAGGAAGGATCTCAATTTTTTATCATAGGTGAGTTGTTTTACAAAAATTAAAAAGTTATCGTATTTCCTTTCTTCCATCTTATAGGAACTCTTAATACATTAGTTTCTTTTATTTTTTATTGGATCTTACAGGGTAGCATGTAATACAACACAATTATCTTATTCAAGGTGGACAAAGACTCTAATTTTAATTTCTTCGCAATTATATATGAAGCAGTAGATGGAGAAAGTGACCTTTCTTTAGTTGAAATCCAAACAAGTAATTCGAGTTGGGTAGCGATGCAGAGAATGATTGGGGCAACTTGGAGTGTTGGCATACAACCAAACAACAGAAACCTCCTTTTTCCCTCAGACTTGCTTGAGAAACAAAGCAGAATGTCACTGCCCTGAATGTCATTCCAAACGGTTGGCAACCAAGATTAATTTACAAATCAAATGTTAATTTTTCCAATAATCTATAGGGTGAAAGTAATTAAGAAGAAAAATATGAGGGTACAATGTAGATTGTTGAATACCATTTATTTACCTACCCTATCAAATATGATTAATAAAGTAAAAGTACCATCTTTAATTTATTTTGAATATGCGACTTATTATATTTGATGCCTTTTCTTTATTTTGAGCTCTCTAACAAAATAAAAATGACTGCTACCTTTGTTGTATATTTAGCTCAAAGTTCTCATCCACTTTATGAGCATAAATCAATTAAAATAAAGAGAGGGCCAATCATAGAAGATCGTAATAAATCCAAAAGATCAAACGAGTAAAATATAAGAGAAAATAGTTATGGATTAAAGGGAGGAGAGTAGAGATCTTTTATTAATGATATCGATTAGGTCTGCCTCTCCATGGAGAGGTTCAGAGCCTTACAATGATGTATATTCTCTTCTCTTAGAAGTAGATGAGAAGAAGAAGAAGCAGCCCCCCCCCCCCCCTCCCCTTTTGGGTTCTTTCTCCTTATATTTATAGCTGTGAATCTTGACAATGAGTAGGTTGTGGTCTCGCTAATTAGGTTGAGTAACCTTGGAGTACTTTGGTCAGCGAATGATAATACCTTTTATTATCCCGAACAAGCTTAGGATGTAGTTAGACGCGCTAATTGCCACGAGTATAATTCTGACACATACAGATAGTCCCTCTGCTTATTGAGGTCGGGATCCGGCCGAGCTCGATGAGGGGATTTTGCCGATAGCTGCAGTCTTTTATGCTTTGGAGACGGTCGTAGCCATTTATTTTTTGGAGATGGCCATAACCATTTATACTTTAAGATGGTCGTAGCCATTTATTTTTTGAAGATGGTCGTAGCCATTTATTTTTTGAAGATGGCCGTAGCCATTTAAATTTTGGTGATGGATGTAGCCATTTATACTTTAAAGATGGTCGTAGT
This sequence comes from Nicotiana benthamiana, assembly GCA_034376525.1. Classification (NCBI taxonomy): domain Eukaryota; kingdom Viridiplantae; phylum Streptophyta; class Magnoliopsida; order Solanales; family Solanaceae; genus Nicotiana; species Nicotiana benthamiana. The sequence goes on along the minus strand of CM067341.1, from coordinate 122,370,310 downwards.
CATTTATTTTTTTGAAGATGCACGTAGCTATTTATACTTTGGAGATGGCTGTAGTCATTTTACGCGGACAATCCTTGACTGCAATGGAGTTGTTTGTTAAGTGAATTTACAATCAACGACCGTGGTCGCAATTCTTTGGTTGGTTTTCGTACGAGCAACTGGTGGTTGCCGTTCACATACCTGAAACGGACGTAGCCTTTTGTTTGTATGTACTGTTTTTAGGGCTGGAGGTCGTAGTCGCTTTATTTTTGCGAGACGGAGATAAATGTTCGTAGCTTTGTGAGGGCCGTAACCGCCCTTACAAAGTGGGTGGTCGTAATCATTTCGTATTCAAGATACAGCTGTGGTCGTTGTTGCTTCAGAGATGGATATGATCAATATTACTTTCGGAGGTGACCGTGGCCTGGATTATTTTGAAGATGGTTGTAGCCACTACTGATTTAGAGACGGCCGTAGCCGATTACACACGTTTGGAAGGGATACGATCAGGCTTTCCGCGTATAGGGAAGGCGTCATATGCTTAGTGACACATGGGGCGTGCTCTTGGTGTCTTGGAACCATTACAACCGTTTCGAGAGTGATATGCCGATTGACGATTGAATGGCCGTTCCACAGTATTTGTCATAATGATGCCCGTTACTGTAGACCTGAACCGTTTTGCGGTTGGTCAGGCAATTAATGGTGGCCTTGGGATTCGTGAAAGCTATTTATGCTTTGTCTATAAATAAAGGGTTGTATTGTTCAATTCCAACTTTCCCAATATTTGCTCAAGTGAGATTTTGAGAGAGATAACTCTTTTTATTCTCAGTTTGCTTCATCTTATGTTCCTTGTTACTTTATTCTCCGTCGTTTATCGTCATATCTTCATCTTCCTTTATTTTTTCGGTGAACTCTGCTCACTTTCTTTTAATACACTAACAATGGCGAGTAGCTCCCGTTTCGATATTGCTCCGGTGGTGGTTCCGGAAGCTGAGGGCCCATCTACGGTGGTGAGAACCACCGATTCAGCGAGTATTGACAGGATCCCGTCGGTGACTGACATTCTTTCTCTGCCTGGCTGTCCGGCAACTGATTTCTCTGACCCCGAAGGAGAGGACCAAGTGGACGAGGCCCCCTTGATGGGGAAGGTAGGCCTCTCCCAACTAAGGGATCAATGTGATATTCCTCGTTTTGCTGACATCGTCCTCGCTGGGAGCGGGGAGTGGGTTCATGTCGACCTCCGAGGGTACTGGATTTTCTACGCTTACCCTTTCAAGCTTGTATTTAAACTTCCTCTCCCAATGTAAGTGGTGGACTTTAGTCGCTACTACAGGGTATGGCCTAGTAAGCTCTTCCCTTCCTGCTACAAGTTACTGGCGATGCTAAAAAAATATGCGAAATTGGCACGGAGGGAGATTACCCTTGGGCACGTACTGACTATCTCCGCTCCCTAGAGGGTACGAGGTACCATGATTCGGTTGGTCCCTCGTGGAGCCGACGGCTTAACTGCGGAGCTTGATGTTGAGGTCGATACCCGTCCTTATGAGCACTTTTTCTACATCAGGACTGAGCACCTGGTGTCTTGCGCTACTGAATTCCCAGAGGAATGGAACCATGCGCGTAGGTTTATTTTACGTTGGTCTTGATTTATTTTGGTTAAATGTCTTGTTTCATGTTCTACGTACTGACCTTCTTCTTATGTTGTAGTTGGAGGTGCGCCACCAGCAACGTTTTCTGGCATCCATGAGTGGGTCGAGGCCGTGCTCCCTGTTACAGCATGGATTCCAACGTGGGCATCTTTCTGGGACGTCCATGGCCGTAGGCCGGCCGCTGGTAAGAATCTGAAGTACTATGTTGTTCTTCTTTTGTAGTTCTTAGTTTCCTTTCCTTGACCGTTCTTCCTTTGTTGGTTAGGACGACCACATCGCAGGAGGGCTCCTCAGCTTGCTTTCCGTAGGCCTGGGGCGACTGCCCGATTGGTTGCAATACCGGCACCTCGCTCGGTCCCCATGGCTACCTCAGTTGAATCCTTGGTGGCTCACTCTCCATCATGTCCGTGCACTGAGTTGATGAATCTTTAGGGGTCGTGCATTCTAGGGTGGAGTCGCCACCGGATGAAGACGAGGAGGGAGAGGAGAGGCCACTGGTTCGGCGTAGGGTGGCATTCACCCCGGTCCTTCCAATGGTGATTAGCTTGGATTATCCACCGTCGCAAGCGTAGGGGAATACAGTAGAGTCTACCCCAGAAGGCAAACATTCAGTGGGGGTTGCCCCGATTGTCTTAGGCCAAGGTGACACAATCGCTTCGGTGATTCAATTTCTGTTCCTGTTGCTGAGAGGGAAGGTAGCTCCTCAGCAACTGTTTCGTAGGAGGATATGGGCACCAAGGTTTTGGCAAGTGCGGGCGTTTCGAATTCCCGAGCGGCAGAGGCTTCGACTTCCAGGGCGACGGAGGGAAGGGGCGCCTCAGGAGAGGGGGATGATTCTGAGTCTAACATGTACCCTGAGGATGTCCTTTTGTTTCAGGAGGGTTATACCCGCCCAGCGGTGCAGGCCGAAGGGAATTACCGCTATGTGGAGATCCCTAATGAATAGAACATGCTGCTCGAGGAGGAGAATCTGGTGATGCTGTTCGAGGTTCTGTGCTCGGAGGCGGAGAGTGTGTTCTTGAGGGATATCCAGTCGTCGGGTTGATGGGAGGGGTGGCGGCTCTGAGTATAAAGGTACATGTGAAGTTTTAGTCTATTTCTCTCCTCAGTGTATCTTCTTATATTAACTATTGTCCTGCTTGCCGCAGTCATTCTTGTTGGAGGTGGAGAGCATTCTCTAGCCCAACATCCGCTCGGTTGTCTTTGTGCGTTAGTTGGAAAAGTACCACTGCTATCGAAAACAGTGTCGTGATTTGTGGGAACGCTTAAGGAATGACCTGCGGAATCGAAAGCTGGTAGAAGAGCTAGTGAGGAGGGAGCTTCATATGCAGCAGATCCTTAACAGGGTAAACGCTCTTGAGGGGCAGCTCCGTCAAAGAAACGAGGAGATGGAAGCTGAAAGGAGGGCGGCCGCTGAGAGAGAGCGCCAAAATCAGGCTACGGCAGCAGAGGCTGCTGAGGCCTTGACTAGGTAGTTGGCCGCCCTAGAGACGGAGACTGCTGCCTTGAGGAAACAGGTAGAGGATGCCTTGGCGAGGGTTGAAACGTTACAGGCAACCAACCGCGCCCAAGAAAGATAATGCAGGTTGAAGAGGGCTGCCGCAACTTTTCAAGAGAGGGCGTTGGAGGGGCACATTGCTGTTTGTGAGCAAGACGTCCGCACTGCGGCGGACCAGATTGCGACCTTGGAGGCTGAGAACCAGTGCCTGAGGAATCAGGCTGCTTCTTTCAGGCATGCTCGTGAGCTTTGGACGTATGCCGAGGCCCAGATCGACGTGCATAGGCGATTGTGGGAAGCCGGCATTGTGCCTGAGGCCACCTATGAGGAAGCACGCTAAAAGGCTCGTGATGCTCACCTCGGCTGCGGTTTTGACCCATCCACGCCCGGGGCTGATGAGGGCGCCGAGGGTGCTGATGATGTTGAATAGGGCGCTAATGGCCTCGAGTGAACAGAGACAGAGTTTTTATTACTTGTTAAATTTTCATTCTCTTTTTCTCTTTTATTTTTCGTTGCCATTTGCCTATATTTTTTATTTTGCCGACCATGGGCCAATGTAACTGGGGGTAACCCCTTGTAGATATTGTAAATATATGCGATTTTCTTCCTTTCTATTTGTTTTGTGTCAATTTCGCGCGTTTATTATTTGTGCTCGTTTGAGAGGGCCTCGACTTAGAGTTTTCTAGTGAGCATGATAATGGTCTCGACCGGTGAGGTGATTTCGACCATTGTCGAGTTGGTTCATTGCCTTAAGGGAAAATTGGTGTAGATGGCTTTGGCCATAGACAGACGCTTTTGGTCATCACCTTCCTTCACTTTGTGGAAGTCGTTTGTAGCCGTGTTTGGGCAGTGGCGGCACATAGCCTTAGTCCCTGTTTGGGCTTAGTTGGACTACCGATCGTGGTAATGAAAAGAGCAGCCTTGTAGTTCGACTTGGGCCGAACTCTACATGGGCTGAAATTGTAGTGTAAAGTTAGTCGTACTTACTTGAATAGTGGGGGCGCTTGACCCGACCTGGGGTTCGACCGTGGTTGAACATTTGGGGGAGTTCGGCCTCACCTGATCGCGGCTCGACTCGTAGCCGCGGGGACGTACATTCTTCGCTTTAATTTGTCCATGGCTGAGCTTGTGACTCTTGTGACGGAGGTGTGTACCTCGAGTCTTAGTTTTACATATAATTGAATTTTTTTTAAGTCTTAATGGCGAGGGCATTTGGCATGAGTCCCAATTCAACCGTAGTTGACCTTTTGGGCAAGGGCGCGTGGCCTGAGTGGCCATTCAACCGTAGTTGAACTTTTTTTGGTAATTTTTTTATGTCGAAGGCACATAGCCTGAGTCCCAGTTCAACCGTAGTTGAACTTTTGGGCGAGGGCGCGTAGCCTGAGTGGCCGTTCACCGTAGTTGAACTTTTTTGTAACTTTTTTATGTCGAAGGCACATAGCCTGAGTTCCAGTCCAACCGTAGTTGAACTTTTGGGCGAGGGCGCGTAGCCTGAGTTGCCGTTCAACCGTAGTTGAACTTTTGTAATTTTTCTTATGTCCAAGGCATGTAGCCCGAGTTATTGTTCAGCCGTAGTTAAACCTTTGTAATTTTTTTCTGATGTTGAAGGCACGTAGCCTGAGTATTTGTTCAACCATAGTTGAAACTTTGTAATATTTTGATGTCGAAGGCATGTAGCATGAGTCCCAGTCCAACCATAGTTGAACTTTTGGGCGAGGGCGTGTGGTCTGAGTGGTTGTTCAACCGTAGTTGAACATTTGTAATTTTTCTGATGTTGAAGGCACGTAGCTTGAGTTGTTGTTCAACCGTAGTTGAACCTTAGTAATATTTTGATGTCGAAGTTACATAGTCTGAGTCCCAGTTCAACCGTAGTTGAACTTTTGGGCGAGGGCTCGTAGCCTGAGTTGCCGTTCAACGGTAGTTGAACTTTTGGTTTCCCACACAACTCGCTTTGTGTTGGGCGTTGGGGTTTGCTTCTGGTTTCGGATCTTGCCTAACTCGTGCTTGTAGTCTTCTCGACTGGTTCGCACAGATCACCTTGTTACAGATCTCGGTTCGAGATGCTTTTGTGCTTTCCTCCTTTTTGGCCGGATCCTGTGTGAAAAGGAGGCGAGGTACCTCATGCGCATTTTTCCCATAGGGATGAGGAGATCTACTTCTTCTTCTTCTTCTTCCCCTTGCTCGGAGACGCGGGATGTGAAAGCAAGCTCGTCTCCAGGCCTTTGACTTCCTTTGATCCAACATGCCGCTTTGGCTTGTTCGAGCTGGATTGTTTTCTTTCCTTTTTGGTCTAAGGATAAACTACGCGATTCTGCTATGAAATCTCCACAGACAGCGCCAAATTGTTTAGCTCAAAGTTCTCATCCACTTTATGAGCATAAATCAATTAAAATAAAGAGAGGTCCAATTACAATAGATCGCAACAAATGCAAAAGATCAAATGAGTAAAATGTAAGAGACAATGGATTAAAGGGAGGAGAGTAGAGATCTTTTATTAATGATATCGATTTGGTCTGTCTCTCCATGGAGAGGTTCAGAGCCTTGCAATGATGTATGTTCTCTTCTCTTAGAAGTAGATGTGAAGAAGAAGAAGAAGAAGAAGCAGCCCCCCCCCCTTCTTTAGGGTTTTTTCTCCTTATATTTATAGCTGTGAATCATGTCAGCTGGCGAGGGACGGCCGTAGCCGCGTCGAAAGGATGTCCATTGACAATAAGTAGGTCGTGGTCTCGCTAATTAGGTTGAGTAACCTTGGAGTACTTTGGTCAACGAATGAATATGCATTTTATTAGGCCGAACAAGCTTAGGAGGTAATTAGTCGCGCTAATTACCACGAGTCTAATTTTGATCCATACATTGTAATTATTATTTTCCGTAGAAAGATGACGAGAAAAAAACCCGAAATGGTCGCATCTACTTCTTTAGTTCTTTATGTTTACGACTAAGAAGCAAGTTTGGTCTAACAGGTCCAGAATTAGATGAAAGAAAGAAAAAAAAAAGCATTACCGCAGTCCTTCACTAATTTTTATTTTATTTTATTTTAAAAGGAACAAAGAAAGATCAAGTTTTCTTCACAAAATCTATTGATTTTAAGTTCCGCTCTTATTTATTTAGATTAGAGAAGACTTATAGTTTGAGAAAATGACCTTTTATAGCCATCAATATTTTAATAGCTTATCTTTTTTTTTTATTGATACGAAATGTCCTTCCGGCCCAAACGCATTACATTTAAATATCACTATTCATAAATTATATAGTAACAGTCTATTTTGTATAGTGACAGTCTATTTTTATATATTTTGTATAGTGATATTCTATTTAGTATATTTTTTGTATATTAATAGTCTATTGTATATAAATTACAGTAATAGTCAATTGCATATATTTTGTATAGTGACAGTCTATTTAGTATATTTTTGTATAATGATCATTTATTTTGTATATATTTTGTATATATTTGTATATATATATATATATATATATATATATATATATATATATATATATATATATATATATATATATATATATATATATATATATATATATATATATATATATATATATTATATAGTAAATCTATTGTATAGTGACCGTCTACGGTATATATTTCAACACGTTATGTACTAAGAAAGAACTATTATAAAACTTCGACAATTCAAAAGGAGCTTATGGTTTCCTACATACCTGCTTTTCAGCCGTTATTATTGTAGAGTTACCACGTTTATTATGCTCCGTTTAGATAGCAAATGACACCATATTCTGAGAGGAAAAGAGATCATAATTATGTAAGAGAACGAAAAAGATAATATGTGATCGAAACAAAAATCTTTTTTTCAATCTTGAAATTCTTTTGTGGTCGCATAATTCGTTTCCTCCGGTTCTCTTTATTCTTATTTTCTTCTTTTAAATAAAACCTCTCCCAGTGGAGATTTTATACATCACCTAACCAGCAAAATTACATGGTAGGAGTTAGACCCTTGACAAAGTTGATCGACAAATAGCACGGCAATGACAAGGATTTAGCATGATGGTCTTACCATTGACCTATGTGTGGAGCATCAACATGCAAGACAATACGAGCGTTGTTAATGGCAACAAATTGTTGCAAGGCTAAGATGTGACGGACTATACTATTGTTGCAAGGTTAACGTGTGACGGACTACACTAAAATACGAGTGGGGCTATGTGAAAGCAAAGGCCAAGTTCTTGAAGGGGCAAGGCGGGTTGGATGGAAGCTTGACAAGGTAAGGCGGGAAAGACCTAAGCGCTAAGACAAGGCGGCTTAGTGTCGAGGCAGTGGCATTGGCAACACCGTGTTGTGTTGACTTAGGTAAGCGAGCCAGCACCTAAGTAATTTGTTGTAACGATCCGATCGGTCGTTTTGATCCGTAGCATGTCGTTCAGCAGTCTGAGACCATGAGCGCCTTCATTTCAAGTGTTATGACTTGTACGCATGATCGGAATAAAAATTCAGGAAGTTCGGAGTTAAATTTAAATGAAAATTCTCATTTCAGAAGGTTAAAGGTGAAAGAATGAACTAGGATTGAAATTTATGAGTAAACGACCTTGGAATCAGGATATGAAGGTTTTAACAGGTTCGTATGATGATTTCGGACTTGGATGTATGTCCGGTGCGGGTTTTGGATAACCCGGGAGTGTTTTGGCACGTATTGTGGAAGTTAGTATTTTGGAAGAAATTCCTTATGTTTGGCTTGAAGTACATTTCAGTGTTATCGATGTCCGTTTGGGATTTCGAGACTGGGCGTAGCTCCGTATGGTGATTCTGGAGTTGGGAGCGTGATCAGAAGTGAATTCGGAGGTCAATATGTCATTTTGAAGCTATTTGGCTAAAGATAAAAATTTGAAGGTTTCGAGAAGTTTGACCAGGAGTGGATTTTTCGATATTGGGGTCGAATTGATTCCGAAAGTTGGAGTAGGTCGGTAATGTAAAATATGACTTGTGTGTAAAATTATAAGTCAATCGGACGTGATTTGATAGGTTTCGGCATCGGAAGTAGAAGTCGGAATGTTCAAAGTTCATAAAGCTTGAATGGGGGTGTAATTTATGGTTTTAGCATTGTTTGATGTAATTTGACTTCTCGAGCAAGTCCCTAATGTATTTTAGGATAGGTTGGTATGATTGGTTGGGGTCCCGGGGTCCTCGGGTGGATTCCGGTGGTTAACGGATCAAAAATTAGATTTTTGGAAGAGCTGAGTTTGCTGGTATCTGGTACTTCCGCTTCTGCGAAAATGGAACTGTAGAAGCGGCGCCGCAGAAGCGAGGAAAGGACCACATGAGCGGTTGGGAGTGAAGGGGGCATGAACCGCTTATGCAGACAGGAATCCGCTTAAGTGGAACCGCAAAAGCGGTGGTCATATAGCAGAAGTGAAAATGGGCTGAAGTCCAGGGACCGTAGAAGCGGAATATTCTCCGCAAAAGCAGGGGCGCGGAAGCGGGATTATTTTCGCAGAAGCGAAAATCCCTGGAGCAGTAAGGTTGATTTAAATCGTGGGTTATGTTCATTTCTCCCATTATTCATGGCTTGGGCGATTTTTGGGGAACTTCAAGAGAGGAATTTTGTCGTCAATGTTAAGATAAGTTATCCCCATCACATTTGAGTTAAATATATCAAATTATGTATTGATTTAAGCATGAAGATAAGTGTAAATTTGAGGTTTTGGTGGTAAACATAGAAAATCATATTCTTGGAATTTAGCCACGATTTTGAGTATGAAATTAAGAGAAAATTATATATTTGATTTTCTAAGGTCATGGGCAAAGTTTATCTTCGAACAATTTCGGATTTCGGGCACTAGGGCCCGAGGGCATTATTGTAAACTTTTCGTTCGGGATTAGAAATTGTTATAAATTGGATTGTAAGGTATAGTTAAGCATATATTAATGGATTTGCATAATCGTTGGCTAGTATTAGAGCGGTGTGCAGTCGTACAAGTCTTAAGAAGAATGTGGAGCGCCAGTTATGAGTGTCCGGAGCGAGGTGAATTTCCTTTCTAATCTTGTGAGGAAAAATTACCCATAGGTTTGTTAAACTGACTATGTGCTCCTAATTATGGGGACTATGTACGCACGAGGTGAAGAGATTCTGTGCGTAGCTACTATTATGCTATTGTCCGGGTAGTCTTGGACCCAAAAACATGATGTACTTGGGATATTTGCAATCTTATTGACATTTGAATTGTAAAAATCAAATGGAACTAGTACATGAATTTCAAAAAGGATTAGAACTTTATTCCCTTAACTTGTTAAAAGAGGATTTGGTTTTTATTTGATAAAATATTTCCCGAAAATTCTGAATTTGAGTGGATGAGCATGTATTCCTATGTGTACCTTTGTCGCACAAATGATTCGCGAGCAGGGTATTTGTCTACTTTATGTTGACTGCGTCGCATGGATGATTCGCAAACAGGGTATTTGTTAAATTTATGTTGATAGCTTCGCATTGATGATTCGCGAGCGTGGAAAATAGATGTATCTATTGGTTCGAGTCGTTCGACCCTCGGCAGTGCACAATTTATATTTTTGTTGGATCGGGTCGTCGCCTCAGCATGATATGTGCATATTTATATTGCTTACTTGAAGTACTTGATGTAATTATTGCCTTTTTGGCCTGGCACGAATTACTAAAGATAAAAGGAAAGAAATTCTGAAAATTCTTTGCTAATTATTAAAGGTGTTTACCTGTTTTACAGCTTTGTGAACTAGAGCATGCTATATAAATCCATGAATTCCTCATGTTTTAATATATTATTATTGGACCATTAGTAAGTGTCAAAGTTGACTATCTCGTCTCTATCCCTTCGGGATTAGGCGGGATACTCATTGGATACACGTTGTTTTTATACTCATACTACACTTGTTGTGCATTTTGTTGCACAAGTAGATATGACTCCAGTGGCTTACTAGGAATAGCAGCACAGATGATTTTGGACTAGGGGAGTTGCATCATTTGAGATGGCCGCAGCTAGAGTAGTCCCTTCCAATGTACTGTATTTACCTTCTGTCCACTGTATTCCAGACGGAAGTTGTATTTTATTTCTCTTATCAGTATATGCTCATGCACTTGTGACACCGGGTTCTGGGATTGTCTAATGTATTGTATTAACTGTTTAACCATTAAATTTCATTTGAGACTTATTCTTTAAATTTCTAAATATGGAAGATAAATCCTAGATTTTAAAAGTGTTAAAAGCGAGTTTTTGATTAAATAATTTGGGCTTGCCTGACAATGGTGTTCGGGCCACCACGACCCTTGGAGGATTTTGGGTCGTGACAACATGGTATCAAAGTATTAGATTTATGTCAGTCTCACTAGTCATGAGCAAGTTTATTAGAGTCTCGCGGATTGGTACGGACACGTCTGTACTTATCCTCGGGAGGCTACGGGGCTGTTAGGAGTACTTCCCTTCTTGATTTCCTTGGGATGCGGTTCGATTCCTTTGAGGCTTATACCTTTGATTCCTTCCTACTCAATCTTATGCGCCGCGAGCGCTTACTAGAAATTGAGAATTTGAAGAATTGAAATGGCACTACAAATGTGGTGCGGGATGATTTTCCCATTATAGTTGATTGGTCTATTATAGTCGCCTTATGGAAGGATATTATGTTGTTCAGCTCAGTAACAGGACTTCTAAGAGCCTTGAAGCTAGGAACATGTTGACATGATGCTTATGAGCTATTATTCCGCAGTGTTGTTGTGATGGTAGGATGTTTGCCCAAGTATTGGTGCAGTGGATGAATTGAAGGGAATTTTACTCAGCGTGTAATCAAGGAATTCAGTTTTTTTATTTCCGACAGGGGAAAAGGCAGTCGGATTAAGAATGGTCAGATGTGGGCTAGTGAAAGTAATGAGACTTGGCATTTGCAAACGTGGCGGAGCTTTCTTCTATGATGGGGTGTCGTGGTCCTATTGGAACGTACCAAGTTCGTCGATGTTATAATCTGCTACAATTCGCCTTTATGGCAAGATATTGTGAAATAGTATTGGAGATACGACTGTCAGTTGTTGCATGGCGTGGTGGTTCAAGATCGAATCAGAATTTCTAATGTTGACGGATCGATAAAGATTACATTTGGAGAGGCCTAAAGTTAGCAACTATTATGGGTTCAAGTTCCACGAAGTTAGATTTTATATGAGGCAACAATGGAACAGCAAAGTATGAGGAAAGACATGTGGGAAGTGTCAGGCGGTATTTAAATTTCTAGAAGGCCAAGTATGAGAAGTAGGGTCGAGTGACTGATTAAGGAGATGAGTTCCGCCAAAGTGGGAGAGTGACGGGTGTTGCATACGGGCTTGGTAGTAAGAAGACTACGCAAAGGAGAGTTTTGATCGAATTGGGTTTTAAGGATTTGTGACTAAAGCCTGCAGGTATGATGTGAAATATGGGCTATTGGTGTCATAGTGAATGTACCCCGTGCAGCGGCATGGAAAGATGTCGGGAGGTGATTCCCCTAGGTGGTTTATTCCATTTGAGCAGGCTAGCGGTCGTGTGGTTGGCGAAGCTTCTGCAAAGAAATTATATTGGATGTTCAACAAAGAGATCGGTCGTGCGAATGTGGATGATGATTCGAAATATGATGGATGGGAATTTTCAGGAAGATGCCGAGAAATTTGATAGTTTATGGTGCGAGGCTATGTCAATAAGAGGTCGGACGAACTCTAGAATTGTGAAATTATGGCTTCAAGCTAAGTGGGAGAGTCCCACCGCATATGATTGGCTTGTAAGGTTTACCACTTGCGTGATTTCTTGTTATTAGCATATTGATAGATTATCTCATCTATGATAAAAGACCACAAGTGGTAATACAAGCAAATAAATTAATGGAGGCATGATATGGTTGGCCTTATTGCTCATGTTCGGACTTGGAAAAAGGTTCAGGATTTATGCCTCGTATAGATGCAGGTTTCAGAGAAGTGATTTCGCCGGGTGTTTCGCCAAGAGAGTATTCGTATGTTATAAGATCTATGGAATGAATTATATTCGGGACCAAGTCGGAGCGGGTGGCTCTCAATATTGATCCTAGTGAATTCAGAAGTTAAAGTGTGGTGCCCAATAATTTTGAGCCTTGTAGCAGCTTATGAGAAGGTGCCCAGAATGTTCCACGATATTTTGTTGCGAGTAGCATTTGAGAGAATATGAAATGGTTTATGGGGTTCTAGACATCATGGTCTCGTGTCTATCGTATATCGGCATGTTGGATGTAGTGAGTAGTATGGAATTTGAAGTGAGGATCAAGGTTACAGTTTGGTAGTGACTATGATGTCTTGAGCTAGGATGAGCCGGAACGGAGTTTCAGTGTTTTGAGTAAATTGGTATTGTCTTCAGTGTCAATTGAGATCGATATGTTGTGGAAGAGGCCTTGCATCGTGGTTAAGGATTCTGGATCACTTTTCAGCGTTAGTGCGTCCAATGGTTTAGATGTGCGGACCCATTATTTATTCGGAAGATTTTGGGAGTGTGTCCCGTGGGAAAATTGTATAAGTGTGACGTGTAGTCACTTGATTGGCTAAGGAGTTAGACCAAGTATGAGGATTGTGGTAATATCATTAGTTTGAGAATTTATTCTTGGAGGGCATTTTGTTTATTGGGTTACGAACTGAGGAGGTTGCGCCGGTTATGATGGTTGTTCTTACATGATATGAGGCAAGAAGAGAGTTATTATGGACCTATGAAAGGTTATTATCCAAGTTGGTGCAATCAGAGTCGGCTTGATATTAGTGGATTGATTATATGTGAACAAGGCTTTATATCAGGCTAGTTTTGTGTTCGTTTCAGCGAGCGTTCCCTATGGGGGAACAGTCGATGTGTTATTTTGTCATCGGCTATTCCATGTAATGATGCATTGCACCGTATAAGTTGTGGAACGGCTTGGTAAATTCCATATATGTTGAGGTTCTGTGTAGCGGTGATGTTATATGAGCAGGATGGCTCTTGAGATTCAGATCATGTATCGTACCCCAGTTATGCTTGAGTTTTGTAGCCTATAGCGCTATATGTTTCCTCAGGGATGGTATTATGCACCTCAGCGTGTTTATGACCGATGTTCGGAATTTTGTTGTAATGAGCAATTTAGCTCGATGTATATCTCCTTATGTGAGTTCTACGTGAGGATTGGGTGGCACGCCGTCGTGGGTATGTCATGTGGATCGCGTGGCACGCTGCCATAGTTGTGTTATGTGGATCAGGTGGCACGCCTCCGTGGTTATGCTGCTAGGATCGGGTTGCGCGCTGCAATAGTGTGGTGTTTAGTACAGTTCCTCCTAATTGCCTTTATGTGTTATATTTTCCATTTTTCGAGGGGGACTCGTATTAGCTGTGATCCCGCATCGCATGTATGATTCGCCAGTGGGGTGTCTATTCAGTATTTTGCATGCGTCGCATGTATGATTCACGAGCGGGGTAATTGAACTTTCTTTTTTCAGAGTTCGTGTTCCTCTTGTATCATATCCTAATCGGTAGCCTATTAGAACATTGTGGCATCATATGGTACTGTTGATTATGTTCGAGGTGGCCTATTTTCTGAGCAGTTTGTACTGGGTGAGACGAGATTATAGAATTTAGGATCAGTGCAATCTGATTATATGAAGTATATTAAGGAGCAACGATCATTATTTGGTCCAGAATGTGGTGATGTTCCTTGTCAGAGGTGTAGACTCAATGATTTGTGGATTCGGAAGTTGGCAATGAATTTCGGTGTATCTCTTCTGTCGTGTTAGTGTTATAAAGGTTAAAGCAACACCTGTGTAGGTCATAAGGTGCAATAGGAGCATCTGATTCGTTGAATTTGATCTAAGTTGATCTCAAAATGTTATTGTGGTCCTATGAGTAAGTGATGCGAAGTGTAAATTTAGGAAAGTTATACAGTCATGTTGGGTACATCGTGTGGTGGATGATTTGGTGATCTCTTGATGAAAACAGGCCTGGCATAGAATTCAGGATGTTAGAATTGGTCTCTAAGATTTATTTGCTTGAGTAAAAGGGAATATCTTCAGAATTTATCGAGCTAATGTGCTCAGGTAAGTTGTGGTAGCACGGAAATGTGCCTAAGGTGATAAATAGTGATTTCAGACTACTTCGGTGTAGTTCTCAGCACGTTCGAGGACGAACATATGCTAAAGTGGGAGAGAATGTAACAACCCGACCGGTTGTTTTGAGCCCTAGCATGCCGTTCAGCAGTCTGAGGCCATGAGCGGCTTCATTTCAGGTGTTATGACTTGTACGCATGGTCGGAATCAAAATTCAGGAAGTTCGGAGTTAAATTTAAATGAAAATTCTCATTTCGGACGCTTAAAGTTGCAAGAATGAACTGGGATTGGAATTTTTGAGTAAACGGCTTTGGAATTAGGATCTGAAGGTTTTGGTAGGTTCGTATAATGATTTTGGACTTGGATGTATGCCTGGTGAGGGTTTTGGATAACCTGGGAGCGTTTTGGGGCCTATAATGGAAGTTAGCATTTTGTAAGAAATTCCTTAAGTTTGGCTTGAAGTGCATTTCAGCGTTATCGATATCCATTTGGGATTTTGAGACTAGGAGTACCTCTGAATGGTGATTTTGGAGTTGGGAGCGCGATCGGAAGTGAATTCGGAGGTCCGTAGGTCATTTTGAAGCCATTTGGCTAAAGATAGAAATTTGAAGGTTTCGAGAAGTTTGACCAGGAGTGGACTTTTTGATATCGGGGTTGAAATCGGATTCCGGAAGTTGGAGTATGTACGTAATGTCAAATATGACTTGTATGAAAAATTTAAAGTCAATCAGACTTGATTTGATAGGTTTCGGCATCGGAAGTAGAAGTCGGAAAGTTCAAAGTTCATAAAGCTTGAATTAGGGTGTCATTCATGGTTTTAGCGTTGTTTGATGTGATTTGAGGCCTCGATCAAGTCCGTAATGTGTTTTAGGACTGGTTGGTAGATTGGTTGGGGTCCCGGGGGCTCGGGTGGATTCCGAGTGGTTAACGGATCAAATATTCAATTTTTGCAAGAGCTAAGTTTGTTGGTATCTGGTATTTTCGCTTCTGCAGAAATGGGACCACAGAAGTTGCCCCGCAGAAGCGAGGAAAGGACCATATGCGGTTGGAAGTGAAGGGGGCATGGACCGCTTATGCGGTCAGGAGCGGAATCTCAAAAGCGGTGGTCATATCGCAGAAGTGAAAATGGGCTGAAGCCTAGGGACCGCAAAAGCGAAAGATTTTTTGCAAAAGCGGGGGCGCGGAAGCGGGATTATTTCCACAAAAGCAAAAATCCCTGGAGCAGTAAGATTGATTTAAATCGTGGTTGAGTTCATTTCTCCCATTCTTCATGGCTTGGGCGATTTTTTGGGAGCTTCAAGAGAGGAATTTTGTCGGCAATGTTAAGGTAAGTTATCCCCATCACTTTTGAGTTAAATATATCAAATATGTATTGATTTAAGTGTGAAGATTAGTGTAAATTGGAGGTTTTGGTGGAAAACTTAGAAAATCATATTCTTGGAGTTTAGCCACGATTTTGAGTATGAAATTAAGAAAAAACTATAGATTTGAGTTCCTAAGGTCATGGGCAAAGTTTATCTTCGAAAAATTTCGGATTCCGGGCACGAGGGTCCGAGGGAATTATTGTCAACTTTTCATTAGGGGTTAGAAATTGTTATAGATTGGGTTGTAAGGTATAATTGAGCATATATTAATGGATTTGCATAATCGTTGGCTAGTATTGGAGCATTATACGTTGATGCAAGTCTTCGGAAGAATATGGAGCGCCGGTTATGAGTCTTCGGAGCAAGATAAGTTTCCTTTCTTATCTTGTGAGGGGGAAATTACCCCATAGGTGAGTTAAACTGATTATGTGCTCCTAATTGTGGGGGCTTCATATACACGAGGTGACGAGAATCCGTACGTAGCTACTATTATGCTATTTTCTGGGTAGTCTAGGACCCAAAAGCATGCTATACTTGGGATATTTGCAATCTTATTGACATTTGAATTGTAAAAATCAAATGGAACTAGTAAGTGAATTTCAAAAAGGATTAGAACTTTATTCCCTTAACTTGTTAAAAGAGGATTTGGTTTTTATTTGATAAATTTTTTATTCAAAATTTGACTGGTTGAGCATGTATTCTTGTGTGTACCTGCGTCGCACGGATGGTTCGCGAGCATTATATTTGTTTACATTATGTTGACCGAGTCGCATGGATGATTCGCGAGCGGGGAAAATAGATGCATCTATTGGTTCGAGTCGTTCGACCCTCGGCAGGGCACAGTTTATATTTTTGTTGGATCGGTTCGTCGTCTTGGCATGATATGCGCATGTTTATATTTCTTACTTGAAGTACTTGATATAGTTATTGCCTTTTTGGCCTGACATGAATTACTAAAGATAAAAGAAAAGAAATTCTGAAAATCCTTTGCTAATTATTAAAGGTGTTTACCTGTTTTACAACTTTGTGAACTAGAGCATGCTATATAAATCCATGAATTCCTCACGTTTTAGTATATTATTATTGTACCATTAGTAAGTGTCAAAGTTGACCACTCGTCTCTACCCCTTCGGGATTAGGCGGGATACTCATTGGGTACACGTTGTTATAATACTCATACTACACTTGTTGTGTATTTTGTTGCACAGGTAGATATGACTCCAGTGGCTTACTAGGCATAGCAGCACGAATGATTCTGGGACTAGGGGAGCTGCATCATTCGAGATGGCTGCAGCTAGAGTAGTCCCTCCTAGTGTACTGTATTTACCTTCCGTCCACTATATTCCCGACGAAAGTTGTATCTTATGTCTCTTATTAGTAGATGCTTATGCACTTGTGACACCGGGTTCTGTGATGGTTTAAAGTATTGTATTAACTGTTTAACAATTAACTTTGATTTGAGACTTATTCTTTAAAATTTCTAAATATGGAAGATAAATCCTAGATTTCAAAAGTGTTAAAAACAAAGTTTTTGATTAAGTAATTTGGGTTGGCTTGCTTGACAGCGCTGTCCAGTGCCACCACGGCCCTTAGAGGATTTTGGATCGTGACATTTGTGGGAAAATAACTTAGCAAGGGAAATGGCATCATGGCTTAGTGAATTGATGCTAATATCAGCGACGACTTAACATGAACAAGCGGTTGTGGCAGTGGGCGTGTGTGCGGCTAAGTCATGGGCGACAAGCTATGGCTATGACATTGGGGCGGAGCAATGTCAAAGGGCAACGCTGGGCACAATGCTAGCCTTGGGCGTGCAGTAGCTGGCCAAAAACACGCACATGTAGTGCATATGGGGTGGTTATAAAGTATGTTGGACACATGTTGTGCAGTTGGGCGATTACAATTGCCTTGTCCAAGAGTGACTGATCATGGGGCTAAGTTGATGCATGTTTTTAAGCATGTTAGATCATGAACATGCAAGGTTTTGATCATGGGTGATCATGGCCTATCAGTTGGGGGTGTCAACTAAAAAGAGCTGACTATACTATAAATATGTGTGCTAGCAACCCCTAAATTTGTTTAAGTACCTAGGGAGAGAAAATAGGCAAGATGTAGGCAGAGGGTTGTCTATGTCAAGGCTTGAGCATGGAAAATTATTTTGTCATTGCCTTGCCAAAATCAGTGGGCGGCACGAAATGTCTTAGGCAGGGGTTTTATAAGGTGGATTATGCAAGAGCCGGTAATTTTGTGAGTTGGTGTCTGCCAAGGGTGGCAGCACCTTGCCAAACTCGAGATTTTACTTTGTAATTCATTTATTATAAAAGGTTGGGAAAGGGTTCCCGTAATTCTACGTGTGCCTTTATACATCTTATCTTGCCTTGAAATTATTCTAAGTGTTATACCTCGAAAGTGAAAGAAATCAAATGAAGGCTGAGCTAAGTAGGGACATGGCTGCCGCACAGCGGGTAAGTTTTCGGAGGACAGAAAATGCCCTTATAACAACTGGTATCAGAGCCAAGTTAGGGACGTGGGCGAGACGGCCATGGACAAGACGACAAGACAAAGGGCCAGTGTGCTTGTTCGTGGAAGGGATTGTCCGTGCTTACAAAATTGATGAAATACAAGCAAGGCAGTATGCAAAATTTCGAGTTCATGGGTGCTAAAATCAGCGGTGTTCTCTTTTAAATCAAATTAGTGGTGTGCTGGATTTGATGTGGGAAGGATGGACAGGAAAAGCAAATGAGAAAAATGTTTCACTTAAGGCAAGGACAACGTAATTCTTACAAGCATGTTGACTTTGTGATGTCTTTCCGAATGGCTAGCATGTGTTGGGATTATTCAACGAGGGCATCGAATTTAACTAGTTAGCATGGTTTGTTAGACCCTTGACAAAGCTGATCGGTAAGTGGCGCGGCATTTGCAAGGATTTGGCATGATGGTCTTGTCATTGGCCTATGTGCGGGGAAATCAACAAGGAAGACAATACGGGCGTTGTTAATAGTAACAAATTATTGCAAGGCTAAGGTGT
The DNA here is from genome assembly GCA_034376525.1 of Nicotiana benthamiana. Classification (NCBI taxonomy): domain Eukaryota; kingdom Viridiplantae; phylum Streptophyta; class Magnoliopsida; order Solanales; family Solanaceae; genus Nicotiana; species Nicotiana benthamiana. The sequence goes on along the minus strand of CM067341.1, from coordinate 122,351,747 downwards.
GATGGACTACACTACTGTTGCAAGGCTAAGTGTGACGGACTACACTAAGATACGAGTGGGGCTATGTGCAAGCAAAGTCCAAGTTCATGAAGGGGCAAGGAGGGCTGGATGGAAGCTTGACAAGGTTATGCGGGAAAGACCTAGGCGCTAAGACAAGGCGGTTTAGTGCCAAGGCAGTGGAAAGACAGTGTTGCATTGGCTTAGGTGAGCGGGCTGGCACCTAAGTAATTTGTGGGAGAACGACTTAGCAAGGGAAATGGCATCATGGCTTGGTGACTTGATGTTAATATCAGCTATGGCATTTGCAAAGGACAGACTTGATCAAGCAAGGCGACTTGACATGAACAAGTGGTTGTGACAGCGGGCATGTGTGCGGCTAAGTCATGGGCGACAAGCTGTGACTATGACATTGGGGCAGAGAAGTGTCAAAGGGCAAGGCTAGGCAAAATGCTATCCTTGGGCGTGCAGCAGCTAATCAAAAAGTGCACATGCAATGCAGATGGAAGTGTGTTGGGCACATGCTGTGCAGTTGGGCGGCTACAACTGCCTTGTCCAAGAGTGGCTGATCATGGGGCAAGGCGGACTAGATGGAATCTTGGCAAAGCAATGCGGTAAAGACCTAGGCACTAAGACAAGGCGGTGGCATTGGCAACATGGTGATGCGTTGGCTTAAGTGAGTGGACTAGCACCTAAGTAATTATTGAGATAATGACTTAGCAAGGGTAATGGCATCATGGCTTGGTGACTTGATGTTAATATCAGCTATGACATTGGTAAAGTGCAAACTTGATTAAGTAGGAGCGACTTGACATTAACAAACGGTTGTGGCAGCGGGCGTGTGTGCGGCTAAGTCATGGGCGACAAGCTGTGGCTATGATATTGGGGCGGAGCAATGTCGAAGGCAAGGCTGGGTGCAATGTCAGCCTTGGGAATGCACCAGCTGGCCAAAAACACACACATGCATTACACATGGTGCTGTTACAAAGTGTGCTGGTCGCATGCTGTGCAGTTGGGCGATTACAACTACCTTGTTCAAGAGTAGTTGATCATGGGGCTAATTAACTTGCTGGACATTTTTAAGAATATTAGATCATGACATGAAGGTTTTTAATTTGATCATGGGTGATCATGGCATATCAGCTGGGGCGTCAACTGAAATAGGAAAATTTAAAAGGGGTGATTACACTATAAATATGTGTGCTAGCAGCCCATAAATTCGTCTAAGTACCTAGGGAGGAAAAATAGGCAAGATATAGGCATAGGGTTGTCTATGTCAATGCTTGAGCATGGCAAATTATGTGTCATGGCCTTGCCAAAATCAGTGGGCAGCACGAAATTTCTTGGGCAAGGGTTTTTATAAGGCAGATTGTGCAAGAGTCGGCAATTTTGTGAGTTGGTGTCTGTCAAGGTTAGCAACTCCTTGCCAAACTCGAGATTTTTCTTTGTATTTCATTTATTATAAAAGGTTGGAAAAGAGTTCCCGTAATTCTGCGTGTTCCTTTATATATTTTATGTTGCCTTAAAATTATTCTAAGTGTTAAACGTCCAAAGCGAAAGAAATTGGATGAAGGCTGAGCCAAGTAGGGACTTGACTGCCGCATAGCGGATAGATTTTCGGCGGACAGAAAACCACACATTCTCCAGTTCAAGTTGAGAATGGACCGTCCTATTTATACATTAGAGAAATCTAACACTATCAGATTTGGGAACTCGTTAACAATTTGACCTGTTAAGCTTACAAATTTTTTTATCATAAATGTATGATATCACTCCTTTTCTTCTTCATCCTCAGCACTTGCGAGAGTTTACTTCTGGGGAAATTGCTTTTCGAGTTAACTGATAGACTATCAGTGATAATGTGATGAAGGTGAAACAACTAAAGCGTACTTATATGTATGGCCAAACTCAATAATATTTGGCAATTTAAGCAGCAGGTATCTAGGAAATTTGCTGCACTTTCAGGTTTTTCAGTTGCTAGCCGTTATTGTTTTACGCTATGACTTGTATGGGGTCATTTTGTGACTACCGGATGATATAGGTTTGGCCCGAGTGGCTAGAAATGAAATTTACTCTTATAGTTTTGAATGCATAATCTTTTTACTCTTTGAGTTCCGCAATATGTTTCCAGAATTATTTCTTTTCCAAACTACATCGTCAAAAGATGACCATTGAACCAAAAGTCTAAACTAAGAATGTAACACATTTCACATCTGGTAATGGAGAACTGGTTGCCAATAAAAAAAAATGTAGATGAGTCATGCACATGAGATTACCCCCAAAACTATTTTAGACATTTAAAAGAAAAAGGCTAGAAACTAAATGGCTATAGTAATAATGTTACATCTTCCATTTTTCATGTTCTACTTTATTATTGGAAAAATGAAATTGACCCTCTTAACAAAGATTAACTTGAACAAATAGAATGACTAAAACTGAAAATCTGCCCCTAAGTTTTCTGATACATTCACTTTTGACTCACTACTACCTTGGAGACCTACCAGAGAGGCACTTCCCACAAGAAACCAACTTCAGTAAGCTCTTGGGCCTCCTACTTCTTGTTTTCAATCGCGAAAGCTGCACCAATAAATAGTTCTGTTAGTGATAACTTCAAATAAATCAGTACAGTCAAGTAAGTTTGCTTTAAATCAGTTTTCTTGAATGTGAGTTGGTGTCTCTATTCCTGTTAAGCCTCTAGCTCCATCAAATCATAAAACTAAAGCAACAAAATGTAAATTAGTATGGAAGAGTGATGTAAATGAGTAGGAGTAGTCAAATCTCTTACTGAAACTCCAAATGTAAATATTTTTTGGTATCAATGGATAGAATGTTTAACCAAAAAAAAAAAACTAAAAATGGATTCACATCCCGCTTACACACACCAAGACTATCTTCCTGTTGATAAATATGCCAAAAAGAACGTGAAACTGGCTCGATTATGCCAGCCTACTAAATTGGCTGCCGTAAAGCAACATGTCACCACTAACCTGAATAATACTATTTATAGCTATAGCTTGATGTTATTTAAAGGCCTTTTATATTCAAAAATGTGACACCTTTTACAGAAAACTGGTTGTATTGGCAGCATTTTATAGTTTTAAGTTTTAACATCTCATGCACTTCCTAAGCAACAGGGGAAACTATGAATATGCAATTGTCCCATCTATTTCCCTTTTTGGGAAGGCAGAGGTGTTTACTAAAAATTGCTGAATATTCAACAGGAGGGAATATTGTCGAAGCCATAGAATAGGCCAGTTACTTTGCTATTTTCTAAATAACCGAAAAATAAGCTATTTCTAGCTTCGGAACTCAATAGATAATAACATGTGCCTACAACACATCCCGCGCTATACTCTCTTTGCCATTGAACCGAAGCCTATGGCATGTCTTGGTCCATCATAACCAGGTAAATGGAAGACAAAGGCAGCCAGTAAGGAAGCATCTTCATACTTGCTTACAATTGCAACTGTTTTCTTGCAGTATGTCAAGTTCCAATTAGCGGCAGAATGCAAGCAAATTATGTTGACATACTTAGAATCTAAGATGCGCAGAAAATATTCAAGGACTCTTACTTTCAAAAAGAAAATAGACTTTTGAAATCTGTTTACCTTTCGACGGGTGATTCTTTTAGCCTTCCAGCAAAGCAAGCTCCTTGATCTTGGCTCTAATCTCCTGCAGAGAAGAAATATCACATTACTACATGAGAATCAGCAACTCAAACAAGGAAGATGGGAAAAAGAGGTACATACAAATTCTCTTGTTCAAGCTTTTCAGCAATAGAAACAGCCTTGCGTTTTGACCAGCTACTTGGTTGTGTATATCCTTCTGCCTGCTGAATTACGTGGGCAAGAGATACCTTGCTCTTAACTAGGCTCAAACTCTGGCTTCTATCCCCTGATTTTCTTCGTTCAGGTATGGAGGTGGATGAATTTTTTTCTATAGACATTGTCCCTCCCGGCAAATCAGATCGTGTATTGTTGTCGATCTGACCATGGTATTTTAATTCTCTTGGAGAAGCTTCCTCTTCAACTATCTCGCTATCACCTATTCCTCTTGAGTCAAGCTTTGCAAAAGCCAAACCTTCTCTGACATTTACTTGCGTCCTGGTGTTTTCATCAGGACCTGCCATTCTCATCCCATTACCATAAATGCCGGGGCTTGTACCTATATGAGATGCTGACAAGACCATTGGTCCAGCCCTGACGTCTTTCCCGGATTCACATCTGATTTCTATTGTCACTAGGGATCCAAGAACAGATTCAAAAGCTTGTAAAATATGACCCCTGAATTTCTCTACCTTAGACTTCGTCAGATGTGAGCTGAAGAGTAACTGCACTGTTGGGGCTGCAACGAAATTAGCAAATTAGATGAGCACACACACCGTCTATAATGAAGCCTCACTGAGCAGTATTTGATAGTAGTTTTTTCCAACAAGATGTCAGGACAACAGCATAATAACCTAAAAATGCTTTGTACAAGAAAAAAAAATTGCAGCATCTGTCCATTCAATTCTGTATGACAATATGACACACTGTACATGAAACATATCTTTCCAATAGAGTCCCTCCTTCCCTCTCTCACATGTCATGTGGAACATATGCAAAGCATATACAATTGCTACGAGTCAGCATGACCTTTTATTTTCCAAATGTTTGAATTACAGGAAGTCCAAATCTACAACAATTAGATGGCAGTCAAACAGTCAAAAGGTATCTTACAACAGAACGAATATGGACTTACAAATGGAACCAAGTTAAAAAGTGAAAAGAGTAGTACTTAGGAAGGCAAGCGATGTATTTTGTTAACATGGATGTAAATTAAGCAATACATTTGTTAACATGGATGTAAATTAAGCAATACATTTGTTAACATGGATGTAAATTAAGCAATACATTTGTTAACATGGATGTAAATTAAGCGGGTAACCAAAAGATGTACATCAGGAATGAGATAAAGAGAGTTTCAAAAGAAAAGGGAATAAGAATGAAGCACTAAAAACACTCTCGGAATAGCAGCCTGCTACTACAGCAGCTGAAACAGGGCTTTCAAATGAAGTGCTCAAACCATTTGCATGTCAAAATGTGCCCACTTTATGTTACTAGGTTCCAAGTCAGATCCACCTCCCCCACAAAAATAGCAAGTGTAACATCCTAGACATCTGTAAATAGACGCTCAAGATCTCTATTAACCAAGAAACCAACAAATATATCCAAGAAACTTGAATAGACAGGGTTGTCCAAGAAAGCCCAACCAACTTCTTTTTTTATGGTCCAGATTTTTTTCTGGATAAGAGAAAAGAAGCTTTTCTTGGATCCACTCCATAATCGTTTCTTCAAAGAGTGCATGCCCCATAATAATGTTAAAAATAACCACGATCTGTTTTTAGCTAATGTTAGTGTTAAACTGATCTAGCCGAGAAAACTTTTCCAGTTTTGACCGGCTGATTAAACATGCAGTTGAAATGCACAAGCAATGAAAATAATTAAGAACAATTCACTAGTCATGACCACAAGACTTGTAAGAGACCTAAACGAATGTACCTGCTCCAAAGCTGAGCGAGGTAAGCTTCCCTTCTCGATACATGAACTCTTTTAAGCCATTTATTTCGATATTTTGAAGCACTTCTAACCATATTTCTTCAATATCACGGTGCAACTTATCAGGAAGCTGGCCACTGCTCATTCGATTTTTATCACTAGAGACACTATAAGCCTTCTGAGCAAATACTCCAGCTCCATTATGCCCTTTTCCACCAATGCAAACACCTTTCATCCTGGAGTCGGAGTAAATATCACCAGAACTTCCAGCTTGAAAGTTTTCTACCCTACCTTTTGTGTCTTTGTGTGGAAAGTCAGCATGCTCAACATTACTTTTCCTGGGTCTTTCCATTCCCCCTGCTGCATTATTCAAGCCTAGTGGACTTTGAATAAAACTAGTGTCTGCAGAGGAATTGGGCAACATATACTGCTGGTCTGGAGCAAGTTGCAGCAATGCAGCTGTCAGCCAGGTAAGTCTGTCATTTGACATTCTCAGCTGCTTTTCAGCTTCAGATAGTGTTTTCAGAGCTTGACGCAATTTTTCCATATCCTGTTTTGATACTGCAACCAAAGAACAGAGGAAAGTAAGATCAAGTTGAACCTGGAGAACAATATGATTAAGATGGCATATAAAGTCCGGAAGTTCCTGTGAGATTTTATCGAAAGAGAATGAGAAGGCAATTAGTTGACTTGAGGAACGTGATATAAGATTCTAGTGGCAAATTGCTTGGGAAGCCATGTTGATTAACTTTCATTTGCAAGACTTATAAAGGGAAATGCTATGATGTACTGCCGGCAATCATGAGCTGTTTGCCAGTAGTTTATTATCCAGTATCATATAGATCTATCAAGCAGGACGACGAATAACTCATTTATTACGGAATAACCAAATTATGGAGCACTTACATGTTTGGCGGCAAAAGAACTTCCTCCGAGGCCTTTCTTTTGTGAAGTCATAGCTCCCTGCAAGTATATCAGTTATGACTGTAGCAAGTTGCGACATTAAAGCTAAGGGTTCGACACCAGATTCCATGATCTCCCTCAAATGTTTCACCGTATTGACAGTGTCAGCAGATAACGCCAAGTCAAGTAGGTCCACTAATTTCTCATCAGATATAAGTCCAACCTGTAATAGCGGTTAAGTCATAAAAAAGTAATCAGAATGTTTGATTAACATATATAAAATTAAGTTAACAGGCAACTTTTCAAAGAAGATGAAGCAAAGCTTAGTCTCTACGGAGAATAGCATGATTTTCCATAGAAGTCATCCATAAAAGCAAGTGGAAGTAATTCTAATAAAGCAGATTTCACTTCTTCATCAGAGAACATTATCTACTAAATGCTTTTCTAAATTGCTCGATATTATTATGCAATACGCAATTACAAGTCCATTAGAGGCAACTTTGGTTCCATAGGAAGCTTAAAGTACATTCGAATGTGCGCCAAGGCTTCTATCATATAATTGGATAACCTGTTAAAATTCACATTCAAGATCCCTAATGCTCCAGCAGCACTGTAAACTGATACTTAAACCTCTTACAGTTAAAACACGATATCCTCTTACGAAAGAAAAGGCGCATTCCTGAAGTGAAAGATAATAGTTTAATTAAACTGAGACACCTAACTTCCTCATTTGGCTAAAGCTTTTTGCCAAAAACTTATGAAACCAAACGGAAGTCAATTATATGCCACCCTCTTGGTGAAAGCATACTTTAAGGTAAAAAGAATGAAAAACTAAAATCTCCTTCAAATGCTGTGAAGGTCTATGTCCACCTGCTAAAAGATGCAGTATGATAAATTAAAGCATGTTCAGTAATCTCCCCACTGAGGAAAGGGAGCATGAAAGAAAACAAAACTCTTGCACAAAAATTTTGAGCTTTAATTTGGACATTCCATGCATACATTTGCAAATATAATAAGGTTAAAGTGAGATCATTAGATAAATAATATAAATGCTTTAGCAACAAAGTATGAGATCTTGGTCTGCCAAGTAACAAGATGTTCCTTGGCTTTTGATCAGAGAAAATGCCAGAAAACGCACCAGCTCCTGCACAAGAGGAACAGAGATTCTCTGCCCAAGCAAACCCAATTGCGCAAGAGTCATTTCAGCATCTCTCAACGATCCATCTGATCTTGATGCAATAAGCTTGAGTGCGTCCTTATCGATTTCAAGATCTTCTTTGGTTGCTATCCACTGCAAAGTATAGATGATATCCGCATCCTTTAACTTGGGAAAAAAGAACTTCTGGCACCTAGATATGATTATATGAGGCAAGACATCAAGACTTGAGGATACAAGCATGAAAATGACTCTCCTAGGGGCTCTATCGACGACCTTTATAATAGCACTCCAACAATCAGGTGACAGTGTGTCACAATCATCAAAAATAAAAACCCTATACTGGGATGGCAGTTTGGAAACAATCATATTATCAAGAAGATCCATCATATTCTCAAAATCAAAATTACTGACAGGGCCTATTTCCCTTATATTCTGACTCCTTCCCATATCATGTGCAACGCAAGAATCACAAAACCCACAAGGCTTGGGATGCTCAATCGATTGGCAATTTAATGACCTTGCAAATATGCGGGCACATGAGGTCTTTCCTGTTCCATGGGGCCCATAGAAAACATAAAGCAAGCCAACCTTTCTCTTAACAGCAGCATTTGAAAGAGCTTGTGCAACTAAATTCTGTCCTACCAGATCCCGGAAAGTTCTTGGCATATACTTTTGTGTTAGACTCTGGTGTCTACTATTGCCACGCCTACGAAATTTGTTTTTTTGACCTGATCTAGCTTCCGAAGCAAGATCCGAGTCAAGTTCTTGCTTTAGCAAATTGTCAGCATAGATACCCAACTCTCCCGAATAATTGTGAACCCAAGCAGGATTGTCTGTACTTCCCTGAGAATTTGAAGCATCCAGTAGTAAGGGCAACGCCTCTGCCTCAGATTTACTAGATGAACTCGAGTATTCGGACATAATTGGCATATCAGCAGAGTCCCTCCCTTTGTGACCAATATCACTTCTTTTTGACCTTGGGTCAGACAAACCACAAGATAAGCTCTTACCTGCCATGTCAAGAAATGATTTTCCCCTATGATGAATCCTTGACCAGTTCCAAGGAATTCCACATCCATTCCTTGGAGCCCTTGCCACATTCTGGTTGGCATACTCTTCGTAGCACTCTTCTGCGTGATATTTTTGGTGAGCTGAAGCTTGACCTAATGAATTTGAGGCCACGGACATTTCATTGTGGGCAAGAGCATCTCTTGAAGGAACAGAAGCCCGAGCTCTTCTTGCCCATCGAAACTTGCGCTGTTTTACTCTGCCACTGCCATAGCCACGAGTGATTGCCTCCGCTTGCGCTGCAAATTTCTCATTACGAGTTTGCCTTCCATGAGAAGAAGCTACCTCATCACTGTCCATTGGAACATTATTTAATTGCTCAGAGCGGGTCCTTATTCGATCATCACACCTCTGCCTCTCTATTTCATTGCTAATTCTATCCCGTAATTCAGAGTTCTCGGAAACAGTATTGTGAACCAAGTCATCTAGACGCTCATCCTTGAAGTCAGTTCCCAGATTCCTACCGCTTGATTCTTCTCTCCTAACTCTCCTCCGCTCTCGAATTCCACTCTTGCTTCTTCGGTCACTTGGAGCCCCTGCTACTCGCTCAGTATTAATCTCTGCAGAAGCGACTCTAGATGACGATCGGCCAGCTAAAGGAGGTGAGCTTCCAGATAAACCTCTAGCATTCATAGGCCGGTCTACGCCTAGAGACCGCCTACCACTGCTGACAACAGCATCTCTCCTTTCATTTGTTTTAAGAAGGGCATCGACAACAGAAGGAGAATGCCATGAGGGTGGACTTGCAGAAGGATCCCTCAACGACCTCGACCTCTGAAGGACAACAAGCTCCCTCATAAGGGACCTGTCACCGAAGATGGGGCTCTGCTTATGCATGTGGTTCTTCAAATGAATACAATTTGTCAAATGTATGTGGTTTCGTAGGTGATCACTAATGTTTCCATTTGCATCCTTAAGAATCCGGTCACGGACAGCCCTGGTCATGATCAGTACATATATTGATCCAAAAACAGAAATATTCGTGAATTATGATTAGACTTCAACCAATACATCATTCTCTCTCCAAATCTTCTCAATTATGCCCCAAAAAAATCCAAATTTAAAATGCCTTCCAAACTCACCAGTAAAATCTCATTATTAACACCCCAGAACCAAGTAATAATGACCTAATCAAACTCAATTCCTCAAAGATTCACCTTCCAAAACTATCAAACATACCCGACAACTATTATACACCTTCACAATAACCAATCTCACGTCCAGTGATTGCTAAAATTCCCAAGCAGAAAAATCTTAAACCAAATCATTAGGCAATAAAAATACAATTAGCCAGTTGCCACTCTTGCTTACTACCCAACAAAGAAAACAAAGCGAAAACAAAAACCCATCTCAACTATAGCATAAAGATTCCAAACTGTCCACACCCCACTATACTTAACTCAAATACTCACAGACAGCAAACAGTGATTCGACAATAACAAAGCAGCCCGACTTTTCTTCTCTAACAATACCTGAATTAACCAACCAAAAGTTTCAAGCTTTAAATAGCTTATTAGAAGTAAAGGGTCACTGTATATTCTGACTGAATGGTGGTAATTAAAGAGAAAGCAAAGATGAGAGAGAAACACTATATTACTCACCTGAATCAAGAGAGAAACTAGTTGTTCTAGTGGCTAAGGAGCAAGTGACCCGTTACTATCATAAAAAGGTCTTTGTTTTTGGTTTACTTTTTTCTCAGATCTCTTTTGTATACCATAGTTTCACATGAACTTCACGAGGGCTTCCTTCAAGAAAACGATAGAAGTTGCCACTCACCTCACAAACACACACACACACACACAGAGAAGAGCATGTGCATATGTGATTGTAAGCACTGTTTTAATTACTACTATATGTTTAAATGCAGAAATTGAGACAACCAGTTATGAGCTGAACAGAGCAGAAACTGGGTAGTGTTTATTTTTACTAGACCAGAAGAGAGAGAAAGATTCGTGGGTGTTTGTGAAATTGTAAGAAAAAAGGGGGGCTAGAGAGAGAAAATTAGCAGAGCGAAAACACAACTATGTACATATATTACTGATAGAGATAGAGAAAGGAAAGAATCTTGGAAAATTTGCTGAGGAATTTGGGTACACTTTTGCAAGAGAAAAAGGAAAAAGAGTTCATTTTTGTTTTTAGCATCAAATAAATAATAATGATTGTTGGATTTTGAATTAAATCTCTCCTCTCTCTTTTTCTAATGGTTTTTCTCTTGGCGTCTTTTAACATGATTTGCTTAATAATTAAATAATCGTAGATTTGATTCTCCAACTATATGGTTATTAAGATGACAGTGAAGTCGGAGAAATAATACATACTTAGAAATTGTAACAAGAATGCATATTTAGGGAGAGCATACATATTTTATAGGGAGAATGTCATTATTTCGTCCTTTTAACTAGGGGTGTTCAAAACCGATCCGAAACCGAAAACCGATCCAAACCGAAGCTTAACGGCTTATTGGTAACGGCTTAACGGCTTAATGGATGGGGAACGGATTGAATTTTTTTTATTAACGGCTTATCGGTTTGGGGATGGATTGTTCAATTTTCTTAACGGCTAATCCGTCAACCCGTTAAGAATATAATATATATATATATATATATATATATATAAAATTTAGTGATAGAATTGAGTTGTCTAATACATATATGGTTCTATGTGTGTCATGGAAAAAGAAGAATTGAAAGGTTGGTTATGACTAGAGGAACGACACCCCATGAAATAAATTTGTGCATTTTGGATGATTGCTTGTGGAAAATGGAGAACGATAGTTATTTATAGAAGAGGAGTGTAGAGAGTAGAATTTACCAGAGCACTTCAGTTTTTAAAAGTTCATTGTGGGAGCTGAATGGAAATTTGCGCGACAGATTTTTTTGGTTATATCCGAAGCTTATGAGTACACATGTAGTGTGGCCTCTAACAGAAGATAAGTTCTGTTTTATTTTTTTCGATACTGAACTAGTAGTGAATTTATCTATTTTATAATCTACATGTTGATGGCGATTGTTTCATTAGCTACATCATATTGCCTCTAAAATATTGTTTTTTTATGGCAACTCATTATTTCTAAGACGAAGAGAATAAGAGATATTTAGTGAACATGTATGTTAGGCCGATAAACCGCCCATTAACCGCCCTATAAGAGCTAACCCGATACCAATCCGCTCGATATCTTATCGGGTGGCTAACGGATTAATACATTTAAAAGCCGATAACCGTTAAGCCAAACCGTTAAGAGTAAAAGCCGCCCAATCCGCCCGATGAACACCCCTACTTTTAACCGGAAATATTGTACTTTTTGTATTAACTGTACTTAATTATTTATTATGCATTAACGAGCTTTTATTTAATATTTTCGTTGCTTATTTTTAGTTGTTCACTATACTAAAAATATATTTTTACTTTTATTTATCTATTTTAAAAAATAAAGATAAAAGCAATTTTTCCTGTTGTACCCTTATCAACTACTTATTTTTCAAGATTTAAAATGCTATTATTATTATGAGTATTATGGTAAAAAATACATTTTATTTATTATTCTTAAAGGTAATACAAGTTAATTATGATCAACTAAAAATGAACGGACGGAGTAAAAAGTTAATGTTTACTTTTACCAATAGATGAAAAGAAACAATAGGGTGAGTTTGAATTTTTGGGCAACCTCTCAAGTAAAAGCAACATAGCTAATAATAGCAAAATACTACTCAAAAGTAAAGGTAGATAACATCTTCAATGCCAGAAATCAGAATGAACAAAATAAGGACGTAAAATTTAAATTGAACGAATAACTTAGGAAATTAGCACGATACCTATTTATAATCCTTCTTAGTTGGTGCTTTGGTGCAGGGCACACTACTATTAGGACACAAATCTAGGCTGCTTGGTTTAGTAAAATACTCCAATTTTTTGTCAAAATAACGACATTTAGTAGATTTTGATTTCACAAAATTAACAGATGTAATTACACTTAAAAAATTATGCATTTGTCGATTTCCAAGCTCGCAATTACTTCTTTACCTCGTAAAAAATATAAAAGCCATAATTGGCTTTTTATTATGCAACTAGTCTTATGATACGCGTTTTGCACGTGTACATTGTCTCAATAAGAAAGAATTTTAAAATACTATATAAATAATATATTAATGATTATATGTGAATGATAAAATAAATTTTAATTTTTTCTAAAATGATGAATCTTCATGCAAGTTCTCAATCATTAGTCAATATATTTAACTAAAAATTTATTTTAATTTTTTAATTCAATCGCTTTAAATTCATAAGTTATCATGCTTCTCTCAATTTCAACAATCATATATAATCCTTGAAAAATTTAGAAGTTTTTTTTATTTTTTTATTCTTTGGAAAAATTATTCTCAAGTTCATGTTAGAAGACTCAAACAAGATTAACAAATTGATAGGGAAAAAAATTCAAGAATAAAATAAAATTTATTTAAATTTTTAATCAATAATAAATAGTATATGAATAATAGCCTGCAGATTAGAAAAAGAATAAGTTATTGTAGCTCAACGTATAATAAAATTACATAAATTATAAGAAGAACAGGTGTTCTGAAAAAGACAAGAGAAAATAAACAATACAAAAACTAAAAAAAATTTCCAAAAAAGAAAGAAAGAAAGGCTCGTCAAGGAATCATAAACAAAAAAAATTACAACAGAAAGTAAGGTTAATTGATTTTCCAATCAGTGTCCTAAATATTAGGCAACTAATTAAATTTTTTTCCCGAAATATTAGAAAAATAATTAATGATTATCCCTACATATTAGGAAATAACTAAAATTACTACTCTATTCAATATAAAATATATTCTTAAAGGATAAAAAAACTAACAATATTTATATTTTTAAAGAGTAAAAAGACGAATAATATTTAGCTAAGGGTCTTCATACTTTTAGTATAACATAAATAGATTAACATTTGTACTTGTTTTGCTATTCTAATCACCCCGATTGCGGAAGAGATATGAGGCATAAAAAGACAAAATACATTGATATGGTATGCGTACTAATTCCTCCATTTACAACTAGTAAAAAAAAAATGAGAGTAGTCAAGCGACTTTAAGACGTCTACAAATCCATTTAGATGTATTTACGCAATTTATGTGCATTACATATTACTTAACATCAACAACAACAACCCAATATAATCCCACTCAATGGGGTCTGGGGAGGGTAGTGTGTACGCAGACCTTATCCCTACTCTTGGGTAAAGAGACTGTTTCCAAATAGACCCCCGGCATCCTTCCCTCCAAGAACTTCTCACCTTGCTCTTGGGGAGACTCGAACTCACAACCTCTCGGTTGGAAGTGGGGGTTGCTTACCATCAGAGCAACCCCTCTTATCTTATATTACTTACTTAACATCATGCAAAGCAATTTTAGTGTTCATTGATGAATTTTACTATGAATGATGTATGAGCGTAAGAATATGAGGTTACCAAATCAGCAATAATATCATGTGAAACGATCGAAGTATCTTAATAAAAAGCCTTAAGACAATACCTAGTATGATCAAAATAGATAAACTCTGGGATAGAGAGGTTGTTTCCAAATAGACTCCTGACTTCCTTCCCTCGAAGAACTTCTCACTTTACTTTTGGGGAGACTCGAACTCACAACCTCTCAGTTGGAAGTGGGGTTGCTTACCATAAGACCAACCCCTTACATAACACATGTGATGATTTAACTCAATACATTTAAAAAACTATTTAAAGGATATTAAACGCCACCTAAATTAATTGAGGAAAATGGAAGAAATGAAGACATAGTCTTGATAGACGAGACGAGGGTCGGTGTTGATGAGAGGCTAGAGGAATGGAGACAGACTCTCGAGTCTAAAGGTTTCAAACTAAGCAGGTCTAAGACAAAATACCTGGAGTGCAAGTTTAGCGCCGAGCCGAGCGAAGTAGGCGGGAACGTGAAGATTGGATCCCGGGTCATCGCCCAGAGGGAGAGTTTCAGATATCTTGGATCAGTGATTCAGGGGGCGGGGAGATAGACGGGGACGTCACTCACCGTATATGAGCGGGGTGGTCGAAGTGGAGGCTTGCATCAGGAGTCCTGTGTGACAAGAAAGTGCCACAGAAACTCAAGGGAAAGTTTTATAGAGTTGTGGTTAGACCTGCCATGTTGTATGGGGCGGAGTGTTGGCCGGTGAAGAAATCTCATGTCCATAGGATGAAGGTTGCGGAGATGAGGATGTTTAGGTGGATGTGCGGTCTCACCAGGTTAGATAAGATTAAGAATGAAGTTATTCGAGAGAAGATGGGGGTGGCCCAGTGGATGAGAAGATGCGAGAAGCGAGGCTCAGGTGGTTCGGGCATGTGAAGAGGTGAAGCCCTGATGCACCGGTGAGGAATTGTGACCGGTTGGCGGTGGTCGGCATGAGGCGAGGCAAAGGGAGGCCTAAGAGGCATTGAGGAGAGGTGATTAGGCAGGACATGACTAGTATGCGAATTTCTGAGGACATGGCCCTTGATAGGAAAGTCTGGAGGTCTAGTATCAGGGTTGCAGGATATGGGTTTTTAGAATTTGTGTACTCCTTTGCCGGGTTGTGTGGGGCTTGGTAGGGCTCTCCCTAGTTGATTCATGTATTGGATTGTGTCCCCTTATAGTAGTTATTTATCGTAGTTACTATTTGATATTATTGCATGTCGATTTTATTTATAGTCCTTATGTTTAGAAAATTATTTATGCGATTTCTGCTTCAGTTACTAATGCTCTTTCATTTTGTTTTTGCTTTTGTTTTTGTTTTCCTTCACTAAGCCGAGGGTCGACTTGAAATAGCCTCTCTGCCCTTTCGGACAGGGATAAGGTCTGTTTACATATTAATTTCTCCAAATTTCACTCTGTAGGATTATATTGGGTAGTTGTTGTTGTTGTTGGAAGAAAGGAAGAGGAAAGGTGAACTTTTTGAATTTGGTGGGGGCCAATAGCCAAAGAGTTCCGTTTGGTTCGAAATACCGTTGCAGTGTGCGTACGGTCTCAGCTCTCAAGTGTTATTTGGCTTATGGACTATTTATTGCTTTCAACTGTTTGATGGGTGGCACATGCTTACCTAAAATTTTATCTTAAATTGGAAAATAATCGTCCTTTCGAAAAAGAAAAAGAAATCCTCAGAAAAAGAGGGAAAATAAAGTAAAGTATAATGAGTACTTACACAAGAACAAAGAAAAAGAGGAATCATAAGAGTCTTTCACAAAATAATTGTCTATTTAATTCTCACAATCGTCCTTTCCATTTTCTTTCTTGACCCTTTAATTTAAATAGTAGAAATTTTATAAAGAAAGAATAGAGTTGCTTCTTTCGTTTTTATAGATTTCAATGCTATAGTAAAGGAAACAAGATCAGAATTTCTATTCGTACATTCCAGGTCTAGATTTAGAATTTTCCACGGAAACAATTAAACATTCAAGGAACTCAATATTGTGGAATGCCTAAAATAAGCTAGCTAGCAAAATGGACTAACTTTACCAAATTATCTTGAGTGATGAATACAAGTGGTTTCTGTAATTCTATTGTCAATCAAAGGTGAAAATGACTAGAAGAGAGGAAAAAACTAATCAATGTAGCCAATTTTAGAAGCTCTATACCATAAAGTTCTACTAAGTCTAGATATGTGAAGAACAAAGAGGAGTTCACATATTCAATTTTTATATTTTATTCAATATAAAAATTGTTCAAGACAAAGGGAAAAACATGATTCCTACTCTGAACAATAAGGAGATGATCGAAATGGAATAATAAAAAAGCAGAGTAACATTGTACGGTACAATTTGTTCCCAATGAAAACATGACGACAAATTAAAATTAGGAAATCCTCTCTGCATGAAAATCAAGTAAGGCACTGTCAACCTCAATGCCACGTGTTTCTCTAATTTAGACTGACCTAACATTACTCATGTTTGTCATCTTTTCTTCTCTACATTATTGTAATAAATGAAAAAACATTCACCTCATATGATTTTGAATTCAACAACAACCCAATATAATCTTATTTAATGAAGTTCGGGAGAATAGTATGTACGCAGATTTTATCCATATCCTGAGATAAAGAGGTTGTTTTCAAATAGACCTCCGGCATCTTTCCCTCCAAGAACTTTTCACCTTACTCTTGGGGAGACTCGAACTCACAACCTCTCGATTGAAAGTAGGGATTGCTTACCATCAGAACAACCCCTTCAGTTACCTTATTTTATTATAAATTTGAAAATACAAATTTTGAGTGCAAATGCCATAAGGTTCAACTATTGAGTACGTCGTAATATTTTGCAAAAGTTCAAAAATAACAATAGGCAAGTGGCAACTAGTAGCTAGCAAATCACAATAGAGGAATCACCAGCAAATACCTGAACTTGAGTTCAAGGCAATTTGAAAGAGAAGGCAAGTCAACAATATAAATAAATTAAGAGAAAATTAGTAATTTGAAGTTGAAATTCATTAAATATATTACTGAAGCTGAGCAAACAATATATACTGCTCCGGCCGTTCAATTTTAGTTGTCCACTTTGGACTTTTTAGCTTCTTAGGAAACAACAAATAAACTATATAGTATACAATTTTATCTATAATAATGATAGCATTTTTAAAAGTCTTGAAAAATAATTTGGAGAATGAGTAATTAATAATAAGAATAAAATAGGAAAAAAATTATTTTTATCTTTTAGTATAATGAACGAATAAAATTAAAAATATATTTTTAGCATAATGGACAAGTAAAAGTAATCGAAGGGAGTAGTTCGAAAAGACATGAGAAGTTAGTGTGTTGGAACTCCATCCCTCAAAGGAAACAAGAAAGGAAAATTTTCAAATCTTGAAGAAAGAATACTATGCAAGTACTCAACCATATATAACATACATTCCATTGCACATTATTGGTGTGAAAGGGGAAGTATCTCCACAATCTATGTACTTATTAATTGCTTTTGGACGAATGCGTATTTTTGTTAATATTTTTGGGGGTGGGGGATTTGTTGGGGGGAGGGGGGGGGGAGGATTTGGGTAGCAATATCTCAAACTTTAGTTGTAAACCTTTTTAGGTTATTCACTCTCTTTTTTCGGCTGTTTATGATTGGAACGGGTCTTTTAAACAGGTTTCGAGTTTTACATCGTTGTTTGTAGGGTATTTAGTTGAATAAATAATTTTGTAATAAGTGAGGTTGTACGTTGTACCCAGTCATTTGCAGACATCCAATTCAAAATAATAAAAGTGGTATTAATTAGACAAACTATATGAATGACTTTGTTAAACCTATTATGAAGCTACTAAAATCTTTTAAATCTAACTACTTATTCGACAGCTTATTTAGTGACCCAACAACTTATATCACCAGTTTATTAAACTTTTGTATATGGTTGGTTAATATATAATTTGGTTTTTGGTTATCCACCTAAGCTACTAGACATGAAATTTATTAACCTACAAAGCAATAATTAACTATTTTACCGTTAGTTTGATCGTCTTTTGGGATGAAAACAAAATTGTAAGAAGGTTTCAGATCAGATCCTAAATATTACTTGTAAGTGAATTCTTTAAACTAGCGTTTGGACTTATATTTTGTTGAAACTTGAAAAAAATAGTTTTTAAATTTGTGTTAAAAAATATTTTTTGGAAGTTGAAGTTGTGTTTTGACATGCATTTATTTGAAAAAAGAACTTGAAGTTTTGTGAGTAAAAAAAGGTTTCACCCAAAAACTACCCTAAACCAGATTTTATGAACTTGAAAAAAAAAATCAAAAATTGATCATGTTTTATGAATATGTTATAAATAGAACTCTATTTAAGATGAATGTCTATAATTAGAGAGATTCTATGGTTTACTATTTGGTGGCTAAGTCACCACCTCCCTATAAATATAGGGGTTCTATTCTATTGTAAATCATCCCAAGTATCAATAAGAATACTCCTCTCCCTATTCTCTCTATATTGTTCTTGTCTTTTATATTATTTCATAACACGTTATCAGCACGAGTCTCTAACCAATTGAAATTTTCGATTGTCTTAACTTTTGTTTGTGTAGGATTTCACATGAGGTTCTGCCGCAACCAAATCCCAAAATCTTCTATATGGAAAATAGAAGAAAAACGTTGAAAAGAAAACAGAAGGAACGAAAGAAGAAAACATTGAAAATATAATTGGTATACCTTAAAGGTAAGTAATTTACTTTTTCCTTTCAAATTCTTGAAATTCTACGATTTGATTTTATATACAAACAAAGACAACAAAGTTTGATTATAACTCTAATGGAGTTTGTAAGAAATTATAACCACGTGAAGTGGTAAAATCTCTATGTCCTGCCATGATTAAATTCATGTATGATTGTGGGCAAAGAATTAAAAATCCGTCCCATTGAATTTGCTCCATTCCCTTTAGAGAATGTGGAATGTGATAAGTCTGAAAGAAGACAAAATTATTACCGTAAAGGTATCAATGGATGTGGACGTGGCAATAGACGAAATTATAATCGTCATCATTGTGATAATGAGAATAATAAAGATTCTCAAAATAATTTTTCACTTTATGAAAGTAATATTTGACATGAGATTGTGTAAAGCACATGATTATGATCCATTCCCTAAAGTGAATGTGATAATTGTAATAGAGCCCGTAAGTATGAACACGCTCTTGATGTAATTTTGTTTTATGTCTGACATTATGAAAAGAATAGTTCGTTGCCCTTGAAATTTCGGGCAAGAACTATATGGCATGGGTGTTGGATGCTGAAATCCACTTAGATGCTATGGGTCTTGGAGACACCATTAAAGACAGAAATAATGCATCCACCCAAGACTATGCTAAGACCTTGATTTTCTTGCGCCATCGCCTTGATGAAGGTTTGAAACTGTGCTAAGGCCTTGATTTACTTGCGCCATCACCTTGATGAAGGTTTGAAAATTGAATATATCACAGTCAAAGATCCACCTATCTTGTGGAATGGCTTAAAGGAGAGATATGACAACCTGAAGTTGGTCACTCTGCCACAAGCACGATACGATGAGAATCCAAAAGCAAATAGTTCATAAACTATATGTTATCGTTGCGGTGGAAAAGGGCACTAGGCGAAAATTTTCCGTGTACCAAGACATTTGGTTGAGCCTTGTCAAAGCATCTCTAAAGAGTAAATGCCCTGAAACAAATTTTGTCTCTGACGACAATTTTGACATCACCCACTTGAATGTGGCAGACTTCTTTGAGCACCTTGAGGGAAAATAGACCACCTAATCGGTGATGGATCTGTGATGAAAGAAGATGGAGTTGTTTGATTTTAATAGTTAGTGAATAAACTAATAATCATTAGTATCAGCTCGTATTAGTTAGTTTATGATATAATGTTAGTATTAGTTCTTTAGAATGTTTCAATATGCTCAGATTTCAATAATAATTTATTTTCCAGTAGCGGTAATCGACTAACCTAACAGTTAGTCGATTATCTAATATTTCGCATTAAAACTGCAAAACAATCGATTGTCAATGTTCAACAATCGATTGTCAATGTTCAACAATCGATTGTCTATGTTTAACAATCGATTGTCTTAAGACAGTGTGCTCTGGAATTTTTCAAAATAGCCAACAATCGATTGTCTATATTTAACAATCGATTGTCTTAAGACAGTGCTCTGGAATTTTTCAAAATAGCCAACAATCGATTGTCTATATTTAACAATCGATTGTCTTAAGACAATGATCTGGAATTTTTTCAAAATAGTCAACAATCGATTGTCTATGTTTAACAATCGATTGTCTTAAGACAGTGTGATCAAGTTTTTCAAAATAGCAAATAATCGATTGTGTGTGTTTAACAATCGATTGTCAATGTTCAACAATCGATTGTGTGTGTTTAACAATCGATTGTTTTAAGAAAATGCTTAAACTGAAATTTTCAAACTGCATAGTAATCGATTATGGAAAACATATAATCGACTATCTGATTTAGTTAGTCAACTGACCTCAGCGGATTTTGAAAATATTGTTTAAATTTGAAACAAAAGGTTGCTTATTCTCATGTTCGTATATTTTCTTTTGTATGCCAAACCATGGGAAGTAAATTGATTGAAGGCTCCGGAAGAGCAACTGTAACTCTGCCCAAAGGCACGACGTTTATCTTAGAGAATGCAATATTCTCTTCCAAGTCTAAGAAGAACTTGTTGAGTTTTAATGATATCAATCAAAATGTTCTCCTCCAAGTCTTAAAGGAACTTGTTGAGTTTTAAAGATATCATTCAAAATGGATATCAGATTGAGACAATACATGAGTATAATCTTGAATACCTCATTTACTCATGAAAACGAGGCTGCCCACTTCGGTTTGGGGTCACGCCATTTTGCATGCAGCAATGCTAGTTCGTCGGCTGCCCACTTCGGTTTGGGGTCACGCCATTTTGCATACAGCAATGCTAGTTCGTCTCTGACTGACGAATTGACACAAATATTCCCCGTTGCAATTGGTTTTGGTCATGAACCTAATATATCCCATTTAAGAATCTTTGGATGCACAGTATATGTGCCTATAGCACCGCCATCCCGCACCAAAATGGGACCGCAAAGAAGGTTAGGAATATATGTTGAGTTTGAATCGCCCTCCATTATTCGCTACCTCGAAACATTGACAGGAGATTTGCACGATTTGCAGACTGTCAATTTGATGAGACACTTTTCCCAAAATTAGGGGGAGAAGTTGGTGAAACCAAACGGGAAATTTTGTGGAAAAATGCATCATTATCTCATCTTGATCCACATACCTCTATTTGTGAAAGAGAGGTACAAAAGATTATCCATTTGCAAAGAATAGCAAATCAAATGCCTGACGCATTAACGGACTTGAAAAGGATAACGAAATCCCATATCCCCGCGGAAAATGTCCCAATCCGTATTGATGTCCCTGTTGGACAATCATCTAGTGTCATATCCAATGAGTCAAATGCACGCCTAAAGCGTGGCAGACCATTAGGTTCCAAAAATCAAAATCCGAGAAAGAGGAAAGCAAATGATCAAAATGACACTACGAAAGAATCTCATGAGGAAATTCATGATTTAACAAATTCTGAGATTCATGAAGAATCCATTGAGCCCGAGGCTCTGGAAAATACGGAACTATCCATAAATCCAATCAATATTGAGGCAAATATTAATCGAGTGGATATAGTGGTGGATAATATCTTTGCTTATAATGTCGCATCTAGCATTATGCAAGAATGTGAGGATCTCGAACCTCAATCTGTTGAAGAATGTCGAAAAAGACATGATTGGCCAAAGTGGCAAGAAGCAATTCAATCAGAATTGAATTCGCTGGCAAAACGTGAAGTTTTTGGCCCTATAGTTGAAACACCTAATGGTGTCAAGCCTGTTGGCTATATATATGGCATGAATGATCGTTGGTCACGTACCTATTGTACGCCAAATTATTTTGGAAATATGACTATTAAAGGACAACGATAGTGCAAAAAACATATCTTGCATATAAGTTTGACATGACCATAATGGTATAACTTTCTCTTTAAGAAAGATATTCACCACATGGATGTTGATGAATCTGTGGTAGTACAAAATTAATTGAGAGCTCTAGAAGAGCCAATTATTACTATGTTGGAGAAACACAATTGAGTATTGTGCTATAGTAAGTCTCAAAGAAACTTATTCAGTTTCCAAAGTACACGCGAAAGCGATTGATTATATTGAGACTATAAATAAAGGAAGGATTTGATATCTCCTATTACTACAACTTGTAGCGGGGTAATTTGTATATGAAAAGCTACCCGCTTTGTTCTCCAGTTTGTACTACACAAACGAAAGAATGCCACAATAAAGTGGATATCTATTGGTATAAAAACTCATGTCATAATAAACCTGAAGTTTATTGATAAGTGCACATGTCATGGTGTAAATTTGAAGTTTACCAATATTGATAATTTATTCAGTTGGCATTCGTGTTAGCCATCTCATTTTAAGTATGATGTGCAAATTCACATAGGTGAATATTAAAGAACTAGAAAGTTCTTTACGAATTCTCTTGTATCACTTGTTCTCATTAATGAACTGACCAACTAAAGAGTTCGGGTTGAAGCTCATAAATTCTGGAAATATCAAAGGTGAATATGGGCCCATTCACCTGCCATGTATACCACATATGATGCATCTATGAAATGGTTACATGCGCAATTGTTATTAACCCGCAGCCTGGCCGGTGCTTGCGAGGTAAATTGCTCAGTAATCTAACTTCGAGCATAATTTCCAGATTCTCTACTCAAGATAGTTCATCTTGATAAGTTGGTTTATATCAAAGTTGGTTTAGCAAGATAATTATTGAGTGCTTCCACTTAATAGCTAAACTGTTTCTTATGAGAACAAAGTTATATATATCAGTTTGATATACGTTGTATACGAGAGTATATTATATTCTCCCCTCACAAGTGGTTCAGGGTCAGGAACCAAATAATTTCATCTTATTATTAATGTACTGTGTATATTGACATAATAATGCACAAAGATGATTTCCCAAAGTTGAGGAAACAAGTTAGCTTTACTAACATGAGGGGGAGACATGATAAACACTTGAGAAGAGGTTACATGGGATGAATTATCATTTGTATATGTAAATCCCCAAATATCATGATATGAACCTGAAGTTCATAAAAGGGATAATTCAATTGCAACATATTGCAAAGCATGCTATACGCATTTGCTGACCCAAAGAAAGTAACTATATTCTCGCTACAAATGCTCATATTAAGTCCCAGAAGGACAAAGTCTTTGATACGCTTAAAGCGTATAGACAAATACTTGATTCCATATGACAGACATGTAGATTTGGACATGTAGTTCAAATACTTGAAAGCATAAAGTCAAAGGTATGTATAATCAGTTTTCGATATCTTATTTGTTTAGCATGACATGAAAACTTGATATGCATCTAAAGTCTATTATGTGATTTATATGACTTAACTTGAAAGATTTACGTTGCTTGAAGCATACACAATTCTTGGTCCTGAAGTACCACATCCTAAGTACAATTTGTGTACATATGTATCTTGCTATAACTATAAGCATGATGGCATTGAGAATACATCTATGAAGATATTGAAGAGTCATTCCACGACATTATACGAAGATGTTCATATCTATCAAGAATGATGATTTCAAGGTGCGGAATATTTATTCAAGTCAATATGGTTGATTTATTTATCAAACATCTACCAAAGATTGTTTTGAAGATGGTGCACAAGATTGGAATGCAAATGCTCAAGGATATAAATTGATGTTCTTATCAGGGGGAGTTAATGCGCGTTGCACTCTTTTTCCCTTACAAGGTTTTGTCCCAACTGGGTTTTCCTTGCGAGGTTTTTAACGAGGCAACCAATAGGCGCATATTCAAACATGTGTACTCTTTTTCCTTCTCTTTAATTTTTCCCATTGGGTTTTGGTTTTAAGGTTTTAACGAGGCACATTGTTGAATAGACATTCAAGGGGGAGTGTTATAAATAGAACTCTATTTAAGGTGAATGTCTATAATTAGAGAGATTCTAGGGTTTACTACTTGGTGGCTAAGTCACCACCTCCCTATAAATATAGGGGTTCTATTCTATTGTAAATCATCCCAAGTATCAATAAGAATACTCCTCTCCCTATTCTCTCTATATTGTTCTTGTCTTTTATATTATTTCATAACAGAATAAACAATATTTGTAAAATATTTTTAAAAGAAATATACCAAAAATCTATTGACAAAAAGGTGCTAAGTATCAGTTTGGTCGCAATCTTGGTTATAAAACTTAAGAAGGTAGGGGACCAAACATGAGACTGGGATATTGGTGTACTTTTGGGAGGCTCCGAGAGTTTTTTATGGTCCAAGAAAATGACAGTAAATTGGATACTATGAGTTTATACGTTATGTATTGATGATATAATTACAAATAAATTTTTGGAATGATCATCATTGTTAGTTTGA
The DNA here is from genome assembly GCA_034376525.1 of Nicotiana benthamiana. Classification (NCBI taxonomy): domain Eukaryota; kingdom Viridiplantae; phylum Streptophyta; class Magnoliopsida; order Solanales; family Solanaceae; genus Nicotiana; species Nicotiana benthamiana. The sequence continues at coordinate 122,327,123 of CM067341.1, read as the reverse complement.
TAAACTTATGTGATAGTTGAACTGTTATTGTAAGTTACACATGATATGTTAATGGTATAAAATCTCTTTAAACTATGCAGTGTAATAAGATTTCGTCTCAAATATATCTCAGAATTATAAAAAGGTATTCCCAAAGGAATTTTTACCTATATAATGTAATCTTATTTACCTCTCTTAAAGAGGTTATCACGTAATTATATTAGCATAGTAGATTTGAATATTATCATTTTCTCTCTGACACTTTCTTTTTATCACGCCTAGTGTTTGTTCAATCAAATAATTCTTTCAAAATTCACTAAATACAATAATCAAAACCAAATGAACAAATTTGGGTATCCCGGTGTCGAAATGAGGCTAGCATATAGAGCCAACCTCCATTGTTGGTTGAGCTCGAGCTGCCATAGAAGAAGATTTCACTGTCAACTTGTGTAGAAGATCTGAATGTTTGATTCTTGTGAGAGCCTTCGTTAGTATATTAGCCAACTGATCATGAGCGGAAATGTGGTGAAGTGTAATCAGACCATCATGCAGTTTATCTCGCACAAAGTGACAGTCAACCTCTATGTGTTTTGTTCTTTCATGAAACATTGGGTTCTTAGCAATGTGTGTGAGCACGTGATTTTTGTCCTATATGATAATTACTCCCATAAATTTCAAAATAAAATAGTTTTGTGTTGTTTACGATTTTGTGGGTTTTGTGTTATTTTTCTTTTATTATTTGCATTTATCTATGCATTGTTTATTCATTTAATTAATAAAAATATTAAAAAAAAAAATATGCCACATTTGCATTTAGGATCTAATTCTACAATTAGGAAAAATCAAGTTTGTTTTACAAAATGAAAATCACAAAAATAGGCATCTTTTGCATTTTTAGCCTTTAATGCCCAAATTGCCTGACTGTATTTTAATTGTTATTTAATTTTAAATGATAATTATTACTAGGAGTTAATTAGTATTTTAAGATAATTTTGAGTTTTATAATTTAATCTTAGCATTTTTAGTTTTATTAATTAGTACAAGAAAAGATAACAAAAAAATAGCAGAACGAATTGGGAATTGGGCCTCTTCTTCAATTCTAAATCTAGGCCCCAAAACACCTCTACCCAACCCAAAAAGAAAACCCTTGACTCGGCCCATTTCCACCCCATCCCTCGTGATTTTTCACCAACCAAACAACCAAAACCCCAAACACACCCTCTTCTCCTCTAGCCGTTACACCCTACACCCCACCCCCCCTCCTCTTCATCTTCTCCAAACACACCCCCCAACTAAAACACCCCAAAAACCACAACCCTAGCACATTAATCTCCATAGCTATTGAACCTAGCTCACTCACCAGTGAGTCGACCTCCATTTCCACCATTTCTGTCGACCACAATGTCAGACGATCCACTGTAGCGCCAGTCGACCACTCAGTTGGTGGTCCACCATTGACGAGCACCAACGTTGCTGCGTCGACCACCACAGCCCCACCTCCAGGCACAACCAGTCCCAACGTCGACTCCCTCAACCAGCGACGTCACCAGTCACACCACTTCATCCCGTCTCCGCCTCACATTCAACCAAACGACCCCTCAACCACCGTCCAATATATATATATATATATATATATATATATAGTATGATCATTAACAAGTTGGTCGTGGATTTGTCGAGGTCGTTGTTGAGATTCCGGGCAGATTCGAGTTATTTTGGGTTTCAAAATTCCTGGGCAGATATGTTTTCGTTCGAGTTCATCGTTGTTTCAATGCAGTTATATATATATATATATATATATATATATATATATATATATATATATATATATATATATATATATATATATATATATATATATATATATATATATATATATATATATATATATATATATATATATATATATAGTATGATCCTTTCCAAGTTGGTCGTGGATTCGTCGAGGTCGTTGTTGAGATTCCGGGCAGATTCGAGTTATTTTGGGTTTCAAAATTCCCTGGCAAGATCTTTTTTCGTTCAAGTTCATCGTTGTTTCGATCCGGTTAGTTGTTTTAAGTTTTATTTAGGTCTCTATTGTTGTTTAATATTTTCAGATCTAAAATCAGTGTATGTTCTTATTTATTGTTTATCGCTTCTTGATTATTTCTTCAATTTGTTTTATCATTTGTTCTTGTTATGTTTTAAATGTCTTATTTTAATCACTTATCTTGATTATAATGTTGTTAGATTTAATTTGAAGTTTAATTGATTATTGAGTTTAGTGAATTGAATCTGTTTTATTATTCTGTTTAAGTCTAAATTTGGATCTGAGTTAGAAATTTGAATTTATTTGTTTGATCTGTTTAAGTTTAATTTGAATTTGAGCTTAGTGATTTGAATATACTTGCTTGTTATTATTGTTGAATCTGAAAATATATTTGTTGTTAAAAATGTTATTCAGTCAAAATAATTTTGTTTCTTTGTGGTTCATCTTATAGTTTGAATTATTGATTAGGAATTGGCCATACTTGCTATATTTTGGTTAATTAATTAAGGTGAATTGGTTGTAACTGATGGGGTATAATTATAATTTTCAGTTATTTCAAGGGTACTTTGGGAATTTATTAAATGTGGGCCCATAATTTTTAATTAAAAAAGGGGACAAGGGTAGTGGTAGACAAGGCATAATGATGTAAAATAAAAAGAGGATGGACCGCGGGGTCCGCGTTTGACTACTTTTGCTTGAAAATCAGAAATAGTGTATGTAATAATAAAAAGGTTAAAAGATACATAGTGGAAGAATATTAGGATGGAAAAGTAAAAAAAAGAGGTAAAATGATTAGTAATAATAGTAAAAAAGTAAGAATTTAATAGCAAAAGGGTAAAAGGAAATATTTGCCTTTTGGGTATATAATAGGATTCATTTAACACTTAAAGGGAAAAAGAATTTAGAGAGAAAAACATTTTTAGAACTTGAGGGAAGATAAAAAGACTTTGAATCTTAAGAATTCTGGGAGTTTTTGAAAGTTAGGGATTAAAGAAAAAATCTGTTCTTCTTCACTGTTAACAATTTGCATCAACTGCTATTGTTCATTAAAGCTTCAAGCTTATTTTTTTGAGTGATAAAAATCAGAAGCTATTTTTGGCAACTGGATACTTCTTTGTTGGTCTGTCTCCTGAGTTTTCTGCTATTCCCGCTGTTACTGGGTTACTCCTGTGTTGTTGAACTGTTGTTGCTGTGTGTGTGCTGCTATTGCTTCCAATCTTCTTTGTATTCCAATACCAGGTACACCACTTTGAATCATTTTGATGTATGCCATGAAGACGAAATGAAATGGCAGAAATTTATATACTTAGTTATAGTACATTTGTATTTTAGTTAAACATTAATTATATATTTTCCTGCTATACGAATGATAAAGGTAGTCAATACTGTATTCTTGGTTAATTTGAGCAAGTTGTTAGATTATTGAATTACATGATGCATGATTGCAAGAACTACATCACTAATAGCTTCATCTTTACTAGTTCCTATATTTAAAATAAAGTAATTCATGATCTCTTTCTTATCAAATTAATTTAATTGATAGATAAAAATCCAGATTTAGATTTGCAAAAATTGGAGTAGAAACAACTTGAGGTGGGTGATCTTTGAATCTTGTTAGTAACGAAGATCCGCGAATTTCAGAGAAACATATTTGGTTAATAATAGAATCAGTAGATTTGACGTATTTGAAGTATGATTCTACGTAGCAAGGCTAGGAACATTAATCCATAGGCGCGAATTTGAGCAATATGAGTTCACATTTAAGTTTAATAACTTTTTTAGCTTTATGGTTAAAGCTAGTTGCAAAAAATTGTGAATAATTAATCTCAATAGTTTTTATATAACAATGTGAGTTTTAATCTAGCTATAAATGATTGCTTTTGAATATTAGTTGTCGAATATCATAGTTTATTTATAATTTCAATTTTTTTAATTTTATTTATAATTTCGAATTTCTTTTTTTTATTTCATCTAGAAATTAACATGTTACGTTTTAAGCATGTAATATATTTGGATTTTTCTCTTTTATTTTAGAGACAGACAAAAATAGAAGAATGTAGTCGATTTAGGATTACCCTTTAAAAGTGAGGCGTGCCTCGCCAAAATAAAACTACGTAAAATGCGGGGCCCTCAAAAAAGGTTTAAAAATATTAGAAATCGGGAAGGGTCGTTTAGCAAATTTCACGACCCTCTCAAAAGATTACAACGCGTTAGACCCTATTAGGTGCGACTTTAATAAATTACATTCCTAAATACGGATGGCATTTTATGCGGCCCAAATCGAAATCCTAAAACGTTGAATAGAGTGTGCCTAGGATCGCGGGTTCATTTGATGTGGCGCAATCGGAATGCGCACTTTAAACAATGTTCACTTTCTCAAATAAATAAATAAATAAATAAATAAATATATATATATATATATATATATATATATATATATATATATATATATAAATATATATATATATATATATATATTAAATAAAAGCGATAAAAAGAAAAAGTTGCACATAGGTTCTTCATGTAATAAAATCGAATAAATAAGCTAAATATGACAGTTGAGCGACCATGCTAGAACCATGGAACTCGGGAATGCGTAAAACCTTCTCCCTGGT